>CM069166.1:4566819-4884319 GCA_035221665.1 Okamejei kenojei
GTTTTGGGTATGGTTTTGTTTGAGTTTGTGTGGTGGTTTGGTGTGATGTTGAGTTTTTGGTTGGTTTGGTGTTGATTTGGGTTTTTTTTCTTTCTCATCCTCGTCTTAAAGGATTTTAGACCCTCTTCAGACTGGTCAGGGATCAGGGAAACGAAGAAATAGACTGTGATGTGAAGATAAGTAACAAATGAATGAAGATATGCAAAAAAGTATCAGATGATAAAGGAACAACCAATGTAAGCTGTTTGTGAGGTGGAAAAATGAAAGCTGGTTGACTGGGGTGGAGCGATGGAATAAGAGGGGAATGCCAGGCGAGGGCTGAGGGAGAGGTGAAGGGAGGAGACAGCAAGGGTTAACAGAATTGAGAAAATTCAATGTTCAAACGGCCCAAAGGGATGCAGACTCCCCAAGCGGAATATGAGGTCTGTTTCCTCCAGCATGCGGTGTTGCTCACTCTGGCCCGTGGAAGAGGCCCAGACCTTGAGAGGTCGGATACGGAAATGGAGGGGGAGTTGAAGTGCTGAACACCGGAGGTCGGTTGGTTATTGGCGGACCGAACGAGGAGTTCGGCGAAACGAATCGCCAAGCCCTCCGCTTGGTCCTCATCCTGAAATAGATCATCTGGCATCTGGAGAAGCGACCCTCAACTGGTCAGGAAATGCAGCATCTCTGGACAACATGGATGAGTTTCAGGTAGCGACCCTTCTTCAGACTGATCAGTCCTGACACATAACAACACTTATCCACGTTATGCAGAGATGCTGCCTGACCTGCTGAGTTACTCCAGCACTTTGTGTCCTTTCTTTTGTAAACCGGCATCTGCAGTTCTCTTGTTTCAACATTTAAAAAAAAAAAGAAAAAAAAACTATTGCTGATTAACTGACTGTACTTAGCATTTTAGCCTACAAACCCCGCACATCTTTAGAGTGTGGAAGGAAACCGGAGCACCCGGAAAATCACGCAACAAAAGCTTTTCACTGTACCTCAGTACACGTGACGATACACTAAACTGGCTTGAACTGAAACTGAGAGTTAACTGGGCAATGGTTTGAGATCCGATCAGATATTTAGCACCTCCTCCAGTGTGGTGTCCCCTCAGTACCTCACCCCCTTCAACATGAGAGTAGCGAGACACAGTCTCCCCAACTTGGTTCTTGCCTCTCTAAGAGTGCACACCTCCCGCAGGCGCTGCCTCACAGCGCTAAAAACCTCGGGTGCTGTCTGTCTGGAGTTCACACGCTCTCTCTCTCTGGGACTGCGTGGGTTTCCTCCGGGTGCTCCGGTATCCTCCCACAGGTGGAAATAAGGTGGGCAAGTGATGGGGGGGAGGGGGGGGGGGGACACCAGCTACTCACCAATGAGACCAGACCTCCATCTGCCATTATCTTCTTAATCTTTTTACCTCGGTCCGTTTCGTTACTGATCTCCTTCCGCATCAGGTTGCCAGTGGACAGGTGTGTGAAGCCGTATTTCTCCATCATTTTCATGCACTGGCTCCCTTTTCCTGACCCAGGCCCCCTTAACAGGAAGCAGGTCACCGCAAGATTGGCCTCTCCATTCGTCTACAAGACCCTAAAATATGAAGCGACTCATGTGTACCTGGTGCCTCTCAGGAGCGTCGCGGGAGAATTAGCGAGTACAAAACTAACACTGAGGTAACCAAAGATTACTAAAGAGGTGGCTCATTGAATGGATCCGGAGGTCTAGAGCATTAGCACTAGGATTAGATGAAGGGATTGAGATATGGGATTTAGATATAGGATTAGCATATGATTAGGTATGCAGGATTTGGTACACACTGGAGTTTAGGAGGATGAGATGGATCTCATGAAACATATAAGCATATATTGAAGGGTTAGAGGCTGGAAAACATGTTCCCAGATGTTGGGGGAGTCCAGAAAAGAACGCAAGTTGTTAAGAGTTTAAATATCAGGAGTAAGCCATTTAGAACGAGACAAGGAAACACATTTCTCACAGAGAGTGGGTTGAGTCTGTGAATTCCTGCCTCAGAGGCGGTGGAGGCAGGTTCTCTGGAATGCTTTCAAGAGAGAGCTAGATATCTCTTAAAAATGTGTGTCAGGGATATTGGGAGAAGGCAGGAACGAAGGTACTGATTGGGGAATGATCATCCTGATTCACGTTGAAGATATAGCGGTGCACCGGCTCGAAGGCCGAATGGCCTACCTCCTGTACCTATTGTCCTATTATCTAACCGTATCAGAGATGTTATAGGATTCGTTAAAGTTACATATAGGGTTAGGTAAGGATAAGTATAGAATTAGATATAGTATATGTAGTGTTAGGTTATAAATTAGGCGTAGGATTAGGTATGGTATTCAGTTTTATGAAAACAGTATAGTATAGGTAATCAATAAGTGTCGGGTTGAGGCTGGGATTGGGTTATGGGGTTAGATACAAGGATCAGGTGCAAATTATATAGGCAACCTAATGCTAATAGATTAGGTACATGTTAGGTATTGGATTAACTATAGAATTTTTCATAACATTGGATGTAGAATTTGATGTTATAGAAACATAGAAAATAGGTACAGGAGGAGGCCATTCGGCCCTTTGAGCCAGCACCGCCATGTCGAATTAGCTCCAGGATTTGATACATGGTTGGGTGTAGGGTAAAGTATAGGATAAGAGTTGGTGAGGTTCAGGATTAGGGGGAATTCCAGAGCCTGCACTGGGTGACCAGAGCCCTAATTGGATGGGCTTAATGCGATGGTCTTGAATGACTCTGAGCCTGGAAACTCATGACCAGAGGATCCTCACACCTTTAAAGACTGAGGGAGACTGTCATATGCCAATGGTCTGGTGAGGATCAGCATCCCATTCCCTGTTCCAATTTCTGGGAGAAATACTAGCGGGATACACGCTGTGGATCTGAAACATCCCTGGAAAGATCTTGGATTGAAGAGAGCGGAAAACTACATCAACTGGGAGCAGTGTGATGGTGGAAGGGATTTGGAAGACAAAGCCGGGAGCTTCTACTTGCCTGAGAAAATTAACGGAGAGCCGGTAAATGTCGAGGAGGACTCTCTCGAACTTCTACAGGTGCTCATAAAGACTTGCCTGACCCGGACTGCAATCGTGGCTTTGGTTTCGGCACACTTGAGCGCCCAGGAGAGGAAAAGACTGCAAAAAGTAGTAACACTGCCACAGTCCCTCATCGTCTCTGACCTCCCTTCCATCGAGGGATCCTATTCGCAGTCGCTCCTCAAAGGCAGGCAGCATCATCAAGACCCACACCATCCTGGCCACACACTCATCTCCCCGCTGCCTTCAGGTAGAAGGTACAGGAGCCTGAAGACTGCAACGACCAGGTTCAGGAATAGCTACTTCCCCACAGCCATCAGGCTGTTAAACTCAACTCAAACAAAACTGAACTTGAGGGCCTTGTGGCTAAAGGGATCAGGGGGTATGGAGAGAAGGCAGGTACAGGATACTTAGTTGGATGATCAGCCATGATCATATTGAATGGTGGAGCAGGCTCGAAGGGCCAAATGGCCTACTCCTGCACCTATTTTCTGTTTCTAATAGCCTATAGCACTTTATATATATAGTAATATATATATATATATATATATATAATATATATAATATAAATACAGTATATGTGTATATATATATATATAATATATATAAATATTATATATATATATATATATTCAATGGTATATGGACACACTGATCTGTTCGGTATTTATTAATGCCTACAATAATCTGTTGAGCTGAAGCAAAGCAAGAATGTCCATTGTCCTAATTCTGGACACACAACAATAAACTTCTCTTGAACTTGAACTTGAACATCTTCACCTTGAACTTGCTCCTACAGTGGGTCAGAGTGAAGGTCGAGGCATATTGGACGGTGTGAGACCCTCACAACACAGGCACCAGGGACCTGGCATGAGGTGGGAGGGTCAATGTATGTGTTGGGAGAGACTCTTTCTCATAGAGAGCAGTATCTGACAGTACGTCCACACCACCATGGTTTAAACCAGTACTGGAGGAAGGCCATTTCACCCTTGTGTCTGTTGCGCCCCTTTGAAAGAACAAAGCAAACTCCTTTCTCACCAAGCCGAATATTGTTCCCATTTTTAAATTTCTTCAATTAAATTTGAGTCAGAATAAAAGGATGTACCTTTAGAAAGATGAGGAGCAATTTCTTGTCAGCGGGTGGTGAATCTGTGGAATTCTTTGTCACAGACGGCTGTGGAGGCCAAGTCAGTGGATATTATTAAGACGAGATCGACACGTTTACTGGTTCGCAATGGGTGTCAGGGGTTATGAGGTGAAGGCAGGAGAATGGGGTTGAGAGGGAGAGATAGATCAGCCATGATTGAATGGTGGAGTAGACTTGATGGGCCGAATGGGCTAGTGATGCTCCTAGAATTGATGAACGAATTAATCTTTAGGCAGCACTTGCTAGGTGTAAGTTTCGGCAACTTATAAGGTTTACAAATCTCCATTTCCCCTCTGATTGTTTTGCCTTCCTTCCCTAAACAGTTTCTCCTTTCTTACTCTTTGAAGCCCGTTATAATTTCCAGCACCTCTATTACATACCCCTTCAGCTCTCTCCGCTGTAAGAAGTGTGGGTCAGATACCACTCTGATGTACCATTACTAGTTGTGAGTTATTTATCCACAAGAGGTTTAACCGCAGCAAATCAAGGCTTTCCCTGAAGAACACAGAGACACAAGGAAGCTTTTACTCACCAATCACAAAGATAATTTTGGTGTTTCCCAGTTTCTCTGTAAAATAAAGAACCAATATTGAGAACTTTGCAACACAAATCTTTACCTAACCTGCTACAGCCAACCTTGTGATCGGCACGGTGGCGCAGTGGTAGAGTTGCTGCCTCACAGCACCAGAGACCTGGGTTCAATCCTGACCACGGGTGCTGTCTATACAGAGTTATTTACGTTCTCCCTGTGACTGCGTGGGTTTTCTCCGGTGCTCCGGTTTTCCTCCCAAGACAATGAGTTTTGGTAGGCCTAATTTGGCTTTGGTTAAATTGTACATTGTCCCTACTATGGGGTGGAAGATTGCACCCTTCACGTGGTCCTCCCTGTTTTCCGAGAATACAATCCAACCCGGCATGTGCACAATTCAAATTAAGATCAAAGAGAACAAGGTGTCCGACAACTTTAGGCTGTCAAACAGCATAAAGCGCCAAAGAAGAAGTCCCTACTGGTGTAGGTTAGTGTAGTGTACAGGGTGATCGCTAGTCGGTGCGGACCCGAAGGGTCTGTTATCATGTTGCATCTCTACACTAAACTAAACTAAACTATCCCTGCGGTTTGATCATCTTTTTCTTCCTGTAGTGATGCGGAGCGCGGCTGGAGCGCTTAACGCTGTCGTAGACTGTGTTCTTCAGCAACATATGTCTACACAAAGAGGGACAGCCAACAAAACATTGAAACATTGATCTCATTGAAACATATACGATTGTTAAGGGTTTGGACACGCTAGAGGCAGAGAAACATGTTCCCGATGCTGGGGGAGTCCAGAACCAGGGGCCACAGTTTAGGAATTAGGGGTTAGCCATCTAGAACCGAGATGAGGAAACACTTTTTCACACAGAGAGTGGTCAATCTGTGATTCTCTGCCTCAGAGGCGTGAGTGGCCGGTTCTCTGATACTTCAAGATAGAGCTAGATAGGGCCTAAATGAAGCGGAGACAGGGGGGAAAAAAATTTTTTTATGGGAGAAGCATGAACGGGCAACACATGGGGATGAACAGCCATGATCACGTTGAATGGCGGGTGGCTTGGCTCTAAGGGCCGAATGCCTACGTCCTGCACCCATTGTCTATTGTCTATTGATATCAGGGTTGGGCATAGTCCCCAGACTGACTTTTGTTCTGCCTTCAAAACCTGCGTTACCTTTCACCTCGTCACAGATCTGATGGCGAGTCACCACTTTTGCAGTTTCCCATCGCTGCCTCTTGTTTGTGTCCAGCAACCGAAGGACCCTCCTGGTGTACACTGCGTACGGACCCGCTTCACCGCACTTGGCCTGCCCTTTCCCCCACCCTCCCCTCCTTTCTCTACTGGTCAACCTACCATTATGACTTAACAGTGGGAGACCCAGACATCACAGCTACACACTGGTGGTGCTACACGGCCGGACCACATCCATGCCACTGTGAAATTGGGCAGAGGCTGGGGACAGGCCGGGCGAGGCAGCCTGCTGCAGTCCCCCTGTGTGGCTGAATATGTCGGCTACTGTCTGGGCAGGAACTGCAGACGCTGCTTTAAACTGAAAAAAGATAGACACCAAATGCTGGAGCAAGGGGCCAGTCTGAAGAAGGGTCCCCACCCATTCCTTCTCTCCAGAGATGCTGCCTGCCCCGCTGAGTTACTCCAGCATTTTTTGTGTCTATCTTAAGTCAGCTACTTGTAGACAACGTGGGTGATGCCGCAGACTCAGAGCAGGGCAGGAACGGGGCACTGATTGGGGATGATCAGCCATATCACATTCACTGGCATGAGGGCCTAGTGGGCCGTACTCCTGTACACAATAATGCTGAGAGACTCCAGCCGGTGCAGCAGCCTCAAGACGAAGAAATAGCAATGTTTGGCCCGAAACCCGCAGAGGCTTCGACCTGAAACGTTACCTATTTCTATGGGGTTTTCGGCCCGAACGATGCCTCATTTCCCCGTCGGGTTCGATCCCTAAAATCATTACCTATTTCCTTTGGGTTTTCGGCTTGAACGTTGCCTATTTCCTGGTTTGTGCGAAATGTTGCCCTTTATTTCCTTTGGGTTTCGGCCCGTAACGTTGCCTATTTACTCGGGGTTTCACCTGAAACATTACCTATTTCCTTGGGTTTCGGCTCGAAAAGTGCCTATTTTCTTTGGGTTTCGGCCTGAAACGTTGCCTATTTCCTCCACTCCATAAGCTGCCTCACCCACTGAGTTTCTCCAGCACTTTTGTCTACCTTACGATTTTCCAGCAATCGCAGTTCCTTCTTAAACACAATTATTGTACTATTGACAATTCATTTGCAGCATCTAATGCAGACTGATAATACCCCCCTCCCCTCCCCCTGCCCGCCTACCACCTATATCCATCTCCCACCTTTCCTGATCTACACGTTTTGGTTCATTTTCCACGCTCCAGCCCTTGTCACTTTAAGTTTAATATTTAGAGAGAAACAGCCCTTCGGCCCACATTGACACCATCCTACACACACTAGGGAACATTCACATTCCAACAAAGGATAATAAAAACTACAAACCTGCACGTCTGTTGGAGTGAGGGGGGGAAAACCCCACGCGGGTCTCGGAGAAGAGTACAAACTCCGTACAGGCAGCGCCCGCGGTCAGGATCAAAACCGGACTCCGGCCTGTCAGCCGCAACTCTACCAGTTGCGCCAATGTGATGGCATAAACACCCGTGCAACAGGCGTAATGAGATGGGAAGGAACCATCAGAATCTGGTTCACTACCGACGATAGAACACAAAAAGCGGAGTAACTACTCGCGGGACAGGCGGCATCTCTGGAGAGGAGGAATAGGCGACCGTTCGGGTCGAGAGCAAGGATCTGCCGCCGAGTTAACTACTGCTAAGCTTTTTGTGTCTCGCGCGAAAGAAAGAGACAAAGTGCTTTCATTCCCCAGCTTGTCGAGGGCAAATGATGAATTGATGGCTGCCTCCCCAGTGTGAAAGAACAGCCTCCAGCTCCTCCTCCTCCCAGCACCGGGTGTTTGTGGTCCCCCCTTCCTTGCACCGACTGCATGTCACAAGGCGAACAGAGAGAGAGAGAGATCATACGAGAGCGATTCTTGCCTAGCCAACTTGCTCAGCCCACATCTCTCCCGCTCATTCCCCAGTGCTCAGTACAAGGGTGGACCACCTACCTCCTTTGCTTGCACCTCCCTCCAGTAACTGATATCACTTCGAAAATGTTTTTAAGGGTATAAAGTGATATTTTACTGGCGCGGGATATTAGACCCCCTGTGTCTGAATGAGTCTCGGCCGAATATGTTGCCTATCTCCTTCGCTCCACAGATGAGTTTCTCCAGCACTTTCCCTCCCCAGTACAAATGGGTCTTCCCCTAGCTCACCTCATCTCCTGGCCTTGCTCTCTGCTCTTTGCTCTTTGCTCTTGCTCTGCAGGGCTTCAGCCGTGGACTGTGTGGCCCCTCGGGTAACTTATTCCCTTGGAAGCGTCCGACACACCGAGTGCCCACAGCGCTGCTCATTCACTGCCAGTGGCCTCGCCTGCAGGAGTGACACCACAAAGGGCGGCGCCCCGACCACTGACGACCAGAATCTTCAAGGGTCGGAGAGACATTGGGACGTCACAAAGGGGAAGCGCCAGCTCATGAGTTGTTATGGCAAACATGGAACTCGTGCGAACAGCTGGTCCGTGGTCGGCGTGCACCGCCGTGGTGGGCCGAAGGGCCAGTTCCCATGCCAAACTAAACGTGCTTCCAAGGTAGACACAACATGCTGGAGTGGCTCCGGAGGCACCTCTGGAGAGAAGGGAATGGCTAACGCCTCGGGTCCAGACCCTTCCTCAGACTGCCAACTAGTCTAGTTAGTTGCCATTAGCAGAGTTTATAGTCAAACGTGCAGCAGACGAACAAACTAATCTCATGTTACTACATCAGAGAACAGGAGGCATTACAGGAAGATCCAAGTGATATAGATGACGAAAGACTGTCAATGCTAACCAAGGAGGCGTTGGTGTTGTTGGTTGGGCATTGTTAGTTGGCACAGATTGGAATTAGGGAAGAATAAACACACATCTCTGTAGCTCCTTCTATGTCCCTACCAGCACATTGCAAAGTCTTTTACAGGCATTAGCTGCCTTGTCTTGCCCAAAACAGTATTCACATTATTCCCTTCTCATCTGTCATAAACGGTCATATAGAATAGGAGTATATTCGGCCATTCGTCCATCTAGTCTATCTGATGGTATTATGACCACTACTTCTTCTTGCGTGTGGCGGGCACAGCTAACCGTTGTAGGAACGACTTTTTCTATTTGATCTTATTTATCGTGACCTGCGTGGTTTTCGGGATCTTCGGTTTCCTCCCACACTCCAAAGACGCACAGGTTTGTATGTTAATTGGCTTGGTATAAATGTGAATTGTCCCCAGTGTGTGTAGGATGGGGTTAGTGTGCGGGGATCGCCGGTCGGCACGGACTCGGTGGGCCGAAGGGCCTGTTTCTGCGCTGTATCTCTAAACTAAAGTGACAAAGGCTGGAGGTGAAAATTAGACAAAAAGGTGTTGGATGAGGAAAAGTGTAAAGCCCGAGAGATGGATATAGGTGGAAGGGTGGCAGAGGGGGAGGGGAGGGGTTGTATCAGTCTGCATTAGATGCTGCAATGAATCTCAATACACAATAGACAATGGGTGCAGGAGTAGGCCACTTGGCCCTTCGTGCCAGCACCGCCATTCAATGTGATCATGGCTGATCATCCCCAATCAGTACCCCCGTTCCTGCCCTGCTCTGGGTCTGTGGCATCACCCACGTTGTCTACAAGTAGCTGACTTTTTTGTTTGTATGTTTGTAGGTTTGTATGTTAATTGGCTTGGTTGGTATCAATGTAAAATTGTCCCTGGTGTGTGTTGATGTGTGGGGGTCGCTGGTCGGTGCAGACTCGATGGGTCAAAGGGCCTGTTTCCGCACTGAATCTCTAAACTAAAAACAGCATTATCAAGGCACATGTGTGTGGGACTATCAGAGTTTTACCAATTCAGAAATCCGCAGAAACATGGGAACTTTGGGTACTTATGAAATGATCTCATTATGAAATATCTTGGTGATGGTATTATCTGTTGCACGGCCTGTAAATTAGATGTTTATGCATAATTAAACTAAGCCTTAATTAACAGCTGGCTTTAAAATAAATTAAAATTTATATTTATGTTATTATGCCATAAGAGATTTCCAAATTCAATTTACTTTATAAGTGCTTCTTAAAAATGTTTATTCCTGCCTTAATCTAATTTTCTTTTGCATTCTCCAATGTTTTTAATGCTAATTAGAAAAATGACTTGACTGCTGGGAATGTTTAATTAAACATCACAGGAAGGATGTGGAGGCTTTGAATAAGGTGCAGAGCTGCAGATGCTGGAAAATCGAAAGTAGACAAAAATGCTGGAGAAACTCAGCGGGTGCAGCAGCATCTATGGAGCGAAGGAAATAGGCAACGTTTCGGGCCAAAACCCTTCGGGTTTCGACCCGAAACGTTACCTATTTCGTTTGGGTTTCGACCCGAAAAATTGCCTATTTCCTTTGGGTTTCGACCCGAATCGTAACCAATTTCCTTTGGGTTCGACCCGATAAATTGCCTATTTCCTTCGCTCCATAGATGCTGCTGCACCCGCTGAGTTTCTCCAGCATTTCTGTCTACCTTCTACCTGGAATAGAGGGCTTCAGCTACTGGGAGAGGTTGGGTAGACTTGGAGTGCTTTCTCTGAAATGTCGAAGGTTCAGGGCGGGGTGGGGGGGGGGGGGGGGGGGGGGGGAGCCTTGATAGGTGTGTGTAAAATTATAAGAGGCGTAGATAGGGGCGACAGTCAGAACCATTTCCCCAGGGTGGACATGTCCGACACTCGAGGGCAGATCAAGATGGTGAGAGGGGGAAAGTTTCATCTTGAGGAAAATGGAGGAACTCAACAGGTCACGTGGCATCTGCGGAGGGAACGATAGACAATGTTTTGGGTCGGGACCCTTCTTCAGATTGATTGCAGTCTCATCTGTAGTCTGATGTCTCAACCCGAAACATCACCTACTCCTTTGCTCCAGAGGTGCTGCCTGTCCCATTGAGTTACTCCAGCCTTTTGTGTCTATCTGTGGTGTGAACCAGCATCGGCAGTTCCTTCCTGCGCAAATCACTGATATGTCCACACAATTCATCACAAAGGCCTCATTTCTTCAGAGAACGGATCCCCCTCCCCCATCCTATTGATGAGGCTCGCACCAGGGTCCCCTCCTCCATACCACGCAACACTGCCCTCGCTCCCATTCCCCACTCGCAAACAGCAAGTCCCCCTGGTCCTCACCTTTCACCCACCAGCCGCAAATACAACAGATAGTCCTCCGCCAGTTTCGCCACCTCCATGTAGCCCCTCACCGCCACATCATCCCATCTCCCCCCTGTCTGCTTCCGCAAAGACCCTCCCTCCGCACTCCTTGTCCATTCTTCCTCCCCTCCACTCTAACCCCTTCCCGGGCCAACTTTTTCCCTTGCATATCCGCAAGAAATGCCACACTTGTCCCTTCACCTCCCCCCTCCACTCCTTTCAGGACCCAAGCATCCCTTCCAGGTCCGACAGAGTTCACCGCACCTCCTCCAACCTCATCTACTGCATCCGCTGCTTCAGAATGCCAGATGATCTATATCGGTGAGACCAAGCGGAGCATTGGCGATCGCTTTTGGGGGGGGGGGGGGGCGCCGAACACCTCCGCTCGGTCCGCAATAACCAACCCGACCACCCGGTGTCTCAGCACTTCAACACCCCCCCTCCCATTCCACTTACCGACCTCACGGTCCTGGGCCTCCTCTCACGGCCAGAGTGGAGCAACACCGCAAGCTGGAGGAACAGCACCTCATATTCCGCTTGGGGATCGCATCCATTGGGCTTGAATATTGAATTTTTCTCAATTCTTTAACCCTTGCTGTCTCCTCCCCTTCCCACCGTCTCCCTCATCCCTCGGGCCCTGCATTCACCATATCTCTATCTCTCCCCACCCTAGTCGACCATCTTCCATTTTCACACCACAAACAGACTTACAATGGCTGTTCCCTTTTATCACCAATACTTTTTGCATTATCTTTCACTCATTGTTCCTTATCACTCCACATCTCCTCAATATCTCTCGTTTCCCTGATCCCTGACCAGCTCCCTGAAGAAGGGTCTCGGCCCGAAACGTCCGCCTATCTCTTCGCTCCTTAGATCTGCTGCAACCGCTGAGTTTTCTCCAATTTTTGTGTACCCACTGACATGTCCTGTTTTGTTGCTTTGTGGTTTTTGCGCAATCTGCAAGCATTGCCACTTTCATTCCACTCCACATCTTGTCTGTGAATGTGACAAGTAAAGTTGACTTGACACTTGCCAGGTCTTTGCCCCACAAAACCTCTTTGGCAGCTCTGTTGCAATCACGCTGTAGAAGGTGTCCCGACCTGAAACGTTATCCATGGTCTCCACAGATGTTGCCTGATCCGTTGAGTTACTCCAGCACTTTGCGTGCTTTTTATCAACCAGCATCTGCAGTTCCTTGTGCCTCCTGCACATGGATGCCTCCCTCCCTGTCCGCATTAAAGTTAAAATCTCTTACTCTTTGACCTTTCTGCTTCTTAATAATTGAAACACATGGCAGTGTCCAGCTTTGTACTTCCACCTGTGTTATTGCCTGCCTTTGGAATGATAGATTCACCTTGCATCTGATCTCACATCCAATCCCCCATCCCCCACACTGTGCCTCCATCCCCCACACTGAGCTAACATTGGGCTACAGACAAGACGTGGTCAGAAGCAAAGTGCCTACCACAGAGACATAAAGGGTAGACCACTTGATATCAGAAGGTCATCTGCGATTCCTTTCATTAGTTCCTGTGAAGCCCTTTTCTGCCTTTGGCGTCATCTCTTAGATACTTGGACACACACTGTGTCCAGGTCTTTATTGTCCTAAACTGGGGACGCTGAGGTGGATTCAGAAGTTAAATGGAAAAGGGATCATCGGAGGCAAGTCTTTTACATTACTGAAATCCAATATTTAATCAAAGAGCAAATGTTTTTTGGCCTTCTCCCCAGCCTGTCCCACTGAGCTGCTCCAGCACTTAATATCTAAACTGATTTAATCATTCCTTGCTTCTCCAATATAGAGTTTATGGCAATCCATTCTAAACAGGAGATATCCAAAATGACCTTAAGATGCCTCAAAGGTAGACAAAAATGCTGGAGAAACTCAGCGGGTGAGGCAGCATCTATGGAGCGAAGGAATAGGTGATGTTTCGGGTCGAGACCCTTCTTCAAATGCCTGAAAGCATTTTACACATAATGAATTGCTTTTTGAGAGTCCCCCCTCCCCACAGTGTAGTTTTGTGAAGACAGGGGCAATTGTTGCTCAATAAGATCCCATCAGTAGCAATGAGGTGATGTTTAGTCTTAGAGATACAGCACGGAAACAGGCCCTTCGGCCTGCCAAGACCACACCGACCATCCATCACCCGTTCACACTGGTTCTGTGTTATCCCACTTTCTCATCCGCTCCCTACACACTAGGGGCAAGTTACAGAAGCCAATTGACCTAGAAGCCTGCACGTCTTTGGGATGTTGGAGGAAACCCACTCAGTCACAGGGAGAACGTGCAAACTCCACACAGACAGCACCCGAGGTCAGGATCAAACCTGGGTCTCTGGTGCTGTGCCACACTAATGACCAGTTAGTTAAGGGATATAATTTTAAGACTTTAGACTTTACAGATACAGAGTGGGATCAGGCCCTTCGGCCCACTGAGCCTGCACCAACCAGCGATCACCCTGTACACTAGCACAATCCTACATGCCAGGGACACATTACAATTTTACTGAATCCCATTAACCTGCAAACCTCTATGTAGTTAGAGTGTGGGAGGAAACCGGAGCACCTGGAGAAAATCCGTGCGGTTACAAGGAGAACGTACAAACTCCACACAGATAGGACCCGGAGTCAGGATCGAACCTGGGTCTCTGGTGCTGTAAGGCAGCAACTCAGCCGCCGCGCCACCGAGCCACCCAAACATTGGGTAACGTTGGCCAGATCTTTATCAAACTGGTACAATGGCATGTTTTGCATGGATCCCAGATGGTTGATCCCCCCACACAAACTAAAAGATGCTGAAAGCGCAACTTCAGAAACAGGAGGTAAAACGTCAGGGAAAAAAATGTGCTTTCAGCAAGACTGATGAATTAGTAAAGATCAGACAGGTGCAGAGTAAAAAAACTCGCCAAGGATGTGTCAGCGATAAGGGCGGCACGGTGGCGCAGTGGTAGAGTTGCTGCCTCACAGCGCCAGAGACCCAGGTTCAATCCTGACTACGGGTGCTGTCTGTACGGAGATTGTATACTCTCCCTGTGATCCCGTGGGTTTTCTCCAGGTGCTCCGGTTTCCTCCCACCTTCCAAAAACATGCAGGTTTGCAGGTTAATTGGCATCTGTGAATTGCGCTCAGTGTGTAGAATAGAGCAAGTGTATGGGGAGATCGCTGGACGGTGGGCTGAAGGGCCTGTTTCCACGCTGTACCTCCAAACCAAACTAAAACCAAAATGAGACAGGAGACAGGTACAACAATACAAACGCAGGCACACCAATTACCAGTGATCAGGCAGGGAAAAGGTACGACAATACAAAGAGGCATGAAAGAAATGAAAGAGAGAAGGATGCCATGAAAGGAGAATGAATTACAGGAGTAAGATGGAACAATAAGGAGGGTTGTGAAAGAATTTTCAGAGATCAAACAAGAGAAAATAATGAAGATGCTTCTGAATGACAGCATCATTGCCGTAGGTGATGGAAGGAGATTGTCAATCTACAGCGAAGAGAATAACCGAGAGATTTACAGGCAGTCATTGGCTCAACAACAACGACAAATGCAAGTTGAATCAAGGACTTAGGAAGAAGTACAGCAGAACTGGACAGGTGTGATCCAAGATTGATGGAGAAACATAGAAACGTAGACAATAGGTGCAGGAGTAGGCCATTCGGCCCTTCGGACCAGCACCGCCATTCAATGTGATCATGGCTGACCATCCACAATCAGTACCCCGTTCCTGCCTTCTCCCCATATCCCTTGCCTCTGCTGTCTTTAAGAGCTCTATCTAACTCTCCCTTGAAAGCATCCAGAGAATTGGCCTCCACCGCCTTCTGAGGCAGAGAATTCCACAGACTTCACAACTCCCTGTGTGAAAAAGTGTTTCCTCATCTCCGTTCTAAATGGTTTACCCCTTATACTTAAACTGTGGCCCCCCGTTCTGGACTCCCCCAACATCAGAAATATGTTTCCTGCCTCTAGCGTGTCCAAACCCTTAATAATCTTATAGGTTTCAATAAGATCTCATCCTTCTAAATTCCAGTGTACGAGCCCAGCCGCTCCATTCTATCTGCAGAACGAAAGTAGCAGAATGAGGAATGGTGTCCAGTACAAAGCCCAGCCAGAGCTGGGCGGCATGGTGGAGCGATGGTGGAGTTGCTGGAGACCCGGGTACGGAGAGTGTACCTCCTCCCTGCGACCGCGTGGGTTTCCTCCGGGTGCTCCAGTTTCCTCCCACATCCCAAAGACGTGCAGGTTTGGAGGTTAATCCACTTTGTTAAAATTGAAAATTGTCCGTCAGTCAGTCAATTATATTTCTATAGCACATTTAAAAACAACTCACGTTGACAGAAGTGCTTCACATCAGTGCAGGTACTAATGTGCTACATACACAGCCCTAACAATACATACATCAACTGTTTACAACGCCCCCTCAGAGGGGCAGTTCTGATGAGGAGAGGGATTTTCTATTTTCCTATTTTCTATGTTTCTGTGGGTTATTGATTGGGGGCGATCAGCCATGATCACAATGAATGGCGGTGCTGGCTTGATGGGCCGAACGGCCTCCTCCTGCACCTATTTTCTATGTTTCTATGGATGCTGTGTGGCCCTCGTGTGTCGGGCCAAACTATTGTCGCTCTCCTGCTGGCCCCACCGTGTCGCCCGATATATCTCTTGGAAAGAGTGTTGAAGGTCCATTTCATTGTGAATTTAAACTACTTCTTAAGTTTTGTAATTATTTGCAAAGATACCTAAAGGAAGAGATTTTATTCTCTATTGGACTCTTTTGTTCACTTTCTTCAAAAATCTCTTTGTTCCCTTTTGTTTCTCTCTCTTTTTGTTAACATTTAGACAACTATTGATGGAACCAATACTGGGTGAAATCAGATCTGAGTTGCACAATGGTCAGGAGCTAATTTTGTGAATTGTATGCATATTTCTAGTTCTGGAGATGAGATTCCCCAATAAACATTGGGCACATTAAATTGGCATTTTGGAAAGTTGATGAGAGGAGGTTGTGTGGAGACCTGATAGAATATGTAAAATTATGAGAGACATAGCTAGGGCAGACAGACAGAACCTTTTCCCCAGTGGAAGTGTCAAAGACTAGTAGGCATTGCTTTAAGGGTACACAAAAGGCTGGAGAAACTCAGCGGGTGCAGCAGCATCTAAGGAGCGAAGGAGATAGGCGATGTTTCGGGTCGAGACCCTTCTTCAGAGTTCTCCTTAGATGCTGCTGCACCCGCTGAGTTTCTCCAGCCTTTTGTGTACCCTCGATTCTCCAGCATCTGCAGTTCCTTCTTTAAGGCATTGCTTTAAGTTTAGTTTAGACATAGACCCACTGAGTCTGCAACGACCAGCGATCTCTGTGCACTAGTTTCATTCTACACACATTAGGGACTAGTTACAGAAGCCAATTAACCCACAATGTGGGTTCACCCCGGGTGCTCCGGTTTCCTCCCACACCCCAAATACGTGCCAATTAACCTATTTTCCTATTTTCTATGTTTCTGTGGGTTATTGATTGGGGATGATCTCTACCTACAGTAGAGGGACAATAGAGTGGCCCTACACACGAGGGCCACACAACATCCATAGAAACATAGAAAATAGGTGCAGGAGGAGGCCAATCGGCCCATCAAGCCAGCACCGCCATTCATTGTGATCATGGCTGATCATCCCCAATCAATAACCCACAGAAACATTGAAAATAGGAAAATAGGTTCATTGCCACGTCTTTGGAGTATGGGAGGAAACCGGAGCACCCGGGGTGAACCCACATTGTCACAGGGAGAACGTACAAACTCTGCACAGACGGCACTCGTAGCCAGGATCGAACCTGGGTCTCTGGTGCTGTAAGGCAGCAACTCTGCCACTGTGCCAGGTGAAAGGGACAACGTTTTTTAGCAGATGTATGGGACAGGTTTTTTCACATAGAGTGTAATGTGTGCCTGGAACACGTCGCCAGGGGTAGTGGTGGTGGCAGATACGATAATAACATTTTAAAGAGTTTTAGATAGGCACGTGGATATGAAGGAAAGTGAAGAATATGGATCATGTATTGCAGAGGAGATTAGTTTTACTTGGCATCATGTTCAGCACGCACTTTGTGGGCCGAAGGGCCTGTTCCTGTTCTATATTCTACATTCTACTTTGAGACGACTCAGAGAGAATCTAAAATATTATTTGCCTTGACAAGATAGTTTCTTCTGATAAAGTTTAATTTTAATAAAGACTCTTGCTTTCACAAAGCTTCCTAATACTATTTTAGGTAGATAAAAAATGAGTAACTCAGCGGGACAGGCAGCATCTCTGGAGAGAAGGAATGGGTGACATTTCGGGTCGAGACCCTTCTTCAAACTGATACTAATTTTTGATAAAATAGTACTATTTTAGAGTGAGTAGACAGATAAATCAAAAAGGAATATTAAATTACCAGTTCTGAATGGAATAACCCAACCATAATTTAGAAAGGTTGAAAGTATAATATATGCATCTGAATGGATTAGTAATATTCATTTCAAATAATTAACAAATTATAAGACATCGCCTGATTTTGAGCATGTGTTAATTAAGAAGCTTGATTAAATCTCACACTGTCTATCAGGCATGTGGTAATCTTTCTAATGATATGATAATAAGAACAGCTAATCATTTAAGTGGAGGAAGGAACTGCAGATGCTGGTTTAAACTGAAGATAGACACAAAATACGAGTAACTCAACGGGACGGGCAGCATCTCTGGAGAGAAGGAAAGGGTAACGTTTTGGGTTTGATGATGGGTCTTGAAACGTCACCCATTCCTTTTCTCTAGAGATGCTGCCTGGCCCGCTGAGTTACTTCAGCATTTGTCTTCCAAATATATTTCCCTCCTCTCCTCCATACTGCAAGAGAAGGCGTGGTTCCAGCTCAAAGATAGATCAAGGATGAGACTCGATTCTCTGGGCAGAGATTAATTTAGTTTAGTTTAGAGATACAGCTCGGAAACAAGCCCTTTGGTTCTCTGGGTCCGCGCTGATCAGCGATCCCCGCACATTAACACTATCCTCCACAACTAGGGACAATTTTTATATTTAACAAGCCAATTAACCTACAAACCTGTATGGAATGTGGGAGGAAACCAAAGATCTCGGAGAAAACCCACGCAGGTCACGGGGAGAACGTGCAAACTCCGTACAGGCAGCACCCGAGGTCAGGATCGAACCCGGGTCTCAGGCGCCGCACTTGCTGTAAGGCAGCAACTCTACCGCTGCGCCACCGTGACTAATGGTGAAGGGAGGAGCGTGCACACGTTACATTGTGGCGACAGCGTGTCGCAGGCTGCCCCAGCAAGGCTGATGGCTTGCCCAGTGTGGAGTGAGCGGGGGTGTTTGGAGAAAGTGCTGGGGACTGACCTGCTAGTGGCTCTTCGCCTGGAACTCCTTCCGCGGGCTGTAGAACAGACATAGAGAGAGAGAGCAGGAACACTCGTCAGTATTGGCCACTCAGCAATAGCCCCACAGCCACCAAGGACCCAGTTAGGAACTGCAGATGCTGGTTTACACCGGAGATAGGCACAAAATGCTGGAATAAGAAGGGTCTCGACCTGAAACGTCACCCATTCCTTCTCTCCACACATGCTGCCTGACCCGCTGAGTTATTCATAGCAGATGGTGAAGCAGAGCAATGTTCCCCATGTTGGGGGAGTCCAGAACCTGGGATCACAGTTTAAGAATAAGGGGTCGGCCATTTAGGACTGGGATGAGGAAAAACCTTTTCACCCAGACAGTTGTGAATCTGTGGAATTCTCTGTCCAGAAAGCAGTTGAGGCCAATTCACTGGATGTTTTCAAGAGAGAGTTAGATAGAGCTCTTAGGACTAATGGAATCAAGGGATATGGGGAGAAAGCAGGAACGGGGTACTGATTCTGGATGTTCAGCCATGATCACATTGAATGGCAGCGCTGGCTCGAAGGGCCGAATGGCCTACCTCCTGCACCTATATACCATGTTTCTATGATTCAAAGTGCTGGGACAGTGCCGATGAGCAGTCAGCAGAAAGTTTATTCTTGCACATCACGAGATGATTGTGCAAATAGTGAGTCCACAGTGATGTTGTCAGGGTGAACCCCAGCTCCAATCTTCAGGTGTGAACAGTGGTGAGCCCTCCTGTGGGCTTGGATATCCCGTGTGTGTATCATGCGACAAAACCACTTCTAAATATATTCCTCTCCTCTCCCCCGCACTGACAAGACAAGACATGATTCCAGCTCAGAGCCAGAGCTGTATCGCAGGGGGGAGGGACAGAGCCTTGGAGTGATCAGAGGCTCAGAGACGGCAACCCTCTCTGTAGGTGGGTAGTGTAGAGAGCAACTGCAGATGCTGCTTTACAAATGCCTGGAGTAGCTCAGCCGGACAGGCAGCGTCTCTTGGAGAGAAGGAATGGGTAGCGTTTCAGGTCGACACCCTTCTGCTTTTTCTTTTTTTTCCTCTCTCTCTTTCCTTTCCCTCTCCTTCCTCATCTCTGTCACTGTCACTCTCATCTCCTGTCTCATTCACTCCCACACACCCACAGATAAACACACTCTCACACAAACCCACACACACACTCTGACACACACACACACTCTTACACACACACCCACAGATAAACGTACTCTCACACAAACCCTCACACACACACTCACACACATACACACACACACACACACACTCTCACACACACACTCACACACACACTCACACACACACACACACGCGCACAGATAAACACACTCTCACACAAACTCACACAGATAAACACATTCACACACAAACTCACACACGCACACACTCGCACACACACACTCTCTCACACACACACACACACACAAACTCACACACGCACACACTCGCACACACACACTCTCTCTCTCACACACACACACACACACACACACACACACACACACACACACACACACACACATAAACACATTCACACACAAACCCACACACACTCTCACACACCCACAGTTTAACACACTATCTCATGCAATGCCATGCACTCTCACAATCACATCCACACACACTTATGCACATAAACACTCTCGCACACACCCACACACTCATACACTCTCTCACACGCACACCCACAGATAAACACTCTCTCACATACACACACACACACACACACTCTCGCACGCACACACACACAATCTCACACACACACTCTCACACACACACAAACACACCCACAGTTGAACACACTCTCACATACACACAGACACCTGCACACCCACACACACAGGTACACATACACTCTCCCTCACACACATGTATACACACACTCTCTCATGCACTCACACACATTTTCACGCACCCATGTAGACACACACATGCACACGCATGTATATAATACTCACACACACACAAACAAGTGCACACATATGCACACACATGTATATAATACTTTCACACATGCAAACATGTGCACATACTTTAACACACACACACACATACAGACAAATATACACACATATTCTCACACACATGCACACACATGTACTCTTCCTCTTTTTCTGCCTCTACATTTCCAATTTTCTGTTCCTCTCTTTCACCCTCCCCCTCTCTATATCTCTTCTCTCTTTTTCTTTACCTCTCATATTATTTCTCCCTCTCCCTCTGGCTCTCTCTCCCCCACCTTCTCTCCTTGCTTTCCCCCCCTCCCCCACCCACCGTTATTTCTTTGCCCCCCCCCCCCCCCCCCCCCCCGTTTCCCTGCCCCATTCTCCATCACTTTGTCCCTCTTTGTGAAATCAATCCATCCAAATATTTGACTTGGATCTGATTTAGTTTCCATGGAAATATTGACAAAAGAAGTTGTGGTGCCAACTCTGATTGTCTGCCTTCCCGGAGGTTCAATGCATCACCTCAGCCCGTCAGACGTTGCACCTGGTTAAACAGAGAGCCTTTCCCATTTCCAATTTAATTTATGACCACAAATAAAGAAAATAATGCACAAAGTACACCTTAACATTGGTTGACGATAGACACAAAATGCTGGAGTAGCTCAGCGGGACAGGCAGCATCTCTGGAGAGAAGGGATGGGTTGAGATCCTTCATCAAACGCAAAACGTCACCTGTTCCTTTTCTCCAAAGAAGCTGCCTGACCCGTTGCGTTACTCCAGCATTTTGTGTCTGTCTTCACACAGAGTCTGTGTCTTTTCACACAGAGTGGTGAATCTGTGGAATTCTCTGCCACAGAAGGTAGTTGAGGCCAGTTTGTTGGCCATATTTAAGAGGGAGTTAGATGTGGCCCTTGTGGCTGTGGCTGAAGGGATCAGGGTATGGAGAGAAGGCAGGTACAGGATACTGAGTTGGATGATCAGCCATGATCATATTGAATGGCGGTGCAGGCTCGATGGGCCGAATGGCCTATTCCTGCACCTAATTTCTATATTTCTATGTTTCGGTGTAAATCTGAATCTGCAGTTCCTTCCTGCATTTTAGTTTAGTTTAGTTTAGAGATACAGCGCGTAAACAGGCCCTTCGGCTCAACGAGTCCGCACCGACCAGCGATCCCCGCACACTAACACAACCCCACACACACACACACACACACACACACACACACACACACACACACACACACACACACACACACACACACACACACACACACACACACACACACACACACACACACACACAGGGGACAATTTACATTTGTACCAAGCCAATTAACCATCAAGCCTGTACGTCTTTGGAGTGTGGGAGGAAACCGAAGATCTCGGGGGAAAACCCACGCGGGTCAAGGGGAGAAGGTGCAGACAGCACCCGTAGTCAGGATTGAACCTGGGTCTCTGGTGCAGTAAGTGCTGTAAGGCAGTAACTCCACCGCTGCATAATAGTGGTTGATTTATCTCCGGTCTTTGCTTAAAGTTGTGTTTGGATGTTCCAGGCCAGATATGGAGAGATAGGAAAGACCATCAATGAGCTTGGAGATTCGTTGAGTGAAAGGGGACCTGAAACTATGGACCGGGATGCATGTAACCCCTTATTGACATTGAAAGGCATCTTGGGCAGATAGTTTCATAGAGTCATGGAGTCATACAGCGTGCAAACTTGCCCGCACCGGCCAACATATCCCAGCTATCAGGAGTCTATGGAAACCGATGACTATCAGCATCATTGGTCAGGCTCGCTAGATGGGGAATGGGTGGTGAGGGCAGATGGGGGGACAGTCTGACAGGACTAATGGTGTTACCTTTTCCTCAGTATCTACACTGGCTTCAGCTGCCTGTGGAAGAGCAGGCACGCTGGGACCTGCGGGAAGGGAAAAGAAAGGGTTAAACAAAATCTCCCCACCGACTGCTGCAAAACTCCAGTAAATATTCCACCCGGGATCGTCTCCTGTCTGAATTTCCTGGACAGGTCAGTCATAGAGTCATAGAGTGATACAGCGTGGAAACAGGCCACTCGGCCCAACTTGCCCACACCGGCCAACAATGTCCCAGCTACACTAGTCCCACTTGCCTGCGCTTGGCCCATATCCCTCCAAAACTGTCCTATCCATGTACCTGTCTAACTGTTTCTTAAACGTTGGGATAGTCCCAGCCACAACTGCATCCTCTGGCAGCTTGTTCCATACACCCACCACCCTTTGTGTGGAAAAGTACCTCTAAGATTCCTATTAAATCTTTTCCCCTTCACCTTAAACCGTTGTTCTCTGGCCTTCGATTCCCCTACTCTGGGCAAGAGACTCTGTGCATCTACCCGATCTATTTCTCTCATCATTTTATACAACTCTATAAGATCACCCCCCATCCTCCTGCGCTCCAAGGAATAGAGTCCCGGCCTACTCAACCTCTCCCTGTAGCTCAGACCCTGGAGTCCTGGCAACATCCTCATAAATCTACTCTGTACCCTTTCCAACTTGGACAATAGACAATAGACAATAGGTGCAGGAGTAGGCCATTCGGCCCTTCAAGCCAGCACCGCCATTCACTGTGATCAACATCTTTCCTGTAAGATGGTGCCCGGAACTAAACACAATACTTCTCCGAAGGTTACACATCCTCCACAGATCATTGCTATTATGGATCCAAAGACCGGGATTAATTCCAAGTGTGTGGTTCAATTTGCGGAATGCAGAATGCATGCAGCTAACAACTTAACACAAAAAGCGTTAAGTGGAGGGCTAAAAATAGTACCCAGTTAGAATAAAATGTCATAGCATGAGTGAGAAGTCTCTGGGGGCATGTTTTCTCCACACACAACGGCAGCAGTGTGGAACTGCCAACACCTCTGGTGAAACCGAGCAGACCCCTTATCCCAGTGACACTGAGAGAAGATGGTGAACACTGCCCAGCCCATCACGGGTTCTGACCTCCCCACCATCGAAGGGATTGGCGAGAGTCGCTGCCTCGAAAAGGCAGCCGGCTTCGTCAGAGACCCACACCACCCTGGCCACGCTCTCATTTCACCCCTGCCATCGGGAAGGTGGTACAGGGCCTGAAATCTGTAACGTCCAGGTTCAGGATGACCACAGTCATCAGGCTATTAAACACTCCCACCTGGTGACCAAAGGTGAATGAATGAATGATACTTAAATGTCACAGTAAATGTGCTCTGTTTTGCATAAGCGAGGTATGCAAAGAGTGGCCACATAAAGGGCAACGATAAAGTTAGAAAGTATCCATGCCGGGTCCCCCTTGCTTCTCCCCTCCCCCACTCCTCCCCCACCCCCTGCCACCCCTCAAGAGCATGCAGCCGCCACCACTTGATGAGCAGCACTTTTAGATATGCAGCTCAGTTTGGGCCCCCCCCGCCCGCTCACTGCCCTCCCCCCCCCGGCCCAGTGGCCCTCACCTGCCGTGGCGTGACTGCCCGCAGCGAGTTTCCCATCCACGGTCGCCCTGATGTCTGTGAACACCTCCTCTTCCTCCCTGTCTCCGTCCAACTGTGGGAGAGACAGAAGTCACCATGCATTCAAAAGCTCTCTGCCCAACGCAGTGGGCTTGTTCTCGTTTGCATTGACCTGTCAGCAGTTGAAGAGTGCGAGGGTTTGTGTAGTCGGGTGGCAAGAGCAATGGCAGCAACTCTACCCGCTGTGCCGCCGTGTCACCCAACCAGGTTCTCTCATCCCTGGAGCCCTGGTCTGGCTGGGTTTGGACGCAGAATGCTGGAGTAACTCAGCGGGACTGGCAGCATCTCTGGAGAGAAGGAATGGGTGACGTTTGGGGTGGAGACCCTCCTTCAGACTGGTGCGTTTTTACTCCAACATCTGATAGTGAGGGGCACACTATTTGATCCCCACG
Source organism: Okamejei kenojei (assembly GCA_035221665.1). Lineage (NCBI taxonomy): Eukaryota > Metazoa > Chordata > Chondrichthyes > Rajiformes > Rajidae > Okamejei > Okamejei kenojei. Next base: position 4,591,140 of record CM069166.1, read on the forward strand.
CCCCGAGCCTAGCTGCCGTTTTTTCTGCCTGTCGTTCTACTTTAATTATGTAAAGGCTACACCCACAGGATAATTGCCTCAATCACCCTGATGGTCACATTCACTGCTCTCAGCAGTAAGTGAGCTCTAGGTGGAGAGTGTAAAAGCTGCTTCTCACTGTGACTCACTGACACCAACAGCAGCTTCCTGTCAGCCCTGTCCCTTATTTAACTCAACCTACACCAGTCTGTAGTGTTAAACCCAGCCAGTCTCCCAGTCACTGTGGTTTAGCTAAACCAGTCCCTCATACAATTGGGTTTAACTAAACCAGAGGTGGGGAATCTTTTCATGTCGGAATGCCACATTAAGTTAGCTGTAATCTAATAAAGCCGCATCCAAGAAACTTCAATTATATACTTCAAAATGTATATTCTTTTGTTAAAATAGCCCTCATGACTGACTAATGTTTTAATTGTGGCTGTCAGTAGGGGAGGATTATTTAGTTGAATCTTCTTTTACTCTTTGGATTTTTAAATACGTTCATCTTAAGATTAAAATTAAAATAATAAAAGACGAACAAAAACATATAAAAAAAAAAAAAGGATTTGTTCTACATATATTGGATTCATTCAAAAGGCCGCACTTAATGGCCTAGAAGGCCGTATGTGGCCTCAAGGCCGCAGGTTCCCCACCCCTGAACTAAACCAATCTCCCAGTCAGTGGGACTTAGTTAACCAGGGCGGTATGGTGGACCAGCAGTAGAGTTGCTGCCTTACAGCAACAGAGACCCGAGTTGAATCCTGACTGCGGGTGCTGTCTGTACGAAGTTTGTTTGTTCTCCCCGTGACCTGCCTAATTTTTCTCCGAGATCTTCAGTTTCCTCCCACACTCCAAAGACATTTAGGTTTGTAGGCTAATTGGCTTGGTATGAATGTAAAAATTGTCCCTAGCGTGTGTACGAGGTGTTAAAGTGCAGGGATCGCTGGTCGGTGCGGCCTCGGTGGGCTGAAGGGCCTGTTTCCGCACTGTATATCTAAACTACACTAAACAGTTTGAAACTAATCCCCATACACTAGCATCATCCTACAAATTAGGGACAATTTACAATTTTTACCAAAGGCAATTAACCCACAAACCTGCAGGTCTTTCGAATGTGAGCGGAAACCTGAGCCCCTGGGGAAAACCTACAAGGTCACGGGGAGAACGTACAAACTCCGTACAGACAGCACCCGTGGTCAGGATCGAACCCGGGTCTCTGGCGCTGTGAGGCAGCAACTCATGCTGCCGCTGCACAGGTATATGAGGCATCTACTATAATACCATTTGGACAGGTGCATGGATGAAAAAGGTTTAGAGGGATATGGGCCAAACAAGGGTAGGTGGGACCATTGTAGATGTGGCATCTCGGTCAGCGTGGGCTAGTTGGGCTTCTTTCCAGCAGCAACTCTACCGCTGCGCCACCATACCACACCTATGTTAGCTCCTTCTACGCTGTCCTGCCAATCCCTGTCAGATCAGGATAGGTGCTGCATGGGTTAGGTCGAGAGGTCAGATCCCTCTATCAAAGTCCCATCAAATACTTCCAGGAGGACGACAGCACAGGTTAGATAACAGATTGCAGCTTTCTATACCATGGGCGAACAGGGGCTCTGCAAGTTGCCATGGTTACTGATTTGCTAAAGAGGCTTCGATCACCATGGTGATAGTTCTCAAATTTATTCACTCAAAGTTGATCCAAATGCTTGTGCTTCCAATTGTGGTACTTGTTATTGAGATGTTGACGTCCTCCATTCTATGCTCCATAACTATGGTCATCGGAAAAAGTTAGTTGCCAATGTCCAAACTCACCTCCCTCCTCACCGACCCTGCTCGTGTGACCCGCAGTCCTGCAACACCTTGAATTTTAAAATTATCTTTCTATGTTACAAGGAAATAATATTGGAAATATGGAAAATTGCAGGGCTGAAGGGTAAGAACGGGGAGTGTGTCCAACTGAATCCAAGTGCAAGATATAGAAAAAGGACTCGCAAATGTTTAAGAAGGAACTGCAGATGCTGGAAAAATCGAAGGTAGACAAAAATGCTGGAGAAACTCAGCGGGTGAGGCGGGTGAAGGAAATAGGCAACGTTTCGGGCCGAAACCCTTCTTCAGACTTGCAAATGTTGGTTTACACAAAAGGACACAAAGTGCTGGAGTAACTCAGCCAATCGATTAAGGCAGCATCTCTGGAGAGCATGGATAAGTGACGTTTCAGATTAGGAGGTCTGAAGAAGGGTCTCGAATCCTTGACAAGGATTGTAAGATAGTTGTCTAATAGTTTATCATTTGTCGTGTATTATGGTGGTGGGTTCTGTTTTGTTTTTTACTGCACTGTATATGTATATTTTATTTTAATATTTGAATAAATATTTTTGATTAATTTAAAAAAAAAGAAGGGTCTCGACCCAAAACGTCACCCATCCGTTCCCCAGAGATAATGCCTGATCCGCTGAGTTACTCCAGCACTTTGAATTGAAGTGCTAGCACAGCTTAGATGGGCAGAGTGGTCACCTTGCTTCATAGGTTCCTAAGTGATAGGAGCAGAATTAGGCCATTCGGCCCATCAAGTCCACTCCGAAATTCAATCATGGCTGAGCTATCTCTCCCTCCTAACCCCATTCTCCTGCCTTCTCACCATAACCTCTGACACATGTGCTATTCAACAATCTATCTATCTCTGCCTTTAAAATATCCATTTACTTGGCCTCCTGTGACAATAAAGTCCACAGATTCACCACTCTCTTACTAAAGAAATTCCTTCTCATCTCCTTCCTAAAGGAACATCCTTTTATTCTGAGGCTTTGACTCTCCCACTAGTGGAAACATCCTCTCCACATCCACTTTATCCAGGCCTTTCACTATTCACTTCCCTGATTAGTGCGGGTGTCAGGGGTTATGGGGAGGAGGCAGGAGAATGGGGTTAGGAGGGAGAGATAGATCAGCCGTGATTGAATGGTGGAGTAGGCTTGATGGGCCGAATGGCCTAATTCTGCTCCTATCACTTATGAACCATGGGGAAGAAGGTGCGGGAGCCTGACAAGCATGGCCACCAAACCTGATGCTGCTGTGGGAGACGTCCGTGGCCCGACTCACCGTGACGATGAGATGCTTCTCTTCGTAGTACTGGACCAATGGGACGGCGTTTTGCTTGAAGGTGGCGAGGCGCCGCTGGATGGCCCTGGGGTTGTTGTCGGGCCGGCCTTCTTCCGCTCTCTTCTCCAGTCTCTCCCTCAGCCGGGGGCTGGCGCAGGACAGATAAATCACCACATCTGGCACGCAGATCTGAGGGAAGGACAACCGCCAGAGTCAGCACCGCGTATCGACAGAATCTGTACGAAAGATCCTGATTATCATGCTCGATTATCAGGATAATTACCGCCACAATTATCCTGCTCAATTTTCCTCCTCCCCCCCCCCCCCCCCCGGCAATTTACAGAGGACCAATTAACCTTCAAACCCGCACGTCCTTGGGATCAAAGCTCATAGAGCTTTCCTTGGGATGTGGGAGGAGAATGGAACACCCGGAGGAATCCCACAAGATCTCAGAGACGGAGCATGCAAGCTCCACACAAACAGCACCCGAGGTCAGGATTGAACCTGGATCTCTGAAGCAGCCGCTCTACCAGCTGCACCACTGAGCCGCCCTGCGGGAGTCCTGCACTCTTAGAGAGGGAGGGATGAGGGGGTGCAGCACTGTAGGGGAGACAGTGTCTCGCCACCCAGGGAGAGGTACTGAGGGACACCACACTGGAGGAGGTGCTAAATCTCTGATCAAATCTTATACCATTGACAATTTCAGTTTCAGTTCAGTTTGGTTTATTGTCACGTGTACCGAGGTACAGTGAAAAGCTTTTGTTGCGTGCTAACCAGTCAGCAGAAAGACAATACATGATTACAATAAGCCATTTACAGTGTATAGATACTTGATCAGGGAATAACGTTTAGTTCAAGGTAACGCCAGCAGACACCAATCAAGGATAGTCCGACGGTCACCAATAAGGTAGATAGTAGTTCAGGACTGCTCTCTAGTTGTGGTAGGATGATTCAGTTGCCTAATAACAGCTGGTAAGGCTTCATGGAGAATTCAGAGGAGTATTAAATTATCTTACATATGGATTTGTAGGGACTGGTGGGATTCGGATCACATTCAGACGGAGGAAATTAGTTTAACTCGGCATCATGTTCACCACGGACATTGTGGGCTGAAGGGCCAGTGCCTGTGCTGTTCTGTGTACTTTACAAATGAACTGTCCAAAAGCACTTGACTGTAAAGCCCTGAGAGTGTGAAAGATATGGTTGAAATGTTCTCTCGTGGCTGAGTTCTGAGTTATTATGTGTCAACATACGACGAGCGTTTGACAGCACTGGGCCTGTACTCGCTGGAGTTTAGAAGGAAGAGGGGCGACCTCATTGAAACTTACCGAATAGTGAAAGGCCTGGTTAGAGTGGATGTGTAGCGGATGTTTCCACTAGTGGGAGAGTCTAGGACCAGAGGGCACAGCCTCAGAATAAAAGGATGTACCTTTGTAAAGGATATGATGAGTTATATGCCTTTATAAAGGATATGATGCGTATTCACTGGAGTTTAGAAGGATGAGGGGGAATCTTATAGAAACATATAAAATTATAAAAGGACTGGACAAGCTAGATGCAGGAAAAATGTTCCCAATGTTGGGCGAGTCCAGAACCAGGGGCCACAGTCTTAGAATAAAGGGGAGGTCATTTAAGACTGAGGTGAGAAAAAACATTTTCACCCAGAGAGTTGTGAATTTATGGAATTCCCTGCCACAGAGGGCAGTGGAGGCCAAGTCACTGGATGGATTTAAGAGAGAGTTAGATAGAGCTCTAGGGGCTAGTGGAGTCAAGGGATATGGGGAGAAGGCAGGCACGGGTTATAGATAGGGGATGATCAGCCATGAACACAATGAATGGCGGTGCTGGCTCGAAGGGCCGAATGGCCTCCTCCAGCACCTATTTTCTATGTTTGTATGTTTCTACGAGAATCTGTGGAATTAATTGCCACAGAAGGCTGTGGAGACCAAGTCAATGTATATTTTTAAGGCGGAGATCGATAGATTTTTGATTAGTACGGGTGTCAGGGGTTATGGGGAGAAGGCAGGAGAATGGGGTTAGGAGGGAGAGATAGATCAGCCATGATTGATTGGCCCCATTCTGCTCCTTGAACTTATGAAGGAGTAATGACTGCACCTGATCATCGAAGCAGATGGCTTGGGAAACTTCCCGTGGGAAGCCGTCGATGACAAAGCCCTGTGCGTCCGGGTGCTGCATCAACTGCTGCTTAATCTCGTTTATGGTTGTCTCCTGCGGAAGAAGCGTGAGGAGTCAAACAACGCACCACCACAACGTTTAACAAACAATTAGACAGGTAGACACAAAAAGCTCAGCGGGACAGGCAGCATCTCTGGGGAGGAATAGGTGAAGTTTTGGGTCGAGACCCTTCTCGACCCGAAACTTCACCCATCCCTTCCCTCCAGAGATGCTGCCTGTCCCGCTGAGTTACTCCAGCTTTTTGTGTTTATCTTCGGTTTAAACCAGCATCTGCAGTTCCTTCCTACACAATTAGACTGGTAGACACATGGATGGGATGGGCTTAGAGGGATGGGATGATGGTGGAGGCAAATATAATAGTGGCTTTTAAGAAGCCTTTGGATATTTGGTATATGAAACAAGCTGCCAGAGGAGGTAGTTGAGGCAGAAACGTTAACAACTTTTAAAAAACATTTGGACAAGTGCATGGATAGGAAAGGTTTAGAGGGATAGGGGACAAAGCGGCCAGGTGGGACTAGTGAAGCTAGGACATGTCGGTCGGCGTGGGCGAGTTGGGCCGTTTCTGTGCTCTAAGACCTTCTTTAAAACCAAACATGGGGCTCAGTCCAAGTCCTTGTTTGACGACACTTCCCTCAAGAACATTGGGCTGTTTCTGCTTCATTAGCGTTGCTATGGAAACGGGAATTGTGCCTGTCAAGCCAAGAGATTTAGGTTGATTATTGTCACGTGTACCGAGGTACAGTGAAGAGCTTTGGTGTTTTTGCGTGCTCTCCAATTAAATCTCAATGTAGAAACAAGGAACTGTAGGTGCTAGTTTACAAACAAAAAGTGTTGGAGTAACTCAACGGGTCAGGCAGCATCTCTGGAACACATGGATAGGTGACGTTTCAAGTTGGGAACGTTCGTTAGCCTGATTGTACGGTGGAGGGGGGTGGGGGGAGAAAGATAGGAGAAAGCTAGGAGGGGCAAGATAAAGTATGACAGGTAATATGTGTTCACCTGTGTTCATATATTACCTCCCACTCCTTTTCCTGCCCTTCCTCTCTTTTAGTTCGCCGTTACCTGGGGCCCCACCATTACCTGTAGCTCCACCTCACTGTTACCTGTGGCCCCACCTCACTGTTACCTGTGGCCCCACCTCACTGTTACCTGTGGCCCCACATTACCTGTAGCCCCACTTCACTGTTACCTGTGGCCCCACCTTGCTGTTACCTGTGGTGCCACCTTGCTGTTACCTGTAGCCCCATCTCACTGTTACCTGTGGCCCCACCTTGCTGTTACCTGTGGCCCCATCTTGCCGTTACCTGTGGCCCCACTTGCCGTTACCTGTGGCCACCTTGCCCTGTGGCCCCACCTTGCTGTTACCTGTGGCCCCACCTTGCTGTTACCTGTGGCCCCATCTTGCCGTTACCTGTGGCCCACCTTGCTGTTACCTGTGGCCCCACCTTGCTGTTACCTGTGGCCCCACCATTACCTGTGGCCGCGCCATTACCTGTAGCCCCACCTCACTGTTACCTGTGGCCCCACCGTTACCTGTAGCCCCACCTCACTGTTACCTGTGGCCCCACCGTTACCTGTAGCCCCACCTTGCTGTTACCTGTGGCCCCACCTTGCAGTTACCTGTGGCCCCACCATTACCTGTAGCCCCACCTTGCAGTTACCTGTGGCCCCACCATTACCTGTAGTCCCACCTTGCAGTTACCTGTGGCCCCACCATTACCTGTAGCCCCACCTTGCAGTTACCTGTGGCCCCACCATTACCTGTAGCCCCTCCTTGCAGTTACCTGTGGCCCCACCATTACCTGTAGTCCCACCTTGCAGTTACCTGTGGCCCCACCATTACCTGTAGCCCCACCTTGCAGTTACCTGTGGCCCCACCGTTACCTGTAGCCCCACCTCGCTGTTACCTGTAGCCCCACCTCGCTGTTACCTGTAGCCCCACCGTTACCTGTGGTGCCAGCTCGCCGTTGGTGATGATCTTAGCTATCAGGCCCCACTTCCTGTTGGTGCTGGCGTTGTGCAGCATCTTCTCCCGCAGCAGCTCGCCCACCGAGATATAGATGAATCCGTAGCACCCTGCCATCTTCATGCTCTGCGTTCCCTTGCCACTAGCTGGACCCCCTACAGAAAGAGGGAACGAGAGAGCGGGAGAGATAGAGTGCGCGTCAGAATGGAAAGAAAACCTGAAGACACACGAGCCAAGGATGATTATGTGTGGGAAGCAACTGCAGATAGAGTCATAGAGTGATACAGGGTGGATACAGGCCCTTCGGTCCAACTTGCCCACACTGGCTAACATGTCCCATCTACACTAGTCCCACCTGCCCGCATATGGCCCATATCTCTCCAAACCTGTTCTATCCATGTACCTGTCTAACTGCTTCTTAAATGTTGGGATAGTCCCAGCCTCAACTACCTCCTCTGGTAGCTTGTTCCATACACCCATCACCCTCTGTGTGAAAAAGTTACCCCTCAGATTCCTATTAAATCTTTTCCGCTTCACCTTAAACCTCTGTTCTCTGGTCCTCGATTCCACCAATCTGGGCAAGAGACTGTGCATCTACCCGATCTATTCCTCTCATGATTTTATGCTCCTCTGTAAGATCACCCCTCATCCTCCTGCGCTCCAAAGAATAGAGTCCCAGCCTGCTCAACCTCTCCCTATAGCTCACACCCTCAAGTCCTGGCAGATGCTGGTTTAAACCGAAGATAGACATAAAATGCTGGAGTAACTCAGCGGGGCAGGCAGCATCTCTGGACAGAAGGAATGGGTCAACCTGAAGCGTCGCCCATTCCGTAACTGTCACTGTATGTCATGTTGTTACTTGTGGGCGGAGCACCAAGGCAAATTCCTTGTATGTGAATACTTGGCCAATAAACTTACTTACTTTTCACCACAGATGTTGTCTGACCTGCTGAGTTACTCCCTCATTTTGTGTCTAGCCTGGTCCGTGTGACGGTCTGGGCCACATCGACAACTCTTTGCAATTTCCTGCGCTCTTCCTCGGTGATGAACTTACCGATGACGAGGATGACCCTTGGCCTGGGCTTGGAGGGGTCAAACAGCACGTACTCCTCGATCAGCTCATCCGTCTCCGACAGGTCTGTGTCGCTCTCGATGGAGAACTGGTGGATGGGGGGCAGTCGGTCGTAGCGGTCGTGGGCCAGGCTGTGGCTCTCCGAGAGCACTGAGGGTGGAGGGGAGACAGTGACACACACAGTGAGAGCACAGGGAGCACCAAGTCACAGCCTGGGAGTGATCAACTTCCCGACTCCTGCTCTCTGTCCCCATCTCATGCTCTCTGACCCCATCCCTTGCTCTCTGACCCCATCCCCTCGTCTCTGACCCCATCCCTTGCTCTCTGACCCCATCCCTCGTCTCTGACCCCATGCCCTGCTCTCTGACCCCCATCTCATGCTCTCTGACCCCATCCCTTGCTCTCTGACCCCATCCCCTCGTCTCTGACCCCATGCCCTGCTCTCTGTCCCCACCTCATGCTCTCTGACCCCATCCCTTGCTCTCTGACCCCATCCCCTCGTCTCTGACCCCATCCCTTGCTCTCTGACCCCATCCCCTCGTCTCTGACCCCATCCCTTGCTCTCTGACCCCATCCCCTCGTCTCTGACCCCATGCCTTGCTCTCTGACCCCATCCCTGCTCTCTGACCCCATGCCCTGCTCTCTGACCCCCATCTCATGCTCCCTGACCCCATCTCATGCTCTCTGACCCCATGCCTTGCTCTCTGACCCCATCTCATGCTCTCTGACCCCATCTCATGCTCTCTGACCCCTCTCATGCTCTCTGACCCCATCTCATGCTCTCTGACCCCTCTCATGCTCTCTGACCCCATCTCATGCTCTCTGACCCCATCTCATGCTCTCTGACCCCATCTCATGCTCTCTGACCCCTTCTCATGCTCTCTGACCCCATCCCTGATTTAGACCTTAGACCTTAGAGATGCAGCCCACCGAGTGCATGCCCCATGCACTAGTTCCATTCTACTCACAAGGGACAATTTACCATTTACCGGAGCCAATCAACCTTCAAACTCTTTGGAGTGTGGGGAGGAAACCGGAGCACCCGGAGGAAACCCACGCGGAGAACGTCACAGGGAGAACGTGCAAACTCCGTACGGGTCAGGATGGAACCCGGTTCTCTGGCGCTGTGAGGCAGCAACGTTACAGCCGTGTCACCCCCTTCCTTCTGAGCCCATTCCTGCCTGTTGCAGCAGGCCGACCATCTCTTGCTCACCAACCCCACCCACTCTCTCACTGTGCAATTCCCACCTTTGGCAGTGTGGCTGGGCTGATTTGCATTCAGCTCCAGGCATTTGTACGCCCACACAATTCCACTAAGTTGCAACTTAAGCCCACAGCATCATTTAAACAAACGTGAAATTTTATCCTCAATGACCAGTGTTAAATGACAACATTCCACTTTTGTTAATGTAAAAGGTGTTGTCACATTTTAATTTTCCTCTTGCCGCTTCAGCAGAGTGTTTCCACCGTTATAATCTGACTTTGTGTCACCTTCAGTTAATTTGACTCAAAGCTCATGAGGTCTTTCACACCCGGAAATCGAACAAACCTTCCACATGCTTCCACGATCCCCGCGTTGGATGGACAAACTTTATAAACATAGTGCAATAAATTATAAAGTTCATAAAGTCATGGGAGCAGAAAGGCTTTGGGCACATTGGCCTTCATCGGTCATAGTATTAAGCAAAGATCCTACAGCGGAGCAAGATAGACCACTCCTGCTAAATGCAATGGGCTGACGTGTAGTACGCAACGGAGCGGAACGTGGGCCTTTTTTTCATCCATTTCAGTAACCCGACCCGACCCGACCCGACCCGACCCGACCCGCAGTGTAATCAACGTTGCGGGGGAACAGTTTGTGTTAATAATTTATAATTCTGAAAATGAGGAGAAGATTTTTACCAAATAACTTTTATTTTTACGAGGATGTTTCCGTAACCGGCTTCCGTCTCCGCGCTAGTATCTTTGCTCCGCTGTGACGGGATCTTTGGTGCGGAGACGGAAGCCGGTTACGGAAATGGGGCCGTAAATTACCCACGAATCTGCCCATGACCGTACTACGTCTTTTTCAATCGAGTAGACCATCTTGCTTGGTATTAAGGACAGGAGTTGGAAGGTGATTCTGCAGTTATCTACGAGGTTGGTGAGGCTACATTTAGGATATTGTGTTCAGGTTGTGGGAAAGATGTTGTCAAGCTGGAAAGGGTACAGGGAAGATTTACGAGGATGTTGCCAGGACTCGAGAGCCTGAGCTCTAGAGAGAGGTTGAGCAGGATAGTGGTCTGGATAAGATAGTGGTCAAAAACCTTTCCCTTCCCATCAGCTTATACCAGCCCTGTCATCTTGTGGGCTCCCGGCTGGTCTTCTGACCGGGGAGTGTCTTAGGGTGGGTGTCCATAAGTGATAGGAGCAGAATTAGGCCATTCGGCCCATCAAGTCTACTCCGCCATTCAATGTTTTTAAGTTCTCCTCCCCCCTCCGAAAACGATCAGTCTGAAGAAGGGTTTCGGCCCGAAACGTTGCCTATTTCCTTCGCTCCATAGATGCTGCCTCACCCGCTGAGTTTCTCCAGCATTATCCACTTCGCCATTCAATCATGACTGATCTATCTCTCCCTCCTAACCCCATTCTCCTGCCTTCTCCCCATAACCCCTGATACCCCGTACTAATCAAGAATCTATCGATCTCTGCCTTAAAAATATCCATTGACGTGGCCTCCACAGTCTTCTGTGGCAATGAATTCCACAGATTCACCACCCTCTGACTCAAGAAATTCCTCCTCATCTCCTTCCTAAAGGAACGTCCTTTTATTCTGAGGCTATTGTAGATCAAACAGCATTGTTGATTTGATCTGTGTCTGGTTTTGCTGCTGCTGCTCTGGTCCTAGACTCTCCCACCAGTGGAAACATCCTCTCCACATCCACTCTATACAAGCCTTTCACTATTCTGTACGTTTCAATGAGGTCCCCCCCTTCATTCATCTAAACTCCAGCGAGTACAGACCCAGTGCCCTTGACTCACTGACTCCAGAACCAGGAGCCACAGTTTAAAAATAAGGAGTAAGCCATTTGGAACGGAGACGAGGAAACACTTTTTCTCACAGAGAGTGGTGAGTCTGTGGAATTCTCTGCCTCAGTGGGCGGTGGAGGCCGGTTCTCTGGATGCTTTCAAGAGAGAACTAGATAGGGCTCTTAAAAATAGCGGAGTCAGGGGATATGGGGAGAAGGCAGGAACGGGGTACTGATTGGGGATGATCAGCCATGATCACATTGAATGGCGGTGCTGGCTCGAAGGGCCAAATGGCCTACTCCTGTACCTATGGTCTATTTTTTTATTGTCTATTGTCTAGTGACTGGTGGGAACATCGTCTCCACATCCACATGGATAGAGAGGGCAGTGGGAGTTACCGCTTCGGTAGAGGGCCCTCCTGGCCTGGCTCCCGCTGACAGGAGGCAATGCCCGCCTCTCCTGAGCGATGAACGTATCCCATCGCACCCTCTCCAGTCCGCCGATCTCCTTCACTTTCTTCAGGCAGTTCTCCAGGTACTCGATGGGTTCATCGGGGCGGTGGTACATGAGGCCCGTCAACATACTCTGGGGAAGAAGCACACACAGGGATCAGCCTGGAACCAACGCCCAACCTAGGAGAGACAGAGGATCGGTGGCAAGATCACTCGCCGACATGGGAGCAACTGAAACCAAATAGACCCAACGAAAGAGGAAGAGACCGTGTTCCACGTCCACATGCAGTGTGAGAGGTTGCAGCCCCTGTTCGACTATCTGAAGGGGCTGTTCCTCAGGTTTTGGCTACATTTTAGCCCCACTCTCCTGATATTTGGGCAGCTGGTACAGAGGGGGGTGGGTCGGGAGGGAGGAGGGGGATCTCCCTGTCGGTCTGCTCCTGGGCCTGGCCAAGATGGCCATTGGCGGGTCCAGGCAGCGGGTAGTCGACTGCCTGCCCCTTTTCCGGGCCTACATCCGTGCCCGTGTGTCCCTGGAGAGGAAACACACACGCGATGTCCACGGGGACTCTGGCGGCCTTCCGTGTACGCTGGTCGCAGCGGGAGTTTGAGTGTTTTGTTGATAAAATTGGCGTTATATTAATCCGATGATTAATCTGATGACCGTTTGTTCGTAAAACTGTCAAGATAGGCAGCCTTTGATTGTGTTAATTTGTATGTTTATTTATTTATTTTTTGAATAAAAGTATTTGTATAATTAAAAAAAAATTAAAAAGGATAAACCCTGAGGTACTTGGTGGTACAGATCAGGGGAACACTCAGAGTCTCTTGCATAGAGTAGGGGAATCGAGAACCAGAGGGCTACTCATCATACAGAAGAAATTTATGAGAATTTCTCATTCAAATTCACAAGAACCTTCTGCCCCTCTCTTCAAGAAGTACTCAATTTTGTCTGTAGATAAACTGAATGCATTCCAAATATGTATTTTTATTTTCAAATATCTTAAATGGAAATATGATTTGCCTGTTTCTCTTCATGATCTTTTCACCCTTTCTTCTAATATTCACCATTACTCAACCAGAAGAAGAATTGATCTTCATCTTCCGTTTTGTCGAACATCCAAACACCAACATTGCATTACTTTTAAAGGTCCTAAATTTTGGAATACCCTGCCTCTGTCATTAAAGTCTCACACCTCCTTAGCCACCTTTAAGATTGAGCTTAAAAAGTTTCTCATCATGTCCTGAGTTCTGACCTCCAGCTTCGTGTAATGCTATTTATGAGCTCAAACTACTTCTGTTGACTCTTATCTCATACTATACCTTATTATTTTATTTATTTTCATATTTTTAATTTCATATTTTTAATTTTCATTCTAAAACTGTATTATTGTTTATTATTGTCTTTTTTATTTCTCCTACCCCCTGATTTGCCATTAACGCTCATTTTCAGATGGGAGCGGACTTTGTATAAGCCCTCTGGGCTTCCCTTCTCTCCCAGCACTGTATGGTATTATAAATTGGTATTATAAAATAAACAAACAAATAAAATAAACACGTTTAAGGTGAAGGGGGAAAGGTTTTATAGGAATCTGAGGGGTAACTCTTTTACACAAAGGGTGATTGATGGGTGGATGGAGGTAGTTGAGGCACGGACTGTCACAACTTTCAAGAAGCAATTAGACAGGTATGTGGATAGGACAGGTTGAGGGATATGGGCCAAATGCTGGCAGGTGGGAGAGGTATAGATGGGGCAAGTTGGGCCGAAGGGCCTGTTTCCACACTCTATGACTAATAATCAATGCGATGATATTCACATGGAATCAATAGTCAAGGTGAAATCAGTGATGATCTGGGATCGTTGAATAGCTACAGCGCAGACTGGGGCCACTCAACCTATCGAATCAAACCCAGTGGCACCTCGTTGTCCAACTCTACCCAAAACCTCTCCCCACTGCTGTGCAAATAATTACCTTGCATTGACCGATACTCTATTGTCACGTGTATTTGGTCCAGTGAGATTCTTTGTTTGCATGTAGTACACGTACGCAAGAGTCACGGCGTAAAGTTACAAAAGCATTCAATATAGACCCTCTTTTTTCTTCCCCTCCCCTAGCCCCTCTTCAGATACTTATGCGGCTCAAATAATCAGTGGGATCAATGATCACTTGGGTGAATAATCAACAAGGAATCAATAATTGATGTGGAATCAAATATCACACCACGTGATTAACAGCACGGAATCAATAATCACTCGAGATCAATAATCAATGTAGAATCAATAATCAATATGGAATCAAAGCTGCATCACGTGATTACCAACACTGAATCAATGAACACTTGGAGTGAATAAATAATGTGGAATCAATATTTAACATGGAATCGAATATTACGGGGTGGGAGATTGCAACCTTCACGTGGTCCACCCGGTTTCGACTAATGCAATCAACTCGACGTGCACAAACGGAAGATCAAATAGAACAAGTTGTCCAACAACTTTAGGCTGTGCACGCCACACGAAAGGAGAAGAAGTAGAAATATCACAACACATGATTACCGACATGGAATCAATAATAGACACAAATTGCTGGAGTAACTTAGCGGGACAGGTAGCATCTCTGGAGAGAAGGAATGGGTGATGTTTCGGGTTGAGACCCTTCTTCAGACTGAAGGGTCTCGACCCGAGACGTCACCTAGAGATGCTGCCTGTCCTGCTGAGTTACTCCAGCTTCTTGTGTCGATCTTCGGTGTAAACCTGCATCTGCAGTTCCTCCCTACAACATGGAATCAATAGTCACGGGGTGAATAATCAGCATCGAATCAATGATCAAAAACAGAATCAACAATCACTTGAGATCAATAATAAACATAGAATCAATAATCAACGTGGAATCAAATATCACATCACATGATGATGAATGTGGAATCAATAATCAAGGGATGAATAATCAACATAGAATCAATAATCAAAATGGAATTAAAAAATGATCACATGATCACCAACACAGAATCAATAATCAATTGAAATCAACAATGAATATAGTATTGATAGTCAATTTGGAGTTAAAAACTGCACCACAGGACTGACCAACATGGATTCATTAATCACATGTATAAATAATCAGCAAGGAATCAATAACTGACTTAGCATTGATTTTTAAGAAGCCACTTTTGAAATCTATTAATAGCTTTGAAAGGACAGCAGAAATTTTACATTAAGAGGATTTGTTAATGATCAATGTTGCCCTCTGACTTGGCATCAGGCACAGGGCTGCTGGCAGGGATTATTTTTACTGAGACTGGACTTATTCCGCTTGGAACGCTAATATGCTGAGTGTGGAGGTGTTTGTTCACAGAAGTGTGATTCAGAAGACTCCTCACCCTCCACCCACCCCCACGGTTATTTAACCAAGAAACTCACCCTCGACAACAATAACAACTCCTGTCTACGGGGCACCTTAAACACTAGATTGGCACCACATACACCAAACCTAAGTATTAACAGCACCTCATATTTCATAGAAACATAGAAACATAGAAAATAGGTGCAGGAGTAGGCCATTCGGCCCTGCACCGCCATTCAATATGATGATGGCTGATCATTTAAACTCAGTATCCTGTACCCGCCTTCTCTCCATACCCCCTTGATCCCTTTAGCCACAAGGGCCACATCTAACTCCCTCTTAAATATAGCCAATGAACTGGCCTCAACTACCTTCTGTGGCAGAGAATTCCAGAGACTCACCACTCTCTGTGTGACAAAATGTTTTCCTCATCTCGGTCCTAAAGGAATTCCCCCTTATCCTTAAACTGTGACCCCTTGTTCTGAAACAAGGGTTCCGTTTACAGTTTACAACCCAGCGGTATGAATATTCAGTCTGAAGAAGGGTCTTGACCTGGAACATCACCCATTCCTTCTCTCCAGAGATGATGCCTGTCCCGCTGAGTTACCCCAGCATTTGGTGTCTATCTTCGGTATAAATATTGACTTCTCTAACTTCAAGTAACCCTTGCTTTCCCTCTCTCTCCATCACCACCCCCCCCCATCCTAGTTCTCCAACCAGTCTGACTATCCTCCTGATTAAATTTTACATTGTAAACCTAATTGTCACCTTCCCCTCAGCTATTCTCCTTAATCTTTATCTCCTTTGATCTCTCGTTTTTCACACCTTCCCATTCTATATCTGTCATCTTCCTCTCTCCTGACTTTTAGCTTGACGAAGGGTCTCGACCCGAAACGTCACCCATTCATTCTATCCAGAGATGCAGCCTGTCCCGCTGAGTTACTCCAGCATTTTGTGCCTATCTTCTAAGTATTCCTTCCTTTTTATCACCAGGGCTCTTTTGGGTAACAACTTCATAACGCAATGTAGTTACTAGCCCGAGCTACTCTGACAGCATCTCCCCAATCCATGACAATTTTTGATTAGTACGAGTGTCAGAGATTATGGGGAGAGGTAGGAGGGAGTCAAGTCAAGTCAAATTTTATTTCTATAGCACATTTAAAAACAACTCTCGTTGACCAAAGTGCTTTACATCAGTGCGGGTACTAACTTGCTACAAACATTGGTACATGGATCAACAATACATACATAAATACATACATACAGCGCTCCCTCAGAGGACCTCAAGAAACGCTTGTGAGTTGAAATAGGTTTTAAGCCTCGACTTAAGACTCGATGGAGGGGGCAGTTCTGATGAGAAGAGGGATGCTGTTCCACAGTCTAGGAGCTGCAACCACAAACGTGCGGTCGCCCCTGAGCTTAAACCTGGACCGCGGGGTGGTCAGCAACCCCAAGTCGGCCGACCTGAGGGACCTGGAGGTAGAATGGTGGGTTAGCAGATTTTTTGATGTAGGTGGGGGCAAGCCCGTTGAGGGCTTTGTATACACAAAGGAGGAGCTTGAAATTGATTCCAGGGAGCGATAGATCAGCCATGATTGAATGGCGGAGTAGACTTGATGGGCCGAATGGCCTAATTCTACTCCTATCGCATGATCTTATGATCAAGTAGGACAAGGGCATCAAGTGCAGAATAATACCACCCACCAACATTTCCCATCCAAGATACATGAGACGTTACAGTTGTTGGAGAGGCAACACTTGGAGTCTTGTGTTCAGTTCTGGTCATCCTGCTAAACGAAGGGTGTCGTTATGCTGGAGATTCACGAGGACGTTGCCAGGACTCGAGGAGCCTGAGCAATCGTTAGAGGTTGAGCAGACTAAGACTTTATTTCTCGAAGCGCAGGAGGATGAGGGGTGATCTTATAGAGGTGTACAAAATCATGTTGGATTGCAACCTTGTGGTGGTCAGAGAGCTTGTGTGTCTCAATGACCCCTAGAGCTACGCCAGCGGGAGATTCGTCTCCTGTTAGGGTCTCCCAGGCTGGACAGGTCGCAGGGTAGAGGCGAGACGAAGAGCGATCCACTGGTCCTCCAGGTTGGGGGTTGAGCACAGGGCTAACAACCCTGTCTCGTAAAACACATATGTTACGGAAACAGCAACTGAAGGAATCAACACTACTGGGCGTGATGGACTTCCAGGGCTAAATGGACCTGATCTGGGGCAGTTTCCAGAAGTGAGCCCAGAACAGACAGGAGTGGAGGACCTTTGTTGCTGCCCTACTTGCCAGGAAGCATAATAGGCAGTGCTTGAAAATCCTGATGGGTTGATGGACCTGTTTCAACGCTGTATGACTCAATGAGTCATGTAGGATCACAGGCTAGTGTTCTGAAAAAGAGTTTGGGAGTTATTACTGATGGTAGACAAAAGTGCTGGAGAAACTCAGCGGGTGCATATAGTGCTTGTGAGTAACTTCGAATCGTACAGCATATAAACAGACTGTTCAACCTGACCATCGAGTATCCACCTACACCAATCCCATTTGCCAGAACTTAGTCCATTGCCTTCTATGCCATGACTAACTCACAAACCAGGAGCTGCATGTACATTTCCTAGAAAATTCAGAATACTTCAGTGGTACCTTTACTTTATAGGTTCGCGATACATCGCGGAAACAGGCCCTTCGGCCCATCGAGTCCTCACTGACCAGCAACCTCCCCATACACTAGCACTATCCTACACACTGGGGATCTTTTGCAATCTCACCAAAGCCAAAATGCAGAAACTTTCCAGCCAAGAATCAGACCCAAGGCTTTTGCTATGAGATGGCTCCATGACTGAAATGAGGAGGAGAGAAGGTATGAACTCAAGAATACGTGGTTAATACATGACACAATTATAATTGGATATCTGAATAGTTGAGGCAAGATTGTAGGGCTGCTTTTCCAGGGCTTTAATTCCCCTTCTCATTCCTACACTGACCTTTTTATCTCAGGTCTCCTCCATTGTCAGAGTGAGGCTAAACGCAAATTGGAGGAACAGCACCTCATATTTTGTTTGGGCAGCTTACAGCCCAGTGGTATGAATATTGATTTCTCTAACTTCAAGTAACCCTGGCATTCCCTCTCTCTCTATCCCTCCCCCCACACAAGATGCACCAGCTTCTCGTTTCCACCCTATAAATTATCATAGTTATTTTTTTAGCATATTTATGGAATTCCCTGCCACAGAGGGCAGTGGAGGCCAAATCACTGGATGGATTTAAGAGAGAGTTAGATAGAGCTCTACGGGCTAGTGGAATCAAGGGATATGGGGAGAAGGCAGGCACGGGTTATTGATAGCGGACGATCAGCCATGATCACAATGAATGGTGGCGCTGGCTCGAAGGGCCGAATGGCCTCCTCCTGCACTTATTTTATATGTTTCTATGTTTCTTTCATTCATTGTTCTTTATCTCTCTACATCATCATCTATATCTCTAGTTTCCCTTATCCTTAACCAGTCTGAAGAAGAGTGTCGACCCGAAACGTCACCAATTCCTTCTCTCCAGAGATGCTGCCTGTCTCGCTGAGTTACTCCAGCATTTGGTGTCTATCTTCGGTTTAAACCAGCATCTGCAGTTCCTTCCTACACATTTCCAGGGCTAAAATGTGATCATCACGAATAAACTTTTACCAGGCAGCTGCAAGGGGCAGAGGAGAGCATTTTATTGGAGCGATCTTGCAAAGTGCTGGCACAGCTTCAACGGGTCAACAATCTCCTGCTTTGTCGTTACATTTCTAGAAGAAGGCACATGAACATGGATGTTCCAAGCACGTCCCGGTTTGTAGGTTAATTGGCTTCAGTAAAGATTGTTATTTGTCCTCAGTGTGGGATGGCGGGACTGCCCTATGCTGAGAGAACGGAGCGGCTGGGCTTGTACACTCTGGAGTTTAGAAGAATGAGAGGCTTTCTCATTGAAACATATAAGATTGTTAAGGGTTTGGACACGCTAGAGGCAGGAAACATGTTCCCGATGTTGGGGGGAGTCCCAGAACTAGGGGCCACAGTTTAAGAATAAGGAGTAAGCCATTTAGACCGGAGACGAGGAAACACTTTTTCTCACAGAGAGTGGTGAGTCTGTGGAATTCTCTGCCTCAGAGGGCGGTGGAGGCAGGTTCTCTGGATGCTTTCAAGAGAGAGCTAGATAGCGCTCGTAAAAATAGCGGAGTCAGGGAATATGGGGAGAAGGGAGGAACGGGGTACTGATTGGGGATGATCAGCCATGATCACAATGAATGGCGGTGCTGGCTCGAAGGGCCGAAGGGCCTACCCCTGCACCTATTGTCTATTGTCTATTGTGTGTGGGATAGTGCTAGTGAGCAGGGATCGCTGGTCGACGTGGCCTCGGTTGGGATGAAGGATGTGTTTCCACGCTGTATCTCTAAACTAAACTGATCATCAGAAATAGAAGCAGGCCAAGGATATGTGACCTTTCGGTTCTGCTCCATTATTCATCAAGACCTTGGCTAATCTTTTATCGCGGCACTATTTGCCAGCTCCATCCCCATATCGCTCGATTCCCTTAATGCCCAGAAATCTATTGATCCAGTTTTTGAACGAACGTAAGCGGCTTTTTAATAAGAAATGGGAGTAGGGACAGGGCACTGTGCCACCGGTCAATAAGAACACGGCTAATCTGCCATGTCCTCAAGTCTCCAACTTTCACAACCCCCCACCCAATCTTTCATTCCCTTTCTGATCAGAATATCAGGGAGCAGAGTCCTTTGTCAATTCTTCCTTTCCCTCCCGCTCCACCCCTTCCCCGGGCACTTTCCCTTGCAACCGCAAGAGATGCTACACTTGTCTCTTCACCTCCCCCTCCACTCCATTCAAGGACCCAAGCAGTCATATCAGGTCTGACAGAGGTTCACCTGCACCTCCTCCAACCTCATCTACTGCATCCGCTGCTCCAGATGCCAGATGATCTATATCGGTGAGACCAAGCGGAGGCTTGGCGATCGCTTCGGCGAACACCTCCGCTCGGTCCGCAATAACCAACCCGACCTCCCGGTCGCTCAGCACTTCAACTCCCCCTCCCATTCCGTATCCGACCTCTCGGTCCTGGGCCTCCTCCACGGCCAGAGTGAGCAACACCGCAAGCTGGAGGAACAGCACCTCATATTCCGCTTGGGGAGTCTGCATCCTTTGGGCTTGAACATTGAATTTTCTCAATTCTGTTAACCCTTGCTGTCTCCTCCCCTTCCCACCTCTCCCTCAGCCCTCGGGTTCCTTCTCCTTTTTCCTTTCTTCCCCCGCCTCCCCCCACCCCCCATCAGTCTGAAGAAGGGTTTCTGCCCAAAACGTCGCCTATCTCCTTCACTCCATAGATGCTGCTGCACCCGCTGAGTTTCTCCAGCATTTTGTGTACCCTACACTATACTGTTGCTTCGTCCTCACCTCATGGTGGCGCAGAGGTAGAGTTGCTGCCTTACAGCGACAGAGATCTAGGTTCAATCCTGACTACGGGTGCTGTCTGTACGGAGTGTGTATCTTCTCCCCGTGACCTGCGTGGGTTTTCTCCGGGTGCTCCGGTTTCCTCCCACACTCCAAAGACGTGCGGGTTTGTAGGTTAATTGGCTTCTGGTAAAGTTGTAAATTATGCCTAGCTATGTGTAGGAGAGTGCTAGGTAAAAATGCTGGGGAAACTCAGCAGGTGAGGCAGCATCTATGGAGCGAAGGAAAAGGTGACGTTTTTCAGACTGATCAAGGATAGTGCTAGTACGCGGGTGATCGTTGGTCGGCCGAAGGGCCTGTTTCCGCGTTGTGTCTCTGAACTAAACTAAAGTCGGGGACATCTGCGGCGATTGCCACGGGTCACCGGTGCTAACCACTGCTTTTGTTGAGGCCAGGGCAGAGGCTCTGACCGGCTGACAGCTCTAATTACCCCTGTGACTCCGAGACACTCCCTCTCTCTGTTGGTATGTGGCTCTGGACTGTAATTAGCCTCGCCTCTGACACATCCCTACTGACGGGTTGCAACTGTGTCCCACCAGTTTGCTGGCTGTCGCCGACACAGTGACAATTACCGGCCTCCAGTGGAAATGCTGGCGCTCACTTCACTAAGTCACGGGCCTCGCCGGCTTAATTGCTATGAATATCAGGAGCTGCTCAATTCCTGCCTCTTGGTAATGATGGCGTGCTAACTTACTGTGCCTGTGTTGCCATGGCACCCCCGGTCCTGTTGAAGGGTGTTTGCCCTCTTCCGGACCCTTAGCCCCCGGGGTGGTCACCAGTGAATGGACAGCGATGTTACCAGTCTGACGAAGAGTTTCGGCCCGAAACGTTGCCTATTTCCTTCGCTCCATAGATGCTGCCTCACCCGCTGAGTTTCTCCAGCACTTTTGTCCACCAGCGATGTTACCTGCTCCCTCTCCAATACTTGATGCACTGGGTGGATCACTGATCAATCTGACATCCGCTACCAAATAGACAATAGGTGCAGGAGTAGGCCATTTGGCCCTTCGAGCCAGCACCACCATTCAATGTGATCATGGCTGATCATCCCCAATCAGTACCCCGTTCCTGCCTTCTCCCCACATCCCCCTATCTAGCTCTCTCTTGAAAGTTTCCAAAGAACCTGCCTCCAACGCCCTCTGAGAGAATTCCACAGACTGTGTGAGAAGGAACTGCAGATGCTGTAAAAACCGAAGCTAGACACAAAATGCTGGAGTAACTCAGTGGGACCTCTGTAGAGAAGGAACGGATGACGTTTCGGGTCGAGACCCTTCTTCAGACTATTGTCTATTGTCTGTTGTCATTTCGTGTCTACCTTCGATTTTATCTGCATCTGCAGTTCTCCCTTACACACTCTGGCTTTTTGTGTCTATGTCAGAGTAGGAAACGGGGTCTGAAGAAGGGTCTCGACCCCAAAATGTCACAGATTCCTTCTATCCAGAGATGCTGCCTGTCCCGCTGAGTTACTCCAGCATCTTGTGTCTATCTGACCTATCCTACCTGAGATAGACACAGGTTTGGTGAGCTGGAGTGTGTATGAAAGAACTGCAGATGCTGGTAAAATCAAAGGTAGACACAAAATGCTGGAGTAACTCAGCATCTCTGGAGAGAAGGAATGGGCGTCATTTCGGGTCGAGAACCTTCTTCAGGGAGTATCTCAGCGGGACAGGCAGCATCTCTGGGGATGCTTTTCCTTTCCCTCTCCTTTTCATTTCCTTCTCTCCAGAGATGCTGCCTGTCCCGTTGAGTTACTCCAGCTTTTCACGTCTATTTTCGGTTAAATCCAGCATCTGCAGCTCCTTCCTTCCACTCTGAATTGCGTTGTGTACAGTAGATGCACCCTAAACCAGCCATTCTCAAACGTTTTTTGGCCACAGCCCCCTTAGGAGCTCAGTTTCCAGGGCCCTCCTTCAAACAGGGATACAACACGAACAGATAGACAGAAAATCATTTATTATTAGACTAGACACCAAGAAAACTTGAACATCCCACATACTGGAATTTTTTTTTTTTAAAAGACTGTATGAAACTAAACATAAATCAGGCCTAATGGAACCTTCAGCTTGGTACTTTACTGCAAGTTTCATGATATCAGGCTCCACATGGGACAATGAGTCAGAGGTCACCTCGTCGCGATATCAATTCTGTTTCTTGGCTCTAAAATGTGTCGAGGAAATCAACTTTCGTGATCCATGTCTCGGAACTACATGAAATTTTGCACAGACTTAGATAAAATATAATTGAGAAGGAAGTCATAACTCGTCAGTGCCAAAAGTTGCACATAAATTAATTAAACTAATTAGAAAATGAGATCGAATGGGCAGCCTATTTCCGTGTTGCACTCTTTAAACCATGTATTATTATACTATATATATATATATATATATATATATATATATGTGTGTGTGTGTGTGTGTGTGTGTGTGTGTGTGTGTATATATATATATATATTATATATATATATATATATATATATATATATATATATACACACACGCACATACATACACACATATATATATATAGTATAATTTTATATATATATTGCGTATAAGTAAATATATTATAATTCATAACGTGATTAGTCATACAGTCATATTTACGTCATATATATATATGACGTAAATATGACTAATCACTATATATACTATATATATTTACTTATACGCAATATATATATATGACTTGTGTAATATGACTGTAATAATATACAATTATGTATAATTATATTATATAACAATAATATAATGAATATAATTGTGAGGTTTTTTGTAAATGAGACTGCTGCAGAGGTCTGAATCCTGAACCAGCCTAATTAATGGGTGAGGGCAGATCCTGTGGTTCCCCCGTTTACTGAACCCCACTGACTGCCAGTGTGCAGAGTGGAGGTCACGGCCATAGTGGGACTGGGGCACTCATCCAAATATGCTGAGGGAAAGGCAATAAAAAATCTTTGGCCTTATTCCCACAGTATTGGAGATTTATTCCACAAATCACTCTTGATCCAAGAATCTTTTTAAAACTGACTGAACTAACGAGTGCAGTAATGTCAGTCTGAAGATTAAACTAATTTCTGCCTCAACTTGTGTGGGTTGTACTTCAACTGGATTCAAAATTATTTCTGAAAATAATTTAAAATTCACATCTTACCTCAATGAAGCTACGAGAGAAGGGAAACGATGGGGGAGGGAAACTATTGACTCAAATGAAGGGTGCTGCTTGGTATGTATTTGTTTCAGTTACCGGGGCCCCCCATAAACCCTTGGGGCTCCCCTTCTCATAGTTTTCAGTCTGTGGCCCCCTGGAAACGTGCCAGGGCCCCCATTGGGGTCAAATGCCCCCCGTTGAGAATGGCTGCACTAAACAACGGCTATTAACCAATACTGTGCATGGAGCTGTGCCCACACACACACACACACACACACACTCACCACTGCTGTTGGACTGTAACACAGCGTTCCTGAGGCACATGTGTACACATGCACGCACACACACACTCACACATACACATACCTGCATGCACAATTACATACACACACACATGTAGAACACATGGAAACAAACTTGCATGTACATTCACACACAAGCACATACATGCACTCAAGCACCGGGAGAGGGCAGGAGAATGGGGTCGAGAGGGAGAGTTAGATCAGGCATGATTGAAAGGCAGAGTAGACTCGATGGCGAATTGTCTAATTCTGCTCCTATGGCATGAAATTATGAACACACACTCAGACTGACACACACACTCACACGCACACACTCAGTCAGACACACTCACACACACGTTTACACACTCATACTCAGTCAGACCTACCCTCCTGCACTCAAACACTGACTCCCACACTCACAGTGTCACAGCCTTTGCACCAGGCAGTGCTTCCCCACATCAGATTGTGAACCCAAACCCCTTTATTTCTTATTCCAGACCGAATGATAAAATGTCCACTCTGGCTGCACTTGGACCAGGTCTCCTGGAGGAGGCAGTGTTGCCTGATGGGGTGAGGGCAAGTGGGCAACATTGACAGGGCAAACAGCGGGTAACGAGGTCAATTCCCGAGTTGGCGGGACTGTCATATGCTGAGAGAATGGAGCGGCTGGGCTTGTACACTTTGGCATTTAGAAGGATGAGAGGGAATCTTATTGAAACATATAAGATTATTAAAGGATTGGACATGCTAGAGGCAGGAAACATGTTCCCGATGTTGGGGGAGTCCAGAACTAGGGGCCACAGTTTAAGAATAAGGGGTAAGCCATCTAGAATGGAGATGAAGAAACACTTTTTCACCCAGAGACTTGTGAATCTGCGTAATTCTCTGCCTTAGAAGACGGTGGAGGCCAATTCTCTGGATGCATTCAAGATAGGGCTCTTAAAGATAGCGGAGTCAGGGGATATGGGGAGAAGGCAGGAACGGGGTACAGATGGTGGATGATCAGCCATGATGACAGTGGATGGCGGTGCTGGCTCGAAGGGCTGAATGGCCTACTCCTGCACCTATTGTCAATTGACACAGGGTTTACTCAGGTAGAGCGCAGGCGTGAGATGACTTCCAGCGGGTATGGGGGGGGGGGGGGGGGGCAGAGGAAGGGAGGGGAAGGAGCTAAGGCAATAGAAACCAAACACAAAGTGTTGGAAGAACTCAACAAGTCAGGCAGCATCCGTGGAAGGAAATGGACAGTCAGTGTTTCAGACTGGAGCCCTTTATCAAACTGATGGATTAGAGGGAAGATACAGTAGCTAGTTGAACGAAGCTTCCAGCCCCCCCCCCCCCCCCCCCCCCCCCACTACAAGAAGAAGAGACATCATCTGCCCATTCCCCTCCACGGAGGCTGCCCGACCCGCTGAGATCCTCCTGCACTTTTGTTTTTGATCAAGATTCCAGCATCTGCAGTTTCCTTTGGTCAACAGGGAAGTGGGGATGAGAAGTCAAACAAGGGGACATCTCTGGCATCTCCTGAGCAATGGTAACACCGGCGCCTGATGCAAACAGGTACAACCCTCTCCCTCCAACCCAGACCGTAAAAAACATTCCAGCATCGCCAGTTCACATTCGCATTCACGTTCAACATTCTTCATCGTCGTGTCAGCGAACAGCCTATGCAGCCTGTTAGATTCACAGCGTTTGGCTATTTGTGAAAATAAATGTGTTGAATCCTTACCTCGAAGAGCAGAGGGATTTCCCTTTTAGAGATGTAGTCTTTAGCTTCACTGCTGCTCATCGTGACAGCTCCAGCCCAGCTCTGCTGCCCCAGATCGAGGAGTCCCTGGTGCTGAGCTTGCTGCTGCTGCTCCCACTCTCTCACTCTCCCCCTCCCACTCTCTCTCTATCTCTCTCCTCCCCCTCCCTCCCTCCCTCTCTCTCCTCCCCTCCAACTCTCTCTCTCCCTCCCTCTCTCCCACTTTCTCACTCTCCCCCTCCCACTCTCTCTCTATCTCTCTCTCCCTCCCTCCCTCCCTCCCTCCCTCTCTCTCTCCTCTCCCTCCACTTTCTCACTCCCCCTCCCACTCTCTCTCTATCTCTCTCTCTCCCTCCCTCCCTCTCTCTCCTCCCCTCCAACTCTCTCTCTCCCTCTCTCTCTTCTCCCCCTCTCTCCCTCTCCCTCCCCCCACTCTCTCTCCTCTCTCTCTCCTCCCTCTCTCTCCCCCTCCCTCTCACTCTCTCTCTCCCTCCAACTCTCTCTCCCCCCTCCTCTCCCTCCACTCTCTCTCCCCCTCCTCTCCTCCCCTCCCACTCTCTCCCCTCCCACTCTCTCTCCTCTCTCTCTCCATCCCACACACTTTCTCTATCTCTCTCTCCTCCCCCTCCAACTCTCTCTCTACCTCCCCCTTTCTCTCCCTCCCACTCTCTCTCCCTCCTCTCTCTCTCTCCCTCCCTCTCCCCTCTCACTCTCTCTCTCCTCTCCCTCTCACTCTCTTCAACCTCTCTCTCTCTCCTTCAGTTTGTCATTCTCTCACTCTCTCCCTACCACTCTCCTTCTCTCTTCCCCTTTGTCATTCCCACTCTCTATCTCCTCTCTGTTGTCTCACTCTCCTCTCTCGCCCACTCTCTCCTCCCCGTCTCTCTCTCCCCTCTGTCGTTCTCTCACTCCCTCTCTCCCTGTCGTTTTCTCTCCCTCTCTCACCTCCCCTCTCACTCTCAGCTGCTCTCCCTCTCTGCCAGTCTCTCTCACACACACGGACAATCTCACTGTCACTGTCTCTCGTATTTGCTCTCTCTCTCCCCCTACTCTGATCACTTTACCCTGTAACTCCCTCTCTCTGTCTTCCCCTTTCCCCCACACATTCTCTCGGTCTGAGACACGTCTCTCTCCCCTATTCCTTCTATGTTCCCTGCTTCTTACCCCTACCCCCCCCCCTCTCTCTGTTCCTCTTTTGCTTTTTTTCCCCTCTGAGCCTCTCACTCACTTTGTCATTTTCTCCCTCACACTCTGTCTTTCCTCTCCTCTCCTCCTTTTTCACTTTATCTGTGCCACTCATCAGTGTCACATTGAGCTGCATGTTCCACAGAGACAAGAGCTTTTCTTAAATTTTTATTTAGCTTCACTGTAAATTGTTGCCTAGGTAATGTCATGCACAGATACAATCCAGCACCATCCTGAGTGCAGGAAACATTAGATTTACCCTGATATGATACACAGTCTCTTTTAAATTACATTTGCTGCAATTTTTTTTCTAGCTCTGAGCCTCAATAATAAATTGATCTGAGATTGATTGGGGGCAGACAGGCATAATATTTCTCTCCCTATAGATGTCCATCTCTGCAGCATCTGCAGAGAGTACTAAATCCCTTACGCTGTATTTTAGTTTTAAGTTTAGAGTTTAGTTTGGAGATACAGCATAGAAACAGGCCCTTCGGGGTGTCTGGAGTTATGGAGTTACTCACTGGATCAGGCCCTTCGGTTAGACAGGGGTGTCTACTGCCCCAGGTGTAAACTGCGATATGCTTACAATGCATGTTCACATCTCTCTCTGATACAAGTACAGTGTGAGCTTTTGGCGCCATCTGGTGGGTTTGAAGTTTGTGGAATGTCATGAAGCAGAAAAATCGCTCTAAGTGAGCTTGTTCCCTTCATCATCGATACTTTTTTGCATATCTTTCATTCATTGTTCTTTATCTCTCCACATCACCGTCTATTTCTCTCGTTTCCCTGATCCCTGACCAGTCTGAAGAAGGGTCTCGACCCGAAACGTCGCCCATCTCCTTCGCTCCTTAGATGCTGCTGCACCCGCTGAGTTTCTCCAGCCTTTTGTGTACCCATGAATAGTGAAAGGCCTGGATTGAGTGGATGAGGAGAGGATGTTTCCTCTGGTGGGAGAGCCTAGGACCAGAAGTCACAGCCTCAGAATAAAGGGACGTACCTTTAGAAAGGAGATGAGGTGGAATTTCTTTAGTCAGAGGGTGGTGAATCTGTGGAATTCATTGCCACAGACGGCTGTGGAGGCCAAGTCAATGGGTATTTTTATGGTGGAGATTCAAGTTCAAGTGAGTTTATTGTCATGTGTCCCTGATAGGACAATGACATTCTTGCTTTGCTTCAGCACAACATAACATAGTAGGCATTGACTACAAAACAGATCAGTGTGTCCATATACCATTATATAAATATATACACACATGAATAAATTGATAAAGTGCAAATAAGTTAATGGGTTATTAATGTTCAGAGTTGTGTCCGAGCCAGGTTTAATAGCCGGATGGCTGTGGGGAAGTAGCTATTCCTGAACCTGGTCGTTGCAGTCTTCAGGTGCCTGTACCTTCTACCTGAAGGTAGCGGGGAGATGAGTGTGTGGCCAGGGTGGTGTGGGTCTTTGATGATACTGCCAGCCCGCGATAAATCACCTCGATGGAAGGAAGGTCAGAGCCGATGATTTCAGACTTTTGATTAGTATGGGTGTCAGGGGTTATGGGGAGAAGGCTGGAGAATGGGGTTGAGAGGGAGGGAAAGATAGATCTGCCCAGAGACAGAGACAGAGACAGAGACAGAGACAGAGACAGAGACAGAGACAGAGACAGAGACAGAGACAGAGACAGAGACAGAGACAGAGACAGAGACAGAGACAGAGACAGAGACAGAGACAGAGACAGAGACAGAGACAGAGACAGAGACAGAGACAGAATCTTACTACTGAAGTAGCGGGGGCAGCGAGCCATTGTCATCGTATTGTGATCAATTTACCAGCCAAGTATGTAAAAACATACAAGGAATTTGATTTGCCAGTCTCCCGAAGGCGATCCCCGGCAGAGGGACCGCCAGCTCCACGATGTTAGGCCGCAGCGCGGACGGAGATACGATACGGAAAAAGTCGCATCTCCGTCAAGGAAAGAGATTAAGTGAACGTTTCCCCCACCCCCCCCCCCCCACTCTAAAACATGTTTAACAAGGGTAAGAACAACAAAAGGACGAGACAGACAGTTGGCGAGGCTACCATGATCAGCGTCACCTGATCACCCCGACGGATGGCTTGACTGTCCCGACCATGGGAGAATAAAGAGGAAGAAGATTGGGTTTCTTGCCTTCCATCACAGTGAGGAATGTGGGGAACTCACTGTGGTGGATGCTTATGTTAACTTTTATGTAGTTGTGTGTCTTGGTGCTTTTTTAAAAATATGGCTGTATGGTAATTCACATATCACTGTACCTCAATTGGTACACATGACAATAAACAGACCTTTGCAACCATTTCTTTGAAAGCATGTTCAATTAGTTTCCCTCACCTGCTACATCGAGGGCAAAGGTGCCCGTTTCGTGTCGAGGCTGTGAGATTGGGATTGTGATTTGTGTCTGTTCCGGGTGACCAGTGCTGCAGTTGACGAGGTGGAAGACTTGGAACAGAGATCTGTATCTTTGTCATAGAGTGATACACACACAGTGTGGAAAGAGACCCTTCGGCCCAACGTGCCCCCACCGGCCAACATGTCCCAGCTGCTCACCTGCCAGCATTTTGTCCATATCCCTCCAAACCTATCCTAGCTATGTACCTGTCTAACTGCTTCTTAAACATTCGGACAGTCCCTGCCTCAACTGCCTCCTCTGGCAGCTTGTTCCATTCACCCATCGCCCTTTGTGTGTAAATAATTGTGTCCAACAATAACAAGAAGACATTTACAAGAATCTAATAGTGCATTTAATACAGTTCTGACTTTTACATTATCCATCATTATTTTAAATTACTTACAGGTATTTCCACCCTCAGCTGATGTCCAGCTCCCATTCTCTATCCTTCTACAGCTTTAGTGCAATCCTGACTCCTCTGTTATTCCCCACATTTGGATCTAAAGACGGACACACAATGCTGGAGTAACACAGCGGGACAGGCAGCGTCTCTGGAGAGAAGGAATAGGTGACGTTTCGGGTCGAGACCCCTCTTCAGACTGAGAATCTCAAGGTATTGACCAACAAGTTGCCTGTGAGAATAAAATGCAACATTTACGGACCTGGGCGCTGAGACTAACGATCAACCCTTCCACGCTGCACCACTCTAGTGACAAGGGACTGCAAGGAGGACGTTGATCTGCTGTCGATTATTCCTGCATCCCCTTGTCTGGAGCGGTGACCTCCTCCATCTTTTAGAGGCACCCTTGCATTTCTAAAGCACCTTTCATGTCCCTTTCAGGATGTCCCGAAGTGTTCCACGACCAACCAAGTACTTTTGTGATGCAGAGCAGGAAAATTCCCAACTGAAGGTTGGCATTTTTGACAGACACTATTTACAAACGCCAGCAAGACTTTAGCTTGCCGGCACATTTGTTCTTTAAACACAAATGGAAAAGTTGCAAATCGGTCCTGGCGGCAATAGGCCGGGGAGAGGCGATATTTATTTGCAGCGTAGGGAGTTATGAGTCGGTGAGGTCCTGACCACTACCAGAGGTGTCCAAGGAGTGGAGTCCAGAGGGAAAGCCTTGGTCAGGAGACCTGCCAAGCGGGGTTGGAGAACTTGATGTTCCTCTCCTTCGCCCACTTTGCGAACACTGTCTTCTCCGTGATGAACCTGTGCCCCCCGTAACGTGCGTTCTCATGCATGTAATATTCCCTGCACTCCTCCTGGCTACCGGGCTCATAGTAATGGTACGGGACGTTTCTGTGGCCTTCGGTCCTGTAGGCAGGAGAGAGAAACACACAAGCTTATTTTCCCCGGATAAATGTCTTGCTCCGTGAGATTTTTCCACGAGCAGTAGCTCCACTCAATAACCAAAGGCCTGTAGCCATCTACAATACACGGTGCCTCAGGAAGGCTGTCAGCATTCATAAAGACTCCTCACACCCTTGCAATAGTCTGTTCGAACTTCTACCTTCCGGCAGACGTTACAAGGCCTTCTACGCCCGCACCTCCAGACTTAGGAACAGCTTCATACCCAGAGCTATCGCTATACCCTGCTGAGTGCCCCCCACCCCCTTGAACTGTCTCCCTCGGATGGTCACGTCGCACATCGACCCGGCACAGACCTATTTACACTTTATACTGTTTCACTGTTTTAAAAAAAATCTTGTTTCTCTGGGTATCTAAATTAATTAAGTTATTACTTCGGATGGAAGCTGCAAACCAAATCTCGTTGTACCTCTGTGCAATGACAATAAAGATATTATTATTATTATTATTATTATTATTGCTCTGGTATTCTATTTAATTTGCATGTTTAAACTATGTTTTATTTTTAATGGTTTAATGTTTTATGTTTTATTTTTAATGGTCTACTGTATGTCGTGTCGTTACTTGCGAGCGGAGCGCCAAGGCAAATTCCTTGTATGTGTACATACTTGGCCAGTAAACTTATTCAATCATTCATTCATAACCCAAGCTAATAGGATAACGTTTGGTATTTGTGGGCCACACATGCCGTTCTCTGCAATCATACCTACCCCATTCCCACCCTACAAGATCCGATGGCACCACTTCAATGCAATAGGCAATAGACAATAGGTGCAGGAGTAGGCCATTCGGCCCTTCGAGCCAGCACCGCAAGGGAGATACAGAACAGTGCCAGCTACAGTATATAATCCTGCAATAATGTTACTAAACACATGTGGACCAGCCACCTTGGGTTATTTTCTCTGAAACACCAGAGGTTGAGAGACCTAATAAAAGTATGTAAAATAAGAGGCACAGATAGGGTAGACAGTCAGAACCTTTACAGGCACAAAAGGTTGGAGTAACTCAGCGGGACAGGCAGCGTCTCTGGAGAGAAGGAATGGGTGACTTCTCTCCAGAGAATGTGGAGACATAATAACAATGAATAAAAGATGATATAGACAATAGACATTAGGTGCAGGAGTAGGCCATTCGGCCCTTCGAGCCAGCACTGCCATTCAATGTGATCATGATAAAGGAAACAGGCCACTGTTAGCTGTTTGTAAGCTGAAAACGAGAAGCAGGTGCGACTTGGGTGGGGGAGGGATAGAGAGAGAGGGAATGCCGGGGCTGCCTGAAGTGATAGAAATCAATATTCATACCACTGGGCTGTAAGCTGCACAAGCGAGATGTTGTTCCTCCGATTTGTGTTTAGCCTCACTGACAATGGAGGAGACCTAGAACACCAGCATCTGCAGTTCCTTCCGACACATTTCGTCAGAAACTTTATCCCAGAGTGGGCATGTCAGATTCTGGAGGTGAAAGGGACAAAGTTTAAATGAAATGTGCACGGCCAAGTTTTAAATGTATATTTTTAAACAAAGGGCTGCAGCGGTAGAGTTGCTGCCTTACAGCGCCAGGGTCCCGTGTTCGATCCTAACTACGGGTGCTGTCTGTACGGAGTTTGTACCTTCTCCCCATGACCTGCGTGGGTTTTCTCCGGGATCTCTGGTTTCCTCCCACACTCCAAAGGCGCACAGGTTTGTAGGCTAATTGGCTTGGAGTAAATGTAAATTGTTCCTACTATGTGTGTAGGATAGTGCTAGTGTGCGGAGATCGCTGGTCGGCAGGCTGAAAGGCCTGTTTCCCTGCCGCATCTCTCAAACAAAACAAAGAGAGGGTGGTGGGTGAATGGGACGCACTTGGGAGAGGTGGTGGGGCTGAGAGAAGGAGTGATGGGCGGTGTGATTCATGGGAGGTAACGGATGTCCTCTGTGGTACCTGCAGTAAGTGTCGTTGATCATTCCGTAGACGTGAATGCTGCTGCAAGCCTCCATCGCCAGGATGAAAGTGAACCAGCCAGTGCTGAGATACGAGCCAGACAACACCCTACAAATAGAGAACGAGGTTAACATTTGGAGAGCAAGTCAGGGGAACTCTCTCAGAGGCTACACCTTGCTGCCAGAGGAGGTAGTTGAGGCAGAGACAATCGCAACGTTTAAGAAACAGTTAGACGGGTACATGGATAGAAGGTAGACACAAAATGCTGGAGTAACTCAGCGGGACAGGCAGCATCTCTGGAGAGAACGAATGGTTATCGTTACTCCAGCATTGTGTGTGGGGTGGAAGATTGCAACCTTGGTCCGCCCGGTTTCGACTAATGCAACCAACTCGACGTGCACAAACGGAAGATCAAATAAAACAAGTTGTCCAACAACTTTAGGCTGTGCACGCCACACGCAAGAAGAAGAATCATTGTGTGTCTACGTTCTAGGACCAGGGGTGGGGAACCTGCGGCCTTAAGGCTGCCTGCGGCCTTCTAGGCCATTAAGTGCGGCCTTTTGAATGAATCCAAATTTTGTAGAACAAATCCTTTTATTTTTATTAATATGTTTTTGTTCGTCTTTTATTATTTTCATTTTAATCGTAAAATGAACGTATTTAAAGTACCAAAGAGTAAAAGAAGATTCAACGAAATAATCCTCCCCGACTGACGGCCACAATTAAAACATTAGTAAGTCGTGAGGGCTATTTAACACCTGTTGTGTTCATGATTTAGTTCTAATACGACTCTAGAATGTATGTTAACCTCCCACAAAAAGCAGTCACACCAAAGTCATTAAAAGGTTAGTTAACTTTAGAATTAACACATTTTTTCATTCTTGATGTTAGTACAGTGGTTAGATTTATACAAAGTAATATCCATTTTGAAGTATATCGAATTAAAGTTTCTTGGATGTGGCCTTATTAGATTACAGCTAGCAATGCGGCATTCCAACATGAAAAGGTTCCCCACTCCTGATCTAGGAGTTAAGGCTGTCCCACCATCATGCGTTTGCATGCGTCTAGCGCGACCAAACGTGGTGGCTTGAGGGGTACGGCCGCGCGGGGCCGCCCTCAATTCGAACCGCGGAGGCGTATGGAGCTGTGCGGGCTGGTCCCGACATCATACTCACCAATCAGCTGGGCAGGAGGCGGTGACGTCATCACGCAACGGCACGCCGGGCTGTGACGTCATCGCGCAATGCCACGCGCGAGGTGTACGCCGTCGAGACGCTGCGTACGCCCTCAATGCGCCTGCGGGCCGACAGGCCGTTGGCGAGCGGGATTTTCGGACAGATTTTTGGAGCCCCGCGCAATGTCGGGACCACCCCCAGCACAACTCCATACTCCTCCGCCGATCGAAGTGGGACCGGCCCCGCGAGGCCGTACGGCTCAAGCGACCACGTTTGGTCGCGCTAGACGCATGCAATCGCATGCTGGTGGGACAGGCCCTTTAGTGTCTCCTCTCTCAGCGCGTGATACGGTTCTGTTTTACCGTCAGTTGCAGGGAACTGTGGAGTCTTGCCCTCCCTACCTGTCTTTCCCAGTCTCTCTCTTGAAGGCGATATCGCACAGCCTCATCTGTTCCTCTGTCAGGGTGTAGATCTTGGCGGTGGGGAAGTGACTGTGGACGGTACGGAGCATGTTGTAGATGATTCCCTTGCCGTCGCGCCGCATGTTGCGCTGGGGGCCCCAGAAGACGTGGAAGGAGCTGTTGAGACCGGAGAGGAAAGCTCTTTGGCGGAGCAGCAGCGGGGTGCTGGTGTGCGACACCACTCGCACCGTCGTCTTGCTGCCCACGTCAGACTCAAACCCCTCCGTCGGAGCGTTGTTCATCCTCCACACACATTCCGACTGGTCGATCTCAGCTCCCAGCTTCATGCCCAACATCTGCCCAGAACTGGAGATGATACTGCACTGTTGACAGGCGAGGTCCAGAGGCTGGAGACAGGGGGAGAACATACAGAGTCGTAGAGTGATACATCTCCCGACATGTCCCATCTACTCTAGTCCCACCTACCCACATTTGGTCCATATCCCTGCAAACCTGTCCTACCCATGTACCTGTCTGAAGAAGGGTCTCGACCCAAAACGTCACCCATTCCTTCTCTCCAGAGATGCTGCCTGTTCTGCTGAGTTACTCCAGCATTTTGTGTCTATCTTCGATTTAAACCAGCATCTGCAGTTGTTTCTTACACTATCCCGAGTACCTAACTGTTTCTTAAATGTTGGGATAGTCCCTGCTTCAACTACCTCCTCTAGCAGCTTGTTCCATACACCCACCACCCTTTGTGTGAAAAAGTCACCCCTCAGATTCCTATGAAATCTTTTCCCTTTCACCTTAAACAGATGGGGTAAATTTGTTGATTCTGGATATGTACATATTTTCTATCATATACTGATTTTTTTTTTTAATCACAAACTGAAAAATAATATCATACATTGTTTTATGAGCTATTAAATTTGCCTGGGGTAAACGGGACGAAAAAGGTTGGGACCCCTGAGCTTGTGTAACTCAGCGGGAGAGACAGCATCTTTGGAGAGAAGAAATGGGTGACGTTTGGGGTTTGAGACCCTTCTTCAGACCGGCGAGGTATCAGCAGCAGCCTCGTTCATAGTGCGGACAGCACGGAAACAAGCTGCGTTCGGCCCGACTCAACCCTGCTGACCAACATGTCTCGTCTAAGCTAATCCCATCTGCCTGTGTTTGGCCCATATCACTCGAAGCCACGCACCTGTCCAAGGTGATTGACGGACTCACCTGCTGTTCCGGGAGGCTGACGTAGCCTCGCAGCAACTTGCCGTTCTGGCCAAAAGCGCCGAAGAAATGGCTCAGGCCGTCAATGGCCGGTTTGCCAGCCAGCTGCGAGAGCATAACGGGATAGGGAGACTGGTGGATGTAGTGGACCACAGCAACAAGGAACGACACACCTCCGATCACACCCATCGCCAGGAGAACATTGCGCTGGGAGAAACAAAATTAATTTGATGTGCATGAAGGAACTGCAGATGCTGCTTTAAACCGAAGATAGACACAAAATGCTGGAGTAACTCGAAGATAGACACAGAAAGCTGGAGTACTGAGGGAGCTACGCTATCACCAGGGGAGTGGTCCTGGTAAGGGCTGCACCGTCAAGGGATTGCTATCCCTACCAGAGGACAGTGCTGAGGGAGTGTTATCCTGTAGGGGGCATTTCTGGGGGGGCGACGTGACTGTTTGTGATGACACAAGGCTGTGCGGTCCGTCGGGTCTAGGGGAAGGGGCAGTGCCATGGAAAACTTATAGGGACCTGGTGGGGTGGGACCGTGGAGACCTTGTCGGTGTGTGCGGGGGGGGGGGGGGGGGGGGGGGGGGGGAAGGGAAGCGGAAGAACGAGTGTGACACTTTTAATTCGAGTACTTTTGTAACTTTGTTGGCCTTAGAAACGTGCCAACTCTTTTGTGCACTTTGTGTATTGTATGCAAAACAAAGAATTTCACTATACCTAGGTACCGGTGGCAGAAAAGTACCGTTGAATCATCATTGAATGATAGCACAAATACATGAGGCCCAGTGGCCTGCTCTTGTCCTATGGCCTTGCTCTGTACTGTTCAATAGTGAGTACAGGTGATGACCGATTAAAAGGCATAGCTTTACAGATACAAGAACATTTCTGAAAATATGTAGAAGACCTCCTGAACCGTGCATGAAGGAACTGCAGATGCTGGTTTAAATCAAAGATCAACACAAAAAATCTGAAGTAACTCGGCGGGTCAGACAGAATCTCTGGAGAAAAGGAATAGGTGACATTTCGGGTCAAGATCCTTCATTTACGCCTGGCTTTGTGATATAAACTCACTGATAACAGTGAGAGCTTTTGATTTCATGCAGCAACAAACCTCATCACTCATAGTCAGGAACTCCTGATAGCAGGAACATTATTAAACAAATTTTGATGTAAAGATTGGCGAGAAGATTTTAACAGAGAGAATTGGAGAGAGGGGCGAGCGGGAGGGAGGGAGGGAGAGAGGGAGGAGGGTGGAGGGAGGAGGGAGGGAGGGAGGGGGGAGAGAGGGAGAAAGGTTGAGTGGGTAAATTTTGAGAGCTGCCAGACGTGATAAATAATAGTACTGCCACCAGTGGTGGATGGGGGGGGGAGGAGG
The DNA here is from genome assembly GCA_035221665.1 of Okamejei kenojei. Lineage (NCBI taxonomy): Eukaryota > Metazoa > Chordata > Chondrichthyes > Rajiformes > Rajidae > Okamejei > Okamejei kenojei. The sequence continues at coordinate 4,628,039 of CM069166.1, forward strand.
GGGGGAGAGGGGAGAGGGGAAGAGAGGGAGGGGGGGAGGGAGAGAAGGGGAGTGAAAGGTTGAGGGGTAAATTTTGAGAGCTGCCGGACGTGATACATAATAGTACTGCCACCATTGGTGGATCAAGTAAATTCAGGGACGAGCAAGAGGCCACAAACACACCAGCAACGGGAAGGCAGAGGGTTACGGAGCTGCAGGAGGCAGGGAGAAGCAAGACAATGGAAGGATTTGGAAACAAGGATGAACATTTTAAAACCAGGATACAGTGCAGGTCAGGAGTGAAAGGGGATCAGGGCTTGCTGTGTATGAAGGCATGTTTGCTATTGCACATAAACTAATCATTTTCTTTATTAGTAGCTACCGTTTTTTTCTCATCCTTGGCATCAGCGGGTTGACAGATATAACTGGAATGATGGGCAGGAAGCCGCCAGCTTGACAAATAGCACCATGCTTTAAATGTAGTGGATGCAACGGCAGCACAGAGATACAGAGATACATGCAAATCATCCTTGCCTGCCCGTTGCCCTTTCTCTGATTCCAGCTGAATATAGAAAAGGGAGAGAAGGAAAAAAAAAACACATTTACCTTCCTCTGAGGACAGATCATCCTCACTCCACTGCCAGAGCTTTATGCAAAGAGCAGAGGGGATACGCTTGTGATTATAAAAACTAGCCCTCGCCCCGACACACACAGAGCCAGCTATGTACTCAAAGCACCGTTCTCGCTGGTGAAACCATGTCTGATTTTATCTCTCCCCCCCCCTCTCTCTCTCGCAGCTCACTTCCCCACCTCCCCCATGTCATGTGACAGGGAAGAGGCCAGTTTCAGTTCCATTAGCTGCAGGCACCAGTCTGAATTGCAGTTGGTGATTGAAAATGTCTAACTGTGCGCGCACACACACACACACACACACACAGGCTTATACACACATGTACAGGCACACGGACATACACACACACACACAGGGACACACATGCACGCACACACACAGGGAGACACACACACACACACAGGGACACACATGCACGCACAAACACACACACACAGGCAGGCACACACACACATACAGGCAGGCACACAAGGACACACTCTATTGATTTAGAGAGATATAGATGCCTCATATCTTTGTAATACCTCTTTCAAATCACCCCTCTGTCTCCTTTGCTTCAGAGATTACAAACCTATCCAAACTCTATAAGCAGAACAGGCATCATCCCTGGAGAACATGAAACCCCATAAGATGTCCAATCCAGGAAACATCTGGTGGGTCTTCTCTGCACTCTCTCCAATGCAACCACATCCATTTTCTAGCACATACTCACCATTAACGTGCCAAATTTGGCTTTTTAGCAGGAACAATGAGTTCCAGATCTTAATGCAGCCTTGGATTAAAGGGTCTCGACCCAAAACGTCCCCCATTCCTTTTCTCCAAAGATGATGCCTGTCCTGCTGAGTTACTCCAGCATTTTGTGTCTAGCAGTGGATCAAACATGGATGAAAGAGATGAGGCGCGAAAGGCAACACTTGACACACGACAGCATTTAGCAGCCGAGAGTGAAAAATCAAACGACAAAACATATCAGTAGTGTCCGGAGTCATACCTTACACAGGGGAAGATAATGTGGTTGCTGGTAGTCAATCATCCCTGTCTTTGGATATTACTGTAGGCGATCCAAGAGCAGTGTCTGGATCTATCCACCTTCAGCTGCTTCATCAATGGATATGCAAAATCATTTTTCTCCTAAAATTAAAGAGGAATATACTTAATAGAACATAGAATACAACAGAGGAACTGGTCCTTCAATGCCCAATATCTGTACCCAACATGATAACAAGACCAACTCTTATCTGTCTGCACATAATCCATATCCCTCCATTCCCTGCTTATCCAAATGTCTCTTAAAAATGACAATCCTATCTGCCTCCACCAATTTCAGTAATGCATTCCAGGCACTCGCCACACACTGTATATAAAAAAAACATGCCCTGCCCTGCACATTTTCTTTGCCCCTCTCATCTTAAAGCTATGTAATCTAAACTAAATCTAGTATTTGTAGAAATAAGGAACAGTTGTTGCAGGTTAATACACAAAAGGAAACAAAGTGCTGGAGTAACTTAGGCAGCATCTCCAAAGAACATGAATAGATGATGTTTCAAGTTAGTATTTCACCATCTTCCTCATATCTTATATGGCTGAGTATGAAATTCTGCTGATAATGATCTGGTGAAGTGTATTGACGTCCCATCATGTTGTTAATTGCACATTTTTATTATATCTTCTTCCACTTAAAGATGACTTGGATAATAATCAGAATAAAACACCAGACATTTAACTTGGATGAAAATTTCTGTGTGGGTTTTGCAAAATATAAGATAACCCTGTTAAATGTAATCACTGCTAATATCCTGCCAACCTCCAATATCGTCTCCAAGGATTTTATCTGAAACTGTTTTATTGCCACGACTATACCTATTCTCTCTTAAAACGTCGAGGCTCCCATCACTTTCAGACTAAAGGATCTCGTCCCGAAATGTCATCTAGCCACGTTCTCCATCGATGCTGCCAGACCTGCTGATTTACTCCGGCACCTTGTATCCATTTAGTATTTGCTTTTTTCATCCAAGGGAGAAAAAAAGGTTTAGACTGTGTCTACCCTATCGATGCCTCTCTTTTATTAAAAAAATCCATTATATATATATAAATAAAGACAGATCTCTCTCTCTATATAGATCTCTCTCTCTCTCTCTCTATATATATATATACACACACACACATCTATATCTCGCTCTATATATATGTGTGTGTGTGTATATATATATATATATATATACATATATATATATACACACACACACATATCTCTATCTATATATACATATCTATACATATACACATATCTCATCTATATATATATATACACATATCTATACATATACACATTATCTATATATATATACATACATATCTATATATATATATATATATATATAGACACATATCTCTATATCTATCTATATATACACACATATCTCTATATCTATCTATACTATCTATCTATACACACATATATCTCTCTCTCTCTCTCTCTATCTCTCTCTCTCTCTATATATATATATATATACACATACATCTCTATATATCTATATATACCTCCTTCTCTCTCTCTCTCTCTCCACTTTTCCCGCGCTCGCAGTGGAGCATGCGCACCGAGCTGACCAGCAAGTCCGGAGTGCACATGCGCGGACAGGTGTGTCTGATGGGGGGGGGGGGGGTTGGGTTGCGCGCTCCCGCTGGGTTGCGCGCGCACCTCGCCTCGTGCGCGCGCCGCTGACCAACGGCCGTTTGGACTTTGACGGAGAGAGGGTCGTCGTGTGGAGCAGGACGCCCTTCAGAGGAGGGGGCGATGCACTTATTCGCAATAAACTCTTGTACATAGCGCCTTAAAAAAAGGCAATCTATCTGGTTCCATGCATATCATCCTTTTCAGGGATTTTGTTTTATCTGAGGCAGTTTTATTGCCACAATTATGCCAATTCTCTCTTGAGACGAAGAGTCCTTCACCATCACATTCCAGGCTGCATAGTTAAGACTGGACGTCAGAATTTAACAAATCACAAGGCTAATGGGATCAAATGCAATGACACAGACATTAGAATAATCAATTCATTGATAAAGGGGCAATGATTGGACATTCAATTGATTATCTGGTTTTCTGGACGATGTAGAGAAAGCTAAAACCAGGGTGACTAAGTGATCCTTGTACGGGTGTGTATGGAAAATGCATAAATTAAGGGTGTTCTGAAGTGTTGAAAATCAAAAAAAATCTAAAAATAGACCTGAAATAAACAAAATGCTGGAAATCTGAAATGATAAATGTTTCACATTCCACAGATAATGTGAGTTGAGTATTTCCAGCATTTTTCAGATTTACAATTTTTGCATCTTTTAGAATTAAACTTCTATGGTGTAGGGTGTGGTACAGAATTTTGTGGTTGGCTCTAGTAAGAGTAGTAATCATTTTCTGTGTTACCTGTGTTATTTTATCTATGTTACTTGTTCTGTAACTCATTGGCCAGTGGTCACATCCCTTGTTACTTATCCTTATGGTCACACTGGCTTTACCCCATGAGAGACACCTACTCTTTCCCATCTTTCCTGCAGCTTAACAAGCTTTTCAGTGCTCCTTTAAGTTCTGATGAAGGGTTTCTGATATGAAAGATTACCTCTTTCTCTTCTGGCAGATGCAGCCTGATCTGCTGAGTTTTTCAAGCATTTTCTGTTTTGTATTTTACTAGCTCAGGAATTCACATGTTACACCTCTGGGCTTCTCTCTCTTAATCTAAAGATGCTCTTGAAAACCAACCTCGTTGTCCAAGCTTTACTACATATGTTGTACTATCTCTTTAAGTTTGATTTTTCTGATTTTGTTCCCTTTTAATGCACCTAATTTAAATTTGTTAAAGGCTCTACAGAAACAAAACTTGTTCATTTTAAAGTAGTTGTAATTCAGATTGTGAGTACATGTGCAGCAAAATATTTTTCTGATATCAGCTAGCTTGATTAGTTTATTGTCGTGTGGTACAGTGAAGAGATTTTGTTGCGTGCTAACCAGTCGGCGGAAAGACAATACATACTTCAATCGAGCCATCTGCAGTACACAGATACCGATAAATGGAATTACGTTAATAATGTTTACTGCAAGATAAAGTCTAGTAGGATCCAATCAAAGATAGTCTATGATTTTCCACTCTGGTAAACCTCAGTACAATCTGATGCTTTCTTCTAGTATTGATTTGTATTTCAACCCTTGAGCTTTTAGTGCCAAGGTGGAACTAAAGGACGCGTGGGAAAGTGTATTTTAATAGTTTGTTTTAAATGGCTAGATGAAGAAACCAGTTTGGCAATCCTGTGTGTCAGTTTTACATACGTTCACTCTGGATGAAGATGGGCCAACGTTTGTCTCCCATCATTAATTGCTTCTGAGAAGATTATGGTGGGCAATGGTTATCTTGAATTGCATAGTCTGTGTGGTGAAGAAGACCCTGTGGTACAGTATGTGAAGAAATCTAAAGATGAAGGACACAACTCCAAGAATATGGCTGAGATTATGGTGTTCCAATGAAATATTTCCCCTTTAAACTTCAAGGAAAAGATGATTGGTAAATACTGGTAAAGAAACTTTAAGGAAAAGATGATTGGTAAATACTGGTAAAGAATAGTTGAAAATAGCTGGTGATGGGACTAGGGGAAAACAAATGGTCGGCACGGACTGGAAGGGCCAAGAGGGCCTGTTTCCGTGCTGTAATTGTTATATGGTTATATGATGGTAATTCAATGGATTAGCTCGGTTATAATAAGAGCATCCACTCAAAATGAGAACACAACAGGTAACGATTAAAATCAAACTCAAATTATTGTCACAACTATTCCTTTTAGCTAATACATGCCTTGAATTTATTACAGAAACACGAGCAATCAAATAATAAGTTCGTGTAGTTTAATATGTGACATTCTTTCTTTTCAGACAAATCTGAGCTGTTAATGTTCGAGGGATAGCATGGAGCCGCCTGCAAGAGACTTGCCAAGTGAAACAGAGATAAATATTGGACCAGAGGTAGGTACTTTGTTACTGAACTGAAAGATATTTATTTTAGACTGAACTTTGAACATTGATTTAGAGTTGGTTGTACATGTTATAATTTCATCCTCCTGTTTTACTAAGTTCAGCTCCACAAGGATCTCGTCACTCATGTACCCTAAAAAATATTTTATTCTACTGTGTAACTTTTTTTTAAAATAGTGAATAAGTGTGTTGGAGTATTAAGAAATAACATCCAATAACCTAGAAACTCTGCTAGACCAGCACTACCAAAGTCCCATGCATGGTGGATGGGAGCCCCAAGAGCTAAATCTAACTCTCTCCTGAAAACATCCAGTGAATTGGCCTCCACTGCCTTCTGTGGCAGAGAATTCCACAGATTCACAACTCTCTGGGTGACAATGTTTTTCCTCATCACAGTCCTAAATGGCCTATCCCTTATTCTTAAACTGTGTCCCCTGGTTCTGGACTCCCCCAACATCGGGAACATTTTTCCTGTATCTCGCCTATCTAATCCTTTAAGAATTTTTTATGTTTCTATAAGAATTGTTAATTGTTAACTTTAAATTTGAGATTGAGGGATTTTTTTTGTTAACCAAATGTTAAGTAATATGGGGTAGAGAGCAGCCATGAATGTATTGAATGGTGAGTTGGGCATGTTAAAATTGCCTCCTGACATTACTGTATTCCTTTGCACAAATTAGCTGCGATGTTCCCTATGTTACAGTGACAATTTGTAAAAGAAAGTTAATATGGAGAATTGTTCATGAAACTGTCATGGGTGGGTGGATGAAATATGCTAAGTGTTGTGACAAAGGTCAGTGTCTATTGTTGGGTAGTACACCCACGACTGGCTAAATTTCTGTATTTTGAACCTAAAATATCCAGAGAGGTCCATCCGTGGCATCCATAGAAAATGGATCTCAGAACCTTGGGAAGAGCTTCGATGCTGTTGTATTTGATGTTCTCAAGGTGTCCCCAGAACAGTTTGCAGTAAGTAGAAATTACTGTGGGAGAGAGGGAAGGAAAATCTGGGGTGGTTCAATGTGTTTGGTGCCAATGAGATACTGAAAGAACTGAATCCAAAGAGCTTTTGTTAAATGTCCCCAGAGAATTGGTGGGAAATATATCGAATATGAGTAATTCATCTCTCAGTTCCTAAACTGAACTTATTTCCAGTCATATCGTATTTTTAACATTGTTACTGGAGACAAGATGTAAATAAAACTTAATCATAGTCACACAGCAATGTTTTGGTCCATAATGCCAACCACTTGGCATCCTTCTATATATTAATTCTGTTTCCAGCCCTTGGCCCTCTGCCAGAGATGATACATTTCTGGTGTTATTGCTGAGCACTGTGCTGACTGGAGAGATGGACCCTCAGTTCTGGGTACAAGTGAACAGGATGAGTGTCTTCTGGATGGAAGATGTGGATGTTTTAATAGCTGGGGTTCTCTCCAAGAATGAGTGCAGAGCAATCTCCCTTTGTATAAACTTATTTAACTAAACAAAATACACATCCAGGAAATACAAGAGAATGCACATTCTGGAATCTTGAGCAAAAAACTGAGCTCTGGATGAACTCATCGGGTCTGTGGAGGGAAATAGACAGATGCAGTTATGGGTCGGAGCTGTACGCTGGCTGAGCAGGTCCTCCCAGGCTTATGAATGTCTGAGAAAAGACACAAAGTGCTGAAGTAACTCGGCAGGTCAGGCAGCGTCCTTGGAGAACATGGATAGGTGAGGTTTTGGGTTGGGACTTTTCAGAATGTCTGACTTGAGTATAGCCTGTATAAATGAATGAGCATTTGGGAATCTGGTGGGAGAGATTTATTAATTGATATAGGGCTGCAGGCATCTTCAGCACTATGGGAACTTTCTTCACAGCTGTATTTCTGAGTTGCAAACTGGGTTGCAAACAGTTTTCTGGAATGACCTGGGGAGGAATTGTGTGGCTAATGAGTGTTAAAAAATGAGAATTGGGAAAGGGGGCTGGAAAATGGAGGCAGGATAAAAAAAAAAAGGATGGAGTCGTGCAGATTCCAAGAAAAGTAGCTTGGTTCTGTACTTTTACAGGCTCTTGCTCGGGGCAGAATTTTGAGAGGCTTGGTGTTTAATGAGGAGAGGAAGTAGCAATTTGTAGTGCACTGGCATGGTATCCATCTGGTTGTAAAATGCTACTGTTGGTATAACGTGGAATTAGCTGGGTTGTTTCTTGCTTATGTGTTTGGCAGCTTTGCTGATTTGTAAAATAATTCTGTTTGTGTTCCACATTTCATGTGTTTTGCCTGTGGCGATGCCTGATTCTCTTTTACTGTTTCAGAGTCAGATCACGTTGCTGGACATTACTGTCTTCAAGTCCATCCAGCCCGAGGTAAGTTCCACATCGGGGAAGGGTGGAGTGACCATTGTCCAGAGTGTTGGAAAGATGTATTGGCGGTGACCCACTGCAGATTTTTAAATTAAATTGGTCTGTGAGCATTTTTGGCAAGGCCAGGATTTGGTGCCCATCCTTGGAATGCACAAGGGGAAATTATTTGAAGGATGTGGGAAGGAGTAAGGAAATGGGTCTAAATATAGAAATGTTCTCCACGAAAGCAGCATGACTTGATGTTATGAATAGCCTCTGAGATTCTGTAATCAAATGGGTAAAATTGAAGCAAATGAATTGCAATGCACACGAAAGTGAGGTAATCCCCGTTTTATCCGTTTTTTATCATTCAAAGAGTACTTTTAAATTGGGGAATATTGGATGCAATAGAGTCAGAGAAACCCGGGAATCTGAAATGTCATTCAAATGTTTTTGGCGGAAAGAGAAAAATAATGAAAAAGGCCGGTGGATTGCTGACCTTTTTCTTTGGAGGAGTGGAATCAACTCCTACACCCTTTTATAATCTATCACTCCATTGATGATCAATGAACCTACTGACCTGCACATTTTGGGGTTTTTGGAGGCAACCAGAGCATCTGGAAGAAGTCATGTAGCCAGGGAGAACTTGCATACTCCACGCAGACTGTATGTGAGGTTAGGACTTAACTGGCTTGTTGGAGCTGTGAGGCAATAGCTCTACTTGTTATACCACTGTGCTGCTTGCACATTTGTTCCCTGAGCATTTTTAACATAGGTTAATATCTCATGGTCATGTCACATTGCTCAGTCCCTATATTGAGTGCATATCATGCGTTTCTGATGAAGAACTGATCGTTGCCTTGATAAATATGATGCTTTGTGTCAAGTGCTACTCAGCTGTGTAATAAGTGTTTTCTGATAGCTAATGCCTTTGTTGCACAGTTGCACCTTGCAATTTCAAAGGAGAGCACTGATATATTCAATTGAAGTAGTTTAGAGGCTGATTCTTGCTTGCATAAATATATCCTGTATTAACTATATACCTTGTGATTCTGCTCCTCTTCCCATAAATCCATTCAACCTCCTATCGCACAATTCGTGTCCCATCCATAGCAGAATCTGCCGATTCCACATTGGTTCTGATGTGCCTGTTAAGACCAATTGAATTATAATGGAAACAAGTAATCTTCAATCTTGAGGGACTCCAGAGAAGATGAGCTAGTTACTAACAGGCCATGGTTCTTCCCACTTCTTACATTTGCAACAACTGAGTAGCTTGAGATGGCAAAAAAAAATAAATAATTCCACCTCTAGATTTTGTTTAGTCACACTGATGTGTTATACTGGTAAACCTTTTGCCTACGCACCCACCCAAACAAACACCACCTGCTCCTCTTGTGGTGCTCAATTACCCTCATCAGCCACCTCGGAGCCCACAGAGCTACCTAAAATATGTCATTCTTAATTCTGAGGAAATGCTTAAGAAGAATAAATAATAATGAATTGATAAAAGCCCTGGTAAAATAGTCCTCACTATCCGCTGGGTTTAGCAGATGTAGTTCGGAGCACCTAACTTTACAAATTTGCTGCTGCACCATTTAATCTCGCTTGCATTTCCAACACCTGTTTCTATTCATAAGCAATGTTTTTAGTTTGAACTTGATATCTTGTTTTTATAGCAGCCTATAAAACAGTGTTAGGCCCTTGAACCACAGTTAAGTGATGGTCAGCTGCCAATCCAGATGTTGATGTTTAAATCCTGTTCCGGAAATCCTGGTGCTGAATAGCAAAAACGGGAAATAAGTTTAAAATAAGTCTCAGAATGCTTAGTGTTTGGGAATCTCTTGGGCAATGGTAGAGGAGAAACAGAACACATTTTATAAGTCAGTTTACTGCCTAGATTGTGGACTTGTCTTGGTCAGTGTCTTAATCATTCACTAAATTTGATCCCTAGATTATGCTCGCTCCATAAAGGATGAATGGATACCTTTCCTAGTTTGGTTTGGTGGTTGGAGAACAATGGTAGAGGTTGGTGGTTGTGAGTGTAGTAGAGGTGGGGGACCTCCTATGATTTGTACAGATTCTTTGACCAGCTTTTATGTGCATTTGAACTACTTGATCTTCAGTCAGATACCTTTTCTTTAATGAAGACTTTCAAAGTCTCTCCATCGTTCATCCTGCTCCACAATTATCATGGGTCTTCTGTGGCTCCATAAGCCTCACTCACTTATTAGTCTATACTCATGGGTCAAGTCCCATTCCTGACTCTCGAGCACAAAATTCAAGCTATCAGCCTAGATATAGATAGATATGCTGTAGTGTTGCAGGGATAGATTTTCAGAAAAGATATTGAAGGCAGAAAATAAAATTGTACTGTTATTTTAAACTGCAAGAGAGAGTGTTCTTCCCTGTATCCTGGCTAGCATTTCTCCGATAAACAACATGACAAGTAGGTTATCTGGTTCATTGTCTTAACTACAAATAACACATTGCCTACATTTATTTGCTGTATTACAATATTGACTGCACTTCTAATGATAGTTCACTAGCTATAGAGTGTTTTGGCATAACCTGAGTTTAGGAAAGTCAAAGTCAAGTCAAAAGAGTTTATTGTCATGTGTCCCTGACAGGACAATGACATTCTTTCTTTGCATAGCACAACAGAACATAGTAGGCATTGACTACAATTATATACTTAAATACACAGATTAATTAATAAAGTGCAAATAACAGATGGAGGGGTATTGATGTTCAGAGTTTTGTCCGAGCCAGGTTTAATAGCCTGATGGCTGTGGGGAAGTAGCTATTCCTGAACCGGGTCGTTGCAGTTCTCAGGCTCCTGTACCTTCTACCCAAAGGTAGCAGGGAGATGAGTGTGTGGCCAGGGTGGTGTGGGTCCTTGATGATGCTGCCAGCCTTTTTGAGGCAACGACCGTGGTAGATCCCCTCGATGGAAGGAAGGTCAGAGCCGATGAAAGCACTATAAAGATGCACGTCTGCCTGTAACATGTTGAATATGGTGTCTAGTTTCTGGACGGAGTGGGGTAAACATAGAAACATAGAAATTAGGTGCAGGAGTAGGCCATTCAGCCCTTCGAGCCTGCACCGCCATTCAATATGATCATGGCTGATCATCCAACTCAGTATCCCGTACCTGCCTTCTCTCCATACCTCTGATCCCCTTAGCCACAAGGGCCACATCCAACTCACTCTTAAATATAGCCAATGAACTGGCCTCAACTACCCTCTGTGGCAGAGAGTTCCAGAGACTCACCACTCTCTGTGTGAAAAAAGTCTTTCTCATCTCGGTCTTAAAGGATTTCCCCCTTATCCTTAAGCTGTGACCCCTTGTCCTGGACTTCCCCAACATCGGGAACAATCTTCCTGCATCTAGCCTGTCCAACCCCTTAAGAATTTTGTAAGTTTCTATAAGATCCCCTCTCAATCTCCTAAATTCCAGAGAGTATAAACCGAGTCTATCCAGTCTTTCTTCATAAGACAGTCCTGACATCCCAGGAATCAGTCTGGTGAACCTTCTCTGCACTCCCTCTATGGCAATAATGTCCTTCCTCAGATTTGGAGACCAAAACTGTACGCAATACTCCAGGTGTGGTCTCACCAAGACCTGTACAACTGAAGTAGAACCTCCCTGCTCCTGTACTCAATCCTTTTGCTATGAAAGCTAACATACCATTTGCTTTTTTCACTGCCTGCTGCACCTGCATGCCTACTTTCAATGACTGGTGTACCATGACACCCAGGTCTCGCTGCATCTCCCCTTTTCCTAATCGGCCACCATTTAAATAAGTCTGCTTTCCTGTTTTTGCCACCAAAGTGGATAACCTCACATTTATCCACATTATACTGCATCTGCCAAACATTTCCCCACTCGCCCAGCCTATCCAAGTCACCTTGCAGTCTCCTAGCATCCTCCTCACAGCTAACACTGCCCCCCAGCTTAGTGTCATCCGCAAACTTGGAGATTATTGCCTTCAATTCCCTCATCCAGATCATTAATATATATTGTAAATAGCTGGGGTCCCAGCACTGAGCCTGCGGTACCCCACTAGTCACTGCCTGCCATTGTGAAAAGGACCCGTTTACTCCTACTCTTTGCTTCCTGTTTGCCAGCCAGTTCTCTATCCACATCAATACTGAACCCCTAATACCGTATGCTTTAAGTTTGTATACTAATCTCTTATGTGGGACCTTGTCGAAAGCCTTCTGGAAGTCCAGATATACCACATCCACTGGTTCTCCCTTATCCACGCTACTAGTTACATCCTCGAAAAATTCCACAAGATTCGTCAGACATGATTTACCTTTCGTAAATCCATGCTGACTTTGTCCAATGATTTCACCACTTTCCAAATGTGCTGCTATCCCATCTTTAATAACTGATTCTAGCAGTTTCCCCACTACCGATGTTAGACTAACTGGTCTGTAATTCCCCGTTTTCTCTCTCCCTCCCTTCTTAAAAAGAGGGGTTACATTTGCTACCCGCCAATCCTCAGGAAACTACTCCAGAATCTAAAGAGTTTTGAAAGATTATCACTAATGCATCCACTATTTCCTGAGCTACTTCCTTAAGTACTCTGGGATGCAGCCTATCTGGCCTGGGGATTTACCGGCCTTTAATCTATTCAATTTACCCAACACCACTTCCCGAACTGACCTGGATTTCACTCAATTCCTCCTTTGACCCACAGTCCCCTGCTATTTCAGGCTGATTATTTATGTCTTCCTTAGTGAAGACGGAACCAAAGTAGTTATTCAATTGGTCCGCCATATCCTTGTTCCCCATGATCAACTCACCTGTTTCTGACTGCAAGGGACCTACATTTGTTTTAACTAACCTCTTTCTCTTCACATATCTATAAAAACTTTTGCAGTCAGTTTTTATGTTCCCTGCCAGTTTCCTTTCATAATCTATTTTTCCTTTCCTAATTAAGCCCTTTGTCCTCCTCTGCTGGTCTCTGAATTTCTCCCAGTCCTCTGGTATGCTGCTTTTTCTGGCTACTTTGTACGCATCATCCTTTGCTTTGATACTATCCCTGATTTCCCTTGTTATCCACGGATGCACTACCTTCCCCGATTTATTCTTTTGCCAAACTGCGATGAACAATTTTTGTAGTTCATCCATGCAGTCTTTAAATGTCTTCCATTGTATATCCACCGTCAACCCTTTTAGAATTAATTGCCAGTCAATCTTGGCCAATTCACGTTTCATACCCTCAAAGTTACCTTTCTTTAAGTTCAGAACCATTGTTTCTGAATTAACAATGTCACTCTCCATCCTAATGAAGAACTCAACCATATTATGGTCACTCTTGCCCAAGGGGGCACGTACAACAAGACGGCTAATTACCCCTTCCTCATTACTCAAAAACCCAGTCTAAAATAGCCTGCTCTCTCGTTGGTTCCTCTACATGTTGATTTAGATAACTATCCCGCATACATTCCAAAAAATCCTCTTCCTCAGCACCCCTGCCAATTTGATTAACCCAATCTATATGTAGATTGAAGTCACCCATTATAACTGTTTTGGCCTTTGTCGCACGCTTTTCTAATTTCCTGTTTGATACCATCCCCAACTTCTCTGCTACTGTTAGGTGGCCTGTACACAACACCCACCAGCGTTTTCTGCCCCTTAGTGTTTTGTAGCTCTACCCATACCGATTCCACATCCTCCAAGCTAATGTCCTTCCTTTCCATTGCGTTAATCTCCTCTCTAACCAGCAACGCTACCCCACCTCCTTTTCCTTTCTCTCTATCCCTCCTGAATATTGAATATCCCTGGATGTTCAGCTCCCAGCCTACGTCACCCATGGAGCCATGTCTCCGTGATCCCAACTATATCATAATCATTAATATCTATCTGCACGTTCAACTCGTCCACCTTATTACGAATACCCCTTGCATTGAGACACAAAGCCTTCAGGCTTTGTCTTTACAACGCACTTACCCCTTATACAATTTTGCTGAAAAGTGGCCCTTTTTGATTTTTGCCCTGGTTTTGTCTGCCTGCCACTTTTACTTTTCACCTTGCTACCTAATGCTTCTACCCTCATTTTACACCCACCTGCCTCTCTGCTCTTGTACCCATCCCCCTGCCACATTAGTTTAAATCCTCCCCGACAGCACTAGCAAACACTCCCCCAAGAACATTGGTTCCATTCCATTCCAGGTGCAGACCGTCCTGTTTGTACCGGTCCCACCTCCCCCAGAACTGGTCCCAGTGCCCTAAAAAATTTGAATCCCTCCCCCTTGCACCACTTTTCAAGCCACGTATTCATTTGCATTATCCTCCTATTTCTACTCTGACTGGCCCGTGGTACTGGTAGTAATCCGGAGATTATTACCTTTGAGGTCCTACTTTTAAGTTTATCTCCTAGCTCCCTAAATTCAACCTTGTAGGACCTCATCCCTTTTTTTACCTATATCGTTGGTGCCAACATGCACCACGACAACTGGCTGTTCACCCTCCCCCTCCAGAATGTTCTGCAGCCGTTCAGTGACATCCCTGACCTTTGCACCAGGGAGGCAACATACCATCCTGGAGTCTTGTTTGCGGCCGCAGAAACGCCTATCTATTCCCCTGACAATTGAATCCCCTATTACTATTGCCCTTCCCCTCTTTTTTTCCCCCCTCATGTGCTGCAGAGCCACCCATGGTGCCATGAACCTGGCTGCTGCTGCATTCCCTGATGAGCCATCTCCCTCAACAGTATCCAAAATGGTATACCTGTTTAGGAGGGAGATGACCGCAGGGGACTCCTGCACTACCTGCCTACTGCTTTGCTGGCTATTGGCCACCCTTTCCCTTCTTGTCCTCTTACCTTTTGCCTGCGGTGTGACCAACTCACTGTACGTGCTATCCACGACTTTCTCCGCATCATGGATGCTCCAGTATGAATCCAGCCGCAGTTCCAATCGTTCAATGCGGTCTGCCAGGAGCTGCAGCTGGACACACTTCCTGCAAACGTAGTCACCAGGGACACCGACCATCTCCTGATCTCCCACATGTTGCAGCTGAACAAACCACGGGGCCAATCTCTACTGCCATACCTTACTCCCAAATTACTCTGTATTAAATATTAAAAAAAACACAAAAACTTATCCTTTAAACTTTACTACTAAATACTGAATCCCTAACTCCCAGAATCCCTAACTCCCAGAATCCCTAACTCCCAGAAGGCAGAAATGTAAAATTGTAAACCCGGGGTTACACCCAATCAGCTGCTTCCTCGGGTCCTCTTCCACCAATCAGCGGCTTCCTCAAAAAAAAAAAAAAAAACCCACTTCTCCAAATGGAACGTTATGGATTTGGGTAAGCCTCTGGAAAAACAAGCCCCGCGCTAGATTTTTATCCTTACCGGTCGGGTGTCGCTCCTCCCCCTCCTCCTCTTCTTCCAACGGCTCCTGTGGGCCTCTGGAAAAACAAGCCCCGCGCTAGATTTTTATCCTTACCGGTCGGGTTGTCCGCTCCTCCCCATCCTTCTCTTCCAACGGCTTCCTGTGGGCCTCTGGAAAAACAAGCCCCGCGCTAGATTTTTATCTAGCGCGGGGCTTGTAAAGGGGAAATTCCATCCATACTTGCTGGTTATATTTGTTCTTGACTATTAGCCGCCCAGCCTTATGATGCTCGAGTTGTGCAAATGGTAGTTTGTCTGGTGTAACTTCCAGGCAGATATTTAATTGTCTTTTACAAAAAAAATATTTTCTGCCATGCGAGTGCCACTGACAAGAATAGCATTTATTATTCAGCCCCAATTGCTCTTGGGATGGTGGTAATGCCCCAGCACTTTGATATAGTATACATCATGATACTTCCATAGTTCTGCTGGGTTGAGGGCTTCCTCATTTTGACCAATGATAAAGAAGGAACAGCCAAATCTGGATAATGTGTGTTGATAAAGAAGTAATTCATTTTGTGCACATCAAGCCACTATTCTACATGTGGCTTGCATATGGGGATAGCAATTGTTGTATTAATTAAAAGGCCTTTTTGCCAGGAACCATTTAAATCTGGACTCGTTTCAGAATTAATCTTCTACTTGTATTGGATTTAAATCTTTTTTTCCCCCCCTCCAACAGGAACTGTCTGGTTGTGCATGGAACAAGAGGGGGAAGCATGCGTTGGCTCCTAATGTAGTAGCTTTTACCCGGAGATTTAACCAGGTAGGGTCAAGTAATATACAAGGTCTTGATCGCAAAAGGTATGTTACAGTATGTGGATCAAATCAGTTTATTCATCCAATGCATAATTAAAATTTGTATTCACATTCATTTCAACATAAACTTGACCAATATATTTTCATCTACGGTGACTTCTGGAGCAATCCCATCAATTCTGTAATCTGCTCTCTCTTGTGTCCATAAACACTTCACTGATTTTTCCACCAGCCATCTCCACTAAGGGTAATTTAGAATGGCAAGTTAATGTACCTACCAGCCCATCTTCATGATGTGGGAGGAAACTGAGTACCTGGGAAGCCCACAAAGTGACGGAGAATATAGGAACTACATGCAGACACTATAGGGGGTTAGAAACTAATCTGGATAGCTGAGGCCGTGACAAGTCATTTTAACCCTTTGTTCACTTCATCACTGTTAGGAGAAATACATGCCCTCATCTTGAGCCTTTGCTTCTTACCAGGATACTTTCATGTACTGAAAACTGACAAATGTACATCTTGTTTTTGTTTGATCTCAATTAAAAATGAAATCTGTTTAATTAGTGGAAGAAAGCCTAATCTTTGAAGTCGTTCTATTCAGTTAAGAATTTTGGCTGTTACATTGGAAGAAATTCACCAGCAATATTAAATATTTGTAAGGTCTTGGCTAAAGTAGTCAGCTTTATACATTTGTAAAAAAAATTGCTTTGCAAAGCACTTGGAATGAGATAAAAGAATGAAGGATGAGCATAAACTGGCGATTCTCTCTTTGCAGGTTAGTTTCTGGGTTGTCAGAGAAATTCTCACCAAACAGATGCTTAAAACAAGAGTTGACGTTCTCAGCCACTTTGTTAAAATTGCAAAAGTAAGTGCTCTTCACCAGAATTGCTTTGTTGTAGATCCAGGTTTGTTAGACGATTTCCCAATTGGCTATGTCTGGAGCACTTCATGACTTGAACTTTGTGTGATGTGGATAGCCTATTCTTCAAAGTTGAGGATGGTGGTACTTGCTAATGTCAGGAAGGACGCTTGGTCATAAGGTAGATTTTAAGGAGATTATTAGAGGAGAAGTGGAGTAGACTGAGAAGATAATTTCAGAGTTTAGGACCTTGGCAGCCACTGCTTCAAGACATTCTCAGCTGTGCTGCATAAGCATATGAGAGATTAGGCCTTGCTGTCAACATTCTCCAGACCAACGTCCTCTACCATCTGCTTTAGGCTTGCCCTCTGGCAATTAGGATTCACAGTGAGATCCTCAAAAATATGGACCATTTCTCATCATTTGGGAACCATCTCAGTGAAGGCAGAGTTGGCAATGAAATTCACCACTTCCTTCAATGTGCCGGTGCAGCCTTTGGTTGATTGATCTCAGACCTCTAACAAAACTAATGATTTATACGGTAATAGTGATCCTTGCCTTCCTGTATACGAATGAGATGTGAACTAAGGCGGGCATCTCAAGGTTATGGTAAAAAACATTAAGCGCCTGCGTCCTTCGGGTTAAGTGGAAGGACATGTGAATCAATGTTAGCATCCTGTCCCAGGCCAGTATCTCCAGCCCTTGTCACACTAATTCAGCTACAATATCCAGACTATGTTATTTACATGTTCAACAGCAGTATCCTTTTCACTGTACCTATAGCTTCTCACTGTACCCTGGTACACGTGACAATAAACTAAACTGAATTTAACTGAACTCCGATACAGACTATCTGTTCAGAAGTTTGTAAGTGAGGAGATTATGCGGGGGGGGGGGAGGGGGTTGCATAGAGGGTGTTGTGGTTTGTTAGAGGAAAAAGAGATACCATTCTCTTCCTTTTCAGCATTACAACAGGATCACACCTTTCACAACTCTCTACTTGATTCTTCCGTCCATCCCTACCATTTTCCTTCATATGGTAACTTTCCATACAACCAAAGGAGATACATCTGTGCTTTTGAACCTTCCCATCCCACCATCCACAGACCAAAACAGTGGTTCGCTTGTACTTCCAATCGTGAAGACTGTATTCAATGTTCACAAAATGGTCTCCTCTTCACTGGGAGAGCTAAAGGCAGATTGGGTGATGTGCAGAAGAGACCCTAATTATCCAGTTGCTACCATTGGAATTAACCATCCCACTCCCACATTTAACTGTGCCCTTGTACGTTGTCATTAGAAGATAACAAAATGGAAGGTGTGCCAGGTTTGGGAGAATAAATTGAACAAAGCCCATTGCACTAGTCGGAGCAGAGCCATTCTTCATTCCCTTGGACCACATGTCATAAAAACGGTCAACCTATTTGGAATTCTATAAATCTTATGGAAAGGTCAGATGTATTGGAGCGCAGAAGCTCAGCACCTCGGATCAATAGCTAAATGGATATTGTTATGGTTGCAATTTGAGAGTGGACTCTGGGAATGGAACAGCTTGTGTCTATTTGTAATCTCACTCCATCAGTTTGCTATCAAATAACAGCTGGCAGTATTCAACAATGTAAAACCAGGTGCAGATTTAGACCATTGACCCACGGGTTGGGAATAATGGGATTTTGGTGTGGGGCTGGTGTCTGGTCATTTGTGGAATGGTTTTTGGTGAATTCCGTGAATGGAAATTAGCCTTCCAATTAGACAAAAGAACATTAAGTGCTGGAGTAACTCAGCACGACAGGCAGCATCTCTGGAGAATATGGATAGGTGAAATTTCAGATCAAGACCCTCCTTCAGGCACTTCTTGACCCAATACATCAACTATCCATGTTCTCCAGAGAGGAGACCTGACCTTCTGAGTTACTCCAGCTCTTTGTCTCTTTTTAACCAGCACCTGCAGTTCTTTGTTTCTACTAGCCTTCAATTGTTTTATTGAGTATTTGTTCTGAGATTATGAAAAGCATTATGTAAATATTTGTTCATGTTGCAGAAACTGCAGGAACTCAATAATCTCCATGGCTTGATGGCGGTCATCTCAGCTTTACAAAGCACACCAATATTCAGGCTGTCAAAAACATGGATGGCAAGTGAAGGGCCCTTTTTTTGAGTTTCTTGATTTTCTCACAAGATCTTCTGCATTGTTGAAGTGTACCATGCTGAGAATGTTGTCTTATGGCCTTGTGTGGTATCTCTTCAATGCAGATCTAACATGCATTAGTGGTACATTTGTGGCCCTTGGGCTAAGGGGATCAGGGGGTATGGAGAGAAGGCAGGTACGGGATACTGAGTTGGATGATTAGCCATGATCATATTGAATGGCGGTGCAGGCTCGAAGGACCGAATGGCCTTCTACTACACCTATTTTTTTTTTAATGTTTCTATGTTTCTACATCAATAGTAGATGCTGGTGGAATTGCAAGGTTTAAACAGAATATACTTGCGATACTCAAAGGGTGGCATTTGTGGAAAAGAAAAATAATATTTCTGACCTGTGACTTCTGAAACTGGAGATATTACAGATTATTGTTTAATTCTCTGATTTTATTTTCCAAGGATACCTGTCCACCAAGACTCCAGCATGATGTGAGGTCATTGACTGAAAAATGTTCATTTCTCTCTTCATACTTGTTACCCGAGTTGAATGTTTCAAACTTTTAAAGTTTTATTATTGGAAAGGCTCTTGATAATTTCAAAGCAAGATTGAGAGATGCTGGGATCTGACAGCGATTTCTGATGTCTGTGCCGCTAATGAAAATAAATTGTAATCTATAGTTAGTAGAAGTGACAGAAGAAATCTGGTTTGCTGATTAAACTACATTTTAAAAAAAAAACCCCAAGATTCATTAATTTTGTTTGGGCAGTCATTACTGCCTATTAGTAGTTTTCAGAATCATTAAGCCCACCAATGTTATGTCTTTGGATTTGCTCAGTTTATTCAGTGGTTTTGTTTGTATATATTTCAACTTGAATTTACTTCTCGTGTGGCTATCCACTGACTTTGACCAAAATAACACATTACATGTCCTCATGGCTTGCACGCGACTAGCGGAATTAATTTGAGAATGATAAATGATTGTGGTGAAAGGATGGGACATTGGTATTATCTTGGGGTTGATATAGGGCTCTGGACAGAATGGATCTGTGGGGTTAATTTGTATTGGTGTAAAGCTAAGGTGAAGTAGCGAGTTGGTGTTGATTTTTTTTTTGGATATATACAGGGCTTTGGGGAGCAAGTGTGGCTGTGAGATTAGTTTGAGATTGATGTAATAATGTAACTAAAGAAGGTAGACAAAAGTGCTGGAGAAACTTGGCGGGTGCAGCAGCATCTATGGAGCGAAGGAAGTTTCTCCAGCACTTTTGTCCTTCGCTCCATAGATGCTGCTGCACCCGCTGAGTTTCTCCAGCACTTTTGTCTACCTTAGATTTTCCAGCATCTGCAGTTCCTTCTTAAACACAATGTAACTAAAGAGTTGGAAGGGCACTGGGATTGCGGAGATTGACAGGTCTGTGGGGAAGATTGGAGTATTACAATCAGTGCTGGATGCCCTAACCAGTGATTTTGTTGCTACTAAATATAATAATGGTGCTGGTGATTTGAAACGTGCAAACATTCTTTCTCTTAACATGCAAGAAGATGTTGCAGTAAAGTCCTGTTTTGTTCTTTAACTGTAGTTGCTGAGCAGGAAAGATAAGGCTACATTTGAGAAACTGGAGACTTTGATGTCCAAAGAAGACAATTACAAGCAACTAAGAACTTACATCAACTGCTTGAGAAATAAACCATGCATCCCATATTTGGGTGAGTCTGATTTCATGTCTATTTCAGGAGGCTGATTCTTCAGGGATTGCAATTTTGCCTGCTTTAATGCATTTTATTTTTGACTTTTTACTTGGCCCTGTCTTCATCCCAGCTGATCTGAAGTAAACCATGGAGATTAGATTTAGCCACACCGAGGCCTCCCCTTGGGTAGTGGCTGTGGCCCTTCCTAATTAAAGCTTGCAGATGAATGTTTAACTTTGAAGTATTGCTACCTTAAATGGTAAGACATGAATAAGATCAAATTTACAAATCAAATTACAAACTATCAAAGCTTTTGTTTGTTGGGTCTTGTGAACAGTAATTGTCTACTTTACAAACTTGATACTATGTGCAAATGAGTTTTCTGAGTGTGTTTGGAGGCAGTGATTTGTGTTATTGGTGTGGTGACAACATTCTATTCTATGTTGTACAGTTTATGTGGATTTAAAGAGTATGGGAAAGCAAAACAATTGTTCCACAGTAAAATCCCAACAGTATGATTGACAATAGGTGCAGGAGTATGCCATTCAGCCCTTCAAGCCAGCACCGCCATTCAATGTGATCATGGCTGATCATCCCCAATCAGTACCCTGTTCCTGCCTTCTGCCCATATCCCCTGACTCCGCTATTTTTAAGAGCCCTATCTAGCTCTCTCTTGAAAGCATCCAGAGAACCTGCCTCCACTGCCCTCTGAGGCAGAGAATTCCACAGACTCGCCACTCTCTGTGAGAAAAAGTGTTTCCTTGTCTCCGTTCTAAATGGCTTGCCCCTTATTTTTAAACTGTGGCCCCTGGTTCTGGACTCCCCCAACATCGGGAACATGTTTCCTGCCTCTAGCGTGTCCAAACCCTTAACAATCTTATGTGTTTCAATGAGATACCCTCTCATCCTTCTAAATTCCAGAGTGTACAAGCCCAGCTGCTCCGTTCTCTCAGCATATGACAGTCCTGCCATCCTGGAAATTAACCTTGTAAACCTACACTGCGCTCCCTCAATTGACAAAATGGTATATCAATTGATTCCCCTCAGCACCCACCAATTTGCCCAGTTCAAAAGTCAAGAGTATTTTGTTGTCATATGTCCCAGATAGAACAATGAAATTCTTACTTGCAGCAGCACAACAGAAGTGTTGTATATCTAACAGTTTAATCTGGCTATGTTTTCTTCTGCATAAACTTGCATTTTACAAATTTGTTGTATAATGGTATTTATGTGTTCAAGAGCTTAATGGTTCTCAGAAGTCTTTGACTTTGAAACTGTTAGCAGGAGGTTGCCATTAGCTAAAAAAATAAATAATGTACAGGCATGGGGTGCCTTTAAATGTCGGTTTATAGTTACCATTATGTAATCGTGGCCATGTGGTATGGTTCAGGATGAAGAAAGAAGCAGGGAAATGATAGGAACAGGATGTGAAGTCAACTCCTAGTGATGTTTACCTCTTTCACACCCGCCATTCTCACCTGTGCACAGTTGCATGTCATTGGCAAAGTTGTGTATTCCATGTTCAGATGCAACATTCTTCAGACAACCTTCAGAGTGATTAATCATCTGGAGCCATCAAAGTTGGGATTATTTTCAAGAAGAATTGAGACACTCGAGTGCTACTGGGTATGTGTAGGAAAGAACTGCAGATGCTGGTTTAAACCGAGGATAGATTGCAAGCAGGAAGAAGCATTAACGGGAATTTGTACCCTCACCATGGCAACCAGCTCCAATGCTTTATTTTTCATGAGGTATAGTTGGCCTGTTAGCATGTCTCACAGCTTTAGATTAGCAACATATTGTACAGACTTAGAAGTTTAGTCTGATCTTCACTTTTCCATAATGGCCACATTGGATCATGGCCATAGAGGTGGAACATGAACAGTTCAGCACAAACGGTCTCTTTGAGCCACAATGTCCTGAACTTGATCCAGGATGTTCCCTTTTAACTAGTTCTCTGCTTCCTCAAATCCAAGTTTTTCTCTTACCCAGTATTGAATGGTCCTAGACCTGAAATGCTGTTTCTCTTTCCACAGGTGCTGCCTGACCTGAGTGTTAATAACTTTTGTTACAAACAGAAAATGCTATACACCAGTAGACTTAGCACAAATCAGCTGCTTTCAAGTTGGGGTGAGAGTTTCTTTAACATTAAGCAACATAACTGCAGATTGGAGTTACAGCGGTTGAATCTAATTGTGCAGAGTTATGGCTGTGATCTCTGGGGAAGTACAGGAATCTATATTTGAAGTGAGGTGCTATCTTCATTTGCATCCAATTTTAAAAATAGCTGTCGAGTCCAATAATCCAGGTTACTTGCTTGTGCGTGTGACTTTGTCTCTCGCTGAAAATTAATTAATTGTCTCACACTTCTTTGATCTTAAGTTGCAGCACAATGCGTTTGTTCACCTATTTACAGTGGTCTGTTTGCAGAGAGTTTAGAAGTGTAAGTTTACATTAACAATTAAGATGGACACAAAATGCTCGAGTATCTCAGTGGGACAGGCAGCATCTCTGGATAGAAGGAATGGGTGATGTTTTGTGTTGAGACCATTCCTGATGTTTCGGGTCGCGACCATTCTTCCTACATTAACAATTAACAGGCTGGTGATAGTAACCAGAATTGAAAGACAACTTGATTTAAAGAGACCTCAGAAGTTGGAACCTTGAACAAAATCACTGTTGGGGAAACTCAACGGGTCAGGCAGCATCGGTGGAGGGAAAGGGACAGACATGTTTTCAGGTCAAGCTCCATTTTCAGACTTAATGGAAGATGTTTCATGTCGGGAATTCAAGAGGTTGAACGATATCGGCCTGGACCTCTATTGAGGTTTAACCTTAACAGCTAGTCATCTTCATAGAGTTGTACAGCATCACAACAGACCCTGCAGCCTAATTCATCCATACCAACCAAGTTGCTGATCCGAGTTAGTCCCATTGCTCCTGTTTTGACCATATTCCTGCAAATCTTGTCTATCTGGATGCCTGTCCAAATGTATTTTAAACGTAATTGTGTTAATGTTCAGGATGGTTTGTTTAGTTTAGAGATACAGCATAGAAACTTTGGCCCATTGAGTCCGCGCTGACCAGCGATCCCCACACACTAACACTATTCTACACACACGGGACAATTTACAGTTATACCAAGCCAATTAATCTACAAACCTGTACGTCTTTGGAGTGTGGGAGGAAACCGGAGAAAACCCCACACTGTCACAGGTAGAACTTACAGACTCCGTACAGACAACACCCATAGTAATGATCAAACCTGGGCCTCTGATGCTGTAAGGCAGCAACCCCACCATCGAACCATCGTGCCACCCATTGCATCACATGGGCTGCTGAGCAGAAGGTTTTGGGGTGATTAAAATGAAATGTTTAAGATGAGTAAAGTATTGCAGTTGGAAAATAACAATCTGCTCTGCTGGGTAAGTACAGAATGAGGAAAACTTGTGGAATTAGATCTATTCTAGAAGCATTTCCCCACCAAAAAATGGTATCACGTGAAAACCTCAATGAAAATATTGATCTTCATGTGTTAAGGATTATAGAATTAAGATTGATGAGTTTATGATATAGATCAGCTGTGATCGGAGCAAATGGCAGAACTGTAGAGAGGCTGAGTGATTTCCTTCGTTCCACAAATCTTCTTTAGTTTATTATTTCCATGTGTACTGAGGTACAGTGAAAAGCTTTTGTTTTGCTTAAGAGAAGCACAATAAAATGCATCCATACACAGGATCTGCAGTTGTGTTTGGTTGGAGAGAGGCTTTTTAACCTTCCAATTGTCTTTACATTTGAAGGACATCCAGACTCTATTTTAGGTTGTGAGAAAGAGTATGCTCCCTTGTACTTTTTGAACGATACGAGGCAAACTTCAAGCACAGTAGTGATTTGCTGCCGTATGCTGCTGCTGTGGCTCTAATGTTTTGCTAGGATCCAGTCCAAGATATAAGGAATTGTTACTTTGACAGCAGAGTTCCAGGTCCGGAATGGACATCTATATCTAATTCTAGTCCTCACAACACTTCAATATAATACTACAGATTTTACTGTATGAGTCTTTCCTAATGGTGGTTCCCGGTTACAGATTTCCATGTACCACAATCTAACCCTAGTGATGCCCTTGGCTATTTCAATTTTGAACAAACCTAAAATGAAATTTGTGATTTCTATTTCCCTGCTTCATGATATTCCATGTTAATGATGTAGTGCACGACAATAACAGAAGGCCTTTGGTCTGCCATGTTTGATCGGGTCTACCAGCTTCACTAACTGTCTTTGACATTCTCTCGTGTTAAAGATGTGATTCTACTACATTGTGCTGCCAGACTTGTGTTAGGGTTCTGGTTCCTGACACTTTGTATAATTCACTCACCATGTGCAGCAGAAAAATAGTTTTGCTGCTTTACCGCTTTAATACAGTCATTCCTTGGTACATGAAAACAATGTATTTATGGAAAATGATTTATTCAATGGGAGTGTCTGTGTTTCTACATACACACAGAGGAGCATGCTTTTCATTGTACCAAAAATAGCTTCATAAATAAAAGTCACAGACCACAAAGAGCAAGCAGCATATAGACCACTGGTACATTCAGCCTGTTAGAGGTTATTCCCTGAAAGATTTGGGTCTGCTTTTGTCTTAAGAGATTATTCTTTAAGTTGATAGTTATATTGTATGTATCTTTGCCAATAACACTGTATTTTTTAAGTATAAAGCAGTGCCCATCAATAATAGTTATTGATTATATTCTATATATGATTGCAATCCAATATATGAATATGTTTCATCGATGACTAGCTTGGACGCATCATCATCACTACTCTCTTTAAAGAGTAGGCTCCTCCACGGAATTCAGCCCAGTAAACGCCATCTTGGTACTTGCTACGATAGTGCCCTCCTTTGTACCATACTCCATTCAGGTTTGAGTGAGCACAGGTGTAGTACCACCAACCTCCTTTCTGGTAATGGGCGCAGTTACCTATTTAATGATAATAGAATGATATTGATCAAAGCAATAGTGTACTGAAGAATTCATTCAAATACATCCTCAATGTGAATAGCTTAGATAACATATCGAACCCTTCAGGAGTAAGACTGGAAAACATTTATTCATGCTAATTATTCATGAAATTTTGGAGATAGACACAAAATGCTGGAGTAACTCAGCGGGTCAGGCAGCATCTCTGGAGAGAAGGAATAAATGTATTTTCGGGTTGAGACCTTCATCAGATTTCATCGACTCAAAACAATACCCATGGCTTTTCTCCAGAGATGATGTATGGCCCGCAGTTACTCCAGCATTTTGTGCTGATCTTCGGTGTAAACCAGCATCTGTGGTTCCTTCATACATTGTTTAATTTCAAAGTCAAGTAGAGATGAAATTGATTCTCAGTTTTGAAAGCTCCACCTAAAGTTGCAGACACAGAATACATTTTACTTTTAAAGATATAAAAAATC
Source organism: Okamejei kenojei (assembly GCA_035221665.1). Classification (NCBI taxonomy): domain Eukaryota; kingdom Metazoa; phylum Chordata; class Chondrichthyes; order Rajiformes; family Rajidae; genus Okamejei; species Okamejei kenojei. Next base: position 4,654,321 of record CM069166.1, read on the forward strand.
TGTCTTTTAGTTAAGACAGAATAAATGCTATATTTCAATTTTATATTTATAATTTAAGTAATTTTCCATTTAAAGTTTATATTTAAAGAGTAGGTGTGAGGGACAGAAGAATCTACTGTACTACTAATGTTAAGTACTCAATCCTAACACTGGGATTGTTGGGAGCCCACAGTGCAAAAGTTGGCTGCATGTTTGGTACATATTTAAGAGAAGCATTTAATTGGCATTTTGGAAGGAGTTACTGAAATGTAGGTATAATAGAACTTATCACTTATTTTTGTAGTCTATTTCATTCCAGGAGTGGGTAATTTGACAGGTAATTGTTATAATAGGTCGAACACTCAAGTCATTGGCAGCTGTACTAAAATATCATCTCAGTCTTATGTTTTTTGAAGGTAAAATACAACAATGCTGGAACCGATTGAAACTTTAAAATGATTGTGCACAGCAAGTCAGTTCATGTATGATGACCTCTAAAGATTTTTGTCCATCACTTACTGACATTAATTGTCTTATCCGTGATTATAACGAGCCTCTTTTTTGGTTAATCTTTGGCTGTGCTCTAACTGCAGAGAAACCCTACCTGTGTATTGGTCTCTGTCTCTGTCCAGTGTGGTGAATTGCTTGTTGTTGTGCCATGATAATGAGTCTCCAGCAGTCCCACGATAGTGGCCTAGTCGCAACCTGTAGAAATCTTTCTCCGACTCCAGGTAGAAGTTATCATACTCGGCAAACACTCTCCTCCCTTGCCAATCGTCCATAAGGATGAGGAGTTTGTAGTCATCCTGATTTGTCAGCCAGTAGATGTTCTCCAAGCCGAGCCAGTACTCGCCATCTATGTTCCCAAAGCCTTGCTGCAAATGAAAACAGATTGTTTAGTCGTAAAAAATTGTGTGTGTAATTTTTGTACAAACTTGTACATCTTTGGAGTGTGGGAGGAAACCGAAAATTTCGGAGAAAACCCACACTGGTCACAGGGAAAACGTACAAACTGCGTACAGACAAGCACCCATAGTTAGGATCAAACCGGGCCTCTGGCCCTGTAAGGCAGTAGCTCTACCACTATGATGCAATGCTACCCATTTTGGATTCTTCAAAAGGCAATCTGACACCGATTCAAATCCACAGGTCATTTGTCCAGTGTACATAGTTTACTTACTTTCAATTTTTCAATTTGCAGTACTTCAATGTTCAATATTAATATTTTAAGCAAAATAGTATTGAGGTCAGTGTCAAACCTACCTATTTACTGGTACAACCCTTGAATCTTTATACACTTCAATTTGGGTCTTGATATCTTCTTCTCCCCTCCCAATTGCCAAATGAATGTCCTGCAAGCGTGTGGAATTTGTACATGTGGAATGGGCCAGTGGCTATGTTGTACAACTCCGAATCTAAATATGTCCAGCCACCTAAACTAAATCCATTTCCTATACAAGGTCTCTGTCACCACCTCTCAATGAAAATAAATGTAAGTAATTTGGATTATTTTCTCTCTTATTTTTAAAGAGCAGGTTTTGTCATAGTAATTAATTACTGGGTAGAAAATCCTTGACGCACCTACCCATCAATTGATCACAATACTTGCTTCTAGAGTTGGACCCAAGACCAATATGCTTGACACTTGCTTAACTAACCTTATAATTCTCCCAAGTCCTAAAAAAATTGACCGACCCGTCTTGGCGCCTCTGGATGACTGTCCAACCACCAGCTTCCTTCTGTTGTTCACACCACACCTGCATCAGTTGGTTGACATTTTTTGGTTTGATTAGATAAATTCCATTGGATCTGTGGCCGTCTTCTAAAACCTGGAGACAGTCTTTCCAGGGACCTGCTCAAGAGGTCACAACATAATGAAAATTGTTATTCCATAATTCCCAGCATTAAAAAAAAAAATAATAGTAATAAATAAAAAATTCCACATGCATGCTCTGGCCATGATGCATACCATGAACTATTTTGACAACTTTACCCACTTTACCTTCCCAACCACCTTCTGTGGGGGGGGGGTCAAGTGGCCACAAATCCAGCAGGAGTTAGCAGAAAATTGGAAACAAAAGGTCTTAAAGGGTCCTGACCCTAAACGCCACTTCCGGAGATGCTGCCTGAACTGCTGAGTTACTCCAGCGTTTTGTGTCTATCTTCGGTTTAAACCAGCCTTCCTCAAACAAAAGGTCTGGGATCTATTCACACCTTGGTCTGACATAAAGGTCTTCAGCTACAGTGTGATGTACTATTCTACATTCCATTTATGGTGACCTCCTTCTGCCTGATGTGATCCTGAATTTAGGTTTGATGGTTGATCAGACTCTGAAGAAGGGTCTCGACCCGAAATGTCGCCTATTCCATCGCCCCATAGATGCTGCCTCAACCGCTGAGTTTCTCCAGCATTTTTATCTACCTTCAGCTTCAGCAAAACAGTTTGAGTTGAATGATAGACAAGCAAGTTTTTTTTTAAAACACTGAATGGTGGATGCTTGGAATGGCTTTCAAAGGGGGAGTGGGGGGGAGATACATGCAGGCAGATGTTGTCAGTTAAATCTGCAATTGTGGGCCAAATATTGTTCCTGTGATGTACTATTCTACATTCCATTTATGGTGACCTTCGACCTGATGTGATCCTGAATTTAGAAACGAGACAAAATTTCTTGCTGATGTCGGTTTGATGGTTGATCAGACCCTGCTGTTCTCCTAACTTCTATCTGAATGGCTATGGTCATTTTACTGGCAGCAAAACCACTTGGCTGTGCTGTACCTAATTAAATTGTCAGTCCTGCCCTTCAGCTGATGTAGTGCTTGGGCCTGTAATCTAATCTAAGAGGTCACAGTTTAACTTCTAGAGATGGTACAGCCTGGACTGACCTCTAGTCTAGTGCCAACAAGAACTCTGGTTTATATGCAGACTGGCTCTGTGTGATATTCTGCAGGCTGATAGTAATGGCCTGAACGTGCAGGAAGGAACTGCAGATGCTGGTTTACACTGAAGATAGACACAAAATGCTGGAGTAATTCAGTGGGACAGGCAGCATCTCTGGATAGGAATGGGTAATGTTTTGGGTCGAGACTGTTCTTCAGACTTGCAGTTTTGTAGAAGTCACAGCTGGTCAGACCTTGTTACATTGTGGGAATATGAGAGCTATGGGAATAGGAACTTGGTATTACATATTACGTCCAGTTCATTTCTGCAATAGCTGCAGCCTATTTTCCACAGGGAATGAGGCTGAAAGCTGCTGACAAAGGCGTGCTCTGTTATCTGAAATGCGACTGGCAATTAATAAATACTAAATGTTACTGGTCAATGAAGCATTTTTGTTCTTTCTCCCCTGCGCTTCGTGTAACTAGGTTTTAAAGTTTCTTAATTACTACTTTGAGCTTCAAAGCACAGTTACAACCTGCACTCATGCAGTCCTTGAGCAAATTAGAGATTGTCAGTGAATAGGAGGGACTTGTTGGGGATGTAGATTTTTAAAAAGCCCAGTCTTCAACCTTTTCTCACTCGCTGTACAGGAGTGTACACTGCACCTCACGATTTACATGGGGGTTATGTTCCGAAAAAGCACCGCATATTTCAAAAATGCCTAAATTAAACATGTACATTTAAACAGGCATATGTCTGTGTGTTATTTTAATACTTCAGTGCCTAGATTTGGTTTAAGTATTAATAAAACAAATGCAATATTCAAAAACTCATAAACCAAATGTGTAAATCCTGTATGTACACAAAATGCTGGAGGAACTCAGCGGGTGCAGCAGCATCTATGGAGCGAGGGAGATAGGCAACGTTTCGGGCCGAAACCCTTCTTCATGTAAATCCTGTATACCATTTCATCGGGTGCATTGTGCCTTTGGGAGCTTAGTGTTGTGATTCCTTAATTTCTGGTAGATCAGATTTGATGAACAGCTGCAGTGTTCACCCAACTTTAATTTGACAGAAGACACTGAGTCTAAAATTGCTTTTGCATCTCATGCAAAGCATCCTAAACATTTTACAACCAGTTTGAAACCTACCTTTTTGAAATTTGATCAGTGAACACAACGGCTAATTTGCGCACAGCAAGATCCAAGTGATCGTGGTAGATTATGGTAGACAAAAATGCTGGAGAAACTCAGCAGGTGAGGCAGCATCTAGGGAGCGAAGGAAAAAGGCGACGTTTCGGGTCGAGACCCTCCTTCTGTGTAATTGTTCACTTACCTGATGATTTAGTAGTGGTCACAAGTGGAACTGTAGTGGGAGGAGACTGTTCCATTCTCTTGAGTCTATCCTGTGTCATTCTGTATATCTGATCTCTCAATATTTCATTGCCAGAGCCCGGAGCTTTGCTCTTGTTGGAGCTGCCATTCAGACTGTTCCCAGTGATAGTGACGAGGGCTATCTGTTCTGCCTCCTGCTTGTAAACAAATTCCAGATATCAACTTGTACAAAGGACCGTCTGATGCAAAACCACAAATATTAATTTCCTGACAAAGCATGAGAATGCGCCCTCGTGCTGAAATGGACCACTATCTGAGGGAGTATTCCAGAAAGGACTCACAGAGCCCGGACCATATGGCCCATGTGTTGAAGGCAGAAACATTTCTTTAGGTCAAACCACAAGCTGAGTGAATCTTCCGATATAGCAGAAATGAATATTGGGTTATTAGCAGCTGATGTGGCTTACTTTAGTATGGATAAAATCCATCCCTAAGGTTTCTCTTGTTTAGTTTTTGACCTCCATTGTACTTCTCCAGACCTCCATTATGGGGAATAGAGGCTCAGATGGTTGGTGCAGACAAAATGTGTAGGAAGGAACTGCAGATACTGGTTTAAACTGAAGATAGACACAAAAAGCTGGAGTAACTCAGTGGGTTAGGGTTCGAAGAAGGGTCTTGACCCAAAGCATCACCCATTCCTTCTCTCCAGAGATGCTGCCTGACCAGCTGAGTTACTACAGCTTTTTGTATCTATCTTCGGTTGGTGCAGACATCATGGTTATAGGGCCTGTTCCTGTGCTGTACTGTTCTATGTATTGCTCAAAATCTCCTAGTTCTTTGCCATTTGATGTTATTACTGAAGACGGGACCATCAGTGTCCTACGGCACTTCTACCTACTTGTTACCTACGTGGATAGGACAGGTTTGGAGGGATATGGACCAAACCTGGGCAGGTGGGACTAATGTAGCTGGGACATGTTGGCCAGTGTGGACAAGTTGGGCCGAAGGGCCTGTTTCCACGATGTATGACTCTACCTATTGCATATACTGAGCCTTGTTGGGGTTACACTTGCACAGATGTCTGGATATGGGTCTCAGTTGAATCTGCTGTAAGTGAGAGGTTGTTGCTAGCTGTTTCACCATAAAGGACTGAAGCTTTATACAGGCCTACTTTCTCAATCCCCATCCAGCTATATGTGGACTTTTTTCCCTATTTCCCCCTTGTGAATCATTTTTATGCAAATGGTAATATCCTGTATGTCAGATGACTCTGCGCTACATTGGGGTTGGGATTTGCTCTATATCTCTGCTATTCGATCAATACTCTGATATGTGGGATTTTCACCGGTATGATATAGTTGAACAAGGCATTTCAGGTGGCATGGTTGAGGAACATTGAGGCAAGAGGATAGTCTTGCCCCTTAAGTCTGCTCCACCTTTCAGTGAAGTTGTACTTTAACTGTGATCTAATTCTATGTATCAATCCTTTTCGCATATCCATTCGTACATTTGTTTAACAAAGGAAATACAAATCTCAGCATTTAAAACTCTTTCATGAGGACATTTCCATCAGCTTCTGCTTGTATGTTGTTTTCTCACCTTGATGCTATAATAATCTGGTACTAATATTTTGGACGTTCTTCCTGAGCTGACATTCTGCCACAAGTGGAAATAATTTCTATCCACTTACAGTAAGCACAAGGTAGTGATTGTGGGAGATTTCAATTTTCCAAAAATAGACTGGGAAACACATTCTGTAAATGGGCTGGATGGTTTGGAGTTTGTAAAATGTGTGCAGGATAGTTTTTTGCAGCAGTACATAGAGGTATCGACCAGAGAAGGGGCAGTGCTGGACCTCCTGTTAGGAAATGAGGCAGGTCAGGTGACGGAGGTATGCGTTGGTGAGCACTTCGGGACCAGTGATCACAATACCATTAGTTTCAATATAATTATGGAGAGAGTCAGAACTGGACCTAGGGTGGAGATTTTTGATTGGAGAAAGGCTAACTTTGAGGGAATGCGTAAGGATTTTAAAGGAGTGATTGGGACACTTTGTTTCATGGGAAGGATGTAGAAGAGAAATGGAGGACATTTAAAGGGGAAATTGTAAGAGTACAGAATCTTTATGTCCCTGTTAGGTTGAAAGGAAATAGTAAAAATTGGAAAGAGCCATGGTTTTCAAGGGAAATTGAACACTTGTTTCGAAAAAAGAGAGATATCTACAATAATTATAGGAGGCATGGAGTAAATGAGGTGCTAGAGGAGTATAAAGAATGTAAAGAGAATCTTAAGAAAAAATTAGGAAGGCTAAAAGAAGATATGAGGTTGCTTTGGCAAGAAAGGTGAAAGTAAACCCAAAGGGTTTCTACAGCTATATTAATAGCAAAAGGATAACGAGGGATAAAATTGGACCATTAGAGAACCAGAATGGACAGCTATCTGCAGAGCCAAAAGAGATGGGGAGATATTGAACAATTTCTTTTCTTCGGTATTCACCAAGGAGAAGGATATTGAACTCTGAGTTAAGGGGAAAAAGTAGAGTAGCGATGGAAGCTATGTGATTCAAAGAGGAGGAAGTACTGACACTTTTGAAAAATATAAAAGTGGATAAGTCTCCGGTCCTGACAGGATATTCCCTAGGACATTGAGGGAAGTTAGTGTAGAAATAGCAGGAGCTATGACAGAAATATTTCAAATGTCATTAGAAACGGGAATAGTGCCGGAGGATTGGCGTACTGCGCATGTTGTTCCATTGTTTAAAAAGGGTTCAAAGAATAAACCTAGCAATTATAGACCTATTAGTTTGACGTCAGTGGTGGGCAAATTAATGGAAAGGATACTTAGAGATAATATATATAAGCATCTGGATAAACAGGGTCTGATCAGGAACAGTCAACGTGGATTTGTGCCTGGAAGGTCATGTTTGACAAACCTTCTTGAATTTTTTGAAGCGGTAACTAGGGAAATTGAGGGTAAAGCAGTGGATGTTGTCTATATGGATTTCAGTAAGGCCTTTGACAAGGTTTCCCATGGAAGGTTGGTTAAGAAGGTTCAATCTTTGGGTGTTAATGGCGGAGTAGCAAGATGGATTCAACAGTGGCTGAATGGGAGATGTCAGAGAGTAATGGTGGATGGCTGTTTGTCAGGTTGGAAGCCGGTGACCAGTGGGGTGCCTCAGGGATCTGTGTTGGGTCCACTGTTGTTTGTCATGTACATCAATGATCTGGATGATGGGGTGGAAAATTGGATAAGTAAGTATGCAGATTATACTAAGATAGGTGGTGTTGTGGATAATGAAGTAGATTTTCAAAGTCTACAGAGAGATTTGGGCCATTTGGAAAAGTGGGCTGAAAGATGGCAGATGGAGTTTAATGCTGTTAAGTGTGAAGTGCTACATCTTGGCAGGACAAATCAAAATAGGACGTACATGGTAAATGGTAGGGAATTGAGGAATGCTGTGGAACAGAGGGATCTAGGAATAACTATGCATAGTTCCCTGAAGGTGGAATCGCATGTAGATAGGGTGGTAAAGAAAGCCTTTGGTATGCTGGCCTTTATAAATCAGAGCATTGAATATAGGAGTAGGGAAGTAATGTTAAAATTGTACAAGGCATTGGTAAGACCAATTCTGGAGTATGGTGTACAATTTTGGTCGCCTAGTTATAGGAAGGATGTCAACAAAATAGAGAGAGTACAGAGGAGATTTACTAGAATGTTGCCAGGGTTCCAGCAACTCTGTTACAGAGAAAGGTTGAACAAGTTAGGTCTTTATTCTTTGGAGCGCAGAAGGTTAAGGGGGACTTGATTGAGGTCTTTAAAATGATGAAAGGGATAGACAGAGTTGACCTGGATACATTTTTCCCATTGAGGGTAGGGAAGATTCAAACAAGAGGGCATGACATGCGAATTAAGGGACAGAAGTTTAGGGGTAACGTGAGGGGGAACTTCTTTACTCAGAGGGTGGTGGCTGTGTGGAATGAGCTTCCAGCAGAAGTGGTGGAGGCAGGATCGATTTTAACATTTAAAAGTAAAGTGGATAGGTATATGGACGTGAAGGGAATGGAGGGGTATGGAGGGAATGGAGCAGGTAGATGGGACTAGGGGAAAACAAATGGTCGGCACGGACTGGAAGGGCCGAGAGGGCCTGTTTCCGTGCTGTAATTGTTATATGGTTATATGGTTACACTGAAATTTCCTTGTGGTTTCTTTAAAAAAAAAAAAAATGATTGTTATCCTTCTGGAATTCCAAGAAATGCACAATTATTATGTATGGGATTTGCAGTGTGGAGGGAGCATAATGTGGCATTATCAGAGGGAGAGGAAGGCCAGGCTCATTGAAGCAAGGCTGCTGATGTGATGGGCAGGCAGCTTAAGTTCCCAGGGCAACCCATTCTGGCTGTCAAGAATGCTGGCTCCCTGAGCTATTGGGACACAAGTGCTCTAGATTATATCCTGCCCCCTTGTGTATGCAGAGATGATTAAAATGCTGGTTGTAGTGCAGCTGCTCTTTAATCTGTTGATGTAGAGCAACAGTGCAAATACCTTCCATCTCTTAGTGTGCACACTCTATATGCTTGATTGAATGCCACAAAACCATAAACATTGCTCTATGGTTCGCTATAATCAGTTTCAATGAGACTTGAAGTCATGCCTACTATGTTCTGTTGTGCTGAAGCAAAGCAAGAATTTTGTTGTCCCATCAGGGACACATGACAAACTCTCTTGAATCTTGAAGAAAGGTCTCGACCCGAAACGTCCCCTATTCCTTTCCTCCAGAGATGCTGTCGAACGGCTGAGTTACTCCAGCTTTTTGTCTACCTTTGGTTTAAACCAGCATCTGCAGTTCCTTCCCACACACTCAATGAAATTTAAAGTTGGTTTAAAAAATAGACAAAATTAGCAACTTCCTTCAAGACAAAGTGCATGTTTACTTGTAACAGAACTAGAATCTAAATTCATTTATTTGTTCCTTCCGCCTGCTGAGAATGTTCTTTGGAATTCCAAAACTCTCACCTTTGAGTGAATTTTTGTTTTAATTAGTCTGTCAACAAGGCTACATTTTCTGTTTATCTGTTGACCTGAAGCTGGAGAAACTCAGCGGGTGCAGCAGCATCTAAGGAGCGAAGGAGATAGGCGACGTTTCGGGTCGAGACCCTTCTTCAGACTGGTCAGGGATCAGGGAAACGAGAGATATAGACGGTGATGTGGAGAGATAAGGAACAATGAGTGAAAGATATGCAAAAAAGTATCGGTGATAAAGGGAACAAGCCATTGTAAGCTGTTTGTGGTGTGAAAATGAGAAGCTGGTGCGACTTGGGTGGGGGAGGGAGATAGAGATAGAGGGAATGCCAGGGCCCGAGGGCTGAGGGAGAGGTGGGAAGGGGAGGAGACAGCAAGGTTAACAGAATTGAGAAAATTCAATATTCAAGCCCAAAGGATGCAGACTCCCCAAGCGGAATATGAGGTGCTGTTCCTCCAGCTTGCGGTGTTGCTCACTCTGGCCGTGGAGGAGGCCCAGGACCGAGAGGTCGGATGTGGAATGGGAGGGGGAGTTGAAGTGCTGAGCCACCGGGAGGTCGGGTTGGTTATTGCGGACCGAGCGGAGGTGTTCGGCGAAGCGATCGCCAAGCCTCCGCTTGGTCTCACCGATATAGATCATCTGGCATCTGGAGCAACGGATGCAGTAGATGAGGTTGGAGGAGGTGCAGGTGAACCTCTGTCGGACCTGGAAGGACTGCTTGGGTCCCTGAAAGGAGTGGAGGGGGGAGGTGAAGGGACAAGTGTTGCATTTCTTGCGGTTGCAAGGGAAAGTGCCCGGGGAAGGGGTAGAGTGGGAGGGGAGGGAAGAATTGACAAGGGAGTTGCGGAGGGAGCGGTCTTTGCGGTCTTTACATTTTCTGTTTATCTGTTGACCTGATGCTGGGGAATATTAATTGTTTGTACAGCTGAGGGGTTTGCCAGATCTCACTAAGAAGACTTGGATAGCAGACAGATCTCTTTTCAAATGACACCATTGTGACTTTGAACCCTTTGACTTGTAAATGTCTTACTGTTCCTTCATCTTTGTGTGGTCTACATTCAGGATGAACCTACTCAAAAGCACCGCGGCAGCAGTTTTATCTTACGGATCCACTGCTGTGGATCAATAAACTGGCTCACCATCACCTTCTGAGGACATTTAAGAATAGATCATAAATACTGACTTACAAATCTTGCATCACATCTTAACGTAATGTGTGATTGAAATGGGGTGTCTGGGTTTGCCATGAGAGCACTTTCCCAAGGGAATTTGTGAGCGAGTCAGACAGCATAGAAACAGGGCCTTCGGTTCACCATATGTTGTACATGTCTACACTAATCCTATTTACCAGCAATCGGACATCGGAAAGGGTACGAAAATTCACGAGATGCAAATTCATTTCACTGCACCTTCGGGTGCATGTGACGAATAAAATTGACTTTGACTTTTGACATCTATACTGGGTTGGGTACTTGGCAGCCAGTGTGGATGTGATAAGCCAGAGAGACTGTGCTCCGATCTGTAACTAATATACTTCAAGAGAGTAAATCTCCCATCCTTGCCCATTTGAAGCTGCAAACACAGCAACATGACTCTGAACTACCCTCTGAAATGGCTTTCCAATCACGTTTCTTGCGATGGCAGGACTTTCATATGAAGAAAGACTGGATAGACTCGGCTTGTACTCACTAGAATTTAGAAGATTGAGGGGGGATTTAATAGAAACTTACAAAATTCTTAAGGGGTTGGACAGATGCAAGAAGATTGTTCCCGATGTTGGGGAAGTCCAGAACAAAGGGTCACAGTTTAAGGATAAGGGGGAAGTCTTTTAGGACCGAGGTGAGAATTTTTTTTTTTGTTTCACACAGAGTGGTGAATCTGTGGAATTCTCTGCCACAGAAAGTAGTTGAGGCCAGTTCATTGGCTATATCATTGAAAGTAGTTCATTGGCTATATTTAAGAGGGAGTTAGATGTAGCCCCTGTGGCTAAAGGGATCGGGGGTATGGAGAGAAGGCAGGTACAGGATACTGAGTTGGATGATCAGCCATGATCATATTGAATGGCGGTGCAGGCTCGAAGGGCCGAATGGCCTACTCCTGCACCTATTTACTATGTTTCTATGTTTGAAAGATCACTTGGGGTTGGGCAATAAATACCCAGCTTGTCATTGAAGCTCGCATTCCGAGGAATGAATGTAAAAATAAATAATTCCTTGAAAAGTTCAAGTCTTTTACCTGTTGAGTCTGTTGATTGTGCTTTTGGACTACTTGTCTGCACTGTAGTTCCAGCTGAGCAATCGTGCGGCTCTGGTTGCTCATGAGGGTGGTGAGGGCTGTGTACTTGCGTTCCAAGTCCTTGTACCTTATGGACAATCTCAGCACTTCGGTCGTGACGTTAAGTACCTTATTCTCCAGCTGGAAGATCTCCAGAGACTCGTCCTTCTTCTGGATGATCTCGTGCAACAGCTGGGCATAGAGCTGCGATACTCTGGAGTTCATGTTGCGGCTTTCTTTGCGGAGAGACTTGACTTCGTCGATCACTCGCCCGTCCAGTTCCACCATCTGCCTGAGGTCTTCAATCTGCTGCTGCTGCTCGCGCATCTCCCCCCTCACGGCCAGCAGCTCGCTCTTATTCACGCCGTTGTATCCGCTCACCGGTGCCATGGTGTTCAGGCAGATGGCACCAGTCAGCCGTTGCTGGGGAACAATGAAGGTGTAGGTACACCTGGTGGATTGTGCACTCTGCGGGGACCGAGCATTGCCACTGTTGGACTCCTCCGTCTGTGCAAGCTTGCCTGCATCCGTTTCTGAGGTGGCGTTTTCAGCTCCTGCCAATCTGATCAGCAAGAAGAGGCTGATGGTGAGTTTCAGCATTGTTCAAACTGGGCTGCTTGAAACAGTGTCAAAATCTGTAATAAAATAAAACGTTCAATTTTAAAATCTTGGGCTTGCATTTCTTTTTTAACATTTCTCGTGCCCCTTTTCAGGATGTTCTAACATGTTTACCAATGTAGAATGTACTCAATGTTGCAAAATTGGAAACTTGTTAGGACTATTGTAGCCACAAGGAGCTGCAAATACTGGTTTACAAAACAAAACGGCAAAAGGTTGGAGTAACTCAGCGGGTCAGGCAGCATCTCTGCAGAACATGAATAGGTAACTTTTAAGGTTGGGATCATTCTGCTGGTCTGAAGAATGGTTACAACCCGGAAGGTCATCTATTCATGTTCTCCAAAGTAACTGCCAGATCCGCTGAGTTACTGAAGCACTTTCTGCCCAACGCTTTGTATGTTATAAGATCTCGTAAAGTGATAATGACAAGATTCTGCACTGCAGGCTCCCATAAGCAGTAATGTGATAATGATCATTTTTATTACTCAATATGTTCAAGGATTGATCAATGTTTTCCAGCAAATGAAAGAATTAAATCTGATAATCACTGCATTTATGTTTGAGGAGCTTTCATGAATGCGGGCCTTTGTTTAACATCTCATCCAAAAGGTTTTGTTTCTGGCAATGCAGCACTCTCTCAGTTCTTCAGCAGACATTTTTCTGCTTGTCTTTTGAGTGGGTCTTTAATCCTCGAGCTTAGTTCTGAGTGGTGAGAGCATTACCCGTGAAGCCAGTTTAATCATTCAATCCTGACTGTCAGCTCAACTTCCCTCTGAACTTTGCTTCAAGTCTTGGTAGTACAAAGAAAGCAAAAATCCAGAGGAGTCCAGAATCCCCCACTGTCAGTGAGGCCAAACATTAATTGGAGGAACAGCACCTCATTGGGCAGCGGTATGAATATTGATTTCTCTAACTTCAAGAAATCTCTCTCTCTTTTCCCTGGTTAATTTTACTGTTTGTATGCCTTGTTATCTGTCACCTTCCCCTCTGCCAACAATGAACCATTCTGCATTTCCTTGATCATCGTCTGCTTTGATCTGTCCTTTTCACACCTTGCATTCTCTTTGTACCCTTTCATATCTCTAGTTTCCCTCTCCCCTGACTCGGTCTGCAGAAGGGTCTCGACCCAAAACTTTACCCATTCCTTCTCTCCAGAGATGCTGCCCGTCCCGCTGAGTTGCTCCAGAATTTCGTATATCTACGGTGTAAACATATATGGTGTATATCTGCGGAAGCATCTGTAGTTCCTTCCCACACAAGTCTAGAGTGATTGTAATTGTGATAGCATGTAACTGAAAAGGATGCTTTTCGTATCCTTTGGGGGCATTGTATATATTCATGCTAGTGTGTTAGTTCATTTAGTGACTTTCTCTGCATGTTTTTTATGATTGTTTATGCATACTTGTCCATGATTTTACTCTGTTACGTGGGATTTTGATGCAAGTCCAGAGATTGATGCGCTCTAAACCGCAACCGCCCCCGTCCCACTTCTCAACCTGGCCCTGTGCTGTGTAACCCCACACTCCCTGTGAACATTTTTGAAGCACTTTGAAGTTTCACAGCTTGTTTAATGGAGACGGTAGCCTTTGTACAATCAGGTTGGCATTCTGTGTACTTTGGAGGAATGATGCTGAGTGGTTTGTTTTTATTATTTTATAAGACGTGGTTGTTGCTGGCAGAGGCAGCGTGTATTACTCACTTTTTCCTGAAGGTTTTAAAAGTCTTGCAAGCAGGAACAGATGTGCATTTATATAACGCCTATTTGAATGTCCCAGCAATCATAGAATAGGATATGCTGCATTGATCTCCGTGTAAGCTTACAACAGGGTGCATAACATGTGGCAAGCTAGAGGCAGCCTCGTTCTCCAGGGTGAAAGACAATAGAAACATTTCTTGGTTTCCGCACCCTTAATTACTATCCAGTTGTCCTCTGAAACGTCACCCATTCCTTCTATCCAGAGGTGCTGCATGTTTCGCTGAGTTACTCCAGCATTTATTTTAATATTTATTTTATTGGAAGCAATTGTACAAGGAGAAAGTCATCGACATCACAATTATACATTTTTCGTACTGCTTCAGTTTTAACATTTTATAAACAAATAACTAAATTGGAAAAAAGGGAAAGAAAGAAGAAAAGAAATAGAAAATAAAGAATTTCGAAAAAGATACAAAAAAGAAAAGGGAAAAACCCCAGAACTAATGACGAAATGAAAGAAGCGGAGATATATCCCACTACCCTTCCCTACGCCCGCTCACCCAACCCTAGCGTCAGTTTTGAGTTTGTGTTCAACCATTATGTTGTTGAAGAAATTCAATGAAAGGAGACCATATTTTGGAAAATTGATCTGGTTTGTCAGTCAAGACGAGCCTTATTTTACTCCAGCATTTTGTGTCTAGATTCAGATCACAAGCACCAAGTACCATCTGTAAAGACTTGCATGGTATGATCACTTTCACAGGACCACTTGCTCCTCCGGCCAAGAAACTGTACTGCTTCCTGCAGAGGGCAAAGAACTATCACCATGTGCTAACAACCTGTTTGAGGAAGGGCCTTGGCCTGAAACGTCACCCAATTCTTCTCTTCAGAGATGCTGCCTGTCCCGCTGTGTTACTCCAGCATTTTGTGTCTATCTAATGTGTTTCTAGAGACCGTTTGGTTCTGAGGAAAAACCATTATCAACATTTGAGTTGCATACTTGCAGCTTGGTCCCGATTCTAAGAATACTGGACTATCCATGACCCCATTGACCATCAAACTGAGATTAAAATCTATCAACAGACATGGGATCCAGCCCTTTGAATGTATCTGCTGGGGCTGGGTACATCCTAAGGGAAACTCTCTTTGTGAGTTCTGAAGTTGTGTCTCGACCCAAACGTCACGAGATGCTGCCTGTCCCACTGAGTTACTCCAGCTTTTTGTGTCTATCTTCGGTTTAAACCAGCATCTGGAGTTCCTTCCTACATAACTCTAATTGTGGAGCAGATAATGTACCAGACATGCATGAGAAAACTTGAGTAATTAGTTAGACTCACAGACTTGGAAACAATTAAAATTCCAAGGTGAACATTTGTTCTCAGCGGAGATTTGAGTTGCCGCCTGGTCAGTTGGGGGTCCCGTTTGTCCGGAGTTGTTTGCCTTTGTTCCCTGCTGTGACTGTATCATGCAAAAGCCTTTACAGATTGCAGTTTGTGACCAGTTTCAGTTGGTGGTGGGGTTGGGCATCAGAGAGTTTCTTTTCTTGCCTCTCCAGGAGCTGTATTCTGTGTAAAGCTACATAAACCATTGCTTGCCCTCCTTCCCAGTGGCTTCTAACAGCTTTGGAACAACCCTGTGCTTGTGACTTGTTTCAATGTCCTTTCTCTCAGCCTTGTGCTCACTGTTTTTGTGTGGGGGGGGGGGGTAATCCAGAGATGCTGCCTGACCCACTTACTCCAACATTTTGTGCCTACCTCCTCTGGCAGCTTGTTTGTTACACCCACCACCCTTTGTGTGCAAAAACGACTTGAAAAACGACTAAAATGTTATGCTTTCTTCAGTAAAAAGAGGGGTTTTGTGTTTATTAATTAAGTCGAGTGCACAGCTGCCTGA
This sequence comes from Okamejei kenojei, assembly GCA_035221665.1. Classification (NCBI taxonomy): domain Eukaryota; kingdom Metazoa; phylum Chordata; class Chondrichthyes; order Rajiformes; family Rajidae; genus Okamejei; species Okamejei kenojei. The sequence continues at coordinate 4,670,013 of CM069166.1, forward strand.
AATATCTCTATATGCCTCCCGAGGGAATGAAGATGTATTCTGGAGTGAGGTGGGTGTATTTTACAGATTCCCAGGCATGTTTAGCGAACTATATTGCTTTTAATCTTTCACAAAATTATTCTGTGCGCTAGAGACTTGCAAATGACATGGACCACATAAGCTGAAAGGGCTTTGAAAGAAATCCACTTTCATCTGGTTTGAAGCCAGGGAATTTATACCTTGCAGACAGGCCTGCTTAAGTATTTTCTTTTCCCCACTTTTACACTTTATTGCCAATACCCCATAAGAGGCTGGGGCAGAGGTCCTACCTCCCTTTGCCAAAACATCTGGCTCAATCATAAGGTCATAAGTGATAGGAGTACAATGAGGCCATTCGGCCCATCAAGTCAGCTCCACCATTCAATCATGGCTGATCTATCTCTCCCTCTTGACCAGATTCTCCTGCCTTCTCCCCATAGCCTCCAGCACCCGTACTAATCAAGAATCTATCTATCTCTGCCTTAAATTTATTCACTGACTTGGCCTCCACAGGCTTCTGTGGCAATGTATTCCTCTGACGAAAGAAACTCCTCTTCATCTCCTTCCTAAAAGAGCGTCCTTTAATTCTGAGCCTGTGACGTCTAGTCCTAGACTCTCCCACTAGTGGAAACATCCTCTCCACTCTATCCAAGCCTTTCACTATTCTGTACGTTTCAATTGCAGATCCAGCCTCCACACCCTGATACCTGGCCCGATTGTTTAACTCCTGATGCACCCTCCTGTGGTGCACTCTCTTCTTCTGATCCTTGCCAGTATCTCTTCCCCCACATTCATCCAGGTTAATTGGACGTTTTGTGTCAAGTCCAATCATTTAGACTCTGTCACTTGTGCTTCATGCACTTAGATTTTGCGTGACATCAGCCACCACAAGATTAACTGCCCTGCACTACCCCACATCTCCCCCATCCCACCCATGCCACCCTCGGTTAATTTGTTAGTGTAAAACTGCTTGCAGATAAATATGTTGTTCATGTCTAATAATTTAGACGAGTGGCTTTTTAATTCCACCTTTTTAGCAGCTGATAGATCGCTTCTTGGTGCAGAAACAGTTTTGAAGATGATTACCACAGCCATTCTTACAAGAATTTGCATTCGTAAAAAAGGTCGTAAGCAGTCTTAAGAAATGTCACAGAACATTGCTGAACAAAATTGATACTGAACTACGCAAGGTGAATGGAGCAAATGCAGTGAGTTTAAAGGCATATGGCTTTTCCAGCTGAGAAAACAGATGTCAACAACGGAATAATTAGATTTGGAGATTATCAGGAAGCTGAGGTTGTAGTGAAAAATAACTTCTGAGAGTTGCAGTTGGAAGAGATGAAGGCGAAAGTGAAGGAATGTGTTGGGGAGGATCTTAAAACAGCAATACAAGCTGAACTGATATGAGAGATATCTGATTTAATTTCTCTTTCAGAAATGTTGCCCAGCAGTTTAGAACAATTCTTTGGCCTTGCAAAGTTGCAGAGTGTTTAACTTCAACCTTTAAACACCAGGATTCGATTGCAGCATTTACTAATTGCCCATGAAAATGGAGAAATATACTTAAATAATTTATTTATTTGAGAAATTCTGGTGCATTACTCTCCAGGTCATCTCCAGGTCTTGTTATCTCCAAGCAGCAACATCGGAATTTTGAGATTGGAAACAAATCCTTTCTATAACACAGAGATAGACACAAAATGTTGGAGTAACTCAGTGGGACCCTTCTTCAAACTTGACACGAAATGTCATCTATTCCTTCTCTCCAGAGATGCTGCCTGTCCAGCTGAGTTACTCCAGCATTTAGTGTCTATCTTTGATTTAAACCAGCATCTGCAATTCCTTCATACCCTTTTAACGCTCTTTTATAAGCCCTCTGAGATGGAAAAGGCAATAAACATTGTTCTGGTGCTAAATCTTGTATTGAATGCCCTACCTTGTTCAGTAGACTTTTGATGTCTGCCAGATATTCAAACCTTCATTACTCAAAGTTTTCAGCTTCCGACAAAGGGAAGAATTCCTGTAAAACATACTGTTGTAGATGTTCACAGCTAACTAGATTCCTGGTTGCTCTTGTACAGTCCATGCACAGGTATCTCTCTGGTGTCAGATTATTGTCTCCTCAATTGAGTCGATGCTTGGTTCTTCATGCTTCCATACTGAAGCAAGGCAGCTGAGAGCAGCTGCAACTTGTCAGTGGCTGTGTTTGGGACAGTGAAGAGAGGCAGCCACAGTGCAGCTCGGCTCACTACTATTAGTCTCGTTCAAAGCAGCAGCCTCTCATCTCCCCGCCCATTAGAGGTTTGGTTTGTCAGATTAAAGGTTGAAGGCGGAATGCTGTCTCCTTGCCAGGAGTCCAGGAAAACTGTCCTGACTCCTCCCCAAAAAGCAATGTAGATGCATTTGATCCAGGCAGGACATTGCATTGCCTCAAGATTCCTATTCTCTGATTTGTGTTTATCTGATTTGTAAACTGAAATGTTATGAAATAATTTGAGATGCATATCCTGTGTAATATATAGGGGGGGAAATGGTATGTGTCTGTGTGTGAGTGTGTCTGTCTGTGTACTGAGTGTTGGCACACTATTTGACGGTGACACCAATCACTCAGGCCATCTTGATGACACCAATCACTCAGGCCATCTTGATAAGAGGGGAAAGATGGCTTGGACTGCTTTCATTTACAATATTGTATTGTAATGTTCCATAGGAGTGCTAATAAAGTTAAATTAACACTGGGCCACTGGACCAGAGCAGACGACTGAAAACTTGGTCATAGAGTGAGTGTTTTAGTGAAAGGGAAGAAATCAAACTAGGGAATTTCAATCTTTAGAGTCATCATAATAACAGCAATCAGTGCGTAAGCATTGGTTTAAAAAAATGCTTAGTTCAGCAATTTTCTTCATGTGCTTTCCTATTAGCTCATGTTACAGTGTTCAAGTCAAGTCACATTTATTTATATAGCACATTTAAAAAACAACTCTCGTGACCAAAGTGCTTTAAAGAGTAGTATACACAAGCAGGCTACATACATATATACAAATAGCCCTCGTTCAGAGGATGTCAGGAAAGGCTTGGGGCAACAGATACGTTTTTAGACTAGACTTAAAGGAGTTGATGGGGGGGGGCAGTTCTAATGGGGAGGGGGATGCTGTTCCACATTCTAGGAGCTGTGACCACAAAGGCGCGGTCGCCCCTGAGCTTATGCCTAGACCGCGGGACATTCAGCAACCCCAAGTCGGCCGATCTAAGGGACCTGGAGGTGGTGCAGTGGGTGAGCAGACTTTTAATGTAGGTGGGTGCAAGCCCGTTGAGGGCTTTGTAGACAAAGAGGGGGGTCTTGAAATTTATTCGGAATGACCACATTTCTTCCCCCATAGCTCCCTGCCAACTAACTATCTGTACTTTTTCACCCTCTTCCAAGTGGAATCATGGTGCAGGGTCAGTTGGTGTCTTCAGGGATTGGGGAAGGAGGTAGGGAAAGGAATTCTCAAATATTATTGAGTTTTCCAAACTAGTTTGTGATGGGCTTCCGTAAATGGACATGAGAGCAGATGTTGATGTATACATTCGGGTCACTGGCCATTGTGTCTAAACAGTGTCTCACTAAATTAAGAGCTTAAGCCCAAGTGTTTATTTACTCTTCCAGTGATTTCGCAGAACTGAAAGATTCCAGAGCTGTATGTGAACTTAGAACCAGTCTCCGGCTGCTGAGGAAATTATACCAATTGCCTTTAATGTTCATACTGAAAGTGGTGCTGTAGTATACATACCGATGAATGGGAAGTTAATAAACGCCCTTGTGGAACTGTGGAAGATATTTTCATTTGGCTTAATGAAGATACAGCAGCATCCATTTATATGGCAGCTTTAATATGGGGAGTACTCATAAAGGCATTTCACAGGGTTATCAAACAAAGACTGACATATAAGGCATATGACCAAACTCTCGATCAGAGATAAATGGTTTGGGAAGCATCCTGCAGGCAGGAGAGGTTCAGGGAGAGTATTCGCGAGTTAAGGGGAGTAGAAGGCATGGCCTCTCATACGAGTGATTAAATATGGGCAAAATGCCAGAATTAGGAGTTCTGGTTTCTCTAGAGATTAGAGAGACCCGCAGAATTTATTCCTGCGGATAAAAGGCTTTCCTGTATATTGTATCTTCAACCGGGCATCCATTGCACCTCCCACAATGGGTGATGATAACCAGATCGCTGACATCTGTTAACTGTTGCCATGGTGTTAGAAGTCCACTGGATTGCTGGCACAGATCAGACTTGATGCTGGAGGGTTTTCATATGGATTTTTTTTGTCCTTTCAAAGAAAGCTTTGTTTCAGCTTAGTTTATTGTCGCGTGTACCGAGGTACAGTGAAAAGGTTTTGTAGCGTGCTAACCAGTCAGCATAAAGACATGATTACAATCGACCCATTTACAGTACACAGATACATGATGAGGGAATAAAGTTTAGTGCAAGGTAAAGCCAGCAAAGCCCTATCAAGGATAGCTTTGGAAAATGATCTGAATGTTTCTACACTTTGAGATCTGCCTCTGATAGTTCTTCACTGGCTGTTTCCTCTTCTAGGAATACACTTATCTGATCTCACCTACATCGATGCGGCATATCCACCTGCGGCAAGCAGTCTAGAAGATGAGCATCGCTGCGATCAGATCAACAACGTTTTGCGTGTTATCAGTGACTTTCAGCAGTTCTGTGTATACGGTAATAGCTTGTCTGCTGATCTCGTAAATAGAATTGAGGATGTCGCTGCTGTTCTTTTATTCAGTCGGTTCTCGCTGGCTCCCTTTTCTTTTGCATTCTCACGTGTTTATCTTTATCCCTCTTTCAACTCGCCTACTGAAGGCCTCTCTTGCTGTCCCTCATTCTTTTAGGCAGGAGCCAAAAATAGCCCCTTCACAAGAATGAGTAGTTAAGGGCAAAGAATAAGAGATGGCTACAGACTCAAAATGCTGGAGTAACTCAGCGGGTGAGGCTGCATCTCTGGAGTAAAGGAATTGGTGACATTCTGGGACCTAAAACGTCACCTATTCCTCTTTTCCAGAATTGCTGCCTGACCCACTGAGTTATTCCTGCATTTCATGTCCATCTTCGGAATAAACCAGCATTCAGCCAGACTGTAGATCAAGGCTCTGACCATGCAAATCTAGTTTTGATAAGCAAGCCACATTGTCTGCGTGTCTGACAACCAGGTCCTAAAAACCAGTGCTCCATCCAAGCTTTGTCACATCAGTTAATTTCCAGAAACACAGAGAAAATCTTTTGGGCTGATGGCGAAAGCTCTGGGGAGAAAAATGTAACATTATCAGCTCGTTGGAATCTTAGGCCCAAGACTGCTCAAACTAGAGAAACATCCAGAGGCTTTGAGTCGCAGCAATGGAAAAGACATTCAACAGTACAAAGAGCCTGTCCCAAGCATGGCAGAGTCTGCAGATCTGATGTGGGATTCGTTAAGCTAGGTTTATGATTTTTCACATTATCGTTTTTTTTTCTCACCACTCATCACCACATACCCCCCTGTATTTTCTGTTTTTATTTTTGGATCTCCAGCATCCATGTTATTTGTTTTTTTGCAGTATTTTTTCTGTTTCTATTTTTTCTGATGTTAGTCATACTTGTATGTTGAAAAAGATTTGATAATTTCCCCTCTGAATTATTTATAGATCTTCCATCATTGCCTCATGTCCAGAAGTATCTGAATTCTGCGAGATACATCGAGGAACTGCAATCCTTCTTGGAGCAAGACAACTACAGGTGTGTCCCGACATTGTCTCTGCCATTCAATACAATTCCGCAAGGGTTTTCTTTTTTTTTCTCTTTTACTGTTAAATTCAAAGACTGCCAAGGAGGTGTTGGTCTTTACCACTGTTTGCAGGATATCAGAGTAATTGATTATTGTTCAATAATAGTGGCATGATGGCTCAGCGGGAGAATTACTACCTTACAGCGCCAGAGACCTGGGTTCGACCCCGACTACGGGTGTTGTCTGTACGGAGTTTGTATGTTATCGCCGTGATCTGCGTGGGTTTTCCCTGGGATCTCTGGTTTCCAAAGACGTACAAGTTTGTAGGTTATTTGGCTTGGCAAAATTGTAAATTGTCCCGAGTGTGTGTGTGTAGGATAGTGTAAATGTGCAGATCGCTGGTTGATGGGCTCGGTGGGCCGAAGGGCCTGTTTCCGCGCTGTATCTCTAAACTAAACTGTAAAGGGACTCCCAAATGACGATATCTTTCCACAGATTGTCTCTGATGATCGAGCCTGTGTCATGTACTCCACATCGTGTCTCCAGAAGAGACGCTGAAGGTAAGAGCCTTAATTTTCTGAAGTGGTATTGCCACCTACTGTACGAACAAGTTTAAGTGAGGAGGGAAGTAATTTGGTTCTGGCAGGAAGATATTATTTGTAAATCCTGGACACTTGAGCATCACGTTGAACAGAGTAATGGGTTGTGTCTGAACTCCATCCACTCCTGTGTCTCAGGCTCGCTCTCTACCACTGAGGCAGTTGAATATTCTGATGGTGATGCCACTGCCACCTGTCTCTGCCTGATGCATGGTCATAGGAGATGGCAGCGTGCTGCTTACAAGTAAGTGATGGACTCCATTCTGTGGGTAACTGGCAAAAATCTGTTCAGTTTCCTGCCATTGCTTTGCACTTCATAAAGATGTTGGTCATTGAAGGCGCTGGAGAAATTTGACCACCACTGAAAGTCTCGCTGTCATCCCAGCATCGCATTGCTGACGTCTTCAATTTGGCTTATGGATGGCTACAGATTAAGCACCTTCTCCATATTCCTCCCTATTTTCTATAGCAGTAGACGGACAAGCATCACAGACCCCAAGAGGGCAACGTTCCCTGGAAATCGACCCCAAAGTCTCCTGGACGACAGTGTGATGGAAGACGGTTTGGTCTGTGTGATGCAGACCAGGGGCCAGCCTGCCTGTGTCAACTCTCCAGGTAACTCGTGGCCAGGTGGTGAATAGGACCACTGCTTGCCTGAATCATTTCCTCCTCCTGCTCATTTTCAGGCCCACATTTCCCAAGTACTTTTCATGCCAGCAGGCAATGAAATATACAAAATGTAATCACTCGAGTTGGAGATGTGACCACTAATTTGTGCACGGCAAGTGGCTGCAGAAGAAATGTGGTATCGACTAGAAAGTTATGATCTTATTAGTGAGATATTGGATGTCCAATGCTGGGCCAGAAAAGGGGATCGCTCTTTTTAAAAAAATATCATGGGATCTTTTCCATCTGCTTGGATTAATATCTCATCTGCAACACAACCTCTCTGATGATCCAGCAGTTCTTCAGTACAACATCGGCATGCAAGTAAGGATCTGGAGGATCTTCACCTGGCAGTGACATGTTTGATTCAGCCGCCAACTTTTGACAGCAAATTCCACGCAGCACCAAAAGTCAGGATTGACCCCAGGTCTTGGGTGCTGAAAGAGCATCTTTACTATCTGTGCTATCCTTGGGCATGTTCCTTTCACTGCCGTATTTCCCTCACCCCCCCTATGGTTGAAGGTCTGGGCAAATGCATGGGTAATCATGTATTGTCTTTCCGCTGACTGGTTAGCACGCAACAAAAGCTTTTCACTGTACCTCAGTACATGTGACAATAAACTACACTAACTAAGGAGGGGAGAAATTCAAAAGGACAGAAATGATGCACTCTCATATCTTGCAGATTTCCAAGAAGAAAGTTGCGGAGATGGTAAGGAAAGATTAAGGCCGTCCTTTGAAAGGTGAGAAGCTTCAAAATTGGATTGGGGGTAGTCGGGCCGAGTGGATATTTTGATTGCAAGAATGGGGGAACCTAGTGGGGAACTCCTGACTGTTAATTGTTACATTGTTTGGTGTGAATATTTAGATCAAGTGTTAGGAGATGTAGTGCCAATGTGAGTTGATAACGTTCGGCTACAATTGGCTGTGTTTCTCAGGGGTTGAGCAGGTTTGGCGCTCAACGCGTCTCATTACCACCACCCCGCTCCTTGAGCGTGTTTTCACAGGGATTTGTTTCTGCAACAGGAATCGATTCTATCGTTCACTGGGCCCCATGTCGAGGGGAATGCAGAGCTGCAGCAGGGGTTCAGCCGGGTATGTAACCTTCAACGAGAAGCCTGTGGTCTACAGTTGATCAATGTCCTTGATTTTAGTCATTAGGAATGTACAGGTGACTGCAGGGGAGAAGATGGAGGAGGAAGTGGAGGGGCTGAATGGACAAAGTGATGGGAAGAAGTGGCAGCTGATGAAGGGGGGGGGGGTGGGGGGAAGCGGGTAGCATCTCCTGTCAGTGACAGAGGCCTGATAAAAGCGCTGTTGGCCAGGGACTACAACGTGAGCCGCAACAACAGCCGTGTCAACCAGATAGCTAATGAAGAAGGGCTTGTTGGCGCAGGCCGGTGGCGTAGGGGCCTCGTTTTAAGATGAAACAACCCCCAGTGCTGAAGTAACTCAGCAGACTGAATTAGTCTGAAGAAGGATCCCGACCCGAATGGTCACCTGTTCTCCAGAGATTATGCCTAACCTGCTGAGTTACTCCAGCACTATATGTCCCTTTATGTTATGAACCTGCAGTTCTTTGTTTCTACCTAGTTTTTTAAGGTGATTCTGACTAGGTTGCATAATTCTAACTTGCATAAGGGTTTATGGGACGTAACCCGTGCGCTAGTAAGGGAGTGTCTGAATAGGTTGGCGTGGGCTGAAGGGCCTGGTTCAACACTGTATCTCTAAAGTCCTTCAAAAAAAGAATAATACACTGAGACAATATACAAGAATCGCCAGGTTTTGCCGGCTTTTTCCCAGAGCTCTAAATTCCTTTCAACGTCACGGTACACCTTTCACAAAGTTGGGGACACGGCTAGCAGCTGTTGAGCCAAGTACATTTTCCACAAGGGAATGGGATTGATCTGGGAGCCGGCATAGACTCGATGAGCCGAATGTTGTCCTCCCATGTCATAGAAATAAACGGAAGGTTTATTTATTTTGTGCTCTTATTATGAATTTCCAACAAATTTCTCTCCAATGTTAGTGAAGCCTCCGAGACACTCGGCAATATCTGGCATTTCTCCTTTCATCTCCCAGTCCCATCTGGCTCATGCATTCCATGTTACAACCCTTTGCCATCGGGAGATTTTAAAACCGGGATAATTACTTTGGAGATGAGAGATTGCAGATGCTGGAACTTTAAACCAGAAACAAACTGCTGGAGGAACTCAGCGGGTCTTGGCAACAACATCTGTGAAGGGAAATGGCCAAAAAGATGTTTTGAGCTGGGACTTTCTTCAGGCTGATAGAATAGGGGGGAAGATAGCTGATAGGGAATGGGGTAGTTGTTATTTTGCAATCAAGGCATTGCTCAGTGGTACACAAAATGCTGGAGAAACTCAGTGGGTGCAGCAGCATCTATGGAGCAAAGGAGATGGGCAATGTTTTGGGCCGAAACCCTTCTTCAGACTAAGGCATTGCTCAATCAGGTGCCACTGTAGGTCAGTGAGCCCAGGGGCAATGGCAGATGGGAGTTGGTGCAAGTTTGGATATGGGTCACAGAGTTTTTGATGAACAAAATTGTGTCATTGATTCAAGAGTAATGGTTTCTTGCATTTCTCTGCTCCTCCCAGACCTGTACTACCTGACAGTCAAGGATGTGCAACCATTGAAAGTGTTCTACGAAGGAAAACCGTCCTGAAGAATGGCAAGAAACCACTGGTAGGGATGTTGTCTCTCATCGGTTGCCTTTTTATTTCTATTAACCAGTTATCAGTGAGCAAAAGAGGGATGGGCATTCAAAGAAGGGTCTTGACCCAAAACATCACCCATTCCCTCTCTCCAGAGATGATGCCTGTCCCGCTGAGTTACTCCAGCATTTTGTGTCTATCTATTGACATTGGATAGTTTGTTCAGCACTATCAAAAAACACATGATGGATACAAAATCCCATAATGTACTTGCAACTACCCAGGTGAACCCATTTGGACTCCCCCTAAGAGATGCATCCTGGTTCTACCCATCCCTCACTGCCTTCGCTGCTACTTAAAACTAACTTGTTTTCTCTTTCTCAGTTCTGTTCAAGAGTCCTGGACATGATACATTATGTAGACTATTTCTTCTTCGATAAATGCTCCCTGTCCTGTCGATTGTTTCCAGTATTATCTGTTCTTGTATTAAAGAACATAAGTTTGTTAGTCATCTAACTGACCCCTTACTAATTGTGAATTAAATTTTAAATAAAAAGCTACAGATGCTGGGCGTTGAAAGTAAAGACAAGATTATGCAAATTCTTGATGTGTATCGAGAATGTATACTCCACATTCCCTGATGATCCTATCGATCCGGGAATGGAATTGATCTGTGAGCCGGAATAGACACATTCATTCTACGCCGACACATAGATCCATCCTATTCCCTGTTTAAATAGAAATAATTTGGGTTAGACTGCTTTTGTGAGAAGAGTCCAGGTTCAGGAGCAGCTTCTTCCCCACAGCCATCAGGCTAGTAGTATATTTATTCTATGGTATATGGACACACTGATCTGTTCTGTATTCATGCCTACTATATTCTGTTGTGCTGCAGCAAGCAAGAATTTCATTTCCAATCTGGGACATGACAATAAACTCTTGAATTGAAGACTTGAGAAAGAGTGAACACTTCAGGTTGAAGACCCTTTGATCCTTTGTTTTATAATCTGTTAATTTACCTTTTTGAAAAGCTTTTTTGTGCTATGGTGGAATATTCCACACTGAGTTACAGGAGCTGAACTGCCAGCGTTTGAGGCTTTGTACCTCGCTACCTGCTAACCTCCAGGTCTGATAATAAAGATGAGAGGAAGAAAGGGTTGTCTCTCTGCGAACATTTCATCATGTCCTAAAGCAATCTGCAGCCAGTGAACATTATCTGCAGCATTGCTCCTGTGATAATATAGCAAACCCATCAGCAGTTTGCACAGAGCAAATTCCAAATGGCAGATAATGACTAAAGTGGCCAGGACACTAGATTGAGGTCAGCAGCTGAGGGAAATTGCCATGGGATTGATTTATATGCTGTGAAAGGACAGATGGGGCTCCAATTTAACAACAGTGCCGCACTCTCTCTATTATTTCAGTGCCTGCCTCAACTGTGTTTAGGTGTTTGGACTGGGACATCTTTTCCCTCTATGAGTCTGGGGTAGGTGTCATGCTGGTAACTGGGTAACATCATTAACTGCATCCCTTGCTTTGCATCACTGAGATTAATCTCTGAACTGTTTGTAATTTGGTGATTTCACTGAATTGCTGTTTTAACTTGCTACTCCTGACACGTGTTTTGTGGAGATGGAAGAATGGATTTTGGTCTAGGGCATTTCTCACTCAGAAATATCCTGTGCAATTTTTTGATACCTTTGAACTCATAACGTCATGAAGGGCCTGTCCCACTGTACGAGGTAATTCAAGAGTTCTCCCGAGTTTCCCCTGATTCAAACTCGGAGAATTACGGTAATAGCTGTTCGTAGGTACTCGGGGACTCTCGTGGACACTCTCCGCACCGTTGAAAAAACTTCTCGAGCTTACCACGTTTCCCGAGTATCTGCTGTTAGCATTATGAGCCTTCAAGAGATGTCCCGAGCTCCGAAGAACCCGATACGTACTTACCACGAGTTTGATTTTTTTTTTTTAAACTCTGGAAAGCTCTTGGGTAAACTCATATAGTGGGACAGGCCTTTAAGTCATAAGTGCTAGAAGCAGAATTAGGCCAATCGGCCCATCGAGTCTACTCCGCCATTCAATCATAGCTGATCTATCTTTCCCCTCCATTCTCCTGCCTTCTCCTTATAATCCCTGACACCTGTACTAATTGAGAATCTATCTAGCCTTAAAAATATCCCTTGACTTGCATTCCCTTGAATCACCCTTAAAATAAGTTTGCAATTGAGTTTTCCTTATCAGAAATCAGCAAGTTCATTCTCTTGGGGCTGAGTGTAACACTGTTTCAGTCGTCGAGCAGTAGGAAACTCTAAACCTGGGCTTGTTCTGCGTTAACACAGGTGGCAGTGTGGACGACATATTGGGTCGCACTGTGCGACCATCAGCTAGTCTACTATGGAGCCAGAAGCCTGAAATCAACTGAAAGGGAACAGGTTGGTGTTGCTGGTGGAGGGAGTTGCCTACCTGAAGTCTGAACTACCTCGGTCTGAAACATCACCCAAAAACAGACCGAAGAGACCTGACCCAAAATATCATCTGTACATTTCCCTCTGACCTGCTAACTCCATCGGTCTATTTTTTTTTTGCTCAAGATTCCAGCATCTGCTGTATTTTGTGTCTCCGTGTTTAACGTACTAGACTAACAATTTGAGGCCTGGATTGATACTCCAGAAACACGGGGGCGCAGTGGTAGAGTTGCTGCCTTACGGCGCTTGCAGCGCCTGAGACCCGGTTCGATCCTGACTACGGGTGCTGTCTGTACGGAGTTTGTACGTTCCCCCCGTGACCTGCGTGGGTTTTCTCCGAGATCTTCGGTTTCCTTCCATGCTCCAAAGACGTACAGGTTTGTAGGTTAATTGGCTTAGTATAAATGTAAATTGTCCCCAGTGTGTGTAGGGTAGTGTTAATATCCAGGGATCGCTGGTTGGTGCGGACTGGGTGAGCCAAAGGGCCTGTTTCCACGTTGTATCTCTAAGCTAAACTAAACCCACCACATCCGGTGGATTTTTAAATTTAAATAAAAGTTATATTTAATCGACTTGCCTTGGCACTGTCTGACCAGAATAACAAGCTATTCCAACAAAGGTGTCTAGACAAGTTATTTTCCTTAAGTTTGAATACCCAATAAAAATATTCCCATGTCCCTAGAAATGTCGTGAATAACTATTCGTGGTTTACTTGTGTTCATGGCACTTGAATGTTGCTGGCATTTAGTTCTGAATTTATCAATTTAACACATTGACTTTGTGGAGCAGTTTAAGTCAAGTTACAGCAAGAGCTTGTCGATCGTGGGTTGGCTACCTCTTCTGATGGATGACCCAGACAATGTGGACATGTTCCAGCTCACGGACCCAGAACACGGTGAGTCCAGGCTCCCTTCTGCACTTCCTATTTAAAAATATGGAATCCTGTGCCTTTGACTGTGGGAGGTGGTTGGAAGAGGGGGGGGAGTGGAGTCCTTGAGAGAATTGTAACTGCCAAGTATTTAATCTATTCAATCCTGCCCTTCCTGCCTTTCTTTGAGGCCAATGTAGACAGTAGGATTTGTTGAGAAACTGGTTGTTTTTATGTGGTTTTGTCATTTGATATGTTTCCAGAGGAGGAATGCTGAAATGGCCCTTTATATAACCACAAAGTCAGGAGCCTTCACAAATGTATGCTTCTGCAGGCTGTTTGCCTGAGGTTTTGCAAGCTACATTGCCCTTTGGGTTGGGAGAGGGTCAAGTGAAGACTGCCTTTAGCCCAGTTTGCTTGGACAGACCAAATGGAGATTCTACCTATCCTGTACATTCATATGTACCCGAATTTGAGCTGCTGAACAGTGGTATCCAAGATAGATGCAAAATACTGGAGTAACTCAGCAGGACAGGCAGCATCTCTGGAGATATGGAATGGGTGACGTTTCTGGTAGAGACTCTTCTCCAGCATTTTGTGTCTATCTTCGGTGTAAACCGGCATCTGCCGTTCCTTCCTATATAGGTATCCAAGGACAAGTTTGCAATTAGTTGCTGGTTTCTAAGTTATGAAGAATGCATGATGTAAAAAGAGCAGAACTGAATTGTGGTCAATGGCTATCCACTGTTCACGCTGCCAGAGATTACATTGCACTCCTAAAAACAGTGACCCAGAGGTTCTTTGGATGGGTGACTTGTGATTCTCCTTTGTTATGCTTGCCGTTGTGCTGTGTTAATGTGGTTCAAAACTGCCTTGAATTTCCTTCTGTTTCCAAAGCAGGGAATTCCTATAAATTTCAGGCAGGCAGCAAAATGAATGCCATGCTGTGGTTCAAGCACATGAGCAGGGCCTGCAAGATCAACTGGAGGCAGGTTAGTGCATCCCAATCAAAGGTTTGAATGTCGAAGAGTTTTATTGCTCATTTTAAGAAATGAACTCGGCAGGTGCTGTAAATATCATCACGGGAGCACTGCGGAATCGATTACCTTTATTCTGTGAGTTTCAATGTAAAGGGATGTTTGGTCCTTAAGTAATGATCTTAAAAATGGGGTTGGGTAATTTTAACATTGCGAAAGAAGACCTGGGGGCAGATACTTGCAGGTTAAACAATGGCTGGTAAATGCAAATCTCTCAAAAGAGAGCTTACAAGAACTTGGGAGGCAGCATGCTCTGTACGAGTGTGAGGGGAAAATAGCAAGATTAGGGAACTGTGGATGACATTAGATATTAGATATTAAATGTTTGATCTGGGGGAAAAAAAGAGGAAGCATATGACGGGTTTAGGCAACTGGAATCAAGAAATGTAGAGTATGTAGGAGCGAATCTTAAGAAATATATTGGGAGGCCAAAGAGGAGCTACATCAAGCAAGATTACTTAGAAACCATAGACATTCTATAAATGGAACTAGAGGGTAGCAGGGAAAGTTAAAATTCTCTTAAGAACCAAAGGTGTAATCTGTGTAGAGTCACGTACTGTGGTGAGGTTCAAATTAATACTTCTCATTTGCATTGCGCAATGGCCAAGTTCAGGGATTACTCTGCCAACTAGAGTACTGTGATGAGTACTGTTAAGGAGAGATGTGTTATCATTGGAGGCAGTTCAGGAAAGGTTCACAAAGAGGGACTGAGGAGCAGTCCTTTTGAGGAAAGGTGAACAGATGGGTTTTGAAGAATGAAACAGAATATTATTTGGGACTTGATAAGGTAAATGCTGAGGAGAATGTTTCCCTTATGGGAACAGATGGAATCATCTTAGAATAACGTGGATGAAGCAGAATTTCTTATCATCTTATTGAATGGTAGACTAGGCTCAAGGGGGTTGAATGGCTTTCCCCTGATCCTTTTTAATTAACTTGCATATTTTTATTGCAGCTTCCCACGAACTTAATCTCTTTTGAATAAGTAGAGGAAGACTGATGGAGGAAGAGGTGGAGATGGTGCCGCAATTTATAGATTTAGATTGAGGATGGATGTTTGCTGTGCGTGTGCCTGGTCTGGGATGCACATGTAATCTCTTGCCATGTGGTTTATCAGCCTGTCGAAACTTGTGTTGCGGAGCAGATCCAGAGACTCCAGTGATAATAATATTCAAAGCGCCACAGTGGGATGAGATAAAACTGTCTGACCAATCCTATCCTCCAACTGGCCACTGTCCAACAGAGTCCTGATGGAAAATGATGACTAACTAGCAGCAACATTGGACAATTTGATTTAGATGTGGATTTCTGATTTAGTGACTGGAGGGAATGGTTACCAATCTTCTGGACTGGAGATGTTTTTGCAGAGCCTGTGCGACGTGGCTGCTGCAGTGAGCATTTCCTGGGGTTAAATTTTCTCAGATGTGGCTTTGATCTGTATTGCACAAATGGTTTAAATGTGGGGAGGCTGGGGATAATTTGCTCTCTAATTTAAAAGAGAATCAATTTTAAGCTTCTAGAGGAAACACAAGTTGTCCTTGAGCCTCAGTTGTAGCATTGCTGCTGTGGGATGGAGAATGGTTTATGGAATCATCCCCCACTCATGTACCCTTCAAACAGTGGAACATCTCAGATTGGGAACAGCTATCAGGAACACGAGTCACTCGTATGTATCCAAGTAATCAAGGGCATGATGAGCTGAAGGTTAACATACTCTGCCAACACTTCACTGGTCCTAGCTGTCTTGGTCTTTGGTTTGGCTCTGCTCTTTGATCTGTGTAGGGAACTGTTGAGGCACTTTGGAAGGAGCTCTGTGTAAACAGGAAAACGACTGGCGTGATGGGACAACAATGTGACATACATACCTGAATGAGACTGGTGCCAATGTCTCAAAACAATAGAAAAAAAGGTTTCTTCCTTTTTAAAATCAACTCTGTGGCTTGTTTTTATTCCCATAAAGGGGCCGCATTGGACAACACAGCTTGTAATAATTTCTCCAGCTGTTACCAAAGTTGTTTAATATCTTTGTTGGATTTTTGCTGCTGGAAATGAACAGAGCACCCTCTGTCCAGAGATACAAACCTTTAATATTCCTGTCTGAAGTACATTGAGTGGGATGGGTGGGGTGTGAGTTTTTTCAACTATAAATCCATGCTTCAGCTTGCAGATGAGGCTCTTGTAACTGCAGGCTTAGGGATTCAAAATTCTAACTGGGATACTAATCCTACTTCAGCCACTGCTCCCTTAATATAGCTTCCTCCTCTGCAATGTACAGCTAACCTTGTTGGGTGGTGTCATTAAACATGAGATTCACATCCAGGATCTTAACAGCTCTGGCGTTGACCCCTATTGTGGCATCAATATGACAAGTGTTGGAGCACGATAATATTGTAACAGGCGTACAAACCTGGTGCTTTCTCTCCATCCCAGCACAGTGGCTAATTCTGTAAACTTTCATTGCATGTCCTTTTGCCACAATAATTTGTCTCTTCTAGTAGTCATCCAGTAAGGTTTACAATTGATTGGAGAGCAAATAGCTGTAGGTTGTCCATTAACCATCTTGTTTCCCTCATCTTGGGTATTTATTTTAAAGCTAATAAATGAAAAATACATCATACCCCTGTGATTTTTATCTTACCCGTGCCAGTTTGCTAGCAGGAGATTTCGACAGTCATCTTGAGTTCCTGGAGGGGTGGTCAAACTAGTTCCTCTACTACTTTTGGTTTGATTTATAAGTTGTATCCTTTGAAAGACACAAAATACCAGAGTAATTCAGCAGGTCAGCCAGCATCTCGAGAACGTAGATAGATGATGTTTCGGGTCAGGACACTTCAGACAAAAATCTAAGGCTGAAGAGTCCCGACCTGAAACCTCACCTATCCATGTTCTCCAGAGATGCTGCCCGACCCACTGAGTTACTCCAGCATTTTGTGTCGTTCCTTGGTAAATTAGCATCTGCAGTTCCTTGTTTTAATAGGGTGAAGATTTGACCCCACCACATAGGAGTGATAGATTGCATGACAGAGTGATGCTTGTATTTGGATGTTAGCCCTGTGCTGATTGAGCTGCCAATTCATGACATGGGAAGTGACAACATCATTCAGGAGTGACAAGCCTATGTTTGTTCAATAAGTTGCCCCTTTTAATCTCCTCCATCCTACTCCACCAGTGTGCTCTTCCCACATTTAGCTCCTGAGTGTCTGCCAAATGTGTGTGGCACTGGAGGGCACAGCGCTGGAGTAACTCGGCGATATGCTGCCTGATCTGCAAAGTTACTCCAGCACTTTGTGTCTTTTTTCTATAAACCAGCATCTGCAGTTCCTTGCTTCTGTGTGAACGTGGCACTGCCTGGGGTGAAAGAGACGCTGTTTCTGAGAAATTGAGCTTATTTGTTTTGCTTGACAATTATAAGGCTGCAATTGGAAAATAATATGAATCATTCAAATAGATTTGAATCTTTTTTTTAATTGCCAGGCCTCTTTGTTTTGCAGTCCACATTTTAGACTGATGGATGTTATTTAATTTATATCCTGTGTGCAATGGCCCTGGCACTTTCGATCTCTTATCACCACTACATATTGTTTGATTTAGTTCACTGTTGCACTGATTACATTAAATGCTGCTCAGCGTCTGCTTGCACCATTCTCTTACCAGCCTCCTCTCACTAAAACCACATCCATAATTTCCAAATTAGTGAGACACCGCCCAGAAAAAGCCCTGGATCGAAACTCTGTGGCAGTAGTGAGTGAATGTGTTTCATGGATGATTATGCTTGTTGGGGAAGGGTGATTGACTCTCTGTGGGCGGTGATAATCGGGTACATTTGTTTAGTGTGTGCATTGTGAGAGGTTTTGGGTTTGCCATTCTCACTGCCTACGCTCCCCTGAGAGCCAGTGACTGCAGAGGGCTGTAATGCAAAGGAAATATAATTAAAATATGCAGATGTTAATCTGACTCTGACATCCTGTGATCTGAGAGTCCAGGTATTGATAAATGATGGAGAGGAAGGAAGGAGAGAGCCTAAATATTTCCAGCACCTCGGTGTTCGATGGGTTCATTGGATCTGCAGGGAATGTGGGAACTTTGCACCTTTGCACTGAGATTACCTTATTATTAAAACTGCGAGCAGTGGCCACAGGATTTCAGCTAGAGATGAGGAACATGGGGTTTGCCAAATTTTAACTGTAATGATGCATAATAAAAATGGAGTTATATTTTGTATTACAAACAATGCCTTAAATCGGAGCCTTTGGGCACAATAAAAAATTTGTAAATGTATCCTCACTTGTATCTAACATGTATTAATATTAACAATCCTTGGTATTTTTATATAAAAAATAATAAATGCTTGTGATGTAACCTTGTATATGAAGCAAATGTTTTTTTTTGCTCCAAGCAAAATGTCTTCTGTTTAGTTTCTGTACACCCACTGTTTATGGGATAACTCGTGACCTGCTCTGTATACCCAGCCACACAGGGGTCGGGGTCGGGGGGGTGACACAGAACAGAGATGACCGGGTGGGGGAGGAGGGAAGGGAGAGAGTGTTGCGAGAGAGTGAGACACAGAGACGGACAGACACAGTTCCATCTTCATTCTGTGCAGTGTCAGCTTGGGCTGTTGGCCAGATTAGACATTGATCTGCTGCAGTTGCCCTCTGACCCTGCAGCTTGGAGCAGAAACTGTGGCTGATCAAATTCGCCCTGCCCTCTCAATGAGATCTGGGTGCTGGTACCAAGAGCTCCACTCTGTACAAATGAACCAAACAAGGGAATTTATTTACTATGTGGCTTTAAAATGCCTGTGGCAATCCTGACCTCCGGTACTGACTGCACGGAGTTGGCGCCTGCAAGTTACCTCTGGGTGTAGGTGGGTGATAGAAGAATCAGGGGAGAGTTGAGTATATGAGAGAGAATAGGTCTGTGGGAAACAAGTGTGGGAATGGGATTACTCTGACAACAATCTCTCATCAACCCAATATAGGCCAAATGGCCTATGTTCTGAGAACATGGGAATTTGAGTGTGCCTTGTAGCCTGTGCTTATCCCTCCACTAATGTCATCATTAAAGCAGGTTATCTGGCCATTATCTCTCACTGACTAAAAAAAGACAAAGACCTGGAGTAACTTACGGATCTGGTCCTTTGCTGGAGTATATGGAAAGTGACCTTTCAGATGTGGACCTTTCTTCAGACTGATGGGTCCAGTCCCAAATCGTCACCTATCATTGTTCTTTGGAGATGCTGTCTGACCTGATTTACTCCAGCACTTTGTGCTTTTTTTTTTGTAATTCCTGTTTTGTCTTGCTAGCAGCTGTGTTTTGTACATTACAAGAGTCTACACTTCAAAGTACTGTTGACTGCTTTGGAATGACATGAAAGATGTTATACTAATTCATGTTCTTTTCTTTCCCCCGTAAGAACCAATTGCCAAATTATCAGTGCTGCCTTGGACAGGCAGATCATAAAACTGGAGGCAAAATGGCTTGATTTCCTATTGCTGTTGATTGGCAGGCCACTCATCGAGAAGTACAGCATAGAAACGGGCCCTTTGGCCAAACTTGTCCACATTGACCAAGGTGCCCCATCTACACCAGTGCCTACTGCCTGCGTTTGGTCCAAATCCCTCTAAACCTATCCTATCTATGTACCTGAGTGACTGTTGGTGGAGTGGGATGGTTCTGGGGCTGTCTTAAAAAGAGCTGCAACTAATGCTTCACTGAATATCTAAGCATATCTGCTTATGAATAATTAACTCATTGTTCATTCTGTAATCGGATATGAAAATCAATATCCGCTGGAGACATCAGATGTTGTTAATGGTATTAACTCTACCTCCCTCTTCTGGCACAATGGTAGACTTCAGACAAATACATAATTTACTCATTTTTAGGGCCTTGAAATTTTAATGAAAAAAAAATTGAGCATATTAAGATTTTTTTTGTCTTGATCTCATTTGATGTGTTTAATTTGGTCTATGATCTGTTTAATTTAGTTTGGTCATAAATGCTCCTCAAAAGATTTCCCCTGATTTCACAAGGTAGACAAAAATGCTGGAGAAACTCAGCGGGTGAGGCAGCATCTATGGAGCGAAGGAATAGGTGACATTTTGGTTTGAGACCTTTCTTCAGACTCATTTCATAAGTTCAGTGTCAACTACGGTTCTGGGTGGGTGGATGGTCACGATCTCAACCGAATACAAAGGTTTGCTCCGCAGTGAGAAACACTCTACACGTGAGAGTTGAGTGTTTAATTGTCATGTACTGAAGCGGAGCAATTAAATTCTTACTTCCAAAAGCATAACAGGTCTGCAAACACAATATTCAATAGATAACACAATAAAACAAATCAATAAACAAATATTAGTGTAAAACAAGGGTACACAAAAAGCTGGAGAAACTCAGCGGGTGCAGCAGCATCTAAGGAGATAGGCGACGTTTCGGGTCGAGACCCTTCTTCAGTCTGAAGAAGGGTCTCGACCCGAAACGTCGCCTATCTCCTTCGCTCCTTAGATGCTGCTGCACCCGCTGAGTTTCTCCAGCTTTTTGTGTACCCTCGATTCTCCAGCATCTGCAGTTCCTTCTTGAACACATCTATATGTTCCTGCTCTTTTAGAAGCATTTCAAGTCTCTCATGTAGCTCAAAGCTGAAAAAACTATTTGATGTGATGCTTCTACTGGATTCCTGAATAACAAATCCAGAATAACAAGGAGGGAGTATAGTTTGTAGTAGTGTCTTACAAAATGTTGTATATTTTAGAAAGGTCCTGCAAATATAATGCTAATTAAAGAAAGAAGGGAGCCAAAAAATCATGAAAGACAGACAGTTAATGCCTTATTTGCCATTGGCAAAATATTGGAATGCTCTATAAATGAAACATCTGAATGTATGTATTACACTTTATTATCACATGTGACACGTCAGAGTGCAATGCTTTGTTTTGCGTACCATACACAAAGTAGGCAAAGAGTTGTCATGACAAAGTGTTCAATCTAGTCTCAATGGTCCCTCTGTTCTCGGCACCACCCCCCGCCCCCTTGCAGTTGGGTTCCTCTTTGTTCTGCAGTTCAGATCTATGCTAATTAACTAATTCTAACTCTGATCTAAAATTAACCACAATTCTGCAGCTAATTAACCTACGTTCAATTCATTAACCTACCAGTGCAATTTGGAAATCTCAAGTGACATTGAAACATTGGATCACGAAGAGTTGTCTGTGACTTGGAGGGTATTGACCAAAACACCCCCGCAAGCTGATCCCATTTGCCTGCGTTTGGCCCATATGCCTCCAGAATAATCTATATATTCCAGGCAGGTAATTGGACAAAGGCCAGAGATGGGAATAAAAAGAGACAATGGGTGTAGGAGTAGGCCATTTGGCCCTTTGAGCCAGCACCACCATTCAATGTGATCATGGCCGAGCATCCCCAATCAGTACCCCGTTCCTGCCTTCTCCCCATATCCCCTAACTCTGCTATCTTTAAGAGCCCTATCTAGCTCTCTCTCGAAAGCATCTAGAGAACCTGCCTCCACTGCCCTGAGGCAGAGAATTCCACAGACAAAAGGATAACGATTGAAATAAACTAGGATCTTGTTGAATGGGCGAGTAGATTTGATGGGCCGCATGGCCTCTTATTAACTTAGAATTGAACTTTCACCCTGCTAGCCTGTGTGGGATCTTGTGCACATTTTGTCTAGAAATTGCATTTCCAGTAATGTTTACGTTCAAAATAGTAGTTTAACTATATAATAGACTGGTGAAACATAGAAACACAAAACATAGAAAATAGATGCAGGAGGAGGCCATTTGGCCCTTTGAGCTAGCACCGCCATTCATTGTGATCATGGCTGATCGTCCCCTATCAATAATGCGTGCCTGCCTTCTCCCCATATCCCTTGATTCTGCTAACCCCTAGAGCTCTATCTAACACTCTCTTAAATCCATCCAGTGATTTGGCCTCCACTGCCAAAAGATTTCACAGAGAAAAGGATAACGATTGAAATAAACTAGAATCTTGTTGAATGGGCGAGTAGATTTGATGGGCCGCATGGCCTCTTAATAACATTATTGTACTTTCACGCTGCTAGCTATGGGATCGTGCACATTTTGTCTAGAAATTGCATTTCCAGTAATGTTTACGTTCAAAATAGTAGTTTAGCTATATAGTAGACTGGAGAAACATAAAACAAAGCAAATAGGTGCAGGAGGAGGCCATTCGGCCATTCTAGCCAGCACTGCCAGTCATTATGATCATGGCTGATCATCGCAAATCAATAACCCGTGCCTGCCTTCTCCCCATAATCTGAAGACGGGTTTCGGCCCGAAACGTTACCTATTTCCTTCGCTCCATAGATGCTGCTGCACCCGCTGAGTTTCTCCAGCATTTTGTGTACCCTCGATTTTCCAGCATCTGCAGTTCCTTCTTTAACACTTCTCCCCATATCCCTTGACTCCACTAGCCCCTAGAGTATCTAACACTATTAAATCCATCCAGTGATTTGGCCTCCACTGCCCTCTGTGACAGGGAATTCCACAAATTCACAACTCTATGGGTGAAAAAAACTTTCTCACCTCAGTCTTAAATGACCTCCCCTTTATTCTAAGACTGTGGCCCCGTTTAGTCTAAGACTAAAACAAGGAACTGCAGATGCTAGTTTACACAAAAAAAAACAACAACTCGAAGTGTTGGAGCACCTGTGGGGGGGCTGGACAGGCGACGGGGCTGAGGGTGTGAGATGCTGATGTGGGATAGGGAGGAACGAGTGCGGGGCCGGAACGTTTCTCCGGTGCGGTGGCGCCGGAGCCGGAGCCGGAGCCCGAGCGGGTGCGCTGCCGGACACGGGGTTGAGGGACCGGTAATGGCGGCGCCCAGGAGCGGCGTGTGAGGGCGGGGAACTAGAGACCGGGGCCGGGGGAACTAGAGACCGGGGCCGGGGTAACTAGAGACCGGGGCCGGGGTAACTAGAGACGGGGGGGTAACTAGAGACCGGGGCCGGGGTAACTAGAGACCGGGGCCGGGGTAACTAGAGACCGGGGCCGGGGTAACTAGAGACCGGGGCCGGGGTAACTAGAGACCGGGCCGGGGTAACTAGAGACCGGGGGAACTAGAGACCGGGGCCGGGGTAACTAGAGACCGGGGCCGGGGTAACTAGAGACCGGGGCCGGGGTAACTAGAGACCGGGGCCGGGGTAACTAGAGACCGGGGGCCGGGGTAACTAGAGACCGGGGGGAACTAGAGACCGGGGCCGGGGGTAACTAGAGACCGGGGCCGGGGTAACTAGAGACCGGGGCCGGGGGAACTAGAGACCGGGCCGGGGTAACTAGAGACCGGGGCCGGGGTAACTAGAGACCGGGGCCGGGGTAACTAGAGACCGGGGCCGGGGGAACTAGAGACCGGGGCCGGGGTAACTAGAGACCGGGGCCGGGGTAACTAGAGACCGGGGCCGGGGTAACTAGAGACCGGGGCCGGGGTAACTAGAGACCGGGGGGGAACTAGAGACCGGGGCCGGGGTAACTAGAGACCGGGGCCGGGGTAACTAGAGACCGGGGCCGGGGTAACTAGAGACCGGGGCCGGGGTAACTAGAGACCGGGGGCCGGGGTAACTAGAGACCGGGAGAGACCGGGGCCGGGGTAACTAGAGACCGGGGCCGCGGGGAACTAGAGACCGGGGCCGGGGTAACTAGAGACCGGGGCCGGGGTAACTAGAGACCGGGGGCCGGGGTAACTAGAGACCGGGGCCGGGGTAACTAGAGACCGGGGCCGGGGTAACTAGAGACCGGGGCCGGGGTAACTAGAGACCGGGGCCGGGGGGAACTAGAGACCGGGGCCGGGGTAACTAGAGACCGGGGCCGGGGTAAACTAGAGACCGGGGCTGGGGTAACTAGAGACCGGGGGCCGGGGTAACTAGAGACCGGGGGCCGGGGTAACTAGAGACCGGGGCCGGGGTAACTAGAGACCGGGGGCCGGGGTAACTAGAGACCGGGGCCGGGGTAACTAGAGACCGGGGCCGGGGTAACTAGAGACCGGGGCCGGGGTAACTAGAGACCGGGGCCGGGGTAACTAGAGACCGGGGGCCGGGGTAACTAGAGACCGGGGCCGGGGTAACTAGAGACCGGGGGCCGGGGTAACTAGAGACCGGGGCCGGGGTAACTAGAGACCGGGGGCCGGGGTAACTAGAGACCGGGGCCGGGGTAACTAGAGACCGGGGCCGGGGGTAACTAGAGACCGGGGCCGGGGGGAACTAGAGACCGGGGCCGGGGTAACTAGAGACCGGGGCCGGGGTAACTAGAGACCGGGGCCGGGGTAACTAGAGACCGGGGCCGGGGTAACTAGAGACCGGGGCCGGGGGGGGGTAACTAGAGACCGGGGCTGGGGTAACTAGAGACCGGGGCCGGGGTAACTAGAGACCGGGGCCGGGGTAACTAGAGACCGGGGCCGGGGTAACTAGAGACCGGGGCCGGGGTAACTAGAGACCGGGGGGGTAACTAGAGACCGGGGCCGGGGGAACTAGAGACCGGGGCCGGGGGAACTAGAGACCGGGGCCGGGGGGGGGGGGACTAGAGACCGGGGCCGGGGTGACTAGAGACCGGGGCCGGGGTGACTAGAGACCGGGGCCGGGGGGACTAGAGACCGGGGCCGGGGGAACTAGAGACCGGGGCCGGGGGAACTAGAGACCGGGGCCGGGGGAACTAGAGACCGGGGCCGGGGTAACTAGAGACCGGGGCCGGGGGGTAACTAGAGACCGGGGCCGGGGTAACTAGAGACCGGGGCCGGGGTAACTAGAGACCGGGGCCGGGGTAACTAGAGACCGGGGCCGGGGTAACTAGAGACCGGGGCCCAGAGACCAAGGGCCAGGAGCCGCGGGGAACTAGAGACAGAGACCAGAGACTAGAGGCCGGAGACCAGAGTCCGAGGGCCGGGGAGCGGAGGGACGATAGACCGGGGCTGTATTGTATATATTTATCATTCGAATAAAGTATATTTTGAAATTTAAAAAAAGGGACGAGAGACCGGGGCTGCGAACACTAGAGACCGGAGACCAGAGGCCGGAGACCAGAGGCCGAGGGCCGAGGCTGCGAACACTAGAGGCCGGAGACTAGAGGCCGGAGACCAGAGCCCGGAGCCGCGCCATGGGGAAGCACAGCCGGGTGAGCGCGGCCGGCGACACCGCTGCTGACTCCACGCCCCTGATCCACAGCGGGATCAGTCAGTGGTTGTGGGGAGAATGGGGTTAGGAGCGATAGATCAGTCGTGATTAAATAACGGAGTAAACTAGATGGGCCGAATGGCCTAAATCTGCTCCAATCACCCGGGTGTTCAAGAAGGAACTGCAGATGCTGGAAAATCGAAGGTAGACAAAAGTGCTGGAGAAACTCAGCGGGGGAAGCAGCATCTATGGGGCGAAGGAAATAGGCAACGTTTCGGGCCAAAACCCAAAGGAAATCGACCCGAAACGTTGCCTATTTCCTTCGCTCCATATGTTTTGGGTCGAAACCCGAAGGAAATAGGTAACGTTTCGGGAAGAAACCCAAAAGCCGAAACTTTACCTATTTCCTTCGCTCCATGGATGCTGCTGCACCCGCTGAGTTTCTCCAGCATTTTTGTGTACCCACTCACAGACCCAGGTTCAATCCTGACCTCGGGTGATCTGTCTCTCTGTGGGTGGAGTTTGTACATTCTCCCTATGACCGCGTGGGTTTCCTCTGGGAGCTCCGGTTGGAATGGATGAGAAAGTGGGATTACATTGAACTAATGTGAACAAGTAATCAGTGGTCGGCATGGACTCGGTGGGCCGAAGGGTCTGTTTCCATGTGTGAGAAGGGACTGCAGATGCTGGTGTACTCTGAAGACAGACACAAAATGCTGGAGTAACTCAGCGGGGCAAGCAGAATCTCTGGAGAGAAGTGTAGATAGATGTTTCGGGTCAGTCTGAAGAAGGGTCTCGACCCATTGAGTTCAAGTTCAAGTGAGTTTATTGTTATGTGTCCCTGATAGGATAATGAGATTCTTGCTTTGCTTCAGCACAACAGAACATAGTAGGCATTGACAACAAAACAGATCAGTGTGTCCATATACCATTATATGGTCTATGGACACTTCTCTCCAGGTCTGTTTCCATGTTGTGTCTTTAAACTAATCTCCAGTCTCCGTGTCTCCTGATTATAAAGTATTCTGATGGTGAATTTGCAGTTCTGGAAAAGTTCAGTGGAAGCTTTGCTAATTCCCCGGTGATAATCTGCTGCTGGTAAATGCCAGCCATTGTTGGGTGTTATTGTAAATGATTTGAACTTCTGTGTTGAAGAAACGTTTCTTTGAATCTCTCTTCAGTCTAAGAACCAGAAGAAAGCTCGGGGCAATGCAATTCACCTTGCACAGGAGGAGTACACCAGCGTTCCGCATTCCTTTGTCTTCCACCGAGGTCAGGTTGGACATAATGTGCTGCAGTTGATCGCAGACCTGAGACGGTTGTTGGAGCCTTTCACTGCTCGTTCACTGACGGTGAGTTTCAATCTCCGACGTCCCGTTACTAGGTCACAGAGTCACAGACTTGTACAGCACGAAAGCAGGTCCGTCGGCCCAATTAATGCATGCTAATCAAGATACCCATCCAAGCTAGTCTCATGTTCCTGCATTTACCCCATATCCCTCTAAACCTTTCCTATCAATGTACCATTCCAAATGTCTTCTAAATGTTGTTATTATACCTACAACTACCCTCTCTGCTCGTTCCATATACCTACTACCCTCGGCAAAAGTTGCCCATCGGGTTGCACTAATTTCCCCCCCTCATCTCAAACCTATTTCCTCGGGTTCTTGATTCCCCCACCTTGGAGAAAAGACTCTGCATTCACCCTATCAATTCTCCTCATGATTTTATCTCTATAATGTCACCCGTCAGCTTCCTACGTTCCGAGGAATAAAGTCCTAATTTCCGTGAGGAAGAAACGAGTGACCGGCTTCCAACATGGCCTGAAGTAGTTGGAGTAAAGGGAATTGCCTTAGGGTATTTCAGTATGAAGTAAGAGAGAAGGCTTTGCCCTGTACAGTTACCAAGATGCTGTAGGCACAATAAGAAGCCATCAAATTCTACCATTCAATTAACTCACGCAAGTTCAGTATCTTAACTCAACGAGCTCTCTGCTTTACTTACTGAGCATCAAGTTGATGCGGTCTGATGAAGAGTGAGGGTGCGAAAGTTCAATTTTCTGTCCTCGGGAGCTATGGTTGCAAGTAGATTGTTGGCAATTCCCAGGTTTGGCAAGTGACAGAAGAAAAGATCTAAGCAGTGTCGTAGTGTGAGATTCTACTGAACAAAATAGTTAGAGAGAGCGATAGCATGAAGCAGGCCTTTTGGCCCTGCGTGTCCACACTGACATATTAACTACCCATTCACACTAATCCTACGCTAATCTAATCCACTTTTATTCTCTCCACATTGTCATCAACGCTCCCAAGTTTTGACCACTCCCTGCACTAGGGCAAATTTATGGAAGCCAATTAATCTACAAACCTGTACATCTTTTGGATTCAGTGGGAAGCCGGAGCACCAGGAGGACACCCACGCAGTCACAGGGCTGTGTACAAACTCCACACGGGTAGCACCTGAGACAGGGATCAAATCCAGGACTCTGTCGCTGTGAGGCAGCGACTCTACCAGCTGCGCCATTGTTGGTGTTCTTAGTTTCCAGTAATGATGGTGTTACAGGAGTGCAGTAGAAAGTATTTCATTGGGATACATCGAAGCTTGGTTCGGGAATAACTCCATCCAAGACCGCACAAAATCGCAGAGAATTGTGGACGCAGCCCAAACCATCACGCAAACCACCCTCCCTTCCATGGACGCAATCGACATTACACGCTGCCTCAGCAAGGCCAGCAGCATAATCAAGGGTCAGTCTTGCCCTGGTCACTCCCTCTTCTCCCCTCTAGCATGCACTCTACACTTTCACTGTACTTCTATATAGAAACATAGAGAATAGGTGCATGAGGAGGCCATTCGGCCCTTCGAGCCAGCACCGCCATTCATTGTGATCAGGGCTGATCGTCCCCAATCAATAACCTGTGCCTGCCTTCTCCCCATATCCCTTGACTCCACTAGCCACTAGAGCTCTATCTAACTCTCTCTTAAATCCATCCAGTGATTTGGCCTCCACTGCCCTCTGCGGCAGGGAATTCCACAAATTCACAACTCTCTGGGTGAAAATGTTTTTTCTCACCTCAGTGTTAAATGGCCTCCCCTTTATTCTAAGACTGGCCCCTGGTATATGTATATGATAATAATAAACTTAACAAAAGTAAACTACAACTCAGGACTCATCCTTTGATATTAAATGATTTTTCAGGTGCGGAAGAAGAACATGCTGAAAGATTTTGTTTCGGTGGCCGGACCGCTGGGGGTGACGCATTTCTTAATCTTTACAAAATCACCGAACTGTGTAAATTTAGTAAGTAGATAAAGCTTCAAATCAATTTTCTGCATGTTGATTATTTTTGCAAATGTTACGCCCATTCTTTCTATCACCAGGAAAGTGACCTGACACAAGTCAGCTGGAGAGGCAGGCTTGTGAAGGTTTCTACAGTTCTGCGTTGAGGTCTGTTCTGCTTGGCCAGTGCCGCTGAATAGTTCCACCTGCCTTTACCCCTTGCACTCACACAGCACTGCGGATTGCAGAGACATCACCGCAATGGCTGTTATACATTGGGCATACAGTGTGGAAACAGGCCCTTCGGCCTAACATTGCCCACACCGACCAACATGTCCCATCTACACTAGTCCTACCTGCCTGTGTTTGGCCCATATCCATCTAAACCTGTCCTACCTATGTGTCTGTCGAAATGTTTATTAAACATAGCTCAACTAGCTTTTTTGGCAGCTCGTTCCATATACCTACCATCCTTTGTGTAAGAGAAAAGTTACCCCTCGGGTTCCTATTAAATTTTGCCTCCCCTCACCTATGTCCTCTTGATTCCCCTACTCTGGGTAAAAGACTCTGTGTAATTACCCAATCTGTAGTCCTCATGATCTTATGCACCTCTACAAGATCACTCCTCATCCTCCTGTGCTCCACAGAATAAAGTCCTAGGCTGCTCAACCTCTAACTACGGCTCAGGCCCTCGAGTCCTGGCAACATCCCCGTAACGCCAATCTGCACGCTTTCAATAGACAATAGGTGCAGGAGTAGGCCATTCGGCCCGTCGAGCCAGCACCGCCATTCAATGTGATCATGGCTGATCATTCCCAATCAGTACCCCGTTCCTGCCTTCTCCCCATATCCCCTGACTCCTCTATCTTAATGAGCCCTATCTAGCTCTCTCTTGAAAGTATCCAGAGAACCGGCCTCCAACGCCCTCGGAGGCAGAGAATTCCACACTCACAACTCTCTGTGAGAAAAGGTTTCCAGCAGAACAACATCTTTCCTACAAAGGGGTGACCAAAACTAAACACAATACGCTAAATGTGGCTTCACCAACGTCTTATACAACTGTAACGTGACCTCCCAACTTCTATGCTCAGTACTCTGACCGATGAAGACCAAGATCTAACTGTGACGCCACTTTCAAGGAAGTCGCAGTACAAGATTAGTGGAGATCCTGGGATTAAGTTGTCTCTCACCTGTTTCAATGTAAGGGTTTGCTGGGAGCTTTACTGATAAACGATTACTATTGTTTTCAAAGCACTCGTTTACATTTTCTTTTTTTTTTTTCTCCATCACCTTCCAGAAATTGGCTCGTTTACCACGAGGCCCCACGCTGACTTTCAGAATTTGCCAGGTGAGTGTTGCCTGCTCGGTTGCAAGCTCGGAGTGGCCTGGAGATTTCTGTGGGTAGCAATCTTGGACTCCCACAGTTCAGATATCGGATATAAAAGTGCCACAATCTGAGCAGAATGCAACTCATCGATGCCAGTCGTTAGGATCAAAACATTTTTAAGCTGCAGATACAGCGAATCCAAAATAGCAAAACAGAAAAAACTGGAAACATAGAAAATAGGTGCAGGAGTTGGCCTTTCGAACCCTTCGAACCTGCACAGCCATTCAATATGATCATGGCTGATCATCCAAAATTAGTACCCCGTTCTTAGCAGACTTAGCTGACTTAGCAGTGTATTTGACTAGAGAAACGGGTAACGTTTCTTCAGACTTTTCTTCAGAGCAAACTGTTTATCAGTTGTGAACAAGGGTGTCCGATCTGAAATATTAACTGTTCTTATTGCCATGGATGCTGCCTGACCCTCTGAATGTTTATAGCATTGCGTGTCCTTATTCCATGAATGACAGTCAGATTGCTTGGTACAAAATCTCATTTGTAACTTTGGAAAAGCAGTCAGTTTGTTAAAGCAACATTGACAGAGATTGATTGATAGGATAACTAAAGGGGACAGGTAAGGAACTGCAGATACTGGAATCATGAACAAAAAATTATTATTTTTTGGCATAATAGACAGTGCATGTCCACAGACGCACCGTAGACATTTTATCGGAGCGCACCACAAGAAGGTTTGGGTGGCTGGCGCTGTGAGGCAGCAGCTCCACCTGCTGCGCAACTGTGCCGTCCCGTTTCCATGGTGTATGACACCTTGGTTCAAAAGTAAAGGACGTTCTTTTAGGAAGGAGATGAGGAGGAATTTCTTCAGTCGGAGGGTGGTGAATCTGTGGAATTCTTTGCCACAGAAGTCAGTGGAGGCAAAGTCATTGGATATATTTAAGGCAGAGATGGATAGATTCTTGATTAGTTCGGGTGTCAGAGGCTATGGGGGAAAAGGCAGAAGAATGGGGTTTGGAGGGAGAGATAGATCAGCCATGATTGAATGGCATAGACTTGATGGGCTGAATGGCCAAATTCCACTTCCTATGGCTCATTGGGAATGGTCTTTGCTGATTCTCTCTGCCCGTGTGATTCCCAGTATTCCCTGGTGAAGGACATCGTCTCGTCGTTGAAGAGGCACCGGATGCATGAGAGCCAGTTCACCCACCACCCGCTGCTGGTGCTGAACAACTTTGGTGGGGACGGCATGCATGTCAAGCTCATGGCCACCATGTTCCAGAACCTGTTCCCGACAATCAACGTCTACAAGGTAGGTTCAATTCAGTTTAGAGATACAGCGCGGAAACAGGCCCTTCGGCCCACCGAGTCCGTGCCGACCAGCGATCCCCGCACACATTAACACTATCCTACACACACTAGGGACAATTTACACTTATGCCAAGCCAATTTTTACCAACATACCTGTACGTCTTTGGAGTGTGGGAGGAATCCGAAGATCTCTGAGAAAACCCACGCAGGTCACGGGGAGAGCGTGCAAACTCAGTCCAGACAGCTCTCGTATCATGATCGAACCCTGGTCTCCGATGCTGTGCCAGTGTACCGCACCGTAGGTGTTTGTGGAAAGGGTTGAGGAGGGGCTGGGGTTGGTTATGAGAGAGGGACGGATTGGGGTTGATTATAGTTTTTTTAGTTTAGAGATACAGCGTAGAAACAGGCCCTTCGGCCCATTGGGTCCGTGCCGACCAGCGATCCCCGCACATTGACACTATCCTACACTGCAGGGACAATTTACAATTCTAAATAAGCCAAATAACCGACAAGCCTGCACGTCTTTGGAGCATGGGAGGAAACTGGAGAAAACCCACGCAGGTCACAGTGAGAACGTACAAACTCCGTACAGACAGCACCCGTAGTCAGGATCGAACCCGGGTCTCTGGCGCTGTGAGGCAGCAACTCTACCACCGTGCTGCCCAAGAGCGACTACTTTCTGTATTTGCCACTGTCCGTATCTTTTACGCTGCTCTTTTGCTCTTTCACCTCTAGGTTGGCCTGAACACCATCAAGCGCTGTGTGCTGATCAACTATAGCCCAGCCAGTCAGACCCTTGAGGTCCGGCACTAGTAAGTGAGCCCCCAGCGTCCGCGTTCCTCTCCGCACCCTGCAGGGTGGTCACGGGTTGTGAACAAGTGTGGAGGAGGTTAGGTGCTGTATACGTCTCCAGGCTCCAGTCAGCTGGGCCGCATCTTCGCTGCACCAGTCATCGCTCGTGTGGTTAGGAGCGAGGGAGTGATCGGCGGGCGGGCGGGCGAGGGAGGCAGTCAGCAGTGATCCAGGGTTGTAGGAGGAGGCACCATGAGAAAGGTGATGCAAAAGCAGCCACTATATTCAAAGATCTCCCACCCTGGTCATCCCTTCTCCCGTCAGACAGAAGATAGAGAGGATTGCCAGAGAAAATAGAGATAAACAGAAAAGATAGCAATGCTTGAAAGCAAGCACCAGCAGATTTACAAACATCTTCCCCTCTCTTATCAGGCTTCTGGACGGTCCTTCTATAAGCTAGGGTATTGCCCGATTCACCTCTACCCCATCACGGACATTGGACCTCGTGTATGGAACTGTTACGCTATAATGCGGAGTTCTGTATTCTGCATCTTCCCTTCGCCCTAGCTATTGTACTAGAGTTTGGCTTGTTTGTATTTATGTGTAGTAGGATCTGGATCAAAGGGAGAGACAACAATTGGGCTGCATGAAGACGGGAGGGTATGGAATTGAGGGGGGTGTAACTGGGGCGCCAGGTATCACCGTTGAGCCCTCTTGAGATGTTGTGGGCTTATCAATGAAACGTCAAAGAAGGAGGGTGCCCACCTGATGACCCGGATGACGTACCTACCCTACCTTTCACCACTGCAAACCCACTGCAAATAGCAAGAGTGCCGACTTATTGCAGGGATTGAAACATCGTCCTATTAGCCTTGCTTACTGATGAGAGCTAGTGATGAGATAGCATGAAAAACAAAACTTTTCACTGTGAAAACAAGGAACAAGAAATAAGTTGACCTGCCGTGCTTTGTCCTGCTCCTCCACCCCCTAGCTCCTGCAATCAGTCTGAAGAAGGTTCCCGACCAAAAACATCATCCATCCATGTTCTCCAGAGATGCTGTCCGACCTGCTGAGTTGCTCCAGCATTCAGTGTCAAAGCTTTTCAATGTACCTCAGCACACATGACAATAATACAGATAAACCTAAACCTGAAGGGTTGTTGGTTACGTGATAATCCTGGGGGAGGAATGGGAATCTACTGGACAAGGGGGTGAGGTGATGTTGAGGGAGGGTGGAACAGCCCCTGGCCGTCTCCGGTCATTTGGCTTCTCTCTCTCCTCCCTGATTAATGGGAGTAGTTTTGGATCAGATGCCTCTCAAAGAATCATAGAGAGTCCTATAATCAGCACGGTGGCATAGAACCCACTGCTCTTGCTCTGCTGATGAAGATTCTAGGCTTGAAAGGTGATGCTGAAGTAGCTAATAGTTAGGGGTGGCTCAGCGGAAGAGTTGCTGCCCAACAGCGCCAGTGACCTGAGTTCCATCCGTGACCCCGGGTGCTGTCTGTACGGAGTTTGTACGCTCTCCCTGTGACCGTTTGGGTTTTCTCCGGTTTCCTTCCACATACCAAAGACGTGCGGGTTTGTAGGTTAATCGGCTTCTGCAAATTGCCCCTAGTGTGGGGAAAGCATCCTGCCCGCCTGCTTTACGGTATGGTACAGCAGTTGCCCCGTAGCAGACAGGAAGGCACTACAACGGGTGGTGAAAACCGCCCAGTACATCATCGGTGTCCCGCTCCCTGCCTTGGATGCCCTCCACCGAAAACGGTGTCTGAGACGGGCCGGGAAGATCATCAAGGACCCCTCCCACCCTAACCATGGACTGTTTGCCCTCCTACCATCGGGGAGGCGGTACAGGAGCCTCAGGTCCTGCACCAGCAGGATGAGGAGTAGCTTCTACAATAACACCATCACACTGCTGAACTCAGAGTCCCGCCGATAGATTCCCACATCTGTATTTATTTATCTGTATTTATCTATATATTGCTATCACTACGTACTGACACTAAACTGCATTTCGTTGTACCCATACATGTATCTGTGCAATGACATTAAAGTTGAATTGAATTGAATTGAATAGAACTAGTGTGAACGGGATGATGGCAGGTCGGCATGGAGTCGTCAGGCCGAAGGGCCTGTTTCCGCACTGTATCTCTAAACTAATCTAAAGTCATACAGCATGGAAAGAAGCCCTTTGGCCTAATTCCACACCGACCGAGATTCCCGTCTATGCAAGTTGTAATTCCTGAGCAAATCAGCAACCCCTTCGACTCCCTGCATCCCTTGCATTGTACAGTAGAGGGTGCCACTGAGCCTCTCAGCGAGGGGTTGAAGCCTTGGTTAGCTAGGGTATGTTTAGATACAGCGCGGAAACAGGCCCTTCGGCCCACCAAGCCCGCGCTGACCAGCGTTCCCCTCACATTAACGCAAGCCTACACACACACGGGACAATTTACACTTAGACCAAGTGTACAAACAAACCTGTACGTCTTTGGAGAAGGGTCCCACCCCGATACGTCACCTATCCATGTTCTCCAGAGATGTTGCCTCACCCGCTGAGTTTCTCCAGCCTGTACGTCTTTGGAGTGTGGGAGGAAACCAAAGATCTTGGAGAAAACCCATGCGGTCACGGGGAGAACGTACAAACTTCGTACAGACAGCACCCGGGTCTCTGACGCTGTAAGGCAGCAACTCTGCCGCCCTTATCTGAAACGTAAATGATAAGTAAATGGAGAAACAAAGAACTGCAGATGCTGGTCAATACATAAAAGCAGAGTAACTCAGCGGGTCAGGCAACATCTCTAGAGAACATGGACAGGTGACGTATCGGGTTGGGACCCTTCTCCAGAGGGAGTGGTGCTAATGATCATTGCTGGAGAAGGAGTGGGTGGAAGGGCTGGATAATGCCCTGGGTGGCAGGCTCACGGGGTTGAATAGCCTATTGGTGCTCCCCGTGTGTAATGGAAACAATAACGGAGGTGTCCTCTCCAGCTCCATCAAGGTGGTTCCTGTCGGGATGAGCCGGGGGATAAAGAAGCTGCTGCAGGAAAAGTTCCCCAACATGAACAGGTTTGAAGACATCAGTGAGCTCCTGCAGAAGTAAGTCCTGCCTTTGTATTCCAGCACCGGTCTGGCCCAGGGCACCAGAGTGCTTGGATTAGGGAGGAGTAGCTGCAAAGAGCAGTTGGACAAACTTGCTCTCACCCAGGAGCAGGTTTGTTGTGAAAGATTTGCCACTGGGTCAGGGTGTTCCCTCATTTCCTTTATTTTACAAAGGACACAGAGTGCTGGAGTAACTCAGCGGGTCAGGCAGCACCGCTGGAGAACACGGATAGGTGACATTTCGGGTTGGGACCCTTGTTTAGACTGTGGGGAGGTGGTGGAGAAAGCTGGGAGAGGGGCGGGCTGAGGCAAAGCTTGTGGAATGATGAATAGGTGGGGGGGGGGGTTGATAGGCATGTGGTTTGACAAAGGCAAGAGATGTAAAGCCAAAAGGTGTGAGATAAGGGCTGAAGAAATTGTGAAGCCAGATGGAGGAATGTAGGGGAAGGAGAGGGGAGGAACGGGTGCGAGTCCAGGTGGGCTGAGGGAAGAGGAAGGGGCACAAAATAAGGGTGGGGTTTAAGTTAGTTACCAAAAGTTGGAGAATTTTATGTACATACACTGCTGTAATTTCTACATGGTGAAACCAAAATGTATAAATATGGCCTTTATCAAAATCTGACAATGTGCACTTTAACCACGTGTGATTTTTTCTTATTACAAATCTCAAATTGTGGAGTACAGAGGCAAATAAATAAATGATGGGTCTTTGTCCCAAACATTATGGAGGGCGCTGTATAAAGATGGGACCGTCCTCTTTCTCCGCTCTCCCTCTCTGCGCACTAATGATCCTGGGTCGCTGCTTGCATCTGTTTTCAGAGGAGCCAACCTGTCCGACAGCGAGGCTGAGCAGGATGGAGATCACAACATCACTGAGCTGCCGCAGAACTATGCTGGCCGCGGAAACCTGAAGGCCCAGCAGAGTGCAATTCGGCTGACGGAGGTCAGTAGGTTCTAGCGCGGAAACCTCCCCAACACCGCGCCAACCAGCGATCACCCTGCACACTAGCACTGTTGAAACATATAAGATTGTTAAGGGCTTGGACACGCTAGAGGCAGGAAACACGTTCCCGATGTTGGGGGAGACCAGAACCAGGGGCCACAGTTTACGAATAAGGAGTAAGCCATTTAGAACGGAGACGAGGAAACACTTTTTCTCACAGAGAGTGGTGAGTCTGTGGAATTCTCTGCCTCACAGAGGGCGGTGGAGGAAGGTTTTCCTAATGCTTTCAAGAGAGAGATAGATAGGGCTCTTAAAGATAGCGGTCAGGGGATATGGGGAGAAGGCAGGAACGGGGTACTGATTGGGGATGATCAGCCATGATCACATTGAATGGCGGTGCTGGCTCGAAGGGCCGAATGGCCTACTCCTGCACCTATTGTCTATTGTCTATCCTACACACACTAGGGACAATTTACAACCTTTACCGAAGCCAAGTAACCTGCAAACCTGCACGTCTTTGGAGTGTGGGAGGAAACCGGAGCACCCGGAGGAAACCCACGCGGTCACGGGGAGAACGTACAAACTCTTGACTGATAGCATTTGTAATCAGGATGGAACCAGGGTCTCTGGTGCTGAGCGGCAGCGGCTTCACCAGTTGCGCCACCGTTTGGAAGATCAGGACCGATGCAGCAAATGCTGAAGGCCGTATATTGCAGGCCATCGTGTCTCTGTGACCTGCCAGCCCCCGGTTTGCCCTTGCATCTACCCATTGATCAGGATTGTCCAGAGGATTATTGCGGTCTCGGAAGTCGAGTACCCTGATATCCCCCTCGAGAAGAAACGGACAGGGCCAGGCGGGGGAGGGCTCTGTCCGAGCCAGCTGTTGCCCCTTTTCCGGGGTCACGTCCGTGCCCGGGTGGTGTTAGAGAGGGACTACGCGCTACATACGGGCACCCTGGGGGATTTCCTGGAGTGAGGGGTGTGAAATCCATCTTTAATAAGGATGGTGATATAGTTGTTTAAATGTATTTGACATTTAAGAATATTTGTTTAGATAATTGGCTAACTTTGTTTTATGGTGGTGAGTTTCTTTGGTATTTTGTATTTAATATTATTCTTGTAATAATTGATTACATTTATTTTTGAAGCGAAGATGTTGCCACTAATCCCCGTGTATCTGTGTCACAGATTGGCCCCCGCTTAACCATGGAGTTGGTGAAGATTGAGGAAGGGATGTGCGATGGACAAGTGATGTATCATACATTTGGTGAGTGGAAGAATCTTTGTTATTGGCGATGATACGAGGGATGGTCTGACTTGTCTCTGTCTTCTTCTTCTTATCGAGTCCACACACAAGATTAGAAGTTGTCCAGCCAGAGCTGAACACACCTCTCGGCATCTGCAGACAACGGTGTCTGTCCTGCGCTTCTTGTGCTTGTGGTGGTGGTGGAGGAAAGATTGGTGGAAACAGGGCCGCGACGTGAACGCTCTTTCCTTTCTCTTTATCTCTGTAAAAGCCTCGAAAGACTCGCGGTGAAAGAAGGCCAATAAGTAGTTGCTGCTTTGACAACCTCCCGTTGTCCAGCCGAACGTCCAGTGAGAGTAATTTGGTGCCTTTGGTGAAAATATATTAATTTTTGGAAAGTGGTATTGAGTGTCTGATCCGTCATTCCAGTTAAAAAGACAGCGGAGGAACTCCAGAAGCGGCTTGAACATAAAGAGAAGCAACGGGAACTGAAGAAGGAGAGACGGAAAAAGCAAGAGGAAGATATTCGTCGCAAGATGAAGGAGCGGGAGCTGAACAAGTGAGTGTGATCGCATGCAGCGTGCATTACCTGCGCGGGAGCTGAACAAGTGAGTGTGATCGCATGCAGCGTACTTTACCTGCGCTCCCCTCCGCTCGCCGTTGTGCAGCCTCCTCCAGTCTCATCCAGAGAGACAGTGTGACTCTGCACAATAACACCAACCCTGTCTGGGGCACTGAGGGGGACACACGGTGGCGCAGCGGGTAGAGCCGCTTCCTCACAGCACCGGGCACACTGGTTCAATCCCTGACCTCGGATACTGTGTGTGTGTGTGTGTGCAGTTTGTACGTTCTCCCGGTGACCACGTGGGTTTCCTCCGGGTGCTCCAGTTTGCTTCCACACGCCAAAGACATGCGGGTTTGCAACTTAATCTGCCACTGTAAAAATGTTCCTAGTATGCAGGGGGTGGATGAGAAAGTGGGATAACATAGAACTAGTGTGAATGGGTGATGGATGGTTGGTGTGGACTTGGTGAATCAAAGGGCCTGTTTCCATGCTGGCCTCTGAAACAAACTGAATTACATAAAACGCACATAGAAATGGGAAGGAAGAACAATTACAATGAGGGAGAGAGGACGTTAGTTGTGTTGTTCACAGGGATGGATGTGTATGTTTTTGAATATAATAATGTTACGGAGCTTGTTCATGTGTAGGGCTGTCCGAAGTCAGGCATAAGCAAACCTGGCACAGCCTCGGGACAAATGCAAACTTTTTAGAATGCTTCACAGGGAAACCTTTAGGGAAACATGGACCAGTATGTTACAACTTAGGTCAGGCCGCCTCTCTGGAGATCTTGGAAAGGTGACGTTGCAGGTCTGGATCCTTCAGAGTGTATCTTTCAACCAGAATTAATGATACCTCATTGTCACACCGTGATATTCTTTGTTTTGCATCCCCAAGGTATGCCAAGAGTCACTACATAAAGGGTACCGACCGAGATACAAAGTATCTCATTTTAACACAAACCATTTTAACAGGGTCCGAACCCAACCGTCATGTGTCCATGTTCTCCAGAAATGCTGCCCGTCCCACTGAGTTATTCGAGCACTGTGCCCTTTTAGTGTAAATCAGCATCTGCAGTTCCTTCTCTCTCCAGCTTGTTTACAATTTAATTTGTCCTTTATTCCAGGAAGAAGAGTTTGGATGGAATTAGGAGGAAGATGCTTCACCCGGGTGAGGGTGAAGGCGAGGAGGATAGCGAGGCTGAGGACCCGGGTGCTGGGGAGAACGAGGATCGAAATGATAAGTCTGAGGATGAATCAGATCGGGAGTATTACAGGCAACAAGTCGGAGTTGAACCAGACAACGGTAATCTTCATATTTCATTTGAATATAGACACAAAATGCTGGAGTAACTCAGCGGGACAGGCAGCATCTCTGGAGAGAAGGAATGGGTGACGTTTCGGGTCGAGACCCGTCTCGATGCGCTGGCACCATCATATTTAATTTAGTCAAGTTATGTTTATTGGCTGAAGAAGGCTTGCGGCTCGAAATTTCATAACTTCCAGGAGCAGAATTAGGCCATTCGGCCCACCAAGTCTACACCGACATTCAATTGTGTCCGGTCTATCTTTCTCTCTCACCCACTTCTTGCCTTCTCCCCATAACCCCTGACACCCGTACTAATCAAAAATGTGTCAATCTCCAACTTAAAAATATCCACTGACTTGGCCTCCACAGCCTTCCATGGCAATGAATTCCACAGATTCACCACCCTCTGACTAAAGACATTTCTCTTCATCTCCTTTCTAAAGATATGTCCTTTTATTCTGAGGCTATGGACTCTGGTCCTAGACTCTCCAACCAGTGGAAACATCTTCTCCACATTCGCTCTATCTAGGCCTTTAACTATTTGGCGAGTTTCAATGAGCTCCCCCCCTCATCCATCTAATGTCACCTATCCTTGTTCTCCAAAGATGCTGACTGACCTGATCAGTTACCCCAGCAACATGTATTGCTATTAAAATGTATTGTCTTATGCCTAAGTCTGGTGAGTTACAGGTACAATGAAAATCTTGCTTGCACCAGCATCGGAGGCACGTCGAAATATGAGAGGGTGTCCATTCAGCCACTTGAATCCATTCTACCCCTCACTGAGGCTGATCTATAACCTAGCCCCATATAGGCAGCTTAAACCCCAGCCGTATGAACATTGACTTCTCTAACTTCAAGTAACCCTTGCTTTCCCTCTCTCTCCACCCCTTCCCCATCACAGTTCTTCGAGCAGTCATACTGTCTCCGACTATCATTTTTGGGTTGAAGAAGGGTATCGGCCCGAATCGTTGCCTGTTTCCTTCGCTCCATAGATGCTGCTGCACCTGCTGAGTTTCTCCAGCACTTTCGTCTACCTTACATTTTATCTCTGTTTGCTTTGTTGTTATCTTCTCCCAGCAAACAATGATCTATTCTACGTTCCTTGAACTTAATTCCCCTTGCCAGTTTTCACACCCTACACTTCCTTATCTATACACTTCCTTACCTATGCATCTCCCTCTCCCCTGACATCAGTCTGAAGAAGGGTCTCGACCCGAAGCATCGCCCATTCCTTCTCTCCAGAGATGCTGCCTGAGTTACTCCAGCATTTTGTGTCTCTCCCACATAAGCAGGGGTTGCTGAAAGCTATTGAGTAAAACTCTGAAAGAGTAATCGTTTTGTATGTGAGGTTCTGCAAAACCTGCCTCAGACCTGGTTCCTACACTTTCATCAAATTTATATCAGCCAAGCTGTGGGGAACTGGAATGGCTTAAGTGGTTTGCTTTGGTTTCCTGCTTGTTCTTGCGCGTGTAATCGGAGATGTCAAGATTTGCATTGCGTTGGTCTAATTTGCTCAGCGACGTCTCCTCCTCCTCCCACCCCCGCAAAGCTGACTCAAATATAAGATCTACTAGTTTATCTGACAATAACATTCAAATTACATTTAATAGGAATAAATTCTTGAGAAGATTTAATCGGAATTGCTGTCACGCACACACAGATGAAAGTGAACTGTGTACAAGAAATAAGCTGGTGCATGTTCAAACAATCTCTGTACATGTTCCCAGTCATTACACAAATTCAAGAGCTTCTTTTGGGACGCCACTATGATTTATTTTACATAATTGGAATGATCCTGCTCACGGGTAGACACAAAATGCTGGAGTCTGCGGGACAGGCAGCATCTCTGGAGAGAAGGAATGGGTGACGTTTCGGGTCGAGAACCTTCTTCTAACAGTTTCTCTGTTAGCTTACACATTCTTGAGTAAGTAAGTAAGTTTATTGGCCAAGTATTCACATACAAGGAATTTGCCTTGGTGCTCCGCCCACATGACATACAGTGACAGTTACGAATGACTCAGAAAACACTAAACAATAATAATAAGACATTAATGATAAAACACCATTGATCAAGCATGTGAAGCAACAAAATACCAGATCAAAGGGAGGCTATAGAATAGATTTTTGGCTGTTGAGTAGAGCAACTACTCGTGGATAACTACTCATGGATTCTACTGCCGTTTCTAAAATGCCGTGCTGTTTTGAATCATGTATGTCCAGGTTCATATGACTTGGGAGTTAAATTAGGCCATTCGTCCCATTCGACCTGCCATTCGATCATGGCTGATCTATT
Organism: Okamejei kenojei; assembly: GCA_035221665.1. NCBI lineage: Eukaryota > Metazoa > Chordata > Chondrichthyes > Rajiformes > Rajidae > Okamejei > Okamejei kenojei. Next base: position 4,711,422 of record CM069166.1, read on the forward strand.
TTTCCCCCTCAACCTTATTCTCCTGCCTTCTCCCTATATCCCCTGACACCCTAACTAATCAAAACCACTCAAATCTCCACTTTAAAAATACCCAATAACTTGGCCTCCATCACCGCTTGTGACAATGAATTCCACAGATTCACCACCCTCTCGCTAAATAAATTCCTCTGCATCTCCATTCTAAAAGTAAGTCCTTTTACTCTGGGCCTGTGCGTGCAAGGGATGTGCCTGAAGAATGCAGCCAGCAAAATCTATCCAAATTTGGAAGGGGATGCTGTAAAATAACAGTTTGCCTGTACTCGCTGGCATTTAGAAGGATGAAGGGGTTCACATTGAAACCTTACTGAATAATGAAAGGCCTGTGGGAATTGTGGGAAGAACTGGCCTGTTCTTCCATTTTGTCTTTCAACGTGGCATTACTTCACTCTGTGGCAATCGAACATTACTCTAGTGAATGTACCCTCTGAGAGCTTGGCTAAACATGCCTGGTGCCTGTGACCCATAGAGTCAAAAACAAGCCTGCTAAACGCAAAGAAGAACTTGTGAACTTAAGGCCACACCGAGACACCCTAATCTTCATACATAGATATAGAAGCCTATTGTTGAGTTTTGGCATTGCCTCAGAATACATAGAAACATAGAAAATAGGTGCAGGAGGAGGACATTCGGCCCTTCGAGTCAGCACTGCCATTCATTGTGATCATGGCCGATCATCCCCAATCAATAACCCGTGCCTGCCTTCTCCCCATATCCCTTGATTCCACTAGCCCCTAGTGTTCTATCTAACTCTCTCTTAAATCCATCCAGTGATTTGGCCTCCACTGCACTCTGGCAGGAATTCCACAAATTCACAACTCTCTGGATGAAAAAGTTTTTTCTCACCTGAGTCTTAAATGGCCTCCCCTTTATTCTAAGACTGTGGCCCCTGGTTCTGGACTAGCCCAACATTGGGAACATTTTTCCTGCATCTAGCCTGTCCAGTCCTTTTATAATTTTATATGTTTCTATAAGGTATCCCCTCATCCTTATAAACTCCAGTGAATACAAGCCTAGTCTTTTCAATCTTTCCTCATATGACAGTCATGATAGAATAGAGATGAAGAGAAGGATGGTGAGGCTGTGGAATTCATTGCCACAGACGGCTGTGGAGGCCAAGTCATTGGGTATTTTTAAGTTTGATACTAAATTACTAAGGGCATCAAAGATTATTTGGAGAAGGTAGGGGAACTTAACCTATCCATGTTCTCTAGAGATACTGCCTGACCACCTGAGATACTCCAGCACTTTGTGTCCCTTTGTGATTTGAGTTTGCCAAGTTCAGAGGTTGCAAAGGCAGGGATGAAGGCTTTAATGAAGTTATATTTAGGAGTGGGGACCATTCCCCTTGTCTCCTCACACTCCATCATTGTCTACATTTATGGTTTGGTGCTGGCACTGAGATGGATCTGTTGCTTCTCCCATCCTGACCGATGCCCTTTCGTTTAGTTTAGAGATACAGTGTGGAAATAGGCTCTTCGGCCCACCGAACGGACCGGATCGCTGGTCGTTCGGTCCGCAACACGCACTCGATCCCCGTACATTAACCCTATCCTACACACACAAGGGACAATTTTACATTTATACCAAGACATTTAGCCTACAAACCTGTACGTCTTTGGAGTGAGGGAGGAAACCGGAGAACCTGGGCAAACCCATGCAGGTTACGGGGAGAACGTACAAACTCCGTACAGACGGCCCCCGTAGTCAGGATGGAGCCCTGGTCTCTGGCGCTGTGAGGCAGCAACTCTACCGCTGCTCCACCTTCTGATCGCTGACCTGTTCTTCTGAGAGACAGCTGTTTGTGTCGTTTCGGCCCAAGTCTGTTTGCAACTTTTTCTTGTTTTCCGACAGATCTGTTCCCGGGAGCTTCGAACAGGAAAAGGAAGAGAGACAGATCGTCACAGTCATTTGGAAACGCTAAGAGGTCCAAGGGCCACGGGGCGTTTCCCAACAAGCAACGCACTCCGCCAGAACATGAAAGGAACAACAGAAGAAAGATGATGCAAGGGAGGAAATCGCATTTTATTGGCACTTCCCTGGCTAATTCCAGATTCAGGAGCTCGGGGCTCGGGAGTAAAATGGCATTTAAGGGCAAAGGTCACCATCGTCCGGGTTCCAATGTCAAGGTTCAACGCCTGGGCTCCAGGGTCAAGGTTCAACGTCCGGGCTCCAGGTTCACGGATCAACGCCCAGGCTCCAGGGTCAAGGTTCAACAACCGGGTTCCAAGGCCAAGGGTCAACGTCCGGGCGCCAGGGTCAAGGGTCAACGTCCTGGTGCCAGGGTCAAGGGTCAACGTCCTGGTGCCAGGGTCAAGGGTCAACGTCCGGGTGCCAAGGCCACGGGTCAACATCCGGGTGCCAGGGTCAAGGGTCAACGTCCGGGTGCCAAGGCCACGGGTCAACGTCCGGGTGCCAAGGCCACGGGTCAGCGTCCGGGCGCCAGGGTCAAGGGTCAACGTCTAGGCTCCAAGGCTAAGGGTCAACATCCGGGCTCCAAGGCCAAAGGTCAACGTCCAGGTTCCAGAGGCAAGGGTCGCCCTCATTAAACGAATGGAATGTTAATTTGAACAAAATTAACACAAGACCAGAAGAAGTCACATTCACAGAAAGACTTGATGCTTCCCCACATTGAAACACTCACCCAGAAGTGAAGCATTACAAATCTGTCAGTAAAATTCCCGTACCGAGTCAGTGCCTTTACAGTTCTCAACTTTATGCCAAGTACCGCGCGCAGTCTCATGTAATGTCAGTTGTGGAGGGAAAGAAGATTTGGTTAAAGATCACCTCAAAGACAATGACTCCCCTTGTGTTTCCCAGGTGTTGTTGGACTAAGATGCGGGTGGGATCTGACACCTGTGTTTGCTATCGGTTAAAATGGGGAACTACTCTGTACATGTTGTGGGGCTACTGTTTATCCCTCAAGCTATGTTACATAACCAGGTAACGAGTTGTTGCTAATGATAGCTTGCTGTGCACAGCCTCATGGCTGTCTGAACCGAAAAGTATTTTGGCAGTAAAGTGCTTCTGGATGTCCTGTCACAGGTGTGAAATGCAAGAGTCTCTTTCTTTCAGATCTCCTCCTCTGCAAGTTCCAGTGTTGAGAATCCCCTGAGATGGTAGGGTCCAGAGCAGTGAGAGAGGACTGGGTCATCGACCCTGGTCCAAGAGTTCCCTGCAGAGTGTAAATCCCAACGTTCCATCATCGGTGTTTCCACCCAGAGTCTGCGCTGAATCGGGTGCTTCATTGTAAATTCCAAGGTACTTCTTCAGTCTGACCTGCTGAGTTACTCTGGAATTTAAGGACCTCTCCCATTTACGTGTCCTTGGCACGCAAATTACGTGGTGGTCGCGTAGAGGCGCAGGGCATCGTGTGGCCGGTCCCACTGAGAAGCGCGGAGGGGTGTGTAGTTGTGCGCGGTATCGCGCGGCGCTCCGGATTTTGTACCGAACTAAATCTTCACGCGCCAACGGCCTGTCGCGTAACTGAGGGCCAAAGTGGGACAGGCCCAAGACCCTGGCACGATGCAACGTCTCACCTCCAACCGCAGCAGAAGCAGGCAAACGATCGCCGAACTCGGCCTGGGGCTCACGGCCGTTGCGGTCTGGATCCGCCCCCACCTACTACCAGAGCAGGGCCAAGAAAATTGAAGATAGACACAAAATGCAGGGGTAACTCAGCGGGACCAGCAGCATCTCTGGAGAGAAGGAATGGGTGACGTTTCGGGTCGAGACCCTTCTTCAGATTATTATACTTTCAATGATACTCTATTGTCACATGTACCTGTGTATAGTGGAATGCTTTGTTTTTCATACAACTCGATAAGATTATAGTGTAGACATCACCGAGGCTGTACACAAGTGTCGTTCCACTGATGTGAGGGATCCTCTGCCCCGAAAGCCTTGGTTTGAGTTCAATTCAAGGCACTGGTCCCAGGCAGCAGGATGTTCGGTGGCTCGTGAGTGATGGAAGCGAATAACCAAGGATACTGAGCTGGGGTAAGGGAGTAATCCTGTGGGAAGAGGAGGCGATTGTGACCTTTTGTTTAGTTTAGAGATACAGCATGGAAACAGACCCACTGGGTCTGTACCAACCAGCGGTCCCGGCACACTAACACTATCCAATACACACACACACACACACACACACCAGGGACAATTTACAATTATACCAAGCCAATTAACCTACAAACCTGCACATTTTTGGAGCGTGGGAAGAAACTGGATAAAACTCACTCAGGTCACGGGGAGAACGTACAAACTGTGTACAGACACCACCCATAGTCAGGATCGCACCCGGGTCTCCGGCGCTGCAAGGCAGCAACTCTACCGCTGCGTCACCGTGCTGCCTCATTAATTGCCCGACTAGACGGTTTTCTCCCTGGGTGCATCCATTTGTGACCTCGGTGCTCCTTGCACTCGGATCACTTGTAAATGCATCATCAGGCAACTCATGCAGAATACCTGCACTGGGGCACTTGTGTTATACACATCCAGTGTGAAATTCCAGGTTTAATATTTCTGCGAGAACCACAACGCAGCAAAGTTCCCCGTCAGCCAAAAGGAAACGGAAGCTTGGGTGGAAATCCACCTTGGAACCTCGTGCGACTAAGAGCTATGACCTTTCATTCTACCTAATATTTTTTCTTGGGTAGAATGACTTCATTCTTTTGTTCCTTATCCTTCCTCTTTCCAACTTCCCTCATTTCCTTTCCCATTTTAGTTTTAACTTCAGTCTTAACTTGCTCAAATTGGAACCAACAGCATGATGTTTCTGCGCCCTGGTAGGTCAATTCATGTTCTTGCCCCACATTCAACATCATTCCTTTGGTTTAGTTTATTGTCATGTGTACCGAGGTACGGTGAAAAGCTTTTGTTGCGTGCTAACCAGTCAGCGGAAAGACAATACATGATTACAATCGAGCCATTCATGGTGTAGATACATGAGAAGGGAATAACGTTTTAGTGTAAATCCAATCAAAGATAGCCCCAGGGTCGATAGTAGTTCAGGACTGCTCCCTAGCTGTTGGTAGTATGGTTCAGATGCCTGATAACAGCTGGGAAGATACACACAAAAAACAGGTCAGACAGCATCTCTGTAGAGAAAGAATAGGTGACGCTTCTTCAGACTGAGAGTCGGGGTCTCAACCCGAAACGTCACCCATTCCTTCTCTCCAGAGATGCTGTCTGACCCGCTGAGTTACTCAGCTTTTAGTGTCTATCTTCAATTTACACCAGCATCTGCAGTTCCTTCCAACACACAACAGCTGGGAGGAAACTGTCCCTGAATCTGGAGGTGTGCTTTTTCACCTTGGTATCGGGTGCCGAAAATGAGTACAGCTTCCTGGTCGGTTATCTCCCAGCACTGTCATTCCCGTCGAGTGAAGGCTGGTTCACTCGGGATCGATGGGGAGCCGCAGGAAAGCACCAGGCTTTCCGGAGATGAAGGAGCACCACTGGAGCGTTGAACGGCAGAGGCATCAACGAGTCAAATGGTCCCACAAGCAAGATTCAAGAGCGTTTATTGTCACGTGTCCCAGATAGGACAATGACATTCTTGCTTTGCTTCAACACAACAGAACATAGTAGGCATTGACTACAAAACAGATCAGTGTGTCCATATACCATTATATACATAAATACACACATGAATAAATAAATTGATAAAGTGTAAATAACAGATAAAGGGGTATTAATGTTCAGAGTTTTGTTTGAGTTGAGTTCAATAGCCTGATGGCTGTGGGGAAGTAGCTGTTTCTGAACCTTGACATTGAAGTCATCAGGCTCCTGCACCTTCTTTCTGAAGGTAACGGGGAGATGAGTGTGTGGCCAGGGTGGTGTGGGTCCTTGATGATACTGCCAGCCTTTTTGAGGCAGCGACTGTGATAGATCCAATGGCTCAAAGCAATGTTCTGGAGGAAAGAGACTGCAGAAGCTGGAACCCGAAGCAAAAAACAAAATGTTGGGGGGACTCAGTGGGTCGGGCGGCATCTGTGGAGGCAAACGGAAGTCAACATTTCCAGATGAAACCATGCATCGGTCCTGAAACCTTGACCATTGCCTTTTCCTCCACAGATGCTGCCTGACCCACTGAGTTCCTCCAGCAGCTTCCTTTTTGCCCGAGAACAAAGTTCTGTCCTGTTGCATTTGCGAATGGTGGGGAACTGTTAAACATATAATGGGGGAGAAGATTCCAGGGATCCTGTGTCGTCTCCTCAGCAGTGGAGCTCACTGCATGGGCACAGTTCTCTGTAACAATCATTCTGCACTCCGGTTATTTTTCTCTCTGTGTTCACCCTGTTGCACTTGCACACAGGCGCGAATCATGCATATTTTGATTTTTCTTGGCGTGCTATCCAGTCGAGATTTTCACTGTTTCTCAGATTAGGTGACCATAATGGAACAATACCAAGAGGCATGACAGGAAAGGTGTAGAAGGATATGAGTCAACGCAGGCAAGTGGGGCCAGCTTACAATGTCAGCTTGGTCAGCACATGCAAGTAGGGTGGAAGGGCCAGTTTCCTGTTCTATTGAGAGCTCTATAACCTTAGTAATTTCCACCACAACAGAAACCAACATTACCACCTCTTCAAGGCATTACGCAAAAAACAGAGCGCTGGCACCGCCCAGACTGTATTGCTCAGAAACTGCACCACAACTCAGAGCCTGTTCACACAAAGGGTGGTGGGTGTATGGAACAAGCTGCCAGAGGAGGCAGTTGAGGCTGGGACCATCCCAATGTTTAAGAAACAGTTAGACAGGTAGATGATGGATAGAACAGGTTTGGAGGGATATGAACCAAACGCAGATTGGTGGGACCAGTGTAGCTGGGGCATGTTGGCCGGTTGTGGGCATGTTGGGCTGAAGGGCCTGTTTCCACGCTGTATCACTTACTCAATTAGGAAAAAGGGAAATGCAACGAGATCTGGGTGTCCTTGTACACCTGTCACTGACAGTAAACATGCAGGTAGAGCAGGCAGCGAAGAAAGCTAATGGCATATTGGCCTTCATAACGAGGGCCAATTGAGTATAGGTCCTTCTGCAGTTGTACAGGGCCCTGTTGAGACCCGACCCGCTGAGCTACTACCCTACATTTCACTTTACTTTCACAAAATGCACTGCCCAGAATTCAACAAACCCTATACTTGGTTCAATTTTTTTTTTTTTTAAAGACACAAAGTGCTGGAGTAATTCAGCAGGTCAGGCAGGCAACATCTCCGTAAAACATGGATGAGCAACCCGAAATGTCATACATCCATCTTCTCCAGAAATGTTGTCCGACCTGTTGAGTTACTCCAGCACATTGATTTTTTTTTGTGTGTATGCCATCATCACCAGCTCCATCGACTTAACCACCTTTGCTTTTGTACACTGCCTCTATTTGGCATAAGACCAAATATTTTACCAATTGATTTCTCAATCTGAACTGCACATTAAAGATTTCTGGATGAACGCACCTTGTTTTTTCTGCACCTGCACACCCTTTAATGTCGACTTCCTCTGAATGAAAGGCCAGTCGTTGACTGAATGAGATTTGTTAAAGAAGGAACTGCAGATGCTGGAGAATCGAGGGTACACAAAAGGCTGGAGAAACTCAGCGGGTGCAGCAGCATCTAAGGAGCAAAGGAGATAGGTAACGTTTCGGGTCGAGACCCTTCTTCAGACTGAATGAGATTTCTCCTTTTGTGAACAGGACGTGGGAGCATTTGGCTGGATGCCAGTGCTGAACATGTTCTAGCACAGCCAGAGGCAACGATAGTTATAGTCATAGAAACATAGAAAATAGGTGCAGGAGGAGGCCATTTGGCCCTTCGAGCCAGCACCATTCATTGTGATCATGGCTGATCATCCACAATCAGTAACCTGTGCTTGCCTTCTCCCCATATCCCTTGACTCCTAGAGCTCTATCTAACTCTCTTTTAAATTCATCCAGTCAATTGGCCTCCGCTGCCTTCTGTGGCATAGAATTCCACAAATTCACAACTCTAACTGAGATGACAAAATGTTTTTTCTCATCTCAGTTTTAAATGGCCTCCCCTTTATTCTTTGACGGTGGCCCCTGGTTCTGGACTCTCATTATTGGGAACATTGTTTCTGCATCCAGCTTGTCCAATCCTTTTGTGATTTTATATGTTTCTATAAGAATCCCTCTCCTCCTTCTAAATTGCAGTGAATACAAGCCCAGTCTTTCCAATCTTTCCTCATATGATAGACCCGCCATCCCAGTGATTAACTTTGTGAACCTACGCTGCACTGCCTCAATAGCAAGGATGTCCTTCCTCAAATTACTCCTGTATGTGTTGCCTTTCATCAGCTATTCCCACGCTGCCTTTCCCAGATGCTGTTGTCACCTTACACCATCCCAGGACTCTACACTATGCAGATGAGCACACACCAACAACAGTCAGCGCACCATCCAACTGATCAGCACCAGCACCACCAATTGAGCCATTCGGCCCATCCACCCCTGACACGCCTCGGGCTCACGATTGTCACATATACTGAGGTGCAGTAAAAAGCTTTATTCTGATTGTTTTCCAAAGAGATCAGATGTACCATGCATAGATACAACCAGTTTAAACTCAAGTACATTAGACAGTGCACAGGAGAAGACACAGAGTGCTATATTGATTTGTTTATTATTGTCACTTGTACCAAGATACTGTCAAAGCTTTTGTTTGTGTGCTATCCAGTGAAAAAAAGACAATACATGAAGGCAATCAAGCCTTCCACACTGTAAACATAAAGGATAAGGGTACAGCATTCAGTGCAAGGATATAACTTTGAAGTCTGATAAAGTCAAGTCACTTTTATTTCTATAGCACATTTAAAAAACAACTCTCGCTGGCCAAAGTGCTTTACATTGGTGGAGGGACTAACGTTATATAACAGAGTCCAAGTAAAGAAAGTTCATAGATCTCCAATGAGGCAGATGGGAGGACAGGACCACGTTCCAGCGGATGTGAAGAACTGTTCAGTTGCCTGGTAACATCTGGGAAGAAACTGTTCCTGGATCTGTGGAGGTATGTGTGTTCAAACCTCTTGCAGAACATAGCTCTCAGCACTGTAGCACATCATTTTGTTAGACACCGTCCTCAATGGGGGAGAGGTGAATCGAACAGTACCCTGGCTTATGGCAATTGGTTTTGTTTAGTTTAGAGATACAGCCTGGAAACGGGCCGATCATCGGTCACCGCTACACTGGTTCTATCCCACCCTCCAGGAACAATTTAACAGAAGTGAATTATCCCACAAACCTTCACAAACCTTTGGAATGTGGGAGAAAATCGGAGCAGCCGGAGAAAACCCATGTGGTCACAGGGGGAACGTACAAACTCCGTACAGACTGCACCCGAGATCAGGATCAAACCCGGGTCCACTGCGCTGCAACTACCGCTGCGCCACTGTGCCGTCCCTAATTCTGGGCTACTTCAACATCACCTTTCAAGCCCGTAATCTTTACCGGCAGAGCAACACCAGTGGGTTCTTTGTCAATTTGTGCACCATTCTGACTTGAAAATAGCTCACCCGTCATCTCTCTTGGTTAACCTCTGCACCTCCCCATCCAATGTTGGGGGAGTCCAGAACCAGGGGCCACAGTTTAACAATAAGGAGTAAGCCATTTAGAACGGAGATGAGGAAACACTTTTTCTCACAGAGAGTGGCGAGTCTGTGGAATTCTCTGCCTCAGAGGGAGGTGGAGGCAGGTTCTCTGCATGCTTTCAAGAGAGAGCTAGATAGGGCTCTTAAAAACAGCTGAGTCAGGGGATATGGGGAGAAGGCAGGAACAGGGTACTGATTGGGGATGATCAGCCATGATCACATTGAATGGCGGTGCTGGCTCGAAGGGCCGAATGGCCTACTCCTGCACCTATTGTCTATTGTCTATTGTCTATAACACTTTGGATTCTTAGTGGCACATTGTGACAATCCTTTCCCACCTCCACAAAATCAATTATGGATGATGGATAATAAGTGTGTGCCTTGCCAGTGACACGCACAAGTGAATAACTACATTTGTGTGTGGTTGGTGAAAGGTGGAGTTTGAAAAAAAAAGGAAGAAACAGATTTGTATATAGAGGTGTTACTTACCGGAAACGTGCAAGCCTTTAGTTATAGGTGGTTTCCTGTTACTCGTATGCAAGAAAGAGCTGCAGGTGCTGGTTTCAACCAAAGAAACTTCCTCAGAAGAGTCTTGACCCGAAACGTCAAACCTCAAACCCATGCTCACAGTTGAGAGAGCAGCTACAATATAGAGGTTCGGCTAGGTAAAGAAACTGTGAGTCCAACTGTAGTTGTAGTGATTCTGTGTGTTTGCTTTGTTTTTTGCTTTTATCGTACTGTTTTTCCTGAACCTGAGTGTGCTTGGACCTCTGACTATCATCTGTCATTGCTCTGCATTCTCTGTGCCTTCCTAAATATCCCCCTCACCTACACCATTACCTCTTTTTTTCTTGTGAAGACTAAGTGCTGGAGTAGCTCAGCGGGTCAGGCAGCACCTCAGGAGAACATGGATAGGTGACGTTTTGGGACGGGACCCTTTTCAGTTGCCCTTCCTTACAATACAATGCAACACAATGATACTTTATTAGCCAAGTACGTTTTGCAACTTATACGAGGAATTTCATTTTCCAAGTCAGTCATACAAATAAAAAGCAACAGAACACATAAAACACATTTTAACATAAACATCCATCACATAAACATCATGTGACTCCTCCACATTCCTCACTGTGATGGAAGACGAAAAAAGTTCAACCTGCCTGATTCAGGTTCCCACGTTCACCACTCCTCACCACCAATCTTCTTCAAAATCTCTCCAACAGCCGCTCCTCAACCCCCCTTCCCCCCCCCCCCCCCACCCACCCCCCATCACCTATTAGAAACATAGAAACATAGAAAATAGGTGCAGGAGTAGGCCATCCGGCCCTTCAAGCCTGCACCGCCATTCAATGTGATCATGGCTGATCATCCAACTCAGTATCCTGTACCCGCCTTCTCTCCATTACCCCTGATCCCTTTAGCCACAAGGGCCACATCTAACTCCCTCTTAAATATAGCCAATGAACTGGCCTCAACTACCTTCTGCGGCAGAGAATTCCACAGATTCACCACTCTCTGTGTGAAAAATGTTTTTTCTCATCTCGGTCCTAAAAGACTTCCCCCTTATCCTTAAACTGTGATCCCTTGTTCTGGACTTCCCCAACATCGGGAACAATCTTCCTGAATCTAGCCTGTCCAACCCCTTAAGAATTTTGTAAGTTTCTATAAGACCCCCCTTCAATCTTCTAAATTCCAGCGAGTACAAGCCGAGTCTATCCAGTATTTCTTCATATGGAAGTCCTGCCATCCCAGGAATCAGTTCCTGTTGAGGTGCAGCCCACCCAACATGTGAAAGCCCCACCTCCTTGAGAAATGATCCTACTTCCTCAGACAGCTATAGCCCTCTCTCTCTACACCCATCAGCCACACATTCCTCTACTCTGGCTTCCTATATCTGAAAACACACGGTATCTTGCCATAGAAGGTAGTTGAGGCAGGCGCAATAACCACATTTAAAATACATTTGGACAGGTGTGTGAATAGAAAGGTTGAGAGGGATATGCGCCAAATACAGGTCTAGATTAGATGGGGCATGGATGAGAAGGGCCTGTTTCCTTCTTGTACGGCTAAATAGACAATAGACAATAGGTGCAGGCCATTCGGCCCTTCGAGCCAGCACCGCCATTCAATGTGATCATGGCTGATCATCCCCAATCAGTACCCCGTTCCTGCCTTCTCCCCATATCCCCTGACTCCGCTATTTTTAAGAGCCCTATCTAGCTCTCTCTTGAAAGCATCCAGCCAACCTGCCTCCACCGCCCTCTGAGGCAGAGAATTCCACAGACTCACCACTCTCTGTGAGAAAAAGTGTTTCCTCGTCTCCGTTCCAAATGGCTTACTCCTTATTCTTAAACTGTGGCTCCTGGTTCTGGACTCCCCCAACATCGGTAACATATTTCCTGCCTCTAGCGAGTCCAAACTCTTAACAATCTTATATGTTTCAATGAGATGCCCTCTCATCCTTGTAAACTCCAGAGTGTACAAGCTCAACGCTTCTATCTGTACTAATCCTCAGATTGCTACCTTGCCTTACATTTTTATTTCCCAGTTCCCTAAACTCTTCAAGACCTTGTCCTTCCTTCTTTCAACCAATGTGGTTTGGACCACATCACCTGGCTCTTTGAATCTCACAACTCACCTCTGGAGTTCAGCCCTCTGGTTCCAGATCAGACCAAGGGTAGTCATGATATTTGCAGCAGATCAGTCCTATGGAAGTGAGCATCAGTGAGCCAGTTATTGGTGGGAGAACGACAGTAGGCAGTGGTGCAATAACAGCTTCCATCACATATCTGATGAGAGTGGACACTGGTTGATAATTAGAGAGTTGGCATGACCTGGTGTTGTCGACAATATCCAGGTGGATGCCAGTGTTGTCACTGTAGGAGCGTCACGGTGGCGCAGCGGTAGAGTTGCTGCCTCACAGCGCCAGAGACCCAGGTTCGATCCTGACCACGGGTGCTGCCTGTACGGAGTTTGTATGTTCTCCCCGTGACCTGCATGGGTTCTCTCCGGGTGCTCCGGTTTCCTCCCACCCTCCAAAGATGTGCAGGTTTGTAGGTTAATTGGCTTCAGTTAAATTGTAAATTGTCCCCAGAGTGTGTGTAGTGTTAGTGTGCGGAGATCGATGGTCAGCACGGACCTGGTGGTCCGAAGGACCTGTTTCCGCTTTGTATCTCTAAACTACAGGTATAGCTAGTTCTAGAGCACAGGTCTGCAGTACAACTGGCCTTTGGTGTATGCAGTGCTCTCAGCCGCTTCTTGATACCACAAAGAGAGAAGGACATCTTCTGTGATAGTGTTGATGGGTGAAGGCTGGTTTCCATAACGGACTGGCTTACATCCACAAATCTCCCCAATTTGTTGTGGTCTGGGACAAGTTGTGACAGAATGCTTTCTATGATGCATCTGTAGAAATTGGTAAGAGACGTGTGAGACATGCCAAGTTCCCTTAGCCTTCTGAGGAAGTACTTAGCACATAGCTGTGTCTTCTTGGCCATAGCATCAATGTGGTGGGACCAGGACAAATTGTTGGTGATCTAACATCTAAGAACTTGAACTTGAAGGTATTGGTGTTGGAGTTACTCAGTGGGTCAGGCAGCATCTCTGGAGGTCATGGATAGGCAATGTTTTGTGTCGAGACCCTTCTTTAGACTCCCGGCAAAGTTATCTCAGCTGCTTTAATGGGCGGAAGAAATGATCACAGGAGCCTCGCGATTATGGTCGTGGTTCTTTGCATTGGCCTTGATCCCACTCTTCCCCCTTGATCCTTCTGAACCTTAGTTCCCCTAAAGTCTGAAACTCCAACTGCAGCGACAACAACTGCATTTCTTCCCACATGTCAGTTCAGAAAGATCGTTCTGCATTTCTGCAACTTTGCCACACTAATCTCACACGGGGTGCGATTAAATCTTGGTTCTGTCAGGTCTGCAGGGCTCCTGGGACAGGAGGCTTGATCTGACGTGTGATGGAATAATATCAGCCTGTAGTGATTGGATTTTAACAGGAAGGATGGCGGCTCAGTGGTAGAGGGCCAGAGACCCGGGTTCAATCCTAACTTCAGATGCTGTTTTTACAGACTTTGTACCTTCGCCCTGTGACCACGTGGGTTTTCTCCAGCTGCACTGGTTTCCTCCCACAACCCAAAGACATACAGGTTTGTAGGTTAAATGGCTTCTGTGAATTGCCCACATGATGAAACTAATTGTTGGTTGGCATGGATTCACTGGGTCCAAAGAGCCTGTTTCCAAGTAGTATCTCTAAATTAAACTAAGGAGTTAATTGCAATCAAATGAAAGGGCTAAGATTTACAAGTGAATGTTCAAGCATTTGGAGCAGTGATAATGAGGCATGATTCTGAGGATCATGAATCTTTGGGGTTCCCCTTCTCAGAGGGCTACAATCATTGATTATGATCTAGGTTGAAATGGATGGGTTGCTGGCTTCTCTGGGCTTTGGGGTAGCATGAGGGATCAGGACTTAGCATAGTGGCAGCTCTGATCATTGGCACAACCCGAGGGCTGACAGGATCTTCCTGCCATCATTCTTGTCTCATATAAACAAGCTTCCTGGAGCATGCAATAAATATTTGAAATCTGAATAGTTTTCTGTTTCCTGTTTAGGAAACATTATTGAAACCTCGCCAGCAAGTTCTGGCAGCTTCTCCCCTTGTTTCAACACAGACCCAAGTCCTGTGTCAACTTGGCTGCATTTTTACCACAACGTACAATGTTTGTAGGAAAGAATAGAAGAGTTAACTCAGCGGAATAGGGAGCATCTCTGGGGAGAAGGAATGGGCGATAGACACAATATGCTGGAGTAACTCAGCAGGACAGGCAGCATCTCTGGAGAGAAGGAATGGCTGACGTTTTGGGTCGAGACCTTTTGACCCGAAACGTCACCCATTCCTTCTCTCCAGATATGCTGCCTGTCCCGCTAAATTACTGCATTTTGTGTCTATCTTATTCTACATGTGTTTGCACTTGATTATTATCAGAGACTTCATGATACACCCACTAAGGGTTTCGGAGAAACTTATCTAACCAGCAAGTGAAGAGAATATGAAACGTCTTGCTTCCCATCTCTCTTTATATGGCAGCATTTTTATTATTGATTTTACAGGATCAGTTGAAAGTTTATTTGTTTTCTCTGTAAGGGAGATGCAGTCCATTTTGTCAGACTTCAACAATCCTCAACAAAAGAAATCTGGACTGAACAACTTATTTCAATGTTCGTTGCCTTAAGTCAGCAGCTCCACTCCTGAAATTGAAGCATGCCAATGAGCTGACGGCAGTATAGCAGTAATCTGGATGCTGCTCTCCAGATGATATGTCAAAGCAAACCTGCACTCCATGCTGAATGCATAAAATTTAATTTAAAGAGGAGCCAAGAGATTTCTTGCTGCCCCGAACAATCTTTACACTTCAGCCAAGATTATCAAACAGGTTAAGACACTGAGTGCTGGAGTAACTCAGCAGGTCAGGCAGTAGGTAGCCAAAAATGCTGGAGAAATTCAGCGGGTGAGGTGAGGTCAGGCAGTATCTTCTTGCCCCCTGGGACTCGACCCAAAATGTCACCTAACCATGTTCAGGTGCGAGTGTGGGAAGAAACCCAAGCACCTGGAGAAAACCCACGTGGTCACAGGGAGAACATACAAATTCTGTACAGGTAGCATCCATAGTCAGGATTGAACCCGGGTCACTGGTGCTGTCGGGCTGTGCCTCCCCTTATTGTTTGTTACAAAAAAAAAAACAAAAGTGCTGGAGTAATTCAGCAGGTCAACTACATCTCTGAAGGACATGGATAAGTGATGTTTTGTGTCAGGGCCCTTCTTATGAGACCCGGTGCCCTGGCCAAATCGCCTCAGCTGGCCCGCAGGCTGGGCCTTGTGTGCAGTCCCACACCCGGGCCAACTCATCATGGCCGAGCCGGTCATCGAATTGCCGTCGGGAATTGTCCCTTATTTTGACCTTTTTGTCCATTATTTTGACCTTTTTGTCCTTTATTTGGGAGTGGGAAAGTTGGCAAGCGGAGCTGCGAGAGAGCATCAGGAAAAGACTGTGTGACTCAAGCGATGAGAGTGGGTGGGGAAAGTACGCCTGGGGGTGGGGAAAGGTGCCAGTGGGAGGGGACGGTGAAATCTGAAGCACCAGATGTGCAGAGAGATTCCTACACGGCGCTGTCGTGCAACTCGAGGGCTGTGGTGGCTGATTCTTGGAAACGGTCGAGGTAATATTGTTAAGACTGTTAAGGGTTTGGACACACTAGAGGCAGGAAACATGTTCCCGATGTTGGGGGAGTCCAGAACCAGGGGCCACACAGTTTAAGAATAAGGAGTAAGCTATTTAGAACGGAGACGAGGAAACACTTTTTCTCACAAAGAGTGGTGAGTCTGTGGAATTCTCTGCCTCAGAGGGCGATGGAGGCGGGTTCTCTGGATGCTTTCAAGAGAGAGTTAGATAGGGCTCTTGAAGATAGCGGAGTCAGGGGATATGGGGAGAAGGCAGGAACGGGGTACTGATTGGGGATGATCAGCCATGATCACATTGAATGGCGGTGCTGGCTCGAAGGGCCGAATGGCCTACTCCTGCACCTACTGTCTATTGTCAGTGTGCGTTTATGAAAGCTGCAAGGTAGTACGTTAAATATGAGATTCACTCACGGTAGAATTTGTCGGCACGGTGTAAGAGATCAGAGAGTGTGTGGGTGGAGAATTAAATTGACATCGACACCACTGCAGTATGAACGGAGGGTGCTGTGCAAAGCTCGTGCCCGATCTCCAACATCGGGGAGGCCATCCAATGCAGTAGACTGACTCGTACAAGTACAAGCGAGTTATCCATAGATGCTGCTTCACCCGCTGAGTTTCCCCAGCACTTTTGTCTTCCTTCGGTTTTCCAGCATCTGCAGTTCCTTCTTAAGTACAAGTGAGTTATTGCTTCACCCACGAGTTTAAAGGTGGCCCGGTGGCAGAGTTGCTGCCTGACAGCACCAGGGACCTGGGTTTGATTCCGACTACCGGTGCCATCTGTATGGTGTTTGTATGTTCTCCCTGTGACCACGTGGGCTTTCTCCGGGTCTTCCAGTGAATTTCACTGTGACTTGTCACATTAATAAACTATTCATTCCTTCATTCCTCCCACATTCCAAAGATGTGCTGGTTCACAGGTTTTATTTGGCTTCTGTAAATTGTCCTGAATGTGTAGGACAGAACTAGTTTGTTTCAGAAAGAACTGCAGATGCTGGGAAAAATCGAAGGTAGACAAAAATGCTGGAGAAACTCAGCGGGTGAGGCAGCATCTATGGAGCGAAGGAATAGGTGACGTTTCGGGTCGAGACCCTTCTTCTTGCGATGGCTGGTCGGCGCAGGCTCGGTAGCCCAAAGGGCCTGTTTCCATGCTGTATCTCTAAACTAAACCAAGTGTTTGGATTCCTGATCCGTGGGATGAGGAGAGCTTTTTAAGGCAGGCATTTTATCTCCTGTGGTTGCATGGAAATGTGCTGTTCGAAAGGACATGGGTTGGAGAGGGTGGATGGGTGTTAGGTGAGTGATTCAGGGAGCTGCAGCAAGAACGATCCCTAAAAAACTGCTGGAAGCAGAGGAAAGGGAAATATGGAGAACTACAGATGCTGGAATCTTCAGTAAGAGACAAAGTGCTGGAGTAATTCAGCGGGTCAGGCAGCATCTGTGGAGAGAATGGATAGGTGGCATTTGAGTCGAGACCTTTCTTCAGGCTGATTCTTCAGGGGGGGGGGGGGCGACAATTGGAAAATAGGTGGGAGGGCAGGATAAATCCAAGCAAGTGATAGGTGGATACAGGGGGGGGGGTGGTAGTTTGATTGTCAGTTGGGTGGAGAAAGGGTGAAGATCAGGAGACCAAAGGGTGTCATAAGGAGATAAAATAAATATGAAACCAGAGAGAGGGATATGGGTGGAAGCAGAGGGAGGGAATATGTGGCCAATTAGGAAAAGGGGAGATGCAACGAGACCTGGGTGTCATGGTACACCAGTCATTGAAAGTAGGCATGCAGGTGTTGCAGGCAGTGGAGAAAGTGAATGGTATGTTAGCATTCATAGCAAAAGGATTTGAGTACAAGAGCATGGAGGTTCGACTGCAGTTGTACAGGGTCTTGGTGAGGCCACACCTGGAGTATTGCGTACAGTTTTGGTCTCCTAATCTAAGGAAAGACATTCTTGCCATAGAGGGAGTACAGAGAAGGTTCACCAGACTGATTCCTGGGATGGCAGGACTTCCATATGAAGAAAGACTGGATAGACTCGGCTTGTACTCGCTGGAATTTAGAAGATTGAGGGGGGATCTTATAGAGACTTACAAGATTCTTAAGGGGTTGGACAGGCTAGATGCAGGAAGATTGTTCCCGATGTTGGGGAAGTCCAGAACAACGGGTCACAGTTTAAGGGTATGGGGGAAGTCTTTTAGGACCGAGATGAGAAAATCATTTTTCACACAGAGAGTGGTGAATCTGTGGAATTCTCTGCCGCAGAAGGTAGTTGAGGCCAGTTCATTGGCCATATTTAAGAGGGAGTTAGATGTGGCCCTTGTGGCTAAAGGGATCAGGGGGTATGGAGAGAAGGCAGGTACAGGATACTGAGTTGGATGATCAGCCATGATCATATTGAATGGCAGTGCAGGCTCGAAGGGCCGAATGGCCTACTCCTGCACCTATTGTCTATGTTTCTATGTTGCCTGGAAAAGAGCGATTTAACTAAATCGGATAGGTTGGGTTTGTTTTAATTGCTGAGGTGAACCTGTATTAGTTTATAAAAATAGGAGGGGGCACAGCTGGGTAGATAGTCTTTTGCTTAGGGTCTGGAGGTTAAATTAGAGGGCACAGGTTTAAAGCTAGAAAGGGAACATTTGAAGGAGCTCTGAGGGGCAGGTTTTTCCCACACACAGGGCAGTGGGTTTATATAACAAGCTGCCAGAGAATGAGGGGGCGGATGGGATTACAGTGTTTAAAATGCATTTCAACAGAAACTTGAACACGTAAAGTATAGAGGGATTTGAGCCCACCGCGGGTAAAATGGGATTAGCGTAGATAGGCATTTTGGGCAGGTTGGGCCGAAGGGCCTGTTTCTGTGCTGTACAGCTCCACAACTCTGTGTGTCTGGTGAAAGCATTCCGTTGAAGGCGGTGGGAATAATGGAAGATGCAAGTGTTGAGCAGCAGGGAAGGAGACTCTCCTCGCTGGGGGTGTGCGGAGGGGTGGAATTTTAACAGATGTCCCAGCTCTCGGTAAGGGGGCACCATGGTTGAGGATAAAAGGGGTCTCTGTGCAGAGCACTGTTTGGGAGGTGAGACTGGGAGGACAGAGCCTGTAGTTTTACAGATGCAGCGTGGAAACAGGTTAATCGAGTCCTCGCCGATTAGCGATCATATATAACCATATAACCATATAACAATTACAGCACGTGTACACCTTTTCTATACAACACAATAGGGACAATTTATATAAGCCAATTAATCTACAAACCTGTACGTCTTTGGATTGTGGGAGGAAACGGGAGCACCCGGAAAAAAACCCACACAGGGCGACATGGTTTCGCAGCTGTAAAGTTGGTTTCCTCCAGGATCTCCGGTTTCCTCCCACACTCCTGAAGTACAGGTTTGTAGGATAATTGGCTTGGTATAATTGTAAATTGTTCCTCGTGTGTAGGATAGTATTAGTGTGCGGGGATAGCCGGTTGTATACAGCCTGTGCTGTATCTCTAAAACTAAAGCACAAGGAGAATGTACAAGGAGAATATGCAGATAGCACCTGTAGTCAGGATCGAACCCAGGTCTCTAGCGCAAGTCTATCACTGAAATGGATACAGTGTTAGTTCATATTCACGCAGATTGTAAAGTTTTGTTCTTTTGAATGTATGACCGAAATAAACTATTCATTTATTCAAGTGGTTAATGAATGCAACTGTGATGGTGGAGTCAGATAGGAGGTATCACTGATGTTATCAGTGAGATGAGGAAAGCACCCGGAAGAGACTGGGAGAACTGTTTCGGCTTTTCCACAATGTACAGGAGAAGCTTGGACTGTGACATTTAATTTGAAGGGAGTGGATTTAAAGGAGGAAGTGTTCAAAGTATGAAAGTGCAGCCGAGCGAGATGGAATTGTGGTGGAGAGACAGATTGTTACACACGCACCAACAAAATTCTTACTTGCTGAAGCTTTAAGGCCACGGCTTTAAGATGAGGTAGGGCAACATCTGAAGGAGATATTTCCGCTGTATAAATTACAGGAAAGATAGACAGGATCATTGTGAATGGGAAACAAACAGTCCTTCCACATGCATGGAAACGGCAATTACACAACGCCACGGGGAGCAGAGAGAATGTTTTCTTTTCAAAGTCCATTTCTGAGCAAACTCAATTTGGGATAGTTTGTTTGCAAAAAGAAGACATAGCTTGTTCAGACAACGGTCTGATTGCCATCTCTCACTAGTTGCTGAGCATGCGTGGGCACTTTTGCTAAACCTATTCATAGTGTAATCGTTATTAGCAAAACTCGGTGCAATCTGTAGTTGGTCTCGCTCGAACCTGCTCATTTCCAGTTTGTCTTCCAGGAACTCTCGGAGCCCTCAAGGTACATCAAGAGGAGAGTAAAGCCTTCATATCCCCAGAAGATTAAAGCCGCAACATCTCCAGAAGGGTAAAGCCTCGGTATCTCCAGTTACTTAAAGCCTTGATATCTCCAGGAGAGTAAAGCCTTGATATCTGTGGAATAAACCCTCAACATCTTCATTAACTCGACATCTCCAGTTCTGTGAGTCTTCTGAAGAGTAAAGCCTTGATATCTCGAGAAATTTAAAGCCTTGATATCTCCAAAAGATTAAAACCTCGACATCTCCAGAAGGGAAAAGCCTAGATATCTCTAGAGAGGTAAAAACCTTGATATCTCCAACTCCACACTAGTGGAAGAAGGGCCCACCTCAAGACTTGTGAGGGAAAGAGGCAGCTAATCGATGGGTGGAGACAGCAACAGCTCCAGTGCTTCGCATGCAGACATCCAAAGGACGTTCTTGCCGCCGCTGTTTGGGGTGGTGTTTGTCGTGGCGTTTGTGGGCAACGCCCTGGCCATCTGCCTGTTCCTGAGGCAGAGGAAGACCTGGCACTCGGGCATCATCTACGCCTTCAGCCTGGCCGTCAGCGACCTGCTCTATGTCATCACCCTGCCGCTGCTGCTCGCCTACTACTCGGCCGGCAAGGACTGGGCATTCGGGGCGGCCCTCTGCAAGCTGGAGCGCTTCCTCTTCGCCTGCAACCTGTACGGCAGCGCCCTGCTCATCGCCTGCATCAGCCTCAACCGCTACGTGGCCATCGTGCACCCCATGTTCTCCCACAATCACCTCAGGCTGAAGCACGCCAAGATGGCGAGCCTGGCCGCCGTGTTGTTGGCCGCCACCATCACCTCTCCCGCCTTGGCCTTCTCCCAGCTCAGGCCCAAGGGCAACCGCACCGAGTGCCTGGGCTCGGCCAGCGACGAGGCCTTGCCGTCTTACCTGGCCTACAGCCTGTTCCTGGCGGCGGTGGGCTGCGCCCTGCCTTTCCTCGTCACTTTCCTCTCATACTTGTCCATCGTGCGGGTGGTGGCGGGCAGCCAGAGCACCGGCGAGTCGGAGCGCCGGCGGGTGTGGCTGCTCGTCTGCACTGTGGTCGTCCTCTATGCCGTCTCCTTCATCCCTTACACCGTGCTGCGCAACGTCAACCTCTACCGCCGGCTGCACCGGCTGGACAACGGCAGGCCCAGCCCCATCTACAAGGCCTACCAGCTGAGCAAGGGCCTGGTCTCCCTCAACGCCTGCATCCACCCACTGCTCTACGCCACCCAGCTGGACAACCTGAAGGAGATGTGGGCGAGCTGTGGCCGCCGGCAGGTCAGCACACAGGAATCATCAAGAAGACCCAAGGCACTGCAGATGTTGGTTACAAATTCAGCAGGGTAGGAAGAATCTCTGAAGAACATGGACAGGCCACATCTCTGGAGAACATGTACAGATGGGATCTCTGGAGGACATGGACAAGCAACATCTATGGAGAACATCAGCAGGCAGCACTGATGAGAACATTGACAGGCAGCATCTCTGGAGGACATGGGCAGGCCAACTTTCAGGTCTGGACCCTTCTTCAGACTGATTGCAGTAAGAAGGAGAAAGCTGGAAGTGAGGTGGGGGTGGGATAAAGCCCCACAAGTAATAGATGGATAAAGGCAAGAGGGGGTTAGATTGGAAGATGGTTGGACAAAGACTGGCGATGAGAAAACAAAAAGTGTGAGATAAGGAGACACAAAGTGCTTGAGTAACTCAGCGGGTCAGGCAGCATCACTGGAGGACAAGGGTAGGTGATATTTTGGGTCTGGACCCTTTTGCAGATTGGTAAGGATGGAATTAGCAAAATATGAAGCCAGAGGATAGGGGAAAGGGGGAAAAGGAGAAATGAGTGAGCATCCAAGTGGGGCACTGAGAGCAGGTAAGTGGGGGTTGTTTGTCAGTTAGTTACCTAAAATTGGAGAAATCAATGTTCTTACCGTTAGGTTGTAAGCTACCCAAGTGGAATATGAGGTGCTATTCCTCCAGTTTAACTGAGGTCTCACTGGCAATGGAGCAAGCCCAGGACAGAAATATCAGTCTGGAAATGGAAAGCAGAGTTAAAATGATTAGAAACCATGAGATCCAGCAGGCCTTGGTAGACTAAGAACAAGGGTTCAATGAGCTGTCGCTTAGTCTAGGTCTTTCTCAAGGTCACAGCCCATTTGCACTTTCTCGATGTCACATTCTTGTGAATTGCTGTAACGACATGGCTCTAAAACTGTTTATACAAGTCTTAGTGAAAATCCAATAATACATAGCGGTATTCGAATTTGGAAACAAATTTAAAAAAACATTAAAATTGGATGATTTATCACTTTCGCTCCCTATTGCAAATAACCCTTCATTTAAGCCTTCGGTATTGGATAAAGGCTTTACACAATGGAAAAACTATGGAATTAAAAAGATGGGACATCTTTATAGAAAAGGTGTGTTCCTCTCGTTTCTGGAGGTACAACAGAATTATGGATTACATTCAAATAATTTTTTTAGATATTTACAATTGAAAGATTATGTTAAATCACATACACAATAATACAGAATTAGAGAGCCAGAGATTCTAGATGAATGTTTGAATAAACATCCCAACACAGTCAAATTAATATCATATATTTATAATATTCTGTTAGCGAGAATCCATCGACGGAATCACATATACAAGCATGGGAAAATGAATTAGTTCAACCCATAACAAAAGATATTTGGGATGAAAGTCTACAACATATACATCAATGTTCGTTAAACGCCAGACATTCTTTAATACAATTTAAAATATTACACAGATTGCATTATTCTAAAACAAAATTAAATAGAATTTTTCCTAATATCTCTCCTATCTGCGATAAATGTCAATACTCTGAGGCTAATTTAACCCATACCTTTGTAAATTGCATAAAAATTAAAACATTTTGGGTGGATATTTTTAAAATTATTTCCGTAGTGGTTAATATTCAACTAGATCCCGATCCTAAATTAATAATATTGGGCATATCTGAACAATACCTAAAACTGACAATAAACCAAAGAAATTTCCTGGATTATAGTATAATAACTGGGAAAAAACTAATATTAAAATTTTGGAAAAACCCTGCATCCCTTACAATTAAAATGTGGATTATGGAGATGTCGGAGACCTTAAATCTGGAAAAAATTAGATTTGTCTTAATTGACAAACCAGAAATATTTATTAGAATATGGTCGCCGTTCATAGATTATTTGAAGGGGTAGAATGGGCCGGCGCTGAGGCTTGACGGAAGCTTGAACCCAGGACTAGACGAATAGTTTTGTTTTCTTACCTACGGACCTATCTCCTAAGTTGTATTATGGATAGTTTATTTTATGTTTCTAAGTGTTTTTTTTTTCTTTTTCTTTATTTTTTCTATCTATTAAAAAAAAACAAGTCTTAGGCAGCAAGGCGCTTCTGAGCAAGATGCCTCTGACAATAATAATGGATGTTATGGTTCAGTCTTTTGCTAGGTTTAATTAGAGATAAGAGATAAGACATTTAACGGCTTTTGGGTGAGTTATGTAACCTTTATATAAGTTGGACCTCTTATGTTTATATATATCTGAGAAAGTAATTTTGCTCTGAAGTAACAGTGGTTGGGTTTGTAATACTTAAGATAGTTAATTTTATTCTAACTATGTGATTTGTAATAAGACCATCGGTGCTCTGGGTGTGAAGTATTTATGTTGTGTTTGAAAAGATTAGAAACAGTAGAACGTTTTAAAGAAGGAACTGCAGATGCTGGAGAATCGAGGGTACACAAAAGGCTGGAGAAACTCAGCGGGTGTAGCAGCATCTAAGGAGCGAAGGAGATAGGCGACGTTTCGGGTCGAGACCCTTCTTCAGACTGCCTGTGTAGAACCCTGTGTTTAGGTTTATAGTTTCAGAGATAACATTCTTCCCTGATAATGGGAAAAATATATCTTGAGAAAGACACACAATACTGGAGTACCTCAGCAGGTCAGGCAGCAATCCTTGGAGAACATGGATAGGTGATGTTTCAGGTTGAGACCCTTCTTCCTTGCAGACTGGCCAGATCTCTGGGATTCCTGGGCAGACTGAGACTGGTTGGATTTGGGGAGGCTAGCGGTGAGTTCATTCAGTGTTAAATTTCTGGCTGGCATGAACCTACAGGACTGGTACCAACATTTAGTTTAGTTTAGAAACACAGCACGGAAACAGGCCCTTCAGCCCATCGAGTCCACGCCGACCAGCGATCCCCGTACATGTGTAGTATCCTACACACACTAGGGATAATTTACAATTTTATCTAAGCCAATTAACGTACAAACCTGTACGTCTTTGGAGCGTGGGAGGAAACAGGAGCTCCCAGAGAAAACCCACGCAAGTATTGGTGTGAATGTACAAACAGACAGCACTCGCAGTCAGGATCGAACCTGAGTCCCTGGCATTGTAAGGCAGAACCTCTACTGCTGCGCTGACGTGCCACCCATTTTCAAGCTCTTGTAACCCCTGACAGAATAGTTCAAGTGAACAAGAAGCACCTAAACCACAACCGCATCCTCTGTTACGGCATCCAGGTACCTCCGCCCATACAGTGCAAGTTCAAGAGAGTTTATTGTCATGTGTCCCTGATAGGACAATGAAATCCTTGCTTTGCTTCAGCACACCAGAAGATAGTAGGCATGAATACAGAACAGATCAGTGTATCCATATACCATTATGTAAATATATACACACATGAATAAATAAACTGATGAAGTGCAAATTAACCTCAGACCTCAGAAGTGAGAGGTTGAAAACATCCATAAAAACTCCAGCCAGTTGGTCAGCACAGGTTTTTAGGACACGACCGGGTATACCATCAGGTCCAGGCACTTTTCGAGGGCTCACCCCTCTGAAGGATTTTCTGACATCGGCCTCTGTGACTGAGAACCATATAGCGGTCGTCAAAGGGAATGTCACACTGCTGTCTCCATTACTAAATGAATTCACCCAATCATGTTTGAAAATTGTGATTTTTGTTTAAATTTTCTATTTTCAAATAAAGTATGTTGCTACAAAATCTCTTGGATAGTTACTACGCTCTGGTTCCTCCCTCCACAACATCATCGTGTTGGAGTGAAGACATCAAGTGATTGCTGCTGCTTACATGTGCTTCGGGCCCTGAGATTCTTCACTTCCTCTCTCCTCCTTGTACTGCTTACTGCATGACCATCACAATATCAATCACAATAATTCTTTATTAGCCAAGTATGTTTTGTAAGATACGAGGAATTTCATTTGCTATGCAGTCATACAACTAAAAAGCAACAAAACACTCTAAAATACATTTTAACATAAACATCCACCACAGTGACTCCTCCACGTTCCTCACTGTGATGGAAGGCGAAAAAAAGTTAAAATCCCTTCTTAGCCGAGCCCTCCGTTGACGTAATGATCTTGACTCCTGTAGCCGGCGCTGTACCTGGTCCTCCCACCGGCGGCGGCGCTGTACCCGGTCCTCCCACCGGCGGCGGCGCTGTACTATTCGGTCCTCCCATCGGCGGCGGCGCTGTACCCGGTCCTCCCACCGGCGGCGGCGCTGTACTATCCGGTCCTCCCACCGGCGGCGGCGCTGTACCCGGTCCTCCCGCCGGCGGCGGCGCTGTACTCGCTCCTCCCACCGGCGGCGGCGCTGTACTATCCGGTCCTCCCACCGGCGGCGGCGCTGTACTATCCGGTCCTCCCACCGGCGGCGGCGCTGTACTCGGTCCTCCCACCGGCGGCGGCGCTGTACTATCCGGTCCTCCCACCGGCGGCGGCGCTGTACCCGGTCCTCCCACCGGCGGCGGCGCTGTACTCGGTCCTCCCACCGGCGGCGGCGCTGTACCCGGTCCTCCCACCGGCGGCGGCGCTGTACCCGGTCCTCCCACCGGCGGCGGCGCTGTACCCGGTCCTCCCACCGGCGGCGGCGCTGTACCCGGTCCTCCCACCGGCGGCGGCGCTGTACCCGGTCCTCCCACCGGCGGCGGCGCTGTACTCGCTCCTCCCGCCGGCGGCGGCGCTGTGAGCCGCGGTCTGTCCCCGGGCGGGTGCTCGGTGCCGGGTGGGTGACGCCGCGCCTCGTGGACGCCGCCGATGGATTTCGAGTGAGTTTTACCTCGAGTGAGCCGGGAGGAGGGAGGGAGGGAGACGGTTCCCATAAAGCCACGGCCTCACTAACCGCTCTCTGTGTCTCTGCAGCTCGAAGCCCAGCTGGGCCGATCAGGTGGAGGAGGAGGGAGGAGACGAGGGTGAGTAAGGAGCAGGCCGCAGGCTGGGGCATGGGGGGTTGGCGTGGGGCAGAGGGGCTGTACACGGACACACGGACAATAGGTGCAGGAGGAGGACATTCGGCCCAGCGCCGCCATCCTATATGATCATGGCTGATCATCCACAATCTACCCCGTTCCTGTTTTCTCCCCATATCCCTCGATTCTGTTGGGCCTAAGAAATAAATCTAACTCGCCCTCGAATACAGCACGTACATGGCACGAAAAGGGATGTGCAAGGTTGTAATGGGACATTGGGGCGGTACGTGGGACATGGGGGCTGTAAAAAAAAATATAGGGGCTGTACAAGGGACTTTGGGGGTTTACACGATATATAGGGCTGTACATGGGACATGGGGGCTGTACGTGGGGCATTGGGGGTTGACTTGGGATATATAGAGGCTGTATGTGGGACTGGGGGTTTACTTGGGATATAGGTGCTGTAAATAAGCTATTGGGGGTGTACAAGGGACATGGGGGTTCACATGATATATAGGGCTGTACATGCAACATGGGGGCTTTACATGGGACATTGGGGGCCGTACATGCGACATGGGGGCTGTATGCCGGACACGGTGTACATGGGACAAATGGACTGTATATGGAACATTGAGGGCTTACATGGGATATAGCGGCTGTAAATGAGATATAGGGGCTGTACAGGGGACATAAGGGCAGTACACGGGACAAAAGGATGAGAGAGGGAATGCTGTGACTGGTGGTGAGATCACATTACAGCTGGTAGAAATGTCAGATAATGATTTGCTGGATGTGAAGATGGTGATGTGAAATTTCCCCCCTGTTCTGTCTGGGAACTGGGCATGTACGTGATTTCTAGATATTAAAGCAATCAAGAATTTAGGTTTTTGAGGTGACTGCTGAGAACATTGTGAGGCTGCTGGAGCTTTGCAGAAGTGGAGGATAGAGATGGGTAATTTGGGAAGTGGCCTGCTCTGTCCTCAATTTATACCCAACTCATCCTTGCCGAGCAAAGTGCCATCTTGTTTCTGTCAGCTTCCAGTTCTTGTCCTCGATTCCCAATGTCAAGCCAAATGTTGCTTTTCTGGCTGAGAACCAGAGTGTTCTAGGAGCCGAAGGATGGTTGTGTTATTTTTTTCGCCAAGGAGCTTCGAATCTTCTCTTGTCTTGGGCTGCTAATCTGCTTCTGTAACAGAGCTCGGAATGGGGTGTGTGACATTGGTGATGCCAGTGACCTGGGTACCCATTGGATCAGACTGTGTTTGAAGTGGGTGGAGTAGACTCGATGGGCTGAATGGCCGACTTCTGGTCCTATAACCTATGAACACTGAAGTATTGGCCTGAGAGAGGCCAATCACATGGTTCCCTTATTTTGTCAATGGGTTTGGAGGGTTTTACAGAAGCAATGTTGGTGATATCTCTCCTGTGGTTTGATCACAAGGAAATAGGAACAAGAGTAGACCAGTCAGCCCCCCCAAGCCTGCCCAGGTTTGTAGGCCAAATAGCTTTGGTAAAATTATAAAAATTGTGTGTGTGTGTGTGTGTGTGTGTGTGTGTAGGATAGTGTTAATGTATGGGAACGCATGTTGGCGCGGACTTGATGGGCTGAAGAGCCTGTTTCTGCGCTGTATCTCTAAACGAAACTAAACTACTGATGCATAACAAGTGCTCAGTCAAGCTTATTTTAATATTAGACTGGTTTTACCTATCTGGTGACTTTGGCGAGCAGCGGGCAGCGTGTTGGCGGTTTCACTGCTGTGAGTGACCTCCTTTCAATCCCATACAATCGTTGCCCGTACCTGCCCAGTGCAGTGCGCTGCTGAATGTCCCGGCACTTTTATCATCCTGCTGTTCTCCACTGGAATGTTTAACCGCTTTGCCATTCTAGAGAAAACTACTGGGAGTACATTTGAAGCAGATGAGGATCGATCGACGCAGAAAGGTAAGGCAGGTTGGATACAATTGTTCGTTAAGATAGTTATATGTTAAGTAATAGTGGTTTTCGCTCTTCCCTGCCACACATCCACGCGCACCTTTTAGACCATAAAACATAAGAGCAGCATTAAGGCATTCAGCCCATCAAATCTGCTTTGCCATTTGATCATTACCAATCTATTTCTCCTCAATCCCATTCTACTGCCTTCCCCCATAACCTTTGACGCCCCTACTAATCTAGAATCTATTACTCTCCACTTTTAAAATACCCAATGACTTGGCCCCCACAGCCGTTTGAGGCAATGAGTTCCACATATTCACCAAGCTCTGGCTAAAGAAATTCCGTCTCATCTCCATTCGAAAGACAAATCCTTTTATTCTAAGGCTATGGCCTCTGTTCCTAGAGTCTCCCACTTCTGGAACCATCCTCTCCACATCTACTCTGTCTAGATCTTTCATTATTTGGTAGGTTTCAATGAGATTCCCCCTCATCCTTCTAAACTCCAGCAAATACAGGCCCAGAGCCGTTAAACGCGCCTCATAACCCATTATTCCCGAGATTACCCCAGTAAATCTTCTCCAATCCCAGCACTTCCTTCCTCGGACATGGGACACAAATCTGCCCCCAATATTCCACAGGCAGCATGACCTTATGCACCCTCAACATTATACCCTTGCTTTTATATTCTAGCGCTCTCGAAATGAATGCTAACATTGCATTTGTCTTCCTTGGATAGTCTTTGACCTGTTGAATTGAGTGACTGGTGTGACTGTAGAACTTAGTTTGTGTTCCCCTAACAGATTGAGGTACAGTCTGGTTTAGGAATGCTCCCAGTGCTGAGTGGGGTACCAGGTGATGTTCACCTGAAGAGGTCAGGTGTGCGACACTGGTCTGCATCCTTGCCTCTGAGTCTCAAGGTTGTGGGTTCAAGTCCCACATGTTTGACCAGGTTGATTCTATCTTGCAGCACCAATTGTCAGATGAGAGGTTAAACCGAATTGTTCTTGATTCCTTTGGTTTGACCTAAAACATTCTCATTGCCTGTCACTGCTGTGGTCTGAGAGGTATTTTCCCACAGGTTTGCGGAAACTTTGGGCTGCCTTTAAACTTTAGAGATACAGCATGGATACATACAGGCCCTTCGGCCCACTGAGTCCACGCCGACCAGTGATCACCTCGTACACTAACACTATCCTGCACACACTAGGGATAATTTACACATACACCAAGCCAATTAACCTACATACCTCTGTACGTCTTTGGAGTGTGGGAGGAAACCAAAGATCTCGGAGAAAACCCACGCAGGTCACGAGGAGAACGAACAAACTCCGTAGGGATCAAACCCGGGTCTCCCGTCCGGCGCTGCAACTTTACCCCTGCGCCACCGTGCCCTAAGGTGTTTGACACGCTTGCCTTCATTTGACAGGGTCTTCACTACAAGAATTGGGACATCATATTATAAGACGTTGATAAGGCCGTTAATAAGATTATTGTGTGCAGTTCTGGTTGCCCTGCTCTAGGAAGGATGGCATCAAACTGGACAGGGTAGAAAAAAAGATTCACGAGTTTGTTACCTGAAAGGTCTGAGTTATAATGAGAGGCGGCAAAGGCTGGAACGTTCTTCCTGAAGCATAGGAGGCTTAAAGGGTGACCGTATTGATGTAGGTAAAATCATAATGGCCCTAGATACAGTGAATAGCCATAGTCTTTGCCCAAGGATGGGGGAATCTAAAATGAGACCAAAGCTATAAGGTGAGAGGGGAAATATATAAATGGGACCTGATGGGGAATCTTCTACACACAGAGGGTGTGGAACGAGCTGCCAGAGGAAGTGGTATAGGTGGGTACAATTACGACCTTTAAAAGATACTTGGCATTATATGGGTAGGAAAGATTGTGTGGATACGGGCAGGGCACAGGCAAATGGGATCAATCAGCTAGGCAGCCCATCTCACATCCCATTTGACTGCACTAGGTCCTTATCTTTTTGCGCCTTGTTTATCCATGTCACTAGATGCTTGTATCTTGCGTAGAACATGTAACTCTGGGTTATGTTGGGTTTACATTGACCAATGGAGGTAAAAAAAAAACTGGGCAGTAAGGTGAGGTGATAGATAAACACAGGGCCATAGGAGGGAATGGGGCAATGAGATCAGTTTGGATTGCTGGTCTGTGAGCATTAATAGGGTCACTTAGGTAATAAAGGTCTAAATGATCCATTGGGAAAATAAAAATGGGCTTCAAACTTGAGCTGATTATCCTGCATCATATGTAGAGCTTTGGGTGGCTCTGGGCCTGTACTCACAGCAGTTTAGAATGATGAGGGGGGACCTCATTGACTCACTACCAAATAGTGAAAGGCCTGGAAAGAGTGGATGTGGAGTGGATGTTTCCACTAGTGAGAGAGTCTGGGACCAGAGGGCATAGCTTCAAAATAAAAGGACATTCCTTCCGAAATGAGATTAGGAGTGACTTCTTTCGTCAGGGTGGTGAATCTGTGGAATTCATTGCCGCAGATGGAAGTGGAGGCCATCATTGGGTATTTAGAAGGTGGAGTGACAGATTCTTGATTAGTGTAAGGTTGTCTAGGGATATAGGGAGAAGGTAAAGATAGATCACCCATGTTTGAATATCGGAGTAGACTAGCTCCTCTGACATATGAACTTACGATACAGAACCCTGGGGAGAATGGACAGTGGGGATAATTTAATGTTTGGACAGAGCGGGGTAAATGGGAAAGAATGAATGTTTTATTGTCAGATGTGACAAGTCACCGTGACATTCTGTGCTTGCACACCCAAGGTGTCGCCACGTTAGGGCTCTGACACAAAGCTATGGGGAGAGATTGGGATGGGTGCATAATGGAATGGTATACTTTATTGTCACATGGTGAAATTCTTTGCTTGCATACCCAAGGTAAACAAAGTGCGGCCACCAACGATGCTGACAAAGTTACAACGGGTGAGTAATTATAAATAATTTTATTAGCCTAGTATGAAAACAAAACAAGTTCATACAAGGAATTTGATTTGCCACACAATCATAGCAAAAAAGCAACAATGCACACAACTACATAAAAATTTAACATAAACATCCATCACAGCGGCTCCTCCGCATTCCTCACTGTGATGGAAGGCAATAAAGTCTTATCTTCTTCCCTCATGGCAGTCTATGTTGCACTGGTGAAGGGACTGTCTGTTGTCTACACGCGTGCTGACCTGCTGAGTTGGGAAAGTGAAGCTACCGTGACCACTTCCTCAATCCCTTCACAGCAGTGCAGCAAAGTGCTTTCATTAATATGTTTTTCTCAATCTTTAGGTGCTCCGCCTTCACCTAAAGAATTGTTCAAAGGGAATCTTAAAACTGTCATCGATTACAAAGTTGATGAGGATGGGAAGAAATTCAAGGTAAGTTTTCTTCTGTGCTTGGAGAAATTATATCAAAAGATAACGTAGGAAGGAACTGCAGATGCTGGTTTAAACTGAAGATGAACACAAAATGCTGGAGTAACTCAGCGGGACAGGCAGCATCTCTGGAGAGAAGGAATGGGTGACGTTTTGGGTCGAGACCATTCTTCAGACTAGTGTCAGGGGAAAGGGAAACGAGAGATAGAAGATGATGTAGAGAGATTTGGAGCAAATGAATGAAAGATATGCAAAAAAGTAATGATGATAAAGGAAAGGCCATTGTTAGCTGTTTGCTTTCAATTATTGATTTCTCTAACTTCAAGTAACCCCTGCATTCCCCCTCAAGATTCAAGATTCCAGAGAGTTTATTGTCATGTGTCCAATAGGACAATTAAATTCTTGCTTTGCTTCAGCATAACAGAACATAGTAGGCATCCTCCATCCCTCTCTCCATCCCTCCCCCACCCACGTCGCACCAGCTTCTCGTTCTCACCTAGCAAATGTTTGGTACAGACAGCACCCATGGTTATGATTGAACCTGGGTCCCTGGCGCTGTGAGGCAGCAGCTCTGCCACTGTGCTGCACCATGTTGAAGCTGTGGGTTTAGTATTGAAACTGCTCCCGACAACTTCCAGCACACCGGTTGACTGTCAACTACCCACCAAGGGGTCAGTGGCTTAAGCAGAGGTTCATCACCATCTCTTGAGTTGACCAGCGATGGGTAGGAAACGCTGGCAAAGATCACACCGCTCAAGAATTTTTTTAAGAAGGAACTGCAGATGCTGGAAAATCGAAGGTAGACAAAAATGCTGGAGAAACTCAGCGGGTGCAGCAGCATCTATGGAGCGAAGGAAATAGACCAACAAAATTCTTGAGCTGGGTAGACAAAAATGCTGGAGAAACTCAGCGGGTGAGGCAGCATCTATGGAGCGAAGGAAATAGGCGACGTTTCGGGCCGCTATTTGGATGAGAATGGGTGTCTTCTAAACGCATGCGAGCTCACTCACAGACCTTCAGAGCTTCTTCCCTGATATGACTTCAAAACACACACTTTTGATGAATAAATGCTTTATTGTTGCTAGAAAACAGTAAGATACATCTAAGTTTCTTCTGACTCGCTACTGCAATCTTCTTCAAACTCCAGCTTATTACTTTAGACATTAGAAAACTCCTCGTGTCTCTGTAACACTGGCAAGATCCCGCATGATCTCACATGATCTCCTTTAGATCTTCTGTGGACCCCGCATGGTAGAAGGGTTAACCTTCCCCGTCGTCTCTCCAAACTAATCTAAAAACTGGCCAAATGGCCACTACACTAGTTGTTGGTAGAATGGGCACAACTTTCCTTCAGCTGTGGAATAATATTGTGTATGATGTGGTAAGATCCTTGTTCCTATCATGCAGCGGCTGTGGGCAGTGCCATGGTTAGTCATTCTGCCGGAATCCTTGGTTCATAACGAAAACGCACGGTCACTCTAAAAAACGACCAACTTTTGTTTTTCCGCAGATTATCCGCACATTCCGAGTCGAGACCAGGAAAGCTTCGAAAGCTGTGGCCAGGAGAAAAGTGAGTGTCGTTTGGAGCAAACGTTATTGTAGAAAAACCGTAACGAACAAAGAAATTAAAACACTTCACTATTGCCAAAGGCTTTGCTTATTTGGTCAGAACAAACCTGGATACATGTGCGTGTGTGCACACATGCCTGTGTCTGTTAGCACCTTCCTGTGTAGTGCGCACACTTGTGAGTTAGCACTCATCTATATATGTGCGAGCTCACACATGTATGTTAGCACACGTGCGTGTATGTGTAGGAAAGAACTGCAGGTGCTGGTTTAAATTGGAGATGTACACATAATGCTGGAGTAACTCAGCGGGACAGGCAGCATCTTGGAGAGAAGGAATGGGTGATGTTTTGGGTCGAGACCCTACTTCAGAACTATATACAGGTGTCGGGTTATGGGGAGAAGACAGGCGAATGGGGTTCGGAAGGAGAGATAGATCACCCATGATTGAATGACGTAGACTTGATGGGCCGAATGGCCTAATTCTACTCCTATACCATATGAAGAGAAGCCGTGCAGAGCCAGGTATGGGGCAGTCGCTCTCCAGACTGGGATATGGCTTGGGCGGTCACAGCATAGATTAGAAATACCTCTTTACCGCTGTCTTCCTCTGCCAAATGTAAAAGGATAGCTGTCAATATGAGCAACGTTTATAAAACTGCCTCGGAGATTCGCGAACCGCTTGTCAAATTCATGTTCTAGGATTTAGGCAAATAATCGTCAAGTGCGTGAGACACATGGATCGCCCGCCTGTAGTACGATCCAGGGGATTGCTCGTATCCACCTGATAACAGATTACAGTTAGGTTTCAGTCAGTTTACAGCAACTGGCCTTTTTCCTTTTCAGAGAAATCGGGTACAAACTTTGAAAAGTTGCACATTAGATTCACCTTGTCATTTGATTCACAAACAAGTTGACACCACATTTAAAATGATGGTCCCACGACAGACTCGCGATTTAAAAGATAAACCTGTCAAGGCATTGAAGAGTACTGAAGTACGGTAGGCAATCTGTGTGGCGTCTCTTTGGGTTACGTCACCTCCAGCGGTGCAAGCTCCCTCGGTATCACGGCGGCACGATGGCGCAGAGGTAGAGTTGTTGCCTTACAGCGCCAGAGACCCGGGTTCAATCCTGACCATGGGTCAAGTCAAAGTCAAAAGAGTTTATTGTCATGTGTCCCTGACAGGACAAATAAATTCTTTCTTTGCATAGCACAACAGAACATAGTAGGCATTGACTACAGTTATATACTTAAGTACACACATTAATTAATAAATTAATAAAGTGCAAATAACAGATGGAGGGGTATTAATGTTCAGAGTTTTGTCCGAGCCAGGTTTAATAGCCTGATGGCGGTGGGGAAGTAGCTATTCTTGAACCGGGTTGTTGCAGTTCTCAGGCTCCTGTACCTTCTACCCGAAGGTAGCAGGGAGATGAGTGTGTGGCCAG
Organism: Okamejei kenojei; assembly: GCA_035221665.1. NCBI lineage: Eukaryota > Metazoa > Chordata > Chondrichthyes > Rajiformes > Rajidae > Okamejei > Okamejei kenojei. The sequence goes on from CM069166.1 coordinate 4,746,257, forward strand.
GGTGGTGTGGGTCCTTGATGATGCTGCCAGCCTTTTTGAGGCAGCGGCTGTGGTAGATCCCCTCGATGGTGGGGAGGTCAGAGCCGGTGATGGACTGGGCAGTGTTTACTTTTTGTAGTCTTTTCCTCTCCAGGGCACTCAAGTTGCCGAACTAAGCCACGATGCAACCATTCAGCAAGCTCTCTACTGTGCACCTGTAGAAGTTAGAGAGAGTCCTCCTTGACAGACCGACTCTCCGTAATCTTCTCAGGAAGTAGAGGCGCTGATGTGCTTTCTTAATAATTGCATCTGTGTTCTCGGACCAGGAAAGATCTTCACAGATGTGCACGCCCAGGAATTTGAAGCTCTTGACCCTTTCAACCATCGACCTGTTGATATAAACAGGACTGTGGGTCCCCATCCTACTCCTTCCAAAGTCCACAATCAGTTCCTTGGTTTTGCTGGTGTTGAGGGCCAGGTTATTGTGCTGGCACCATATGGACAGTCGCTCGATCTCTCTTCTGTACTCCGACTCATCCCCATCAGTGATACGTCCCACTACAGTGGTGTCGTCAGCGAACTTGATGATGGAGTTCGCACTGTGACCGGCTACGCAGTCATGAGTATAGAGTGAGTACAGCAGGGGGCTGAGCACGCAGCCTTGAGGTGCTCCCGTGCTGATAGTTATCGAGTCTGACACATTTCCACCAATACGAACAGTGCTGTCTGTACGGAGTTTGTACGTTCTCCCCGTGACCTACCTGAGTTTTCTCCGAGATTTTCAGTTTCCTCTCACACTACAAAGGTGTACAGGTTTGTAGGTTAATTGGCTTGGTATAAAGGTAAAAAGAAAAGTCCCTAGTGTGTGTAGGGTGATGTTAATGTGCGGGGATCGCTGGTCGGCGCGGACTGGGTGGACCCAGTCTGTATCTCAAAAGCGTTGTATCCCAGCGCTGTATCTCTAAACTAAAATCAGCCTCAACCCATGGGAGCGGGACACGGGCGGTGAATCTGCTGGGTCAGAGGGAGAGTGTGACCCATCACCTAATACCTCTCTTGGTGCAGGAGGTGGAGGTGGATGTGTGCAAATGCACTCGCATTGTGACTGACTTTTTAATCTGCTTTCAGAACTGGAAGAAATTTGGAACCTCAGAATACGACGCGTCAGGCCCTAACGTTGCCACGACAACCGTCAGCGATGATGTGTACATGACCTTCATCACCAGCAAAGAGGTGAGACACGGTGTGAGTGACCTGAGCAGAAATTTGAAAATGAACTATTTTGAAATAACTTAACTGGTAGCCAGTGAACAGAGGCGACGGGGAACGGAATAAGCTTCAAACATCCTCCGGTGCTTATAATCTTAGTGAGAGAATGTTGGGTGTGGTGGGGTTCAAAAGTGAGCAGTGTGTGGTGAAGATGAACAGGGTGAGAGACCGATGCAGGGGTTGGACGTGCATGGATAGTCAGTGAACAGTGCCGTCGCACAGGAAGCTTAAATCAGCCCCAAAGTGAAGATTGGTTCAGGGTCTGTCACGCTCTCTCAGCCCCACTGAGAGTTTGGTTCATCCAGTGCTGACAAAAGTCTTGTGCAGTCAGAGAAGGACAATAAATGATGGCCTTGCCAGTGAAGACTGGATTCCTTCTGTAATTCATCGGTCTGAAGAAACGTCACACATTCCTTCTCTCCATAGATGCTGCCTGTCCCGCTGAGTTACTCCAGCATTTTGTGTCTATCTTCGGTTTAATCCAGCATCTGCAGTTCCTTCCCATAGATTCCTTCTGTAATTCCTTCAATGGATCTTTTTACGGCAGAGATCGACAGTTTCTGATTAGTACGGGTGTCAGGGGTTATGGGGAGAAGGCAGGAGAATGGGTTAGAAGGAAGTGATAGATCATGATTGAATGACGGAGTAGACGATGGGCCGAATGGCCTAATTCGGCTCCTATCGCTTATGACCTTGTATAACTGCATCAGGAGTGAGTTAATCCTCTCAAGGTGTTTATGCTCCTATTTGCTGTAGTTTCCTCTGACACATCAGACAGGGATGGTTTTTAATATTGTCACACATACCAAGTTACTGCAAAAAACTGCTTAGTGTGCAAATTGACTCTATGCAAATCATCCATTCACGAGTACAATCACACCAAGTGTTACAGCAGCAGAGAAAGTGGAGATAAAGGTTGATTGGAGGATCGGGAATACACCCATAGCTTGTAGGAGGCTTGTTCATTAGTCGTGCAAATTGACTCTATGAAACTTTTCATAGGATCTGAGCTGCACCGAAGAGGAAGACCCGATGGCCAAACTGAAGGGGCAGAAGATTGTGTCGTGCCGAATCTGTAAAGGTGACCACTGGACCACACGCTGCCCATACAAGGACACCCTGGGACCCATGCAGAAGGAGCTGGCCGAGCAGCTGGGGCTTACCACAGCCGATAAGGAGAAAGGATCAGGTACGTGGTCCGGGGGATGAGAAATGTCTGCACGCTTCATGCAACGTAATCCAGTGTAGGGAACCACACCAAAAGTCAGGAGACTTGTTCAAATCTCACCCATTGATATGAGAAGCCATTAGGAGATAGCATCGATACAAGGGCTGTGAAGTTACTGTCATTTTACAAAAAAAAATCAGGTTCACTGGTATGCACCAGGGAAGGCAATCTGCGGTTCTAACCTGGTCTGACCTATTTGTGACTCCTGACACCCCCCCCCCCAGTGGGACAGCACGGAAGCAGGCCCTTCGGCCCACCAAGTCTGTGCTGGCCATCAAACTCTCTACACGAATCCTACATAATCACATTTTATTCTCCCACATCCTCATCAACCTCCTCCACCCATCTGCAGACAGGGAGCTAATTTACTGCAGCTGTTAACCCACCAACCCGTCTGTCTTTAGGATGTGGGAGGCCGGAGCACCTGGGGGAAACCCACACGGTCACAGGAAGAATGTGAAAACTCCCGAGGGATCAGATTGAGCCAGGGTCTCTGCTGCTGTGAGGCAGCAACTCCATTAGCCATGTCACTGCCCCTTACCTGCTCTCTGACAAAGTCTTCTCTGAGAAGAACAAGGAAGCCTAGATTACTTCTGTAACTGCATCGGGAGTGATTTAGTCTTAAGGAGTTTATGCTCCTATTTACTGTAGTTTCCTCTTGACACATCAGACTGGTTAGTTCTGTTTTATTATTGGCACACTTACCAAGATACTGAAAAATGCTTTTTATGCTATCCAGGCATACCATCAAAGCAAGCAGAATGTAGTGTTACGGTAACAGAGAGAGTGGAGATAAAATAAAGGGCTGTGATGAGGTACATTGGAGGATCGGGAATGCACCCGTTGCTTGTGAGGTCTATTCAACGGTCTGATGACAGCAATGAAGATGTTGTTGCTAAATCTGGTGCTATGTGCATTCAGGCTTTGGTATCTTCTGGGAGAAGAGGGAATGACCAGGGCTGTTCAACGTTTAGTTGTAGTATGCTTGCCAGAGAATCGTGCCTTCAGAGACCCTGGCCGATCCACTCTCTGTCCGCTGGGACTGAAGATGGACACAAAATGTTGGAGTAACTCAGTCTGAAGAAGGGTCTCGACCCGAAACATCACCCATTCCTTTTCTCCAGAGATGCTGCCTGTCCCACTGAGTTACTCCAGCATTTTGTGTCCATCTTTGGTGTAAACCAGCATCTGCAGTTCCTTCCTGCACATTTGGGAATCTTGTTTGGTCTGCCCTCCCAGCTTGGTCTCCACCAGCGAGCTAAATCCCTGAAGCTTAGCATTATCCAGAGTGTGTAGATACATGTCAAAACATCTCCAGAGAGTGCCTGTAGATCTCGTCTGCTTTCCGTCTGATGAGTGAGTCCAGAGTTGCTTTACATTCCCATGACAACTTTTGACATCTGCCAATGTCAGATGTCAAAAGAATCTGCTGGAAGTATCTGCTGCAGTACAGCCAGCAACCAGAAGATGACAGCATCGCACCTTTGTACACAGTGGATTTTTATTCTTTTAAATTTGTTTAAGTGTTCTCTGGCTGGGGTAGACTAAGAAAATGAGTTAGGGATGAGAGTAAGGCAAAGCAAACTGCTGCCACTGTGCTGGCCTTTAGTGGACAGCATTAATTTATCCTGGGTAGACAAAAATGCTGGTGAAACCCAGCGGGTGAGGCAGCATCTATGGAGAGAAGGAATTAGGCAACGTTTCAGGTCGAGACCCTTCTTCAGACTGACGCGAGGCGGGAAGAAGATAGGAAGTGGTGAAGCCAGTGGGCTGAGGGAGAGCTGAGAAGGGGAGGAGATTTTCGCATGGTGCATGCAAAAACAGAATTTCACTGTACCTCGGTACATGTGATGAGGTGTCATTGAATACAGAAGTGCATCTTCCCCTTTGATCTGAAGATACACAAAAAGCTGGAATAACTCAGTGGGACAGGCAGCATCTCTGGAGATCCCCTTTGCTCCACCTATTGTACTCAAGTTTGGCTTGATATAGCATTATCTGATCTGACTGGATAGCGTGCAAAATAAAGCTTTTCACGGTACCTCAATACAGGTGATGATAATAAACCTAAAGGTCATTTAAATTTGCAGAGGGTGGTGAATCTCTAGAATTCTATACCCCAGAGAATGTGGAGGCAGGATCAGTCATTTAATGAGGTGGTGGATAAACTTTGAAAGATTGGTCATTTGAGGGCTTTGTGGAGCTGGCACAAAAGAGTTCAGGCCTGGGGAAGATCGACAGTGATCCTGTTGAATGGTGGGGCAGTCTGAGGGCCCTCCTCTTATTTTCTTGTGTACGTCTCAACATCTCACATGAAAGGTGACAGCTATCTCCCCACTGAACGGTCTCCTTGGGTTTTTGTGCTCAAGTCGCTGAAATGGGACTTGAATCCAGAACCTTGCACACATTGAAGTCCTTTGAGCCACAGCCAAAACGAGACGTTGTGATGTGTTGCGCGGAGTTTTATTTTAAACGTTTTTTATTCCTTGTCCCCAGATCCTGAACCAGTCCAACCAGCTCAGAGCAAGACTGGCAAATATGTTCCACCCAGCCTGCGAGATGGAGCCAATCGCCGGGGAGAGTCCATGCAGACTAATCGCAGAGGTGAGAGTGCTTATGGTTCGACAAGACTGCGCTGTTTATCCAACATCTCACACCCACAACTGGCGGGTTAAACATGACGTGTTAACATCTGACGTACCTACGATACAATACAATAGAACTTAATTTATCCTGGAGGTAAGGAATCTTCTGTTGGTGGCAGAACCTTTTGTTCTCTGTAGCATAGGAGCAGAATGAGGCCACTTGGCCCATTGAGCCTACTGTCATTCAGTCATGGCTGATCTAGCGTGCCTTTTCCCCATAACCTCTGACACCTGTACTAATTAGGAATCTGTCGAGTTTAGTTTGGAGATGCAGCGTGGAAACAGGCCCTTCCACCCACTGACACTATCCTACACCCACACTAGGAACAATTTTACATTTACACCAAGCCAATTAACCTACAAACCTGTAGCCTTTGGAGTGTGGGAGTAAACGTATAAATGGGGAGAACGTATAAATTCCATACGGACAGCACCCGTAGTCAGGCTCAAACCCGTGTCTCTGGTGCTGTAAGGAAGCAACTCTACTGCTGATATCCACATTTTTAAAAAAAATGTGCCTTCCTATTCTGCAGCGGATGACAATGCCACGATCCGAGTCACCAATCTCTCGGAGGACACACGAGAGACAGATCTGCAGGAACTCTTCAGACCTTTTGGTTCGATTTCTAGGATCTATCTGGCAAAGGACAAGAACACTGGCCAGTCCAAGGTAATGCCCTTCATGTCTTGATTTGACTTAGCATAGTGTTGTGGTGTTTCCTCCTTGGCTCGACATGCCAGAGCCGGTATTCCAGTAATTTGTTGTTTTCATTTGCAGGGTTTTGCCTTCATCAGCTTCCATCGGCGCGAGGATGCAGCCAGAGCCATTGCTGGCGTCTCTGGTTTTGGTTACGATCATTTAATCCTAAATGTGGAATGGGCCAAGTAAGTGTTTAAATGTTTCCTGGCAGATGTTGCTAATGTCTGTGTCAGTCTCTGTATGAGGTCAATTTTGTTATATGCGTAAGTACAATGTTTGTGCTGCAAGTGTGCGCACAGAATCAGAAACCATGTCCATGGTAGTGGATGAGGTGTTTTATTTCTGAGAGGGTTTTGCTTAGTTTAGAGATAGTGTGGAAACAGGCCCTTTACCCACCATCCTTGTACACTAGGGACAATTTACAATTTTTACCAAAGCCGATTAACCTGCATGTCTTGGAGTGTGGGAGGAAACTGGAGCACCCGGAGAAAACCCACAAACTGTATCAACAGCATTCTGGCACTAAGACAGCAACTCCTCTGCTGCGCCACCCCTGTGATTGCGCAGGTTGGTCAAGAACCCAATAGTTGCAGGAAAGTAGCTGTTCTTGAACTTCACACTTCTGTACCTCCTGCCTAACAATCATTAAGAAGATGGCAAATCCTTGATGAAGCTTCCCTCTCCTTAAGGCAATGATTCGTGTAATTCTTTTCATGGTCAGGGCTAGAAATGCCAAACACAATATACACTGGTGTTGCAGTCTTGTTCAGGAGTAGCAGCACACCAGACAATGCATGCCAACTCTGGCTACCATGCATAAAACCCGTTGTCTGGGATTTTTTAACTTACTACTCCATACAAGATTTGAGCACAACAGAAATACGTTTTGTTGCCCTTAAAGTATTTTAACTTATTTCTGTCCTGCTCAAAGCTTGTGTGGAGTAAGTATACTGTTTGTATGATGGTATTGTTTCTTTCCTTTTATATTTGGACAGGGGTGATCCTGACCAAGAGTTGTGGATGGTGTTTAATTAACTTTGTCTTATAATGCATACTTTCTTTTATAGGCCATCAACCAACTGAAAGGTCGCATCATCCGAGCTTCAACGTCAAATAAGTCAGTCATTAACATCAAATAAAATATTTAGATCAGACTTCTGCCTCCAATACAGTTACTGGAAATAAGTGTCTAAGTTAATCTTCATACCAAAAGGCCTTACAGAAAGTTTCTATTCCTTCCCCAAAAAGCAGCTTAGTAGCCCAGTTAGTGCTGCAGCCTCACACTTTGAGTACTTATATTTACCTAACAGGGGTTTCACATTCTGACTGCAACAGAGATGCCAACCTTCCAGAGCACAAATCAGTAATCATAAGGCTAAAAATCAGTAATTTGGAGACAAAATCAGTAATTTTTTGCGCGAAGCAATTTTTTTTCTGCATGATGGCAAGCGCGGCTCCCACAGGCAAGCGATAGTGCATAATGTTAACATTAACATACCTGTATGTTCATTAGTTGGTATTACATAAACATGTATTAACTCACCATTGAAAATGCTCTATTGAAAGACTGGATGAACGAGTTCATTATCAATATGTCTTGATATGTTTATACTCACACATATATACGCGCACACACAGACACACTCACACACACAGACACACTCACACACACTCCAGTGATGGAAATGGGTTTAGGAACTAAGGGTACTCTGGGTCCGTGAAGCTGAGGTTGGGAAGGAGGGGGGGGGGGGGGGAGACTCTGTCTCTGTCTGTGTGTGTGTGTTGGCTGCAGCCATCGTCTGCTTTAGTGAGGGAAGCAGGTCGGTGATTGATCAAAAGGCCCCTAGGAGACTGTCTGATTGGCTGCCAAGTGACCAGCGCATTATGTGATTGGACACAATGCCCTTGGAGACGGCGGCTGATTGGGCAGGAGGAGACCGATTTATTGATTGGACGGGAATTTTAAGGGTAGCTGGTCGGTGATTGGACGCAACCCCCTTAGAGACAGTCGTTGATTGGCCACCAAATAATCGGGCGCGAAAAAATAAAAATAGGAAAACAATAAAATCGAAATTACGATTTAAATCGGAAGAATATCATGCCTGATCTGCAGCAAAGATACTAGTATCCGCTCTAGTATCTTTGATCTGCAGTTCCTTCCTATTGAACAAGAACCCTGGCCCGAAACTACTCGTAATCCATTCCCTCCACAGATGCCGCGAAGCCCGCTGAGTTCCTCCAGCACTCTGTTTTTTTTATTTAACTCTTGAAATTTAAGTTAGACATACAGCTGGAGTAACTCAACGGGACAGGCAGCGACTGGAGAGAAGACTCTTTTTCAGACTGAACTGAACTCTCGTCGGTGAGAGTACTTGTGATTATCTGCAGAAGGATCTCGACCAGAAAAGTCATCCACTCCCCAGAGCCGGCGCCCGTCCCACTGAGCCACCCCCCCCCCCACCCCCCTTATAATTTCCGTACTTTTTCGATAGCTGCCATGACCCATTTGATGTCATCCTGCACCCTGCTCCTGGTCCCGGCCCGCGCCGATCTGCGTGTGTCGGAGTCTGAGCGGAGAAGCGCCGGCACCAAGCATGGACAGACGGACGAAAGCAACCATCGTAGAGCGCAATAGGTGACATTTTGGGCAGAGACCCTTCTTCAGACTGACAATCAAGGGAAAGGGAAACAGGAGGCATATCTTCCATTCGTTTGTCCTTAGTGCCATCTATATCTATTGTTCCTCTTTCCCCTGACGGTCTGAAGAAGGGTCTCAATCCGAAATGTCATCTATGATCGTTCCTTTCGCTCGTCCTTGGATTAAGTAGCGCAGGATAAAGCTGGGAATTCATGCACAGGATGGAAACTGGAACGTAGGAGAACGTCGTCCCTCTGCGTACCCCCCCCATTTCCATCACTGGCACTCACACACTCACACTCACAACAAGTATGTGCTAACTTAAAATCGGCAAAATCCGGGATTTACGATATGAAAATCGTACCGCCCGTAATTGGCCAATTTTCCGTAGAAATTACGGGAAATCCGTACCAGTTGGCATCTCTGCATTCTGACTGCAATACTGGTCAGTTAACACTACAATGACCATGGAGGCAAGTGGTAAAAGTAAAGACAGTCTGTGCTCACAAGAGGAAGTGGTGCATCGGGATTGCCTGAGCTCTTGTGTTTACTGCACTAAATATGTCCAAATTGAGAATTTTAGTGAGAATGAGGTTTACCTCTCCGCCTGACTTGACTATTTCCAGTATCGTGTGTAGTGCTGCTTTGAAGAAATAAAATAACTTGCCAGATATAACGGGTGTTCAGCATAATAGCATTCCACTTAAGATATTTATTGAAATATTACAACATATAAAAACTACAAGTTATTAAACATATGAATTACCACTGCAGAAAGTGGGCAATTATTCAAATACTGTGCATTTTAAAACCACATTAAAATCCACAATGCATGACAGCACTGCACAATCAAGAGAAAAATGTTCATTCATAACTAAAAACAATGTTACATCTTCATTGGCTGCTTCACATCAGCCAGTTTAAAAAAGGACAATAGTTCACCGAACAGTCACAGGAATTCCATCTTATTTTCTTTCCTCCTGCCCTTGAATGCAGTGATGAAGATGTGGTGGGAACATCAAGCTGATGGAGATGAATCAGGCGCTTGTGTCCATGGTCTCTAGTTTGATGTGCTCTACAGAAAGGAGTAAGAGTATTGATTGTTTGTAACCCTGGCCTGAGCCCTTACCTCCTCACTCTCCTCTATCCTCTGATCCATCACAAACAAAAAACACCTCGAGCTGACAGGAGCCTTCTATTACACACCCATTTACAGATTGTGCCTCAGGGTGGCGAGGTGCTCCTGCACTGGAGGGGAGCAGAATCAGTTCCCCATCGCACTACAGGAGTCTAGTACTTACTGTAAAGAGATCAAAGTCACATCTTTGAAAACCTCTGCACTTATATTTAATGTCATGGAGAGTAGATTGAAATAGTAATAGTTTCACAAAAAGGGACTTTGACATCCCTAAAATTAAAAACACTTAAAATTTCTCAAATACTTTAATAAATTGCTTTGATGTGCAGAGAGATTGAGTGGCATCCATGCACCACAAGATTCCAAGTTAATTCCCCTGGACTAGATTGATTCATGATTATGTGGGTGTATGGGATGAATGTTTACTTCAGACACTGGAATCAACCAGCATCATTAGATGGCGAACATCCACACATCACTAGAGAGTTGGATATGAGCCCTGCAGATTTGGAATGGGCTTTTAATCTCCAATATGCTGTGCAACCAGTCCGTCTGCTGCACATTTAGAAGCAGCGTGTCACGTATCAGATTCAAAAGTCATTTTGGCTACATAGAAACTAGGTGCAGTAGGCATTGAATATGATCATGGCTGATCATCCAAAATCAGTTCCGGGTTTCTCCCCAGATCCCTTGATTCCGTTAGCCCTAAGCGCTAAATCTAACATCCCTAACCCTACTCCAAACACTCTAAATATTTACAACAAAACTACAAGAGTTCATGACTGTTCACCACAATCCTCTTAGTGAACAACTATAAATGCCAGCCTTGCCATCATCTCACAAGAAAGGAAAATAATGAATTCCTCAAATGACGTTAAAGGAAGCAGTGAAGCAGACACAACTTCCTATCACAGGTGAAATTCTTGCCCGAGGCACCCATGAACCAAAAATGGAATAACTAGACATCTAAAAGGTTCAAGTCAAATTATGACATAGTTTTTGTCCCATTTACCTGTATTCCCTTTCTTCCTGTCAAGTGCGCAAAGTTTGATTTCCGAGCCGATTGCTTTAGCCAGAGGAGGCGGTACTGCATTGCCAACCTGAGAATTGTAAGAGCATTGCTGAATTAAGAAATAAAATCCATAATAGAAAGTTTAATAATAAATGAGTCATTATTACTCTGGTGGAAGCACTGTGGCAGCCTAGCTCCCTATGCGTTTATATCCCATATTATCACGTGCAATGCAAGAGATCAGGATATCTGACCAGCCGATTGTACCTATGCATTGGCAGATGACAGGCTCTCTCCAACACATTGCAGCCATATTGATTACTGCTAAACCCCTGCCAATAATGCTAGATTATTCTCTTCAATCCTGCCTGCTAGCAAAGATTTAACTTTGCACCTGGATTCCTGCTAATAATGAGATCAAAGCTCAACGTCTGTAGTTTGGTTGGCATGGACTCAGCAGGTTGAAGGGTCTGTCTCACGGTTGTATCTCCAAGCAAAAAATAGAAATCTCGGAATACTACAGAAGCTTGGTGAGATGGTACCTAGAAGACCGTGTACAGGTTGTGTACAAGAAAGGATAGAAATGCAACAGAGAATGTGAAGATTCACAACATTGATTACTGGAATGGAGCAATGAGGGGGGGGGGGGCCGAAGATCTCGGAGAAAACCCACGCCGTCACGGGGAGATCGTACACACTCCGTACAGGCAGCACCCGTTGTCGGGATGTAACCCGGGTCTCTGGTGCTGTAAGGCAGCAGCAACTCTACCACGGTGCCGCCAATGGTACTATGTGGTACTTACAGTTCTGCCAGGTGACGGTTGCCATGTACAATGACACCGACTCTTCAACTACAGATACAGAATGAAAGCAAGAATCCGTTGCACCCACCTGTCTGTGCTTGTCCAAAACGTTCCCAAAGAGCCTGTAGGTGTCTGGGAATCCCTGGGAGCGTGCACACTCTCGCACACTCACCACACGGTGCTGCTCAGGATGTAGAACACGGCCCTAAAAAATGGCAAGTTACATTTGTTCATAAATATCATTTAGCTCTTGCCTCTTCCGTTGCCCCTCTTGACAATCAAACAACTTCTCTGGAAGCTGTAGTGCTTAAAATACAACACAGGAAGCATTCCACAGCGGGAATATCCGTTCAACCGTCGAATCAAAGAATGATGGATATTTGGTAGTAAAAGTTGTTCATGGATTGAGGACAACGTTAGGCTAAATAGCTGCCATCTGATTCTACATTAGTAAAAATAACAGCCTACTTCCCTTTTGGCAACAGTTCCACCTACATCTTATAACAAGAGGCAGTTAACGTACCAGGAATAAGCATTTACTAATTATTCTCCTCTTCCAAAGTTGCACCCCAAGTACAGCAGCCTTACTCTGCTGCCTGGTCAAGTCAGCCACCAAATCCAGGATCTTTCTGGCCTTTACAACATGTGCTGTATACCCAAGCAAACCAGTTCAATACATTCAATTGACAGAAATGGACCAGGTGCAAAAACAGCAAGCGGCAGATCACAAAGTGATTATGAAGAGGTTGATGCCGTTGTGAATTAGCTGTCCCCAAATTACTTGAGTATGGTGTAAATAAACTATAATATAGTATTCTTCAAAAGTGGGGCGTTCAAAACAAAACGGTTGACCAATGCTGGATTCAGGCATTGTGCAAACCAGCTCATCTTAAGATACTGCGTCCATTTTTCCTCCTGAATTCCCAACCTTCCTCGAACACCCCCTCATATTTAAGGTGCCGACAAATGTTCCCGTGTGATTAGTAATTCCACTTTTGCGATGTCAGCAGCAGCATTCTCTTACCTGCTTTCCCATCGGCTCAGGATTGGTGACGGTGGTGCTGAAGAATCCATCCCATTCCAGCCTGCCATACAGACCGGCCCAGTGATTGTGTCTGTTCCCAGTGTGGGGCAGGCACCAGGGAATGAGTGTGTTGAACTGTCTGTCAGCCGGCTCACACTGCTTAACTGCAAACCAAAACACCAGCAATACATTACTGTGGTCCTGGACAGTTACTGCAACAACAATCTCCTTTCAATTGACATTAAAGTCACCAATGGGCTAATTTAAAGGCAAATATAAACGTAGAACACATTTTTTGTGCAATGTAGATTTGAGAAATTTAAGTCGATTAAATGTTGCAACTTATACCTGCCTGTTGATGAGAATGCCATAATTTTAAAATTCAAGAAATCTAAGGCAATGAGAGGTTACTAGTCAACTCCGCCACAAGTAAAAAGCTGCGTTCTTGCTGATTTTTCCTTTCTATCAGACCTGGCAGGTAAACCCAAGCACAGATACTTAGCGTTGTGCAGCTTTGATACATATTTCTCTCTTTCCATCATCATAGGGTTACCAGATTATCAAATGCTATTACAGCTGCGCATGCAACCCCACAAGAGCATCAGAACCAGCAGTAGTTCACAGGGCTTCTGCTCTTGAACCTGGCTCATCATTCAATAAAATCTTGGCCAAACATTTAACTTGGAACGAGCATCATAACTGGCTACCAAACTTCACAACTCCTCCCGCTTCTGTTGTGGGGTAGGCTGGGACTGACCCCCCCCCCCCCACGCCTTTCCACTCATCACTTTAATTTCATGTACTTTGTGTTTTTATGGCTGCTGGCAGATCATTCTGGGATAAATAATTTTATTGTATCGCATCGTACTGTTCTTTGTGTTTGTTAAACTGCCTTGGCACTTTTGATGTATTGCTCCTTGTGAAATTATACTAGTTGATTTATATTGCCTTTTTATTAATCCTTCGCCAATGGGTTAAGGTACAAACATTAGCATGGGCACAGAGATGCACACACGGCATACGGAAACACTGAACACAAAGTACATTGGACACTAACCGTCTGCGCAAGAGCACACTCCACGTAGCGCACCAGTGCTGCTGTGTCCGTTCTTTTTATCGTGGTGCGTGTACCTCAGCTTTTTGGTCATGGTGCCATCGGAAAGGCGCACCTCAATATTTGGAAGATCACGCCAGTCAGACCCCGGGGCGAGGGGAATGTGGCGCATTCTGCCTGCCACCAAGGCACTCATATCCTGAGAAGGGCAGAGGCAAATACAAAGGGGGGGGGGGGGAAAGTAGGTGAATGAGAAAGATATCATAAGCATTTACACTTCAATATCATTTAAGGTCATAAGTGATAGGAGCAGAATTAGGCCACTTGGCCCTTTAAGTCTACTCTGCCATTCAATCTTGGCTGATCTATCTCTCCTAACCTTATTCTCCTGCCTTGTCACCATATATCAGGGGAGATCTTTAAGAGTGTAGGAAACTAGATATTAGAAATGACCGCGGTCACCACAACTGGAATATTACTTAGATTAATGATTGCAATATAGATTCATAATTGGCTGCATAAATTTGGAAGCAAGTTTCACAAAGAAATGGCTACATTTCTACAGCGCTTTTCAGAACACGCCTGAAATTAGTTTGAATTTTTTTTGCTGGAATGACTTAAATGCAGCAAAATGTTTGCACCCAGAAAACCCCCCTCAAAATGCAATTGAGTAATCATCTCTGGAAGAGGAAACTTGCAACATTACACTGTGGTGTGACTGGACATCTGTGAACAGAACTCGGAGCCAAAGGTGATACAACAACCATCAGAGTCGGAGGTAACAATGTAATGCATGAAACCACAATTACACTGAAATCTATGGGTTAGTCAGCCAGGTAAAACTAGACGAACCAACGAAGGAAAATTCTGGGAATGGATGAATATAAAAGGTAAATTTATTGTGGGTGTTTATTGAGACTTTAATTCTTTGTTCATCTATAAGGATTAGCAGTTTCTAAAATGAGGACAGTTTTGCAGAGAGCTATGAGATCGCATCCTTACCTTGCAGACATGATCCCGCAGGATAGGCTGGTACTGTGTGCCCCGAATCTGCCGCTGGAACCAGGACTGAGGTTCACCATTGTACGAGATTTCCAGTGCCGATGCTCCATTGCGAATTTCAGGCAGATCGGACATGGTATCTCTTACAGTGATGGTTCTGTACGGAGCAGACCTTGTCCTGTGGAAGATTGAATGGTTTTCAATTTCATTTAATGGCACTTCGCATCAATATAATCTCTGGCACTGAGGCAGCAACTCTACCGCTGCCCAATCAGGACGCTTTAATTGGCACCTGCACCTCTCGAGAATGACAAGATGTTCTCCTGCAGATTGTTTTAAGAGGAAAGATCTAGCAGAAGGAAGCTTGTCTCTGCAGTATAGAATACTGGGAGGTTAACTCAAATCGAAAGGTGGGTATGAGGAACTCAATGGGTCAGGTAGCATCAGTCTGAGGGGTCCAGACCCGAAACACTGACTGCCCATTTCCCTCCACAGATGCTGCCTGACTAGCAGTCTGTTTCGTTTGCTCATGGGTTATGGAGATTGTGCAAGAAAGTGGAGTTGATGCCAAAGATCAGAACACTATCCCATTGGAAAGCAGAACATGCTTGAGGACATATGACCTTCCTCTGCTCTTAATTTTGTACATTTGGCCATTAACTCCTTTGGAAAAAGAGCATGGATGACTACCACCTGGCTAAATGTGGTTAAACCACCATTAATGTTCACCATTAAGGCCAGTGCAAATAAAAAACGCTAGTTGGGGAAGTCAATGGAGGGGGAATACCACTCGAGCTAAATCTAACAGCAGTCAGCAGCTTTGGACTCAAAGTAATGAAGCATATACTGCATCCAGTCATTAATAAATATCATGGAGTATTTTATTATCTTTATTATAGGGAAAAAGCTTGTTGAAAGAAGAAAGATTCTGCGTAGTTCTGCAAGCGCGTGGGTAGGAAGGGCATGGAGATTATTTAACACGATGCAGTCAGGACTGGATATGATTACATTGGAATAGATTCAGCTAAAGGAAAATGCAATTGACGCATATAAAATCAGTCAATAACTGTGGCCATGGATCATGTGTAAAAATATCTGTTCATCGTGAGAAGTTGGTGGTGGTCTGTAACTCACCAGCCTGGAGAATGTGGAAAGCAAGCTTATCACCATTAATTTCCATTAGCACACATGTAACAGGAACCCCATTGATTATTTGATAATCCATGGGGTGGGGGGTTGGTAGTGGTAGTGGACTAATAGAGGAGTAAGGAGACTGGTCCTGCTACAGCTGAATGGTTTTACCTGGTCACATTGCTGACAAACTTCTTGTCGTCCACTGCCACACTGAGCTGGCAGGCTCTGGGTGCGAAGACGTGCAGGGGCTCTGGGAAGAGCGGCAGCTTCTCTCCAGGGGCTGCGGCCAGAACGATAGCTCTCCGGCGGGTCTGGGCAACTCCGTACTGACCAGCCTGTCCAAACAACAGCGTGTTAATCCAGCAATTACACCTGCTTAACATTATTGCCTTTCACCCATTGCATTCACTGCAATGGGGATTAATCCACATCCATCTATTCCACAGAAAAGACAAGCAGCTGCCACACTAACTCATACCATACGAACAGCTCAGAAAACAAAGAATGGGCAGGGGGTTGTACATAAATAGTGCCAAACCTGATCACAATGTTCAGGCAGGCCCAGGTTTCACAAGTGGTCCGTTCCACAGAACAGTCCACAAGCTGATTTCTTAAAGTCATAAGTGGCTGTTTCCCCATAGTAACCTCTACAGTATTGTTGCTATAATTATTTCATTGAATAATCACCTTAACACTAGCCGCAATTAAACTAATGAAGCATATACTGCATCCAGTTATTAATAAATATCACGAAGTATTTTATTATCTTTATTATGGGGAAAAAGCTTCAAAAATGTACTGGAGAATGTGTGTAAAGCTGGACTGGGGAGCCCTGTACATTTGTTCAAACAATGTGGGTGCTGGCAGCACAGGCAGAATTTATTGCCCATCCCTAATTGAAAGAGATAATTGCCTGGTTGGATCATTTCAGACGCAGTTAAGAATCAATTACATTGCTCTTACTCGCGTCAGAGTAAAAGGCACCAGTGAACATGATGGGTTTCAATCGGATTGTTTCATACATGCCACAGCATCTAATTAGTTCCAATGTAATCCCAGGGGATGCAGTGGTATTGTGATTAAGTCACAAACGTGTTACTTTAATGCACTTAAAGTTCTTAACTGTTACAATAGGGTTTGAACACATGCCTCCAGAGAATAACTCTTGGATTACACGTCTGCAATGGGCCATAGCAACATGGTTGCAGGGCAAGTGTGCATATGGAGAGGTTGTCACCAGAATTCTTGCTGTTCTTCACTATTCATGGTCATGCTGGAAAACAACGGGCCATCCTCACACCATCAGCAGCATGAGAGAACACTCTTGCTGCATCCAGGATTAACAAATGATGCTGGTGTCAGCGGTGGAGGCAATGTAACTCAACAGGAATGGGAAAAACATTGCCATTGTGGACTCCACCCTTCCAGAAACCATCTGTTGCCCGCCCCGTTTTGTTTTGGCCTTCTCTATCTTTCAGTCTGAAGGGTTCCGGCCCAAAATGTCACCTATTCCTTAACTCCAGAGATGCTGCCTGAACCGCTGAGTTACTCCAGCATTTTGTGTCTATCTTCAGTATAAACCAGCACCTGAAGTTCCTTCCCACGCAATAGTTTCATTGTCAGAAAAATCTTTCTCAAACTCTGCCTCAGAGGGCGGTGGAGGCCGGTTCTCTGGAGACTTTCAAGAGAGCTAGATAGGGCACTTAAAGATAGCGGAGTCAGGAAATATGGGGAGAAGGCAGGAACGGGGTACTGATTGGGGATGATCAGCCATGATCACATTGAATGCCGGTGCCGGCTCAAAGGGCCGAATGGGCTACTCCTGCACCTATTGTCTATAGTACACCTGATAATTTAAACTATCTTATTCGATTACAAATCTCGGAATAATTTATGAATATGTGTATTAAGTCCCTGGTTTCATAGTCTAGTTCTGCTAGCTGCGTTCCTAAGAAACCTCATGTTATAGAAGATAGTTTAGTTTAGAGATACAGTGCAAAACATAGCCTTCGGCCCACCGAGTCCAGGCCGACCAGCAATGCCCTCACACTAACTCTATCCCACACACACACATACATACACACACACACACACCCTAGGGACAATTTTAAATTATACCAAGCCAATTAACTTACAATCCTGCACGTCTTTGGGCTGTGGTAGGAAACTGAAGATCCCGCAGAAATCCCACGCACATAACGGGGAGAATGCATAAACTCCGTACCGACAAGCACCCGTAGTCAGGATTGATCCCGGGTCTCTGGCGGCTCAAGGCAGCAACTTTACCGCTGTGCCAATAATGTTGCAAGAATAAGTGTAGCAATGGTGGGGGAAAAGGGCTTTGGGGACAGAATTCCAGACTCACAATAAAGAAGTTTCTTCCCCTGAGAACATCATACCAAGGTTACTTGGTGTGGATAAGTTTGACGAAGACACATGCCTGCATCGTAAGAGAAGCAGAAGCTTACCTGTAACACACCAAATGTGCACTGGTAGCCCATTCGCACAAGGCAGCGAAGAGTTAGCTTCAGAACCATGGAGCGCTTGAATGAGACAAAGTTCCTCACGTTTTCCAGGAGGAAAAACCGGGGCCGGTAATAGTCACAATAGCTGCAAGGCACAATAACACACATGACTTGAATATTGTAAGCGAGAAATAAGTCTGAAAGTAAACCATCACACAAAGTAACCACACAGAATTAAAGGGGAGACTATGGAACGAAGGAAATAGGCGACGTTTCGGGTCGAGACCCTTCTTCAGAGAAGATTCTCGACCTGAAACGTCGCCCATTTCCTTCGCTCCATAGATGCTGCCTCACCCGCTGAGTTTCTCCAGCATTTTTGTCTACCTTCGATTTTCCAGCATCTGCAGTTCCTTCTTAATATAACGATAAAGGGGAAGTGATTTCTAGGCCCTCAATTTCTAACTCTGAAAATCAGCAAAAAGCTTTTTTTTCCCCTTAGAACATTTTGTCTTGCTGGCAATCAAAATTGAAAAAAAAAAGACGCTGAATATCCTCAGTAATGTATTCTGTAATGCAGCAAAAATATGGCCTGCAATCCAAGCGTTTATGCACAGTCACTGCTTGACCCAAACAGTGCTCCAGTCATTGTAGCTTCTGAGGAAGCGGAGCACACACAGTAACAAAGTGTAGCCAAAAGATCCCTTCAACTGGGTGCCAGTTTCACCAAACCAACCCTTAAATAACTTGTTGGCTCTCAAAAGCCTAGTCTCTGACTTGCACGTTGATACATGTGCCGAGATGAGACCATTTATATTCTGTAATTAATAAAAAAGAAAAATTGCTATTCCTATAGTTTTTAAAGAGATCCCAAAGTGCTTTACAGCTAATGAATTAATTTTGAATTGTGAACAGAATTTCCACTGCGAATTCAAACATTTAGCAAATGACAATGGCCAAATGATCTGCTTTCACAATATGCTGCAAGGAATAAATTGGGGACATTTGAGATAAATATGCTACTCTTTGAAATTGTTCTGTGGGATCAGAACTTACAAGATTCAGAGACTTACAAAATTCTTAAGGGGTTGGACAGGCTAGATGTGGGAAGATTGTTCCCAGATGTTGGGGAAGTCCAGAACAAGGGGTCACAGTTTAAGGATAAGGGGGAAGTCTTTTTGGACCGAGATGAGAAAATCATTTTTTACACAGAGAGTGGTGAATCTGTGGAATTCTCTGCCACAGAAGGTAGTTGAGGCCAGTTCATTGGCTATATTTAAGAGGGAGTTAGATGTGGCCCTTGTGGCTAAAGGGATCAGGGGGTATGGAGAGGGCAGGTACAGGATACTGAGTTGGATGATCAGCCATGATCATATTGCAGGCTTGAAGGGCCGAATGGCCTACTCCTGCACCTATTTTCTATGTTTCTATCCTTGATGGTCACCAGAGATCAGAGGGGATTTGGTTTAATGTGTCTCCTGAAAGATACCTCCTTCAGGACTGGCAAGGTTGAGAGCCTGGATTTGTGCTCGGGTACCCACAATGGAACTTGACTTCAACTCCGACTGCCTAGGAATGCTCGTTACCGAGCCATTGTTTACACTGATCTGCCTGACGGGTTAATCAGTGGATGGTGCAGATTACCCAAGCAGCAAGCATCCCTTTGCATGCACAAGTAGAATGCAGCAACCAGTGCACTGACCTGAGATAAGAGACCACGAGGGAGTTCTTGAATTTGGAGTAGGTGCGGGAATTGAACCGATTCATGCCGCTAAAGCCCTGGCACGGAGGGCCGCCGCAGAGCAATTCCACATCACCCTTCTGTGGCAGTTTCTGTCCAAGTGAATTGGTCTTCTCTCCAGCCATGACAAGTTTCAAGAGAACGTTACAGTCCTCAGTGAAGACGGTCGCACCGGGATTATTCAAACGGAAGGCCTGGGCCGCTGGATCCCACATCTCGATGGCCCACATGGTTTCCGAAAGATCTGTGCAAGAAGACAGTTATTTTTATGCTATGCTTTCCAACTAAAGTGCACACGAGGTGGACATTTGGCTTATTGTACCAGTGGTAGTTGTAAAGAACTGACAAATTCACGAGCATTTAAAGCTAAAAGTTCATCCAGGGTTCACCACTGCAGCAGATCAATCCTAAATTACAGATGGGTGGATGAAGGGCATAGATGAAAATGGGTGAGAGACAAAAGGATGGAAGAGTTGTGAATTGGGAGGCCAGAGGTAGGAATACAAGACTGACTGTTCCTCACAATATTACTGCCCAGGGATGTCGTGCAATTAGGAATGCCAAAGATATGTTCACCTTATTTGATAAAGGATTTGATTACAAGAGTGGAGATATCTTGCTCCAATTATATAAAGCCTTGGTAAGACCGTGTCTGTAAGTATTGTGCACAGGTCTCGTCTCTCTCCCTACTTTACGACAGATATACTTGCAATAAACTGAATGCAGCTGAGGCTGATTCCTGGATGGTGAATTTGTCAAAGTGAGAAGCTGACTAGCCTTGTACGCTCGAGATTAGGAGAATGAGACACGATCTCATTGAGGCATACAAAAATCCTTATGAACTTGATATTTCTGGTTAGGATGTCTAGAACCAGGTTCTCAAAATAAAGTTTTAGGTCTCAAAAGTTAGACCATTCAGGATGGAGGTGAGAAATTTCTGCACCTAGCAAATCTTTGAAATTCGATAAAGTGTACTGTGGTGATCAGTTTTCGTGTATGTTCTAGAGAGATTGAAAACCCTTTAGATATAAAGGGAATCAAGAAACATGGGTTTAATGCAAAGTACTAGCAGTGACAGGATCCATGCAAAACGAACCTGCCTGATGGAATCCTTCAGACAGACCCCCACAGCCTGAAAATACATCAAGGCTGCGAAGTTTCTCAAATTTGTTGTCGGAAACCTCTGGCTCCGTTTGTTCGGGTTCAGTAGCGGACTTCCCCTTTCCTTTGCCTGCAAGTAAACAAAACTCATTATTTGATAAAACCTAGATGCGATCTCAATCAACCCTGATTTCTGAGCTCAATCTGTATAAATACCGATTTCCCCTCTCTCCACAACCTATCACGATTCATCCATTTAATCTTTGTTGCTCTAACCAAATCACTATTCCCAGTGTGAGCCTCTACTGCAAATACTGTTGGATTATTTAATTACAGGGCTATTGAGCAGAGGCGTTGCACACATGACAATGTCTTCAATGCGCACACAGGCAGAACAGTACTTCTTAGCTTGGGTGACCTTTCACACTGTATTCCATGATACAAAATCCAACCATCAGATTAAAATTAACACCCAATAAGATTATCCAATAGCACAGAAAAAACCTAGACATTCTACGCTTAGTTCCATATCCCAGTGAAGACCCTGGGCAAACTAAACATTTGTAAAGCCAAAAGGAAAATAATGCAGGTGTACAAAGCGTGAAAGAGAAGGAGAAAATGAAAGAAATATTTAGGTCATGGACTGATGAAACTTTTGACCCAGCTGCACCTTCTTCTCCCCGTCCCATTATTCTGAAGGATGTGCCTCTTCCCTAGCACTTTGGTTCACTCTGCCATCTCCACATCGTTCCCCACTCTCCTCCTCATGGCACCTTGCCATGCAAGGGAACATGTACTACTTGTCCTTAAGCTTCATCCTTTACCACCACAACCCAAACACTCGTTCCAATTTAGGATGACACAGTCGATTGCAATAGTGTGGACAGTCGATTGCAATAGTGTGGTCTCCACTACAATAGGATAAACAAATGCAGATCAGGCAACTACTTCTAAACAAGTTTTCTGCTCAGTTTGCAAGAGTGAAACCAAACTTCAGCGGTCGATCACTTCAACTCCCAAGTGCACTTCAACGTGTCTGAACCAAAACATCTAAACTGTTCCAAGACGCTTCAATGCCATTTTGAGGAACAGCAACTCGTATTCCAACCTGGATAATCACATGTGTAGGAAGGAACTGCAGATGCTGGTTCAAACTGACGATAGACACAAAATGCTGGAGTGACTCAGCAGGTCAGACAGTATCTCTGGAGAAAAGGAATAGGTAATGTTTTGGGTAAAGATCCTTCTTCAGGCTGAAGAAGGGTCTCAATGCAAAACGTCTGCTACTCCTTTTCTCCAGAGATGCTGTCTGCCCCAGAGTTACTCCAGCTTTTTATGTCTATCTTCTGGATAATCACAACCATGAGGATTCAGCAACAAATCCAGAATTGTATATTTCCATCATTATTTTCTTTCTCTCCTCTTCCAGTATTTGATTCATACTTCCTCCAAACATACCTTTACTAACCCCTCAATCAGCATCAGTTTAGTTTATTGTCATGTGTACAGAGGTACAGTGAAAAACCACCAATATCATTTCATTCTCCTGGTCTCTGCCCCTTCAGTGCAACTTAAGTTATTCGTCAACTTTTTCTAGTTTGGATGAAAGCTCATCATCCGGTAACACTACATTTGTAAAGTTGCATTAGCACTATTTAGTCACAATGTAATGACGCACAAGCTCTAAACATCGTACACACCTTTGCCTTTCCCTTTACCCTTGCCTTTGTTGGTCGAACTGCGTGCACGGTTGGGGGGGTCTTCAAAGGATTTCGTCTTTGCATTGTAGGCCTGTGAATTAGAGACAAGCTACAGTGCATGGATCCAAACATAGAAGCTGCACGATGAAAGTGCTTACGTTAAAATTCGATCTTTAGCTGCATTATTTTGGCATCCATTGCGTACCTGAGATGGACCAGCTTTGATTATATTTGATTAATAAAGATGTCAGGATTTATGAGGGAGAAGACAGGGGAATAGGATTGAGGGGAAAAGGTTGATCAGCCATGATTGAATGGCGGAGTAGATTTGATGGGCTGAATAGCCTTATTCTGATCCTAAAACTCATGAACTATGATTTAGTGTGTCTAGCCTTACAAATAAGACATTAACTGGCATGGTATTGAACTTGGAAAGTAAACTCCAATCTGCTAAAATAAATCACCGAGATAGTAGTGGGACTTATTGCACTATGTATATTGGGGGGGGGGGGGGGGATTAGCAATATGAAGGAAGCAATTAGGTAGGTGAGTGCTAACTATGCAATCACTCAGCATTCCAGCTCCAATCACTCAGCATAGTCCATTGTAAAAACACTCTTGGTGATTATAGACTGATAGTTATATAGCACCTAGCCAGCCCTTGGCACCTTACAGCCAATCCGTAAATTCTGAAATATGTTTAATATCGAATGCGGCAGAGATGCAAGCCACTTTACTTGCGGCAAGTCCTCACCAACAATTAAATAGAAACAAAAATGATAATTTATTCCTTAACAAACACATCTTTAGAAGTTACTGAAATAGCAGCTGTGGGTTTTTATTTTCTAATAACCTGAAATTTCTAATAGCCAGACATTAGTTTGCCTCGTTTATGAAAGCCAGTTTGCGGCTAAGATAATGAGGACACAGCACAATGGGAAGGAAACAATACTACGAAGCAGATTTTTAAATAGTTAAGAGCAATTCTGCTCCCTACCACTGTATGAATGATGGAATCCAACAGAATCCTAAATACAAGGATCAATTTGACAAAAAGATTATTAAAATGGCAGTATTATTTCATAACAAGAAGATTTCAGTACAGGAGTAAAGAGGTTCTTCTGCAGTTGTATAGGGTTCTGGTGAGACCACATCTGGAGTATTGCGTACAGTTTTGGTCTCCTAAATTGAGGAAGGACATCCTTGTGATTGAGGCAGTGCAGCGTATGTTCACGAGATTGATCCTTGGGATGGCGGGACTGTCATATGAGGAAAGATTGAAAAGACTAGGCTTGTATTCACTGGAGTTTAGAAGGATGAGGGGATATTTTATAGAAACATAAAATTATAAAAGGACTGGACAAGCTAGATGCAGGAAAAATGTTTCCAATGTTGGGCGAGTCCAGAACCAGGGGCCACAGTCTTAGAATAAAGGGGAGGTCATTTAAGACTGAGCTGAGAAACTTTTTTACCCAGAGAGTTGTGAATTTATGGAATTCCCTGCCACAGAGGGCAGTGGAGGCCAAGTCACTGGATGGATTTAAGAGAGAGTTAGATAGAGCTCTAGGGGCTAGTGGAGTGGATATGGGGAGAAGGCATCATGGGTTATTGATAGCGGACGATCAGCCATGATCATATTGAATGGCGGTGCTGGCTCGAAGGGCCGAATGGCCTCCTCCTGCACCTATTTTCTATGTTTCTATTTGTACAGTTTTCCTGCCACTTATTACATACAAAAAAAAATCAAAATTAATAAGTCAAAACAAAAATGCTTTCTTAAAGATCTTACCTCTAGGAAATAGAATCTGTCCGGGCTTCCAGCACAGTATTCCTGAACGCATACAGTCAGATCTTCACCATATTCCACAGTACAGCGGCCTTGGATGTCTTTGAAGTCCACGGTCACTTCTTCATCGCTCCAATATAGCAAATTGATGTCAGTGTGGTAACTGCCTTTCAGGCCTTTGTGCGTATTCTCAGCCCTGAAAGGAACAGTTTCCATCAGTGGCACTTAGAGGAGCTCAGCCGACACCCTCCATGCAGTGCAAAATGCAACAATTGCCAACATGAATATCAAATGCCTTTAAGTAGAGACATGTCTAGCATAAAGATTTGGCCGATCAGCTTGGTGGCTTACGCTATCACTCTGGTGTGGTATGGAGATAGCTTCTCAATGCAATACAGAGGGAAAATGCAAGTTATACTGACGAATAGAAAAGCAGACCATCTCATATCGTGCAAAACTATTAAATGCTGGTATTCAGAAGCATCAGAGATCGCAAAAGAAACAAAGTAATCGGGGCAGAAAATGGCACGGCCTCAGTACATCAGAAGGTTGAATTAAATTTTGATACACTTGTCGAGCTTATCGTGTGTATGAAAGAACTGCAGGTGCTGGTTTAAACCAAAGATAGACACAAAATGCTGGAGTAACTCAGCGGGACAGGAGGGAAGGAAATGCTTGTCTTAAAGACAGTGCAAAAAAGGATCACAAGATTAATAACATTCAAAAAGCAGAGATACTGCAATTCGGAAATAAAAACAGAAAATGCTGTAAATAGTCAACAGGTGTACAAGTTTGTCTGGAGCAGGCCCAAAGTGCATCACCCACCTACTACGTTTCTCAACAGTAATACATTTTTATTTTTAAAAAGACTATGTATTTTTGCTTTCCTGTGCTGGGAATGTGACTACAAGCCAGTGGCCAGGCTATTGCACATTTTTAACTTGGCAATTGTAAGATCTTACACTGACAAGTATGAGATTCCCCTTTTTCTGCAGGACAAATATAGTCTGCCTCAGCTCTTTTACCCCTAAAGTTCAGATAAGGTGGAGGGACTATAAACCAACATAACATGAACTCTGGTTAATTCGCAACAAGTACAGCGAACAAAATCCCCGGAATTCTTGTTGGAGGATGGTATCAGGGAATTCAACTCACCTGTAGAATTTATTGATTCGTAGCTTAATATCTGCTTCATTGGGCTTGCCATTACTACGCTTGTGACAGAAGATTTCTTGAATGCGGCCAATTCGGAACGGTTCAGGAATATCAAGGTTGCTCCCTTTGATGTAATCAGATGACTTGCGATAGTACTCGGGGTAAAGGTCTTCATCCACGTCATCTTTCTTCATTGGTCGCTTGCCAGGACTAGATGGTTTAACGCTGAAGACAAGACACCCATGGTAAAGGTTATTACACAACAATCATTGAGGAGACAGGGAATGGGGGGACATTCTTGGGTGAAATTATTTCCTGATCAGATGGAGCAGGTAGGGGGAGAGCTATGGGGAAGTCGCAGACAGAGGTTCCAAGATGGCAAGTAGAACCAAATAAAGGAACCATGTGTAAGAAGGAACTGCAGGTGCTGGTTTAAACCGAAGATAGACACAAAAACCTGGAGTAACTCAGCGGGACAGGCAGCATCTCTGGAGAGAAGGAATGGGTGACGGGCCAACCCTTCCCCTTCAGAAGAAGGGTTTCTACCTGAAATGTCACCCATTCCTTCTCTCCAGAGATGCTGCCTGTCCCACTGAGTTACTCCAGCTTTTTGTGTCTATCTTCAGATAAAGGAAGCACATTACCTGAATGAGAATGCATCTTGCAGGAGATAAATGCCATCTCCAACTTTATACTGTGTTCCATTCTTCGTAGCCAATGCGTAGAAAACCTTTGAATCATCCTTTATATCCTGTGGCTCTAGCACCCGTGGCATCTCTCGCTGCCTGATTTCGGCCAACCGAGTGCAACTGTCACAGAACCTAGAAAACCAGTGGCCCAAAGAACACAGTTACGATGATACTGTTGAAAAAGATGCAATCGTACTTGCATATTAGTAAATCTTTAAAAAAAAACAATTAAAATTCTGTTGACTCGCCATACAATTTAAGTACGACAATTTGATGCAAAATACTCGAGAACAAAGTGCTGTCCACACACCACATCAACAAGAGGGCAGAGGTATAAGATAACTGAAGGAGCTTTAAAGGGAATCCAAGGTTTTTTTGAGACAGATGGCAGTTGATATCTGGAATGAGCTGCTTGGTGGAAGCAGTCACAACTACACAGGCGTTTAATACTGAAGCAGTCAAATGGGATCAAATGTAAATGGGCAACAATGTCAGCATGGATGTGGCGAGCAAAAGGCTTATTTCGGTGTTGTATAATTCTTTGACGCTAAGTGAATTAGAATTGGAGATATCAGTTATATAAAAGGCAAATTCTTTAATTCAGGAGATGTAAATTATTCATACCAGAACTAAGCAAAATGAAGTTGTACTGTTTTGGTTACTCAATAGATCTCTTCACATCTTCAAATTGACGTGATAGTCTTTTGTAAAATTTCAAAACTCTGCTCATCTTTTGATTTGAATGCCAAAAACCTTGAGACAAGGGAGACAGTGATCCAAAGAAAGGAAAAGTGAGTTGTTGAAGGATTAAAGCGTGTCAACCCAGGGGATTCAGATCTTTTGAGCCATTTGGCCAAATAGTGCTCAATCGTTAAGCACATCAAGCAGATGAGTAAGAGTGAGCATCTTCAAGGACTTTTCAGTGTCCTTGCATCCGAACAAATGCAGTATACAGACAAGGTTTTCGAAAAGCAATGATGTTGGCCTTTGCTACAAGGGAAATGGAGTACAAACATAGGGAACCATTCCTGCAAATGCAGTGATTTTAGCGAGACGACACTTAATGTACTGCACAAAGCTTTGTCTTATTTAAGGAAGGATATATTTGCCTTGGAGGTAATGCATGGAAGGTTCACTCGATTGCTTCCAAGGATTAATGGCTTATCTAAAATGGATGATTACAGACTGGGCTCATGCCTTCTGGAGTTTATTAGGTTGAAATGAGTTTATTGAAAACAAGATCCTTAGAGAGCAATTGTCATGCTGTGAATTAGGGATAATAATCTCAGGTTAAAGGGCTACTCATTGGAGGCTGTGCAAAGGGAAATTTCTCCTTTCAATCTATTGCGAATGCGAGAAACTAATTCCAGAACGCCATGGAATCAGGCAGCAAACTAGCGTGAATGGCGATGTGACATCAAAGATCAGATCAGTCATGTTCTTACAGTGGCATATGTTCACCTTCTGCTCCTACTTGTCATGTTCAATGGCACTGTAATCCAATGATGGACTAAAAAGATCCTAATGTACTACACAAACTCTTGCCTTTGAAGCTCCATGATATATCCTTATTGAGTTTCTAATTATCTTCAATAAAGCAGTCTTAGAGAATTAGCTTTCAACTCAGGACCCAACCTGTATCAATGTTTTAACCAAACATAAGTGTTGCAGGGACTTGAAAGACCAAAGTCATAACTAATTTATATTTAATGACCGTGAAAACAATTTTCCCAACATCGTTGTGGAGTCAAGTTCCACAAAACTGGACTTGAGAACCAAAATTCTGCTGTTGCTTAAACATAATGAGGACTGTTGGATCAGATATTAAAGGAGTCCACTCCCGCCCTATTGTCAGGTAACCACAAAAGATCCCTGTAATACATTTCACTGTACCATAATTGGTACATGTGACAATTAAATTGAATCATGGATCTCTCTAATACTATTTCAAAGAATTGGAGGCTGGGAGCATGTAATTTCCAATGCCACAGATCAGTATTCATTTCCAATAAACACTAAATCAATAGACTATTTGGTCATTATCACAGGTTATAGGAGTAGAATTAGGGCAATTGGCCCACTGAGTCTAATCCGCCATTCAATCATGGCTGATCTCTGCCACCTAATCCCATTTTCCTGTCTTCTCCCCATAACCCTTGACACCCGTTCTCATCAAGAACTTGTGTAGGAAAGAACTGCAGGTGCTGGTTTAAATCGAAGGTAGACATAAAATGCTGGACTAACTCAGCCGGACAGGCAGCATCGCTGGAGAGAAAGAACGGGTGACGTTTTGGGTCGAGACCCTTCTTCAGACTGATCCAGTCTGAGATACTCCAGCATTTTGTGCCTACCCTAATCAAGAACTTGTCTATCTCGGACTTAAAAATATCCACTGACTTGACCTCCACAGCCCTCTGTGGCAATGAATTTAATCTGTGGCACAGATTAACTACTCTCTGACTGAAGAGGTTCCTCCTCACCACCTTTCTAGAAAAGCGTCCTTTAAATCGGAGGCTATGACCTCTGGTCCTAGACTCTCCCATCAGTAGCAATATCCTTTCCACATCCACTCAATATATGCCTTTCACATTCCTGTTTGTGCAAGCTCACTGCATGTAGATTGGCACCAGTGTGCCTTGAATTACAACAGTGAGTACACTTCAAAAGGATCATTGGCTAGGAAGCACTTTTGGACGCAATGATGGGGACATGGGTAACATTACCCATTTGAACATGAAAGCATGGGAAACAGCGGGCTCCCCGGTCTGCCGCCTGGCGGCAAGAAAGTTACTTGTGTGTTCTCCTCCGTTGATTCACATGTGTGAGGAATTTGGAATCGGGAATACTCTGGATCATACCACATCTGGTAGAAGTAGGTCTTTCCATCATCTTCAACCATTTTTAACTCAAACTCATCATCCATTCCACCCTAGGATGTAGAAGAACAAAATTTGCACTTCACAAACTGTACAAGTGTTACTTAGTACATGTCGTATATATACACACACACACACACACATAGCAGGCACGTGCCATCAGGGTAGGCAAGGTAGGCAATTATAAAATGGCAATTATTAAATATAAATAGTAAAGGAATGGGAGAATTATGCCTATCTAAGAGATCGATCTCTTATGTAAGCATAATTCACCGTGCCTTTCATCCACAGCACTTGTAACACGCGAAGCTCTGTGCAGCCCACGTGCCGTCAGCGCTGCCTGAGCCATCAGTTTCAAGGGAAGCTGAAGGCAGCAGAAATTCTGCCTTTGCAGTACTGCGCATGCGCAGCGTGAGTTTCTTGGCAGGATTTTCAAATATGGATTGCCATTATTTTAATCGTATCTCAGGAAACAAAGAGTGAAGAATGGACATAATGTACCAATAACGTGGTAAGTGCATTTCTTGGTGCTTTATATTTTTAAATGCTGCATTTCCCAGGGCGGGGGGAGAGCTCCGTTCACAGTGTTTGAGGAGTCTGGCGTTGTGAAGGAGGGGATTGGGGTCAGTAACCCACTTGCCACGCTCCGGTCTGAGTGCAGATGGGACTTGGTGAGAGTAAGCGTTCGGCATGGACTAAAAGGGCCGAGATGGCCTGTTTCCGTGCTGTAATTGCCATATGGTTTTATTGTGGCCGGGGAGTGAATTAGCTTGGGTGGCTGCCGCAACACCACAGGCACGGACAGCAGAACTGGCCGCCACTTCCGAGGAAGGAAGCAGCTCGGGCGACTGCGAGTGGCCGCCGGGACCCTGTCCACTTCAGCCCCCTCTGCTGGTCCCCACTCACCTCTGGCAGTGCTCTCCGTCTGAACATCTCTCACCTGCCGCTCGATGGCCGGCTTCCCGCAAATCTTTAAATTCCGACAGCGCGTTCACGGGACGAGGTTACTTGGCTGTGGGAATTTAAGGATTTGCGGGATGCGGTTGACATGAGCGAAGCCGGCAAGCGGCAGGTGAGAGATGTTCAGACGAAGAGCACTGTCAGAGGTGATCAGAAGGCGCTGAAGGGCAGCCGGTTCTGGTGTCGACCCAAGCTGCTTCTATCCCCGGAAGTGGTGGCCAGTTCTACTGTCCGTGTCGGGAGCGCTGCGGCAGCGGTGAGTGAATTACTGATATGATCTTCGACCCTCTCCTTCTCAACACTTCTGCCTTCTCACATCTTCAACCCCTGGCACAGACTCTCCACACGCTGTGAAAGGAACTCTCCCTCCAAATGGACCCTTGAATTAGTATTGTCATTCAATAAGATGACAACTGGTTCAACGTCCCGGTGTGCTCCCGTTTTTCCCACCATCTATCCACCTGCCTTCATCCTCCGTCCCCCACCCATTCAGTAATTAAAAAATGAAGGAGATTGAGAAGCCTTGGGAAAATTGAATTGTTACTTATTTTTTATTTTTTACGAAGAGAACAATCTGCGCATGCGCGGTTTAAGATTTTTTTTTAAAGCCGGCGGACTGCCTACCCTGAGTAATTACTCACGGCACGTGTCTGACACATAGTAAATGCTGACAGTCCAGCCTGAAATATCAAAGCATTGCAAGGCCAAAAAAGAAAGATAAACATACAAATCACATTGTCTTTTCTTGCACTGTACAATACTGCAATGAGGTGTGCTTTTAGACTGACGTAGTAATGGCACTTCTAACTAGCAGTAAAATCGTAATTTTACCTCAGACAATTACAGGCACAGCAGACTGTTTCATTTCATGCCTTCAAGATGCTCAAGGTCAGAGATTTAAATTTAAAAAAAATCAGGAAACATACTGAAGTAGTACTTGAAATAGTCCAATAGCACCTTGAAAGTCAAATATGGGTACTTGGAAATCACATTAGCAAGGTTTGAAAT
Organism: Okamejei kenojei; assembly: GCA_035221665.1. Lineage (NCBI taxonomy): Eukaryota > Metazoa > Chordata > Chondrichthyes > Rajiformes > Rajidae > Okamejei > Okamejei kenojei. The sequence goes on from CM069166.1 coordinate 4,777,361, forward strand.
GCTAACCATGAAGTTACATATTTATGTATTAGATCAATTACTGAAACAACTGGTGTACGTGACTTGGTTACATGAAAGCAAATAGAGAGGAAGGTAATGGTTTAGCTTTCAGTTTGTAAGCTCTCACCTCCAGTGCCCAGCTCTCCGAGGCAGCCTTGTGAATAACCTTTACTTTGCTGTCTACATAAGATAACTGCATGTCTTCACACTCATCCACTAGAAAGAGCTCAAGTGGATCAGAGGTTTCACCCAGCACAGTGTCTGTGCCACGGCAAAACCAATTTGCATGGAACATCTTCCCACTGGCTTCTTCCCACATTGATGAGATTCTGTAAAAAGAGGCGATTACAAAATACCGTTACATTATTAAACTAACTTGCATGCAGAAAAACTCGAGTGAAACCATACTCACATGATCCAGAAACAGAAGATAATACATAAAGTCAGTCATACATCATGGAGACAGGCCATTCGGCCCAAGTTACCCAGGCCGACCAACATGCCCCATCTACACTAATCCCACATCCCTCTAAACCTTTCCTTATCCAAGTATGTGTAGGAAGGAACTGCAATGCTGCTTTAATTCGAAGGTAGACACAAAATGCTGGAGTAACTCAGCGGGACAAGCAGCAACTCTGCAGAGAAGGAATGGGTGATGTTTCGGGTCGAGACCCTTCTTCAGACAAGTACTTGTCCAAATGTCTTGTTAGAGTAATAGCTCTGGCAGCTAGTTCCAAGAGCTAAACTTGTATCAAAAGAGCTAACCTGTAATATAATCAAAGAATGAACCACCAGAGGCCTTAAAAAGCCTGAATAAAGTGCATTTGGAAGTTCTATAACATGGATGCAACAAATTTAAGTCAATCCACAGATATTAGACATCTTAATCTTTCCTCTCCAAGCATTTCCATGGATCTCCAAGAGACTCATTCTGAAAACTGAAAAATTACAACTCATTCTCTCTGCCCAGAAAATCTTAATTTTTTAACAGTCCTGTGGAATTGCAGGCAGTCATTACCATTACCCCACCTGTAACTGTACACAGACATACACATTTTAACTGCATAAAACAAGAAACCACAAAGATTTGTGGAGACCCAACACTTTCACAACCCGAAATGTCGCCAATTCTTTCTCTCTGCAGATGCTGCGTCGCCCTCTGATTTTCTCCAGCATTTTGTGTCTGCCTTCAGTTTTCTCCCTGGGTTTATTATAAAGAACTATTATTTTAAAAGATACTAACCTTGCTAAGTAAAGCGGTTTGGTGGGGTCATCCGGGCTGACTGCCACACAATCATTGATCGCCAGAGTTTCATCGTCAACAGACACTTTCTGGTAATAGGTCTTCCTTCCTTCAGACTGAAAGCAAGTATCAAAGGAGTTTACTGTGTTGATTCAGTCCATTGACACTTTCAAAAAAATTCTGCTAAATTAGATACAAACATTTTTAAAATAATTGATTTAAATGTGAAGGGGAATCCCTACATTACAAGCAGTTGTAAGGATAAGGTACAAAGGAGGAAACTGGCAATCATTCATTTGGCAAATTGTTTCTATGTGGGAAAATAAAAGTGTATAGTGCAAACAAATAGAGAAAATACCATTTTCCCCAAAGGGGCACGGATGTGAACCAAGGCGAGACACTTTCTTTCCAAACCTTAATGTGTATATTGGGGTTGGGCAGGGAAGGAGAATTTAAACACGTATTTAAATAATTAAAATTGCTTTTCAGCATCCAAATCTAAACATCTCTAAATGTTGTACTGCCTTCACTCCAGATTAAATTCATGTCCAGGTCACAAAAGTCAAAGAGTAACATCAAATATACTGTTATTTGATTCTAGCACCATCTAAACTGATACCTTGCTGCTAGCTGAAGAAATCTACTGCACTGTCAAAGGTGTTATTTCTTCAATGATTCATGAAATCAAGGTTCAAAGTACTTAAATGCATTAAGATGCATAACATTACATGGTGCTGCTTGATCCAGGGAATTCTCCTGAACTGGTCAATATTTGTCGTTTAACGTTGCCACAAATTAATTATTAGTTCAGTGATCTGATTGTTTGTTATGTTGTTATTTTGGTGATAATCTGTTCACCATTATCTGTTTATTTTCACCTTATCTGTTTTTTTTATTCATGTGTGTATATATTTATATAATGGTATATGGACACACTGATCTGTTCTGTGTTCATGCCTACTATATTCTGTTCTGACTTGACTTTGATCATAACAAAAGCTGCTATACTCCATTATTACATTAAGACTGACTACCGTAAACCTCTGTAAGTGCATTTAAATGCGAAAATTTAGTGACTGCCAAGTGATCATGTGCATTAATGCAGCATTCATAGATGCAATTAACTAACAAGTGATCTAATACTCATTAACTATTTGCGCACTTCTGTCAATGTAAACAAAAATGTAGGAAGGAACTGCAGACGCTGGTTTACGCCAAAGATGGACACAAAATGCTTAAGTAACTCAGCAGGTCAGACAGCATCTCTGGAGAAAAGGGATAGATGAACTATTAGGTCGAGACCCGTCTTCCAACTGAGAGAAGGGTCTCTCTCCAAAACGCCACTTATTCGTTTCTCCAAAGATGCTGCCTGACCCACTTTCTCCAGCATTTTGTGTCTCTTTGGTTTCAACGTGTACACGGAAAGACAGAGCTTCACACTTGAAAGGAACAGAAATGAAAGTTCAGAATTAACTAGCTCCAAGTCCAACTTCGACCACTATTGTGAACTTCATCTTTATTACCTTCATAGCCTCTCCAATCCAAGAGATGCGGCTCTTCGATTGCTTTTTTTTCCTACCCTGCAACATTCTTTTAGGAGATGCTTTGTCAATTATTTCGGAGTCATCCTCATCGTTCTCATCGTCATCAGCCTCCTTCACAGCCAGATTTGGACACCTTCAGGAAAATGTACAACACTTAATTGTATCATGCACGGTATATGGCCAAGCAGAGTAATGATCTGTAAATGAAGGATTTGCAATGCAACATTTACAAGACGCATCACCTATTATTTGATTGAATACATTTATCTCTGGTGCTCCAATGCCCATCCCTACACTCCATAGTCCTAACCCTATATACCCCACCAATAGCTCCAAAACCAGTAAAGAAAGTGCACAAACAGAATCCTTGCTGGTGGTTTCATCTTGCAACCTTGCCCATTCCTTTTGACCATTTTTAGACACAAAAGTACACTTGAAAGGTAGAAGCAATGTTATCTTCAATTCTATGAAAACAGTTGTGCTCGACGATTTTGTTCTTGTTTTAATTATGTTTTCAAATCATTAATGGTTTATATTAATCTTTACCCAATGAAAAAATAATATTAAAATCTTTGGTAGAAAGATGTTCTTGTAATCATTCAACAACATTTTAACATCCTATAATGAAACAGGACAGTTAATTTTACCTTCTCTGTAAGCAGGCTTGTTTGTTACGACCCAAGCCCCCAAACTTCACCATGTCCTTACAAGCGATGCACTTCCCACAGTCAGGCTGTTGACAAACCTGTTACAAAATAACAACAATGCTGTGTGTGGAGCAAAACAAATATTTGTTCATTCTTCTAGTCCCCTTCCCTTAATTCTTTATTGAAGTAACAGCCTTATACATCATGTTAATTTTCATGTTAATGAAAAGGCAATTCTTCCAGTCACACATCATACATGATGCTATTGTATATTCACATAAATGCTTCATTAACCATAATCATAAACTACAATTGAAAATGGTGGAGCAATGGTCAGACAGCATGTAGTGAGAGAAACAGTTAATATATCAGGTCAATGAAAGGGTGTGCTATCAATCTATAACAGTAATTATACTTCTCTCTCCACTAGTACTATCTGATCTGCTGAGTATTCCCATCATTTTCAGTTTTTATTCCAAATTTCTAGCATCTGCTTTTTGCTTTTAGAAACTAAATTAGGTTGACTTGCAGCCAATGGGTTAACAGACTCTTGGGCTCAGAGTAATCTCCCAAAGAATACTCTAAATTATAATTATATAAATCTAATAACAAGAAGTTCTCACCAATAAAATTTGAACAGAAAAAGTCTTGAGAACAGGACGACTAATTTACAATGTAGCCTTAAATCACAGCTCAAGTATTAAAGAGAATGCATAAACTTAGAATACAACCGTACCCAATAAATTCTATGATCAAAAATATAAACTGCAGTGCAATGCAAAGCCATCACTTTGTCAATGACATTTGCAGTTCCTTCTTAAACACTTTGTCAAGGAAGCCTCGTTGTTCTGCAGATGTGGAGCAAGATCAACCTGCAAAGGCTTTTTCTGTAACTAGCATTCATGGGCCAACTGATATTGGTGATAATTCAGGCACCGAACTTCCTACATCATAATTATTAGTGAAATGTGCCTTTTAATGCAGCTTGGCTGTCCATTTTAACACTGCGTAAATACTGCCACCCTGTAAACTGCCATAAATACATATTCCAAGCAACAGTTAATTCACATAATACACACCTCACATACTCCACAGCGCCTACGTTTTGTTCCATTCTCTTTGTCATTCTGATCAATTTCCTCAGAGAAGAAAGTATCAAAAATCTGATATACCAACTTAGTGGTAGTGGCTTTAGTGGGTCCCTTGTCCTTATCAATCTTGGTAGGGTGACGTATTGCTTGTCGCCTTGCTGCTCGTCTAAAAACAAAAACAGCCAAAATGAAGGTAATTCTCAAACAAAGGCTCATGTATCTTAGAATTCTTTACAAAATAACATTATACAGGTTGTAGGAGAAGCTTGTGATATACTGATCAAATGCTCCTCTTTTAAAGAGCAAGTAAAGGCACAATGGAATAACTGAGATCCCCTTCCGTCATATTTAACAGTTGTCCCAATGGCAATAAATCGAGAAGGCAACACGGTGGGGCAGCTGGTAGAGCTGCTGCCTCACAGCGCCCGACACCCAGATTGGATGCTATCTGTGTGGAGTTCTCACTGTGACCATGTGGGTTTCCTCCCACATCCCAAAGATGTTTGGGCTATAGGTTAATTGGTCTCTAAATTGCCCCTAGTGTTCAGGGAGTGATGAGAAAGTGGAATAACATAGAACTAGTGTGAACACATGATCCATGGTTGCGACATGGACTCAATGGGCCGAATGATCCGTCCCCACGCTGTATCTCTTAACAAGTTTACTGTCAAGTGCAGTAATTCCACAATGATACTATCAATGCAGACCTAACGAGGCAAGTCAACATACACCCTTTACGAATCTACAGTACCCGAGAGCATCCGTCCATAGGGGGATGGAAGAAAGGGAAATGGAGTGAGGCTCTAAATTCTGCATGGAATATATCTTGTCTCTACATTCATGTGTCTTGCTAATACTTCTGACAGGTTTTTGTTTCTCCAGCACAAGAAACCAGAATGCAAGAACACCAGATAGGACATCTCTCCATTAGGATTTTTCTCTTCCTCCCCCCCTCCCCCTCCCATATCCAAAGTACTTACCTTTTCCCAAGAGTGACACCGGCCAGCTTGATCAGATCCCTCATACAGGGAGTTATAATAATAGGCTGTTCATCAACATCACCAGCTTCATCATAACTCTCCACTTGTTCCAAGACAAACTGAGCGTGTCTCAGCAGCGAATCCTCCGTGAAGCGAGAGAAACTCAGTCCAGCAGGAGGCACTGTAGTCTGTCAGTGACAAATATATTATGGTTAAAGCTTAAATTGTAAAGTTGCCACCATCATGAAAGCTCATACTCATACAAGGAAGATTTTGTAAACACTGATGCATTAATTTACAAAGAACAGAAAGTTCTCAGATTATGTTACTGGCTGAGTTAAGTGACCTAACCTAGGGCAAAAACTGTTTTGAAAAGCATGTGTAACTAAAGGTTTGGCCTGAGGTCGCTTTCTTTGGAACAGTAGAGCCTGAGAGTATATTTAATTAAAAGAAGCATGGATGGAATTCACAAAATGGATCTATTTTAGGAGAGATCATTGGAAGACATGGATTGACAATAACACAGCTCAAGAGGAAGAACATTTTTTTTCACTTAGAAAAATGAGTCTTCAACACAACATATGAAATGGTTGTTGGTGGCAAGTTTCCTCACCATATTTTAAAAGTTTTGAATGAGCACTCCATAAAGAATAACTCGTAGGAGTTAGGAACTAGGAATAGATTGGACAACTTCTCTGGTATGGTTGCAGTGAGTCCAGCAGCATATTTTTGTGTTACAGATTTGATTCAGATTAAGTTAGTGCAGTAGTTACCTCTATCTTGTTTAGCAAGTCTTCATAAGTGGAATCAAGATTATTTTGTAGAAATTCTATGACAATTTTGCTTATGTGGATTTTCTCTTGCATCACAGCAAAGATGGTTGCATATTCGTCACTTGGATCCATCAAAATATAATCAGCAAACGCTAGAGATGAAATAAACCATTTCAATGTCACCCAATTACATAAAATACTGCCCCACTGCTAGTGCCCATTATTAATGGAGACACTTGGTACAAGCTAAATTGTACCCTTCGGATAGCTATTGGACCCTCCCTCTCACAACTTGGGGTCGAAGCTCTGAACACAAAAACTCATCTACCGAGTTGGATTTCATAGAACAAAACTAATGTGGCAGTGAAGAGGCAGGCTCAGGTTCAGCAACACAGAATGAGCACGTACTATTGCACTCTGAAAATATTATGAAAGGCGTTCAAGACATCGCAAAGCGAATTATATTATTCAATGCATGCAAATTTGACGTTCCAGACATCTGCAGAGAAGATCAGAAATTTAATCAATTACTAGCCGAAACCCACACCTCGGTTTAATGTCCATTTACACCATATTCATGTCTTTGGCAGGGCAGCACATCCGCAACTCCAATTCACACGGGTTAGGGTACAGCAATGGTCAATAATCAAGCCAGGGATCATCATTCTTCATTCCAATGAGCAGAATTATTTTCTACACATACAAAATACTGCTGGGCTATGGCACTTTCACTGCCATCTCCTGACTTTTACTGCAAGGATTCACATATAATGATTGATTGATATAATACCAATTCATTCAATGCTTTTCAAAGGCTCCTTTTTGATGCATGGCTAAAAGTTACCGTTGCAAGTCAGAATGGAAGTCCATAATTTTGATGTCCCTTGTGAAATACCTAGTCCACTATGAATTGTTTGATAATGGGTCAGGGAAGTTGGAATCACTAACTCCACAAGAGGAATTTGAAGACCCAGCTATGATTACAGCCACACTAATCAGGTGGCAAAATGCATCATGAATTCTTGCTCTGGTAGGCCTTGGTTCTGAACTCCCGCACCTGAACTCACTTGAGTGGATCCACAACCCTGACATACAATTCTAACCAGCAACATAAATAACTACACACAAGTCATGGTAGTCATACCGGGGTCTAAAAGAATATTCAAGCAAAATTCATCGTAAATTCATTGTGGAACTGCTGCATAACATCAATAACATCAACACCACTGCACAACTCAAACACACACTTGAGACCAGAACAGGAATTGACACTTTAATAACCTTAATGGTTCCTTACCTGTTGTAAATCCAATCAAAGCTTTTTCTCCACCATCAAAACCAGTTATCCACCAGGCATTTATTGGTCCCAGTTTTTTAGCTCTGACGCCACCTGTTCAAAAGCGATCAATGAAATTAAATTCCTCATTAAACATTGTCATAACACTACCTACTAAAGCAAACACTCGAATAAACCCAGACGAGAAACAGCCAATAAATAACTGCTTTTTTAAGAGGGAACTGCAGATGCTGGAAAATCAAAGGTAGACAAAAATGCTGGAGAAACACAGCCGGTGAGGCGGCATCTATGGAGCGAAGGAAATAGGCAAAGCTTCGGGTCGAGACCCTTCTTCAGACCCGAAACATTGCCCATTTCCTTTGCTCCATAGATGCTGCCTCACCCGCTGAGTTTCTCCAGCATTTTTGTCTACCTTCAATAAATAACTGGTGGTGACTAGCAAACGGAAACAAGTTACAGGCAAAACAAAAATACATTTTCAACAACTCCAAATTGGTACAACACTCCTGGTGTTATTGCTCGCATTTCATTCACTCATATTAGCAATATTGCTTTTTGATCAGTCACCTTACGTTACGAAATACAACAAGATCAAGATCATGGTGTCCAATATTTAATTGAGCATAAAGTTTAATTTGAAATCGAAAGAACACTTCCCAGAAACTATTATTCACGGCACTGCTCTGTGGAGTGTTTGCTCTTACAGAATGTTATCATCAACTCAAAGTATGCCATCTGTAACAACGATTAAACTATTGGATACGTGATCCAGAGAACCACACACACACACAAATACCACTATGATTTCTGGGAGAGAAAAAAAGATTATTATTGAAATACATGTGGTTGATCAATATCCCTTTAGAAAGGAAATCCAACATCTTTACTTAAGTCTGACCTATATCGAACTCCAAATCACAGCACTATGGTTGAATATTAATTGCCCTCAGACATGATACAGACAGCATAGTTGTAACAAGCCACCATGATTTTGGGAGAGCCCGCAGAACACAGGCTCTTGTGGTTAACAGCTCGTAATCCCAAGGGCAATTAATATTAAATGGGCATTAGACCATTCATCTTATCTGTTACATCAGACCAGTGAGAACAAAATAAAGCCAAAAAGCCATAGTAATAAGGAAATGTACTTCATAGCAAAAATATTACAAAAGAGGGATTAATATCAACATTTCCCCCTGTTCTACAGATAGCAATAAGTAGGCCTACTTTGGAGTTTGTGCTCAAGTACACAAATCAAGTATTTATCTTGCAATGCTGCATTAGGTACCAAGTATCTGAAAGGAAACTCACTCACCATCCAGGCTTGGGTTATCATCATAGATTGGCTTCACTACACCACTGAAGCACAATTCCACATTCTTTTCGATGAGGCCAGTATCAAAAGCACACAAGTGGCCTTTCCGATCATAAATACTGAAAAGACAATAGTCACTTTTTTTAAACCAGTTCACTAAAGAGATAGATTGATTTGTGGGTATTTTATTTCACTTTCATACTATATGCAATAACTATGCTGTTTAGTTTTTAAAAATAATTCAATCCTCACTTGATCATCCAGTGAAATTTAACCTCGGTAGTTTGAGGTAATATTATGGGAATGATCTTTGAGTGTTACATTATACCACTGCAACCACACTTACTGACCTGAAGAATGTAACTTTATGTTGAGGCAAGTCATCATAACTTTCAAACCCTTCATCGTTCGTTCCTTCAAAGAGTGACAACCGCTCATTAGTCAACATCTCAGGCTCTTCTAACTGTTGAAGCAATAAAAATTTGGTGATCTTGAATGCATTTGAAGTTAGTAATTTGCACCCCTTTATCCATGATAAAATGCATCACGATTAATATGCATCAATGTCGTCATCAACTGCTAGTATTTATCACAGGATTGAAAAACTAAGCTGGTCCACATTGCAGCCCAGTGACTCTTGATAGAAAATATCTGCTTATGGAATTCAGATAATACTAGCCTGTAGCTTTCCAGAGAACATCATCCTGATATATGGGAGTGGAAAGTGAAGAACGCAGACGGAGAATATTCCAGATGCTACGATTCAGGTCAACTTCAGGATAAAACTGCTAAATAAAATTACTTACTGCATTATCAGGATCGCCCTGGAAGTATTTGAGATCTGGGTCATCCAAGAACTGCTTGCAATCTGTGCACTTGGGAGGTGGTGTCTGTAAAAGTAAACAATATGAACATAAGAAGCAGAAATAGGCTATTCAACCCCTCAAGGCTGCTGGCATTCAGTGAGTTCATGCCTGACCCTTTACGTCAGCAGCAATTTCACATCCCTCAATTACTTCAACATATGCAAGGTCATGTACATAGGTGGGGCGATCGTAATCTGGGAGGATCTATATAGGAGAATCAAGATATATGGGATTAGTATGGAGAAGTGGTGCTGAGGTAAAGGATCAACCATGATCTCACTGAACATTGGAAAAAGGCACATGATGGCGTGGGGCTGAATCCCGCTTCTATTTCTAATGCAACCTAAAATGGCCCACATTTTCCCCATTAACAGTATCTCAATTTACACCTGTCTATACCCAATTCCATGTGCTCCAGTTCAATAATCGCGTAAAAGTTCAAATACACTGCATCAACTGCTTTCATCTTGTCTATTCTAAAATACATGACCTCCATAAATTAAATCCCTGGGATTTATTAGCTATGTTCCCCAATAGTTTTCTTTCAACACAAATGCATTTAGCTACTTTATCGCTCCAGACCTGCAATTCTCTACTCTGAACTCAAGCGTTTTCTATGCCTCCCCCCCCCCCCCCCCCCCCCCCCCCCCCCCCCAAGGACAAAATATTAGTTTCACTGCCTTTTCCTTATTCATCTTCATTATTAAACCCATCACTGATCCTACTTACCTTAGGAGTTTGTTCACTTTTGGGTTTACAGTTAGAGGTAGCTTCGGCTCCGCTAAGCCTGCAAAACAAATACTTGTTAAAGCTCCCAAAAAGAGATAAAATTCCCCTTCCCCATCGCATCCTACCATTAATACAAATTTCATTTGCTTTATTGCAAAGATAAATGAATACGTCAAAGATTATCCTAGTTCCAACTTCAGCCTGTTTTAAACTCGTTTATGGAGTAGGAGACGCAGGACATTATGTCATTTGCTTTCAAATCCACCTCAGCTATTGGTTGCTATTTCCCACGATCCAATTAGCCCAAACCACACTTCACTGCCCCTCTCCTGCCTGGATCGGCTACTGCAGAAAAATACGCAGACTAAATTAGCCGTTTGTCAGTGCATGAACTACATAAAACATCATCGCTCTCATAATCAAACTGCATACTACTCCATCCTAGCTAGAGAGGGAAAGATAATCCCAGACCTACTCTCCCCACACCTCCATCTCAACTGTCCCTTTGATCTTCCATGAAGTATGAGGGTAAATTGGTTGGCTTCAGGTCTCTTTCTCAACAACAGTCTTCTGATCAGACACTCTACTACCTTTAAAACTTACATTTCATCAATATCAGATAATCAACCAACTCAGACGTTAATTTAATTTCTATCATTTACTGTTTATTCTTCCTCCTGGTACCATCAGATTATATTCATCTCCTCCTCGTATGTCTCTCCTGAAATAACTTGGTATTCACTAGTATTTTACCACATTCTTCAAACTGGTTAATTTAACCATACAATCCCAACCCCCTAACTTAACACTGAACATTCCATGTTTTCTCCTTACCGTCCCCATGCCCATTTTTCAAAACTTTAAACTTTCACCTTTAACTTCTACTGGCTCTGATGAAACATTAATTTTGTTGAGACCCTTCTTCGACCCGAAACGTCACCTATTCCTTTTTTTCAGAGATGCTGTCTGACCCACTGAGTTACTCCAGCTTTGTGTCTATCTTCAGTTTAAACCAGCATCTGCAGTTCCTTCCAACAGATTAATTTGGCTCTCTGCAGATACTGAGTGACTAGCATTTAGAAAGTATAATTGAAAGAAATCATTGTTGAATGTTGAAAGGCAGCAGTGGAATATGTACAAAGTTTATTTCTTAATGCATTATAAAGTAATAATGAAAAAAAACTCACGTTTGTTCTGATTCAATTTTGATTTTCTTTTCATCTTGCTCCTAAAAATGGAATACACCCCAATCAGTAAGATTTTTCAACAAGATTAAAAAAAAAAACCAAAAACATTTTTAAAATTATTAACATGCTATATATTAAATCGGTCGTTTTGACTAAAAAATGAAATGAAATCACATTTGGAAGTCAAACGAGATGACGTTTCAACAGTGACTCCTTCAACATACAACTAACTCTGCTGAACCTATGCAGGAAACTTACTTTCGTATATAATGGGGGGGCTATTACGTAGTCAAACTAGATTAACCTTCATTGTCAGTCTTTTTAATTAAAAATAATTCTACCTGACCTACCACCAGCTAAATATATTAGATTGTTTTTAAATTAGCAAGGAAAAAAGGGAAAAATGTGTTTTGTAAAAGGATTCTGCACAAGATACTGCAGTGACATATTTTAATGTTAAAAATGTACTTTCAGCAAATTTGAATTCCATGGCAATGGCTAATGTTGTACGTAGTACCAGCCACTTGCTAATAGCAAAGGAGTAGCTTGAGTGGAACAGTGTCAACAATAATAAAATCTGGTTAACATAGAGAAGGGCTTTGAAACAATTGCTAATGAGTTTCTATTCACACCAAAATGCACTGAGTGGCAAAATACTAAACCTTACGATGCGCAACCAAGGTTCAAATTGTCAATTATGCTCAGTAACTGACCATCTATTCCTGAGAGAAGAACAATTTGCACTGATCTTGAATCAAGTAAAGTTCTCAAGATTAACTAGGATATTGAATGTAGAAATCAAGATGAGATGTGGGTGTGCTTTTCTTCAATCTTCCCCAGCATTCAACCCTATTCGATTAACTCTACAACAGACTCCCAGCATTAAACAGTGGGCAAGTGAAGGAAGGAAAATCAAATTAATGCCATTACCTGTTCAGCATTACATTCATCAGTCTCATTCTTCTTTGATTCTGTTTCATTTAGGTCATCTGACTTGCGCTTGTTTGCTCTAGAAAAAAATAAAAATAAAAACCCATGTTTAGGATACTAATTTCCCCTCCAATTTTATGAATTTCTGTCTTGATTGAAGTAATGTAAGAGTCAATGGCAAAGCCAGCATTTATTGCTCAAGCCGATCTGGCACTGAAAGGAGCGGGATTCGAAGATATTTCATCAAGATGCGGGACTGAAGTCACAAATTTCAGATTCGGTAAGAATAGTTGTTTTCCCCCCCCGATGATACTTAGGCACGAGATGATTTTTAACAATAATCTGCAGGCTTCATGGACATTAACATGAGCTTTACAATTCCAGATTTTTTCTTAATGTTAATATTAATGTTTCTTAATGTTAAATATTAGTGTTTCTTAATGTTTCTTAATATTAATTTTTCTTAATGTTAACTGATGTTAATATTTCCCAATTATGGTGTGAGAATCATGCTTTGAACTCAGCATCTAAAATTCTGGATTATTAGTCCAGTTACAAGAGCACTATGCCACCACGTCATAACAGCCAAAATATCAGCAATAGGTTCATCATGTGGTTTCTGAGAAGGCAATCTCTAATATATTTAAACATGTTAAAAATCAAATTATCTTCCCCAAGATCAAATAGAACTAAATGTTGTTACGGCCTTCGAACCCCAATCCTTTCCTGTTTGGCATGGTGCTCCTGAAGCTTCCCATGTAAAATTTAACATATTTCTCACAGTAGTCCTTTACTCTTTTCCATACTTATTGTCATAGAGTGATACAGTGTGGAAAAAGGCCCAGTGTGGAAAAACTGGATAGCTAGATTTGAGTGAAGAATCCACTACCTTAAAATAAAAATCCAGCATTGGATTCAGTTACACACAAAAATCTCCTAATGGAGTTACACACAAAAATCTCCTGTTAAATGGTGGAGTTATTTTTTATTGGCCAAACTAAGTGCTCATATCATTTATCAACTTGACATAACAAAAACTCGCGGTTCATAGCAATAGCACTCACCAATAATAAAAAGTAGTAAACTGATCTCATAACAAGGAAATCTAGTCAGCAAATCATGAGCTTTACTGCTTCCGCGTGTCACCCTACCCAACTATTATTCCCCTATGATCCATCAACCAGGAACAGTCAGAATACTCACACTTTAGCAAACATGGATGTAATTGTGGCTTGCTGCTTTGCCGAGTTCCTGGTGAACCTTGGACTTCCTGATAGTCCTAGGATGAATAATACAGAAATTATGAAGTGCTTCCAAATTAACATGGCACCTCAACATCAGCAGGATGTGGAGAAATGACACATAAAGAACAATAGCAAACTCATTCAATCCTTGGCATAAAGTATCTTGCATTTATACAACATCTCCCACATGGCTTTAGAGATACCAAAGGATCTGAACTGCAATTATTGTAATGTGGGAAATCCAGCAAACAACATGCACACATCAAGGTACCACAAACAGCAATTTGATTTTGGGCCAGATTTTATTTTACAAAATAATACTAAATGGAAGATTAACGAAGAATTCTGCAACCACTGCTACAGAAACTACAATATCATCCAGCAGCAAGAGAAGACAACACAAGCAACACAGGTTAAAGAACTCAAACATACTTTTGTTATCTCCATTGGATTTACTTAGTCGCTTCCCACGACTCTTTGCTGTTGGGAAAACCACAGCTTCTGTTTCCATATTGCTCTCCTCTTGGCCATTTGGCTCATCAGATACACCATTGGTGTCACTTTTATCACTGTCAGTAGCTCCATTTTCTGTGCAACCATTTGAATTCACACCAAGCTCAGAATTTCCATTCCCTACGGAAAGCTCCTGGCTGAGCAATGCTTTCACTTTGGCTAGATAACCCTCCTGGGAAGAAAAATAGTTGCATCAGGGTAAATTTTCCGGGCGGCAGTGAGCAATGAATATCCCAAATGTCAACCCCAACTCAGACCTTGCTGTCAAGTGGGGATAACTATCATCTGTTCTAGCCATAATCTCACAAATTTATGACCTCTCCCAGAAAAGGAACCACACCATGGGAGCACCACCTACAAATTCCATTGCACTGACTTGGAAATGCATTGCCATTCATCATCAGTGTCTAAAATCCTGGAACGCCCTAGCCAACAGCACCATCAAAGTATCTTCAGTACATGGGCTCAGTGAGTGAAGGCGATGGATCACTACCTCCTTCTCAATAGTAGTTAGTATGAGCAATCAGTGTGAGCAACGTGCTCAGAACGTAAACAAAATAACTCATTATCTTTTTTGGGAGCCCAAGCTTCACAATCAAGACCAAGCTGACTGAAGATACAAGCGCTCTTATATGCAAGCTGCTCAGGGCATGGAAATAAATATTAATCTGGAACATTAAGAAACAAGATGAGACTTTACTTATACATTTCCCCATAGGTCAGAACAAGTCACCACTTTATGTGAACAGAACAGCAAATGAAGGAGCTCAGATAGGTATTAATCTGGTGACAGGATTGTCTGACAAGCTCCACAGTCTGAAAGCAGTCAATTCCAACAATTAGTGTTTTCAAACTGCAAGTTATATTTCAAGGCCATTGGTATCAAATTGCAGAACAAGAAGCAAAATATTTCTCCACAAAGTCCTGGGCGTTGCACTCTAAAAGACAGGCATGATCCCAGTACCTATTTAACCCACTACACCAATTTACCTCCGAGAGCTCTTCTTTTTTAAATTTTGTTTCCAGCTCGCTGAGGTCATTTTGCGCATCTGCTTGTAAGAAGCCATGCAGCAAACTCAGCTTTTCTTTCACACATTCCTGAAAGATAATTTTTTTAAAGTTGTTATTTTTTGCAATTATAACCATTAAAAATACTGAACATTCACAAAGGACAAAGCAGAACATAGCAAGGAAATGACAATTGCTAATTTATTTTATGTCACCAAAAACGAAGTAGATTTGCTTTATTTAGTAATATTTATGATTAAATAATTGATACGATGTAATGCAGAACAGTTCCAATGTAACCCAGAACCGCAAAACAACACACCACAAGCATGCGAGAGAAATATTTTCCTTCACAAAGGCCAAAAGGCCCAAAAATGAAACAGAATGGAGCGCTTACTGAAATTGTAGAAAGCATTAGGTAAACAAAAAACACTTTATAATAATAACTTTAAGTTAACAAAAGATTGCAGAAGCCTGGAATGGTCAATGAAATACTTTAGAAAAGGTATTGATTGATCTTGTACCCAGGCAACCACTATTCAACGCAATAAACTGCTGGAGGAACCGATGAAGATTCTTGACTTGTATTGTCGACTATGCTTTTGCCTCCAGATGCTACCCGACCTGCTGAGCTCCTCCAGCAATTTGTTTTTGCTCTACATTACAGCATCTGCAGACTCTTGCGTCGACCAGTTTCAAATGTTATCTAATGTGTTAAGAAAATTCAAATATTTGTTTGGTGAATTACCACCTCATCTACAAGGATTTTGTTAAAAGCATTACAATACAGAATATAAGATTATTTCAAACACACCTTCTCTGATAGACCAGCTTTATCCTCAAGTGCTTGAAGCCTGAAAAAAAGTTGATGATCAAAGCCATGATCAAGATTGTCATATAAACAAAGTAACCGCAATATACAAAGTGTCTCCTCAATATTCAGGCTGTTTGTTTTTCTTACTGCGTCAATCATACATTTAGGCCATATTAAATTATACATTAAAAGACCTAAAGTCAGAAAGCTTGGCGTTAAAACTCGGACAAGCCATTCAACACAGCTCAATGCCCCCTCCCCCCTTTTTGTTGGACAATTCATTTTGTGCCAAGAAATTTGTTATTTTCTACATAATTTTCAAACTGCCTTTGTGAGTTGTAATCAGACCGTAGCAAATGGCAATAGTTCCCAACTGCGAGGTTATTGCAGCGAGCCATTTTTCTGAAATATATTATGTGTAAGAATTTATAGTGGAAATAACTACCCGGAATTGGGACCAGAATGAATAAATAATACAAAGTATATTCCTATTCCAGCATTGGCTGCTTCAAAATTGCCGTTGATATTTTACAACAAAAATCAAACAGGTCTGAGCCTTGAAATTTTCAACTGACCCAGGGAAAGAATTCCTAATTAATCCTCCCTTTTGCAGAAACATAACCTAATTGCAATGATTGGCAAAGCTCCAATTTTTATCTTATGTTTCTTACTCCCAAATTCTCTAAGCAAAAGGAAAGTTTCTCTTATCTGGAACTGATTATTATTTCAAGTGCCCCAATCATCAGATTACCAAGACAAATGGGAGATGGGGCTGAACAGCCTGCTCTTCAATTAGTTAACATGGATTTGACAACCTGAATTGCAGCCTCCTATATTAGGTGCAGGTTTACAAATAAAGACAAAGTTCTGGAGTAACTGTGGGTCAGACAGCATTTCTAGAGCACATGAAAAGGTGATGTTTCAGGTTGACACCCTTCTTCTGACTGATTGTGGCTGGGGTGGGGGAAGCTGGAATAGAAGAGTCATAGATAGAGTTGCAACAAATGGGAAGATACTGACTAAGAGAAAGAATCAAATCAAGATAAGTCCTGTGGACCATTTCTCCACCCATCCCATTTCAGCTTTCTAAGTAGATAGTTCCCAGCTACACCAACACTGGGTCCTTCTCATTCCAACATGGACCATTTATACCCCGGTCATTCTCTCTTCTCCCCTCACAGAAGATAACAAATCAATGCCAATACCAATTTTAGCTCCCATTTTCTTTCTGCAGAAATGCTGCCTAACTTAATGGGCATTTTCATACCAGGAAATAGATTACGTGAAGACAGATACACCCCCCTCGCCTATATCCCTGCTTTGTCCCATCCCCACCTCTTGTCCAGCTTGTGCCCCCGATTACAATCAGTCTGAAGAAGGGTCAAAACACAAAATGTCACCCATCCATGTTCTCGAATGATGCTGCCTGAACCGCTGAGTTACTCCATTACTGTGTCTCTTTTAGATGAGAGTTTTTCTTGCCATCATATGACACAGACATTTAAGGCCAAAGGGCCCGTTCCCTTGCTGTACCGTTTCATTTCCAGTATTTTCTCTCCATCCCGATTTCAAGCAATAACAGTTTTGTATCTTAGTTCCAAGCTTGTTTTCTCTTTTGTCCACAATCATGATTTCTTATTTATATCTCCAGCAACCAACAAATGATACCATCCCCTCAATCAGCACCATCTTTGTCATTCACACTGATCTCCACCCCATTCCCTTCAGATCAATTTAAAATAGGTAGGCTTCAGCCCGAAATGTTGCCTATTTCCTTCGCTCCATAGACGCTGCCTCACCCACTGAGTTTCTCCAGCATTTTTGTCTACCTTCGATATTCCAGCATCTGCATTTCCTTCTTAAACAATTTAAAATAGGCCTCCGGTATTTGCAGCTATTTTTTTCAAGCACGTAAATGCTTTGCCACGATAAAAAAAGACCCACAAAGCCAATATCATGCTGGATTAAAAATTGACTGGCAAATGACAGCCCACCCCACACTTTTCTCAGCAGACAGCACTTAAAGGACAGCGACGTTCTCAATTTGTGATTACATAGGTTGTTCAGATAGGCAATAGGGAAATAGAGTATAAACCAAGCTTGCCGCATAACTTTGAATGCAGGCAGAGTTATACCATTGTAGTCAAATCTGGCTAATTTCAATGGTCACGTGACAAATGTTGGTGCTTTATTATAACATTGCATTAAAACAGAAACTATTAAACTGCTTAGTTATGAAGAAACAATAATATTGGATACACAATACTTTTAGATCAGCTACTCAAATTGTTCAGAGGCAGCAATGTGCGTGGGTTGCTTTAACTAGCCTCGCCATTTTGACACAGCTCAACAGCACCACCAGGAAATCCAGCACCAATTTAAAATCAAAAATACTTCCATTTTCTACAGTTCAAAAGTAGAACATATGCTCATTGGTGCTATATCGCACAAAAAATAACTTTCATCTTGACACAAACAATAACCAAATATTCTCCATGTTTTTATAAAGATGCCCTAGCACTTCAGGGTGCAAGCTTGCTAAATCATGTGGTTGAGGCTACAAAAACAAACAATGGAGAACAAAATAAATAAATTAACCGACCACCATGTACATGAATGAAAAGTAAATTTGCAGGACCACAGAAAGAGCCAGGAAATAGGACTTACTCTATTGTTCTTACACAGGCTCAATAGACGACATAATATGCTGTGCAACAACAATTCTGATTCTACTTTATCTGTTTTTGAAAAGGGAACAGAGAGAGTCATAATTAAGTTTTATTTGTTCAGCATTGCAAATTTAATGCAAGTCCAAACACTGGAATACACCTATACTTTGTGGTGTATGTGGAACAATTTTTGTTTCAGTTCTACTCAGTCTCTCGTCAGCAACTACAGAAGTGTTTTGTTACTTTTGCTGCCACTTTCTTCCCTGCCGACCATCACATGGTCTTCCACTCTTCCCTCTGAATTTCAGTGATAAGCTAGCAATAAACAATCATTTCAAGCTTACATATTCCCAGCTGTCTGGACTTTGCTTCTGCCCATTCAATTCTATCTGTCAAATTTGCTCCGGTGACCAGACTTTCTACACAGCAGCACAGAAAGTCTTCCTTCCTGAGCTATGGCTTCCCCTCTGCCACAGTTTACTGCCACTCCTGACCAAAGGACCAATAGAAATGGTCCTCCATTCATTACTTTCATCGTTTTTCATATCCTCTAATGGCCCCCATTTAACTCATTCATGGGAATACCCTCGTGAGCATTTGAGAAACTTAGAACCTTTCAACACTGGCCTCTGTCACATTCTGCACCCCACTGGGGAGCGTGACTTCACCTGCCAAGGATGTAATGTTTCAAATTTTCACCCTTGGCCCCATTAAAGTCGTAACTTAATACCTACCCGCCTGACCATACACGTGGCCATTTGACCCAAGGTGATTTTCTGCCAGATAAACTTTGTGTGAAATGACTTGGGACTGGTCATTTTGTCAAGGGCACCATGCAAATGAAAGTCATTGATATGATGTAACAATCAACAATTAATTTTGTTTGTAATGATTGCAGATAGCTGATGCACAGAATAAAATCCATACAAAAACAAGTTACATTAAGTCAACTCTGCTCATTCAAACTGAGGGCATTTTTCAATTGTTAGGTAATATGGTCTCATGTGGACATTTGCAAAGTACTGTTGCAAAGAATCTAACATCCATCTCTGGCGCCTTACAATTAACACACCAAAGAGGGTGTATAAACGATTCACAGGAAGGTTGCTTCGGCTGGACGGCTTGAGTAATAAAGAGAGATTGAATAGCCTGAGACTAGTTTCTCCAGGGAGGGGGGGTGGGGTGGGAAGGAGAGCAAAGTGACACGGGTGCATAGATAGGGTAGTCTTTTTTGCAGGACATAGATAAAGCCGAGTTTATTATTATACACAAATGTGCAATGAGAGTCGAACAGCAGTGGAGAATAAACCGTTCAAGTCGTGACGTTGAGCCTTTCGAGCGCCTGTGTCTTTTCCAAGGAGGTAAAAGAGAGAACAGTGATAGGTACCCTTGACAATACTTCCAGCCTTCCTGATGCAATCCACCATGAAGATGGAGTAGATGGAAGGAAGTGACTGTGCTGCATTCTCTAATGTCGATGCCACGGTGTTGATCACCTCTACAATTCTATTGGTGAGGATAGGGTTAAGTTTGCCGCCTCCAACAGGACCCCACCACTAGCCACACCTTCACATCTCCACACATTTCCGCAGAGACCGTTCCTTCTGCAACTCCCTGGTCAACTCGTCCCTTCCCACCCATATCACCCCCTCCCAAGTGATCTATTCCACACTTTCCTTGATCTCCATTCCCGTTGCCCTGTTTTCACATCTTATCTAGCTATCTATCTATCTATCTCAACCCCCCCCCACGACGTCAGTCTGAAGAAGGGCCTCGACCCGAAACGTCAACTATTCCTTCTCTCCAGAGATGCTGCATGTCAGGGCTTCAGCATTGTGTGTCTATCTTTGGTTTAAACCAGCATCTGCAGTTCCTCCATACCCATATCTCCTTTTCTACCTTTCTACACTAATCCCATTAGCACATCTAATAGTACCTTTGACCGTGTAATGACATCCTGATTTTTTTCACAAACAAATCATTTACTTTCAAAATATGGTCACTGTTATCATGTAGGAAAAGCAATGGTCAAAATATATATAGTAGATTTGCACAAGCACCAAAACACAAAATTCTGGAGGAAGACAGCGGGTCAGGCAGCATCTCGAGAGAGGACGGACAGAGATGTTTTGGGTAAGAACACTTCTTCAGACGGACTTGCCACTACAATTGGTCTGAAGTGTTCTGAACCAAAACGTCACCTGTCCATTCCTTCCACAGATGCTTGATTCCTGATTCACTGTTCCTCCAGCAACATTTGTTTTGCTCAAGATTCCAGTGTCTGCAGTTCCATGTCACCAAAATGATCATGTTCAGATCAGCGTCTTGCTCCCATCTCCTCTTTACTTTGTCGTAAACCTATATCTTTAACATAAAGGTGGAGCATACTCTCTGTACCTTACCTTAACAAAAAAAACCCAATGTGACTGCATTGCCTCAATATTGCATTAGAGTTCCAATCTAGATTTGTCCAGTCTGTGTTTTGAACCCACTACAAACAATTGTTTGACTGTGTTCCATCCAAGCTCAGATATCAGTGCAACAAATCAAAACATTTGACGCCTGATGAAGGGCCTCGACCCAAAACACCACCTATTTATTTTTCTCTCCCTTTTTTTTTTTTTTTTAATGTGTACTATGTTTACATACTCTGTTGTGCTGCAGCAAGTAAGAATTTCATTGTTCTATCTGGGACATATGACGATAAGACTCTTTTTTTCTCCAGATATGTTGCTTGACCCACTGAATTACTCCAGCATTTTGTGTATATCTTCTTTTAAACATTTACCTTCCTGCACACCAGGTGGCTCACACTCTCACACGCGTCTCAGAAATGTTCCTAATGACTCGAGCACAAATTTCAGCCCACGTGCTAATACGACTCCCAGAGTCTCCACCATTGACTCCATCTACACCATGCTGCTTCAGGAAATAGGGACTTTTCCTATCCCATCACTCCTCCCTCTCACCGCTCATGTGCAGCAGAATGTACAGGAGCTTTAAGAATAGCTTCCTGTTATCAGATTACTTTTTTTGTATCCTTCCAGAAGTTATGGTAAAGTCCCGACTCTCCAACAGGTTACTGGAACAGTTATGCTATAATTCCAGGAACTATATTCGACACTCGAGTATCATTATCTTCTCACTACCTTTCAGACTTGGGTTTAGCTTGACTGCATTCATGTATAGTATTCTCCCATTTGACTGGGCGGCATGCAAATGCTTTTTACTGTACCTCACAGTACGTGACAATAATTAATTAATTGAAGGATACAGCAGGCCCTTCAACCCAACGAGTCCATGCCAGCGATCACCATTTCCCACTTTGGCATCGACTCCCTGCACATTCGTGGGGGCGATTCAGAGTCCAATTAAGCTACAAACCCAGATAGGCAGAACAAGCAAGCTCCAGACAGATAGTAGTCACGGTCAGATTTCAACCCAACTCTCTGGCACTGTGAGGTGGTAGCTCGACCAGTTGCACCACCGTGCCACCCACAGTGATAAATAAACCCACTGTTGGGAGTGCATCACTATCAGATGTAGAGTATGTCAGAGTGAACCACTAGCCCTGCCTACCAAAGACCCTTTGCTGCCGACTCTGACGCCATCAGATGTGTGAGACAGAGACAGGGAGAGACATTTCCACCCAGCTGTGTTTGGGACCTCAACTGTGCACCAAGCGGAGTCTGCGGCTGGAGGAGCCACCTCAGTCCGAGAACCCTTTGGCGGCGGTGAGGGGGACGGGAAAGGCGCTATGGCAATGCAACTATGTCCTTCACACCCCCTTCCCCTCCCTCCCTCCCGCGCGGAACCATTTGGCGCCAAAATGCTGGAGGAGATGGAGGAGTGGAGATGAGAGGTTGTTAATAAGACTAGAAACGCCGGGGGGGGGGGGGGGGGGAAGAGAAGAGAGAGATAACCGGGACACGACGGAAATAAAAAAAACAAAAACAAACACATATAGACACATAGACACACACATTACTACCACAACAACAAATCCGGTGGAGAGGGCCCGAAACCAAGGGGAGGGAGAGAGATAACCGGGACACGACGGAAATAAAAAAAGTAAAAACACATAGACACACACACACACACACTACGACCACAATAATAATAACAACAACAACAACAAATCCGGTGGAGAGGGCCCGAAACCGGGGGGGGGGGGGGGGGGGGGAGAGGGAGATAACCGGGACACGACGGAAATTAAAAAAAACAAAAACACATAGACACACACACACTACTACCACCACCACAACAACAACAATAACAACAAATCCGGTGGAGAGGGCCCGAAACCAAGGAGGGAGGGGGGGGGGGAGGTGGGAGCAGACTCACCGCTCCTTGACGTCGTCGGGCAGCGAGCAGCGGGTAGTTCCCGGCATTGTTGTCGACGGTTGCGCTGCTGAGGTGAAGTTGGGGGGAGGGGGGGTGTGTGGGGGGGGGAGGGGGAGTAAGAAGCGGCCGCCGGCGCCGAGGACCAACGGACAGCGGGGCGCGCGCACACACACTCTCACACTCACGCGGGGGGGGAGGGGGAGGCGCGCGCGGGCGCGGGGTTTGGCGCGCGGGGCCGGGATCCCGCGATTCAACCACTCCGCTTCGGGGGGGGGGGGGGGGGGGGGGTGGATAATCGACCACACAACCAAGCCCTCTCCACAAATAACGCCCCCCTCAATCATCCAATCCCCTCGCTACAATAGAGCACCCGCAAAAAAAAAAAAAAAAAAATTCCCATCCACATTAACGATTGTAAATGTTCCCGAATCTAAGTTTCCTCCCCCACCCCCACCAGCCGAATTTTCTGACTTCCAACCCATTCATCTCAGACTCCCACAGTGACAACAGGAGGGAGGGGGTGTTTAACATTTTAACATGTGCAATTTTAAATTAGTTCTTTTTTTCAGAAGGTGCTTTATTTAAGATTGTTTAGTTTTATATTGCAAGGGTGAAATTATTGGAGACAATCGCAAAGGTTTTAATAAAATCTCTTAAGAGTTGAAGTTGGTATTTGCGCTTCCCCCTTCAATTCAATGGATTCGCCCACAGAAAAGATGAATGGGATTCGGGAGGGAACGACCATGAGGAGCTCTAGAGGGGTTACCAATGTTTATCGTCGTGATAACCCGCCTCAAGTGCTCCAATCGGTGTAATTTTCCGACTTGTTTCAGATAATATCGTTGGATATTGTTTCCGTTCGTGCACACCAGTCTTATTTCGGTTTATGGTTGAGTTTCGAGGTTGTTCTTCAGCAAGGCTCCCCTGTGTGGTGTTTGGGAAAGTCCACGAGTTGGGATCCTCCCTGGTCACCCAATGACGTCAGACGGGAGCTACAACCCTCCTCCTTGTGTCTCGCAAGTGTCACATTTGCTGTAACCCATTCACCCAAAACAAAACAATATTAATGTCTCTGCAACCAGTTCTTTTATTTTGCATTCTTTCTCTCCTCGTGCATCATAAACGTGCTCGTTCGCGATCCATCACGTTACTTGCTGCTTTTAATTTCCCAACTTCAGAGCAAAACAATGCTTCTCCCATTAGGATGAAACTCAATTTGGTTGGCATTTTTTGTTTACAAGCAAGGCTTATTAAATCGTAGATAGACACAAATGCTGAATTCCTTCTCTCCAGAGATGCTTCCTGTCCCGCTGAGTTACTCCAGCACTTTGTGTCTATCTTCAGGTTAAACTGCATCTGCAGTTCCTTCCTACTTATTATATCGTGGTCGACCAAAGCTGTGGCCGCCGCCTCACTTTCCCCTTCTCCTCATGCTACCCGGACGCATGTTGTCCAAATATAAAATGGATGATAGTTTTGATTGTGACTGCGGTGAGCCGGAGCCGCCTGGTCTGTAAGAGAGGGTTACACAAAAGGCTGGAGAAACTCAGCGGGTGCAGCAGCATCTAAGGAGCGAAGGAGATAGGCGACGTTTTGGGTCGAGACCCTTCTTCAGCTGGTCTGTAAGAGAGTCATCTTTAGAGATAGAAAGCTGCCACAAGTTCTTTGCTTGGCCACGTTATAACTATAATAAAGAAGAAAAAGTGCTTATCAGCACTCTAGAATGTCACTGCTCAGGACCAGTCTGAAACTGAATGTACCTGCACTATGAGGAGGATATCAATAAAGGTTATTAACACATGTATGCATTCTCACACGCCCTGTTAAATGTTAATCTATAGAAACATAGAAACATAGAAATTAGGTGCAGGAGTAGGCCATTCAGCCCTTCGAGCCTGCACCGCCATTCAATATGATCATGGCTGATCATCCAACTCAGTATCCCGTACCTGCCTTCTCTCCATACCCTCTGATCCCCTTAGCCACAAGGGCCACATCCAACTCACTCTTAAATATAGCCAATGAACTGGCCTCAACTACCCTCTGTGGCAGAGAGTTCCAGAGACTCACCACTCTCTGTGTGAAAAAAGTCTTTCTCATCTCGGTCTTAAAGGATTTCCCCCTTATCCTTAAGCTGTGACCCCTTGTCCTGGACTTCCCCAACATCGGGAACAATCTTCCTGCATCTAGCCTGTCCAACCCCTTAAGAATTTTGTAAGTTTCTATAAGATCCCCTCTTAATCTCCTAAATTCCAGAGAGTATAAACCGAGTCTATCCAGTCTTTCTTCATAAGACAGTCCTGACATCCCAGGAATCAGTCTGGTGAACCTTCTCTGCACTCCCTCTATGGAAATAATGTCCTTCCTCAGATTTGGAGACCAAAACTGCACGCAATACTCCAGGTGTGGTCTCACCAAGACCCTGTACAACTGAAGTAGAACCTCCCTGCTCCTGTACTCAAATCCTTTTGCTATGAAAGCTAACATACCATTCGCTTTTTTCACTGCCTGCTGCACCTGCATGCCTACTTTCAATGACTGGTGTACCATGACACCCAGGTCTCGCTGCATCTCCCCTTTTCCTAATCGGCCACCATTTAAATAATAGTCTGCTTTCCTGTTTTTGCCACCAAAGTGGATAACCTCACATTTATCCACATTATACTGCATCTGCCAAACATTTGCCCACTCACCCAGCCTATCCAAGTCACCTTGCAGTCTCCTAGCATCCTCCTCACAGCGAACACTGCCCCCCAGCTTAGTGTCATCCGCAAACTTGGAGATATTGCCTTCAATTCCCTCATCCAGATCATTAATATATATTGTAAATAGCTGGGGTCCCAGCACTGAGCCCTGCGGTACCCCACTAGTTACTGCCTGCCATTGTGAAAAGGACCCGTTTACTCCTACTCTTTGCTTCCTGTTTGCCAGCCAGTTCTCTATCCACACCAATACTGAACCCCTAATACCGTATGCTTTAAGTTTGTATACTAATCTCTTATGTGGGACCTTGTCGAAAGCCTTCTGGAAGTCCAGATATACCACATCCACTGGTTCTCCCTTATCCACGCCCTGTTAAATGTTAATCTATCTACAACAAAGAAGTGAAATGCACCAGCAGTAATTAAAAAAAGGTGGCAGCAGAACGCATGCTATTAAAATGAGGTGATAATTTGAAATTAAATAATTTAAAAAAAATGATGTTCTTTAAAAAAAACTTTTAGAAAGGAAAGTGTCAGAAGTGGTTAAGTATTTACAGTTATGATGTAGTTATTGTGGAATGGAAATGATCTATTTGTGTTGAAAATAATGTTAAGTAAGTATGAGAAATCTGTATGTTGGAGACGAGATAATTCCAACCAAACTCTTCTCAGAAGACCTCTCTGCAACTGGACTTCCTTACCCATCGGCTCCAATTAGCAAGGAAAGATGACAAAACATCCTCCACATTATTTCTGAACAGTTGTACCCCGCAGACTGTGTTCTCAACCCTCTACTATACTCACTATCCACTCGTGACTGTGCTGCCAAATTTAGCTTTGGTTCCATTTATACATTTGCTGATGACACCACCATCGTGGGCCTTCTTCTTCTTTCGTGTGGCGTGCACAACCTAAAGTTGTTGGACAACTTGTTCTATTTGATCTTCTGTTTGTGCACGTCGAGTTGATTGCATTAGTCGAAACAGGGCGGACCACGTGAAGGCTGCAATCTTCCACCCATCGTGGGCCGGATCTCAAAGATTCACAAGACAAAGTGCAGGAAGGAGATAGAGAGAGCTTAGTAACATGGTGTCAAGAAACACCCTCTCCCTCAATGTCATCAACATGAAGGTGCTGACCAACAACTTCAGGAAGTGTGGAGTACATGCAGCTTTTCACTGTACCTCGAAACACGTGACAATAATAAACTAACCTAAACTAAACAAAAATCCAACATTATGCAGTCAGTAGGAAACATATACACTTCTGGCAAAGAAACCATTAGCTTGTCTTGAAAAAAACCATCAGTTTCACTCATGTTCCTACCTTCATCTGCACATCATTGTGAAACTATAACCATAGAAATGTGCTTCATTCTTAACTATTCATGTTCATAAGTTATACAGTGCCCTCCATAATGTTTGGGACAAAGACCCATCATTTATTTATTTGCCTCTGTACTCCACAATTTGAGATTTGTAATAGAAAAAATCACGTGGTTTAAGTGCACATTGTCAAATTCTTAAAAAAAGGCAATTTTTATACATTTTGGTTTCACCATGTAGAAATTACAGCAGTGTCTATACATATTCCCCCCCCCCCCCCCCCCCCCCTCTTTTTCAGGACACCATAATGTTTGGGACACAACAATGTCATGTAAATAAAAGTAGTCATGTGCCCACATTATTTTATTCTGAGGCAATGGCCTCTGGTCCCAGACTCCCCCACTAGTGGAAACATCCTCTCCACATCCACTCTATCTAGGCCTTTCATTATTGGATATACATCTTCCCTCAGCCTTCCACAAGACCTTTTTCCAGAACTATGGTCGCTCTTTTAAGTACTTCTTGGCAAACTGTAACCCGACCATCCTATTTTTGCGGCTAACCAGTGGTTTGCATCTTGCAGTGCAGCCTCTGTATTTCTGTTCATGAAGTCTTCTGCGGACAGTGGTCATTGACAAATCCACACCTGACTCAGTCGGATAGAGTCTTTATTAAAGAGAGAATTCTTCTGTCATCAGCTGTGGAGGTCTTCCTTGGCCTGCCAGTGAAAAGTTAGTGAATTTTTTAAAGTTTAAAAAGAGAGAGGGGAACGGGTGAATGGTGGAATATTGTGTTGGGGGAATGGAACACAACCGGTCCCACTTAGTCCAGTAGAATATAAAAGCTAGGACATTAGTCTAGAAATGTTACAATGCTAGTTAAGCCACAACGTGCACAATGTATCATTCCAGTCATCACATTGTGCAACTGTTCTGGAGAGAACACAAAGATAATTTGCAAAAATGTTGCCAGGAATAGAAAATTGTAGCCTTAAGGAAAGATTAGATATGCTTTTCTTTGGAACAGAGGGCTAAGGGAAGACTTCATAGGGGCTATAAAATTACTAGATTGAATGGATAAGAAGACTAGTCAGAGGCTGAGGGAATCCGGCACTCAAATACACTTGGACCATTTCCGACATTTCCCTACCATTCCTTGACCTCACCATCTCTATTGCAGGTGATACACTCCTGACCGACATCCACTACAAACCCACTGACTCCCACAGCTACCTGGACTACTCTTCCTCCCACCCTGCTTCCTGTAAGGACTCCATCCCCTATTCCCAATTCCTTCGTCTACGCCGCATCTGCTCCCAGGATGAGGTGTTTCACACCAGGTCATCACAAATGGCATCATTCTTCAGAGAACGGGGATTCCCCTCCCCCACTATTGATGAGGCTCGCACCAGGGTCTCCTCCATACCCCGCAACACTGCCCACTCTCCCCATTCCCCCACTCGCAAACAGGGCAGAGTCCCCCTGGTCCTCACCTTTCACCCCCACCAGCCGGCAAATACAACAGATAGTCCTCCGCCAGTTTCGCCACCTCCAACGTGACCCCTCCACCCGCCACATCTTCCCATCTCCCCCCCCTGTCTGCCTTCCGCAAAGACCGCTCCCTCCGCGACTCCCTTGTCAATTCTTCCCTCCCCTCCCGCTCTACTCCTTCCCCGGGCACTTTCCCTTGCAACCGCAAGAAATGCAACACTTGTCCCTTCACCTCCCCCCTCCACTCCTTTCAGGGACCCAAGCAGTCCTTCCAGGTCCGACAGAGGTTCACCTGCACCTCCTCCAACCTCATCTACTGCATCCGCTGCTCCAGATGCCAGATGATCTATATCGGTGAGACCAAGCGGAGGCTTGGCGATCGTTTTGCCGAACACCTCCGCTCGGTCCGCAAAAAACCAACCCGACCTCCCGGTCGCTCAGCACTTCAACTCCCCCTCCCATTCCGTATCCGACCTCTCGGTCCTGGGCCTCCTCCATGGCCAGAGTGAGCAACACCACAAGTTGGAGGAACAGCACCTCATATTCCGCTTGGGGAGTCTGCATCCTTTGGGCTTGAACATTGAATTTTCTCAATTCTGTTAACCCCTGCTGTCTCCTCCCCCTCCCACCTCTCCCTCAGCCCTCGGGCCCTGGCACTCCCTCTATCTCTATCTCCCTCCCCCACCCTAGTCGCACTAGCTTCTCATTTTCATACCACAAACAGCTTACAATGGCTTGTTCCCTTTATCATCGATACTTTTTTGCATATCTTTCATTCATTGTTCTTTATCTCTCCACATCACCGTCTATATCTCTCGTTTCCCTGATCCCTGACCAGTCTGAGGAAGGGTCTCGACCCGAAACGTCGCCTATCTCCTTCGCTCCTTAGATGCTGCTGCACCCGCTGAGTTTCTCCAGCTTTTTGTGTAACCCTCCAATAATGAAAGGCCTGGATAGAGTGTATATGGAGAGGATGTTTCCACTAGTGGGGGAGTCTGGGACCAGAGGCCATTGCCTCAGAATAAAATAATGTACCTGTAGAAAAGAAACAAGAAGGAATGTCTTTAATCAGAGCGTGGTGAATCTGTGGAATTCATCACCACAGAGGGGTGGAAGATTGCAACCTTCACGCGGTCCACCCTGTTTCGACTAATGCAATCAACTCGACGTGCACAAACGGAAGATCAAATAGAACAAGTTGTCCTACAACTTTAGAAGTTGTCCTACAACACGAAAGAAGAAGAAGATCACCACAGAGGGCTGTGGAGGCCAAGTCAATGGATATTTTAAAGGCGGAGATTGACAGATTCTTGATTAGTACGGGTGTCAGGGGTCGTGAGGAGCAGGAAGGAGAATGGGGTTGAGAGCGAAAGATAGATCAGCCATGATTGAATGGTGGAGTAGACTTGATGGGCCAAATGGCTTAATTTTGCTCCTATAAATTATAAAAAATATAAAAAGATGAGAGGCAGAGATATATACAGTTAATGGGACAACCTTTGACAATTGACATACAGGGGGATCTTAGTGTCCAAGTCCATAGCTCTCTGAAAGTGGCAACACAATTTGAAAGAATACTAAAGAAAGCATATGGTAGCTTGCTTTTATAGGTTGGGACATTGAGTATAAGAGTCAGCAAGTCATGACGCAGCACAATAAGAGTTTGACTAGGCCGTATTTGGAATATTGTGTGCAGTTCTGGTCACCCCATGACAGGAAGGATGTGAATGCTTTGGAGAAGGTTCTTCTTCTACTTTCGTGTGGCGTGCACAGCCTAAAGTTGTTGGACAACTTGTTCTATTTGATCTTCCGTTTGTGCACGTCGAGTTGATTGCATTAGTCAAAACAGGGTGGACCACGTGAAGGTTGCAATCTTCCACCCCTTGGTAAAGGTTATGTTACCAGAACACTGCCTGAATTAGTGGGTATAAGTTATAAGGGGAAGTTGGATAACTTGGATTAGTTTTTTTTTGAATGCTGGAGATTGAGGGGGACACTTGATAGAAGTATATATGATGAGAGGCATAGAGACAGATAGTCTGAACCTTTTTCCCCAGGTGGAAATGTCAAAGACTAGAGGGATAAAATTTAAAGGAGATATGCAGGGGAACATATTTTTATGGGGGAAGTAGGTTTACGAGAATGATCCCAGGGATGATCGGGTTAATGTAGGAGGAGTATAATGTATGATTGGGTTAATAATGGCTCTGGGCCTGTACACTGGAGTTTAGAAGGATGAGGGGGATCTCATTCTTCTTCTTGTGTGTGGCATGCACTGCCTAAAGTTCTAGGACAACTTGTTCTATTTGATCATATTTGATTGTGCACGCCAGGTTGATTGCATTCGTCGAAACAGGGTGGACCACGTGAAGGTTGCAATCTCCCACCCCGGGGATCTCATTGAAACCTACTGAATGAGACCCAGATAGAATGGTTGTGGAGAGGATGTTTCTAGTAGTGAGAGAATCTAGGCACAGCTTCAGAATAAAAGGGTGTGCCTTTAGAATGTAGATGAGGAATTTCTTTACCTGAGTGTGGTGAATCTGTGGAATTGATTACCACAGACAGTGGTGGAGGCCAAGTCATTGGGTATTTATAAAGCGAAGATTGATAAATCTTTAGGTCTGAAGAAGGGTCTCAACCCAAAACATCACCCATTCCTTCTCCCCAGAGATGCTGCCTGTCCTGTAGAGTTTCTCCAGCATTTTGTGTCTACCTTTGATTTAAACCAGCATCTGCAGTTCTTTCTTACACAATGATAGATTCTTGATTAGTATGAACAGCGAAGGTTAATGGGTGAAGACAAGAAGTTGGGGTTGAGAGGAAAAAATTAGATCGAATGGCAGAGCAGACTCGAAGGGCTGAATGGCCTAATTCTGCTCCTATGTCTCATGGTAATTTATGTAACTTATCCCTTTGTGACTCAGTATCATGATTTTAATTGATACTGTCCAGACAATTTATTTTATACTAATTCTTCAGCTCATGTATCCATATCAACTTACGTTCACATATCGATGTTGCAACAAAAAAAATAATTGGTGGTATAAATCTTTACCGCATGAGTTGCGAGCAAAATTGGTCAGGCAGGCACTCTGCCGGTTTGATTGAGTCGTTTGTTCTTTATCGGCACACAAGGTGGCAGTGTTCCCCATGAATGTAATGCTTCAGTTGTAGTCACCCTCAGAACCGTGACCAGGGCTTAGGAATTAGACACGATGGATTGAGAACTGCCCCATGCAACTACAAATGTTACTGCACTCAAGGAAACTAAAGAGGTGAAGTAGTTTTGAGTGTGAGATATAATCCAGGCTCAGAAGGTACTCAGCATTAGAAAGAACAATAGGAAATGTACTGAACCTCAAACAGTGGGAACCCTGTAGGAAAGTCAACACATACATATGAGAGAGAGAGGCGGAGCAGAACACCAGTGTCTTGATTAGTACGGGTGTCAGGGGTAATGGGGAGAAGGCTGGAGAATGGGATTAGGAGGGAGAGATACAGTAGATCAGCCTGATTGAATGATGGAGCCGAATGGCCTAATTCTGCCATTAGCCAAATGGCCTAATTCTGAGGGGCCGAATGGCCTAATTCTGCTCCTATTTACTTAAGATCTTATGAAGAGCTGGAGGAACTTAATGCGTAAGGCAGCTGTCCATTCCCTCCACAAATGCTGCCTGACCCGTTGAGTTCCTCCAGCACTTTGTGTTTTGCTCATGATCCCAGCATCTGCAGTTCCTTATGCCTCCAGGTTACTAAAGGTTGATTAACCTAAGGTCGCCCTAGAAAGACAGTGTTGCAAAGTTACGACCAGCACAGCCAATTGCTCATTACATGCAATGGGGCTAAATAGTCTCTGCTCCACTCTAATCAAGATGTCGAACACCTGGATACAGGATTAACAGGGTGTTTCTCCATGTGGCTAATAACCAGACAATCTATAGAACACAGAGTTGGAGTAATTCAGTGGGTCAGACAGCATCTCGAGTGGACTTTTGGGGTTGGGACACTTCTTCAGATTGATGGCAGTAGGGGAAAGAAAGTTGCAAAGAGATGGGATGGTGGGGGTGGCGACAAAGCATGTGTTGTGCCAGGTGAGGGGATTTTGATTTGTAGATGGGTGGACAAAGGCAAGAGATGATAAGGAAGCAAAAGGGTGACAAAAGTGCACAAAAATGCTGAAGAAACTCAGTGGGTGCAGCAGCATCTATGGAGCGAAAGAAATAGGCAACGTTTCGGGCCGAAACTGAAGAAGGGTTTCGGCCCGAAATGTTGCCTATGTCCTTCACTCCATAGATGCTGCTGCACTCGCTGAGTTTCTCCAGCATTTTTGTGTACCTTCGATTTTCTAGCATCTGCAGTTCCTTCTTAAGCACGGGTGACAAAAGTGTATCAGATAAGGAGAGACGTGGAGTGAAAAAGATTTGAGAGGAAACAGTGAGAGGTGTCCAGAAGCATGACGGGTTTGGGTGGTGTAAATAGAGACGGTTCTCATTAGTGCACGTTTCAGAAACTAGGACATGATGGGCTAAAGATACAAGGGAATATAAGGAATATTTGTGTGCAGGAAGTATTAATGATTTGGAGTTTACTGCCCGAAATCAAAGCTTTCAGAACTAAATTGGACCAATGATATAAAAGGGAAAAATATACTTTCAGAGCTACTGAGAAAAAAGGGTGCGTGGGAGGTGCAGATGTGGTGTCCAAAGGAAGCATCCTGCGCTGCACAATTAAATTCAAGAATGAACAAACCAGAATTTTTCAATGCATTTAATTTCATCTGGCAGAATTGTAAATACAGCCACAATGTCAAGACATTCAATAGTCAGCAATGCCTACACTTACTGCTGCAGAATCTTCAGACACTTTCATACTAAACACATTAAAATCTATTTATAAAACAGTGAAGTGTCTGCATAAAATGGTTTTGGCAAATTGTGTACCATTCGTACTGCAATGTGTAGAGGCTTCGGAGAGTAAAACCATTGAATTTTTGCACGTCTCGCAACTTTGATTTCGTACATGTGTAAGATGCAGCCTCCTCTTCCTCTCCCCCTGAATCTTTCTCAATGCAACTCGTCAGAAAGCCACTGCCACAGGGGAAGTGGTCACCAGAAAGGATTGAGGAACCAATATATTTTAATTACTGCCACGTCCCTCACTGGTCAAATCATGGTTATATTCCCCCCCCAATGAGTATCTAATTTGTATTCTTCTTGTGCTATCGTGAGATGACACATAACACAATGTAGGCACCTCCAAAACAACATGGGAGAGAAGAGGAGGAAGGTTGCGATGCACCAGTCTATGGTACTCGCTTGTTGCCTGAAGGCAATGGCAATAATATTGAAACACTCGACTTCTGAAATATGACCAATAAATATAATTGGCTCTCAACGCATGGAAAAGAGAGCTTGGCTTTAGCCAAGGAGCTATTTAAGGACAAGCAAAACATTGTCAATAAGAAGTTTTTTAGGTACAGTGTCTGTTAAAAGATTGTTTACGAGCTACACAGAGTTTGGCTCCAATTGATTGTTTGACTGCTCGTTCTGCCAGTCACAGTGTACAGGTTGTGCCCACCCTTTATCCCTCCATCGGGTGCTGGCTTACCAAAGACATTGAATTAAAGACAATAAAACAAACATTTGGTCTTCAGTCTGGCCAGGAAAGGAAAGCAGATATCTTCCCAGCGTTGCCTTCGTAAAATAACTAAGTTGAAATTCAAAACAATAACACATTGCTGTGCAAGGCACTTCAATTTGTAATCAGGTAGCTGTATCACTTTTTAAGGTTTATAGTATCTGAATATTCATTTCATTTAAATGGCAGGCCGATAGGATATTCAAGATAACTGATCAGGTCTTTTCTTATGAAACCAGTTGAGATGGAGGACTGAGTTTAAGGAATGTGTGTGAGCCACTTGTTTAGATAAAGCATTTGAGACACGGTGCATCCCATGACTATTGTTTACCATTAAACCTAACAGAATTGTCTAATTGCCCATGAAGTCATCTTGCTCATAGAATTTATTAGATTATCTGAAACATTAAAAGGGCAGAAATCACCTCCCAGCCAATCATCCTCCGGTACTGATTGTACCAGAATGTTCTGTGAAGAAAGATTGTACCAGGACTGACTGCCTGGTAAATTTTGGCACCGATTTTAACATGACTTAATACCCAAACACTAGAAGGGAAGGAAAAATGGATGTGTGATTTTTAAGTTTCACTTGAAGCCCGAGGGAATAAAATCAAGCCTCAGACAGGGAAACTTCACGATAGTAGAAACAATTTAAAAAAATGACACAAATATATATAAATATATATATTTCCCCCCCTTCTCACAATCCCCAATCACCACTTCTTTTTATGTTCGTCCATGGAGACTCCACCAGGTCCCAGTGATACAACTAAGAGAAGGCCTCCGATTACAGACATGGTTTGGAAAAAGTCATACTTTAAGAAGTCATGCAAGGCGTAAGCTGAAACGCTCCAGAAAGGATTCTGAATCACATTCAACACAAAGAGCCAAATGACCAGTGTGAGAGCAGCCAACTTTGTCTTGAAACCAACAGCCACGAGGATTATCAAGGTAGTGCCAACAATATCTTGAAGTATCTTAGGAAGAGAAAAAAGGTACATTTAGGGAATTTTCCATCTTAAAAAAAACTCTTACAGCCCTGCTTCCTACATATGTGTCTTCAGACTCACGTCAACGTGGTTGGAGCTGCCTCTGAAGTGGCCCAGTAAACTAGTCAAGCGCCATTGGTGCTGATGCTGCTAGTTACATGATGGCGCAGTGGTAGAGATGTTGCTTTACACCGCCAGAGACCCAGGTGCGATCCCGACTATGGGTGCTGTCTGTACGGAGTTTGTACGTTCACCCCGTGTGTTTTCTCCTAGATCTTCGGTTTCCTCCCACACTCCAAAGACATACAGGTATGTAGGTAAATTGGCTTGGTGTCATAGAATCATAGAAAATAGGTGCAGGAGTAGGCCATTCGGCCCTTCGAGCTTGCACAGCCATTCAATATGATCATCCAACTGTACCTGTATCCTGTACCTGCCTTCTCTCCATACCCCCTGATCCCTTTAGCCACGAGGGCCACATCTAACTGCCTCTTAAATATAGCCAATGAACTGGCCTCAACTACCTTCTGTGGCAGAGAATTCCACAGACTCACCGCTCTCTGTGTGAAAAAAGATCTTCTCATCTCAGTCCTAAAAGACTTCCCCCTTGTCCTTAAACTGTGACCCCTTGTTCTGGAGTTCCCCAACATCGGGAACAGTCTTCCTGCATCTTGCCTGTCCAACCCCTTAAGAATGTTGTAAGTCTCTATTCGTCAGACATGATTTACCTTTCATAAATCCATGCTGACTTTGTCAAGGTCAAATGTAAAATTGTTCCTATTGTGTATAGGATAGTGTTAATGTGTGGGGATCGCTGGTCGGTGCGGACTCTAACCTAGACTAAACTAAACTAATTGCAGCCTTCTCAAGCTTTAAGTATTATTCACGACAAGTCAAATACCAATGTAAAACAAGACTAATTTACTGTGATTCACTGCTGAGCTGTATTAACTAGTGTCAACAACCATGTACTTCTAGGTTGACAAGATAAACTTGATGGCCAAGAGTTGATAAGTGTGACACAAAAGGCTGGAGTAATTCAGCAGGTCAGGCAGCCTCTTTGGATAAAAGGAATAGGTGACGTTTCAATGCAAAATGTTCTAAGGTAATTTGCAAGAGCAACAACAAAAATAAATTGCGCCACATAAAGATGAAAGGGAAGCAGGCCATGTTATGACCCCCCACTCATCAGAAGATCTACAGAAAGCAATGCCTCAAAAAGGCAGCCACACCATCCTCATTACACTTCTGCTATTGGGAAGAAGGTATAGGAGTCTGAAAACTGTAACCTCCGGGTTCAAGCACAGTTTATTTCCAATAATCATCAGACTATTGATGTAATCAGGATCCAGTGTAGTCTCATGAGCACAATGGCCGATAGGTGAATGGGGATCTGGTGTGAGTTTTTAGATGACCTGAAGTTTACAGACAGTAGTAGTTAGAAGGTTGGCAAGTGAATCAGGAAGCAATAACTGCTTTAGTGATTGATGAAAGGAACACAACCTCTGACTGGGATCTGTGACAGGTTCCCCAGATATTTTAGGGACACAAATGTTATCACTCACACATTTGAATGAAATCAAATATATCTGAAGCTTTGCATCCACTTTTGCGATGCTGAGCAAAGCAAAGTTTGATTTGATAGGAGTGAGAAGTTGCTATCAGTCAGTCAGCGGGCAAAGCCGGGCAGAAATAAATCAAAGATAGGCACAAAAGGCTGGAGTAACTCAGCAGGACAGGCATCTCTGGAGAGAAGGAATGGGTGATGTTTCGAGTCTAAAGAAGGGTCTCAACCCGAAACGTCACCAATTTTCTCACCAACATTGTTATGCAATTGTATAGTGAGGTAGAATATTCCTGCTTATGATATTGAGAAGACCTTCCTATTAAAGTTTATCACAGCACAAGGTCTTCTATCAAATTAATAGGTATTGGGCATTTTAAATGGAGGTAATTTTTAAATCACTCACCATAAGTGCATTGAAAGAGAAGTGCAACAAAGTCATAAACATCAGGACAAGTAGAACACGACCGCCCAGTTGCATGTACTGACGCGGGGAATTAGTGCCCATGGTCGGCACACCTGCAAACATGGTTTTCCCTTCAGATCGAGATTCGGCCATCAGCAGCAGCAAGCCACCTCCAAGTGCAAGATTCCTACATAAAAAGTCAAATGGGATTTTTTGTCAATAAAAGCGATGGCTAAAATTTGCAAAACAAAATATAGTACTTCTTGTAAGTTTTGCTTAATGTCAACATTTCCTCATCACATGAGGTTTCGAGAAAAACATTAGCAGGAGTAGAATTTTTTTTTTAAACTGGATTTTCTGCTTCAACACAAGGAATCATAAGCATATTATTTCATATTTAGAAGCAAATCGTTAGTTACTGTCAAGCTTGCAATAATTACCTCATAAGGAAATGAATATCCCAGAGAATACTGTATGCAAGAGTCTGGAAAAAAATGACAAAGTTGCATTATTATTGCCTTCAAACCCGAACAATCAAGGCAAGTGGCAAATACATTCATCTTGGAATCACTAAATGTTAGAGGAATGGTGGACATATTACATAAGTACCAATCTCCTGTTCTTTCTTCACCCCTTCCCTTCCCCTCCCTATCAAGTCAATATCCACATTATAAATTCTGCTGGAATGTAGAAAGAAACAGGAATTGAAGATAGGAACTGCAGATATTGAAGATAGACACAAAGTGCTGGAGTAACTCAGCGGGACAGGCAGTATCTCTGGTCGTTTTGGGTTGGGACCCTTCTTGAGAACCTGAAACTTAGCGACTGTGTTTCAAGTAAAAAGAATAAATCTCTTAAGTATCCCTTTCCTTTTATTGGTCTCAGATTTATTTCAAAACTGATTATTGCTCGTTATATCCCCCAAGACTGTATGCTGACCTCAGTTTGTTTTTAAAATAAATTGCACGTATACAGCACATGTACAAAGGATGTCAAAAGAAGTAAAACTGCTAAAGAAACTCAGCAGGTCAGGCAGCATCTGCGGCGGGAAATGGACAGTCAACATTTTGGGTTGAGACCCTTCACAGATGCTGCTCAATTCCTCCAGCAGTTCTTTTTTCCCGTACAGATGTCAGAATCTACTGTCTTTCTTGTGCTTCTACTTTCAGGACTTTTTTTGTTTACGAGTCAATGAAATAGTGTGTAATATAGTGAAAGCTGAAGCCATCAGAATGAGTACTATATAAGAGGTTTTAATTAGGTACAAACAGGGCTCAGGGCCCCAATGATCACTACTCTGTTTTTCTTTGAAAAATTGATGTTTTACTTTCATCTGAGGGTAATACAGGCTACCAGCTCAATGCCTTATCCAAAAAATTGCATGCTGTGGTCTACTCTCGGTGGAGTGGGATTTAACCAAAAGCAACCTGACACTGCATTGCCCAACAAGTCACATATCACACTTCCTTTGCAGCTATTTTCATGGCTCCTAAGTTCTAAATCATTATTTGGAGGCATTTACTTTTTATCCACCTTAATAGACTATATATTTAAACAGCCTTATATTTTACGCATCTTAGATTTAAGGGTGTTTGGGACGAAAGATAATGCTGTTGTTATCTTCATCAAGTCTGCTTATTAGACCATAACAGACAACACTCAGAAATAGGGAAGCATTCTGAGAGCAAGGGGCTGCATGCAAAAAATACGATTATTTCAACTTTTACATTTCCATCAATCATAATTTTATTTTAGTTTAATTTTTTTAGTTTAGAGATACAACGCGAAAACAGACCCTTCAGCTCATCGAGTCCACGCTGACCAGCAATCCCCACGCACTAGGGACAATATACAATTTTACCAAAGCCAATTAACCTACAAACCTGTAGGTACCCCTTTGGAGTGTGGGAGAAAACAGGAGATTCCGGAAAAATCCTACATAGGTCACATGGAGAACATGCAAACTCTGTACAGACAGCACCCATAGTCAGTATCGAACCCGGGTCTCTGGCGCTGTAAGGCAGCAGCTCTACCGCTGCGCCACCGGATAAGACTTAACATGGGAAAACTTGTCAAGCGCATATATATATATAATAATACATACATACATATATATATAATCAAACCCAATGAAGAAGCAAAGTTTAGGAACCAAGTACAAGCCCTCCATCAGTCTGAAGAAGGGTTTCGGCCCGAAACGTTGCCTATTTCCCTCGCTCCATAGATGCTGCTGCACCCGCTGAGTTTCTCCAGCACCTTTGTCTACCAACAAGTCCCTGTTTGATAACAGGTTAGAAGACTTAGTTCCACATGGCACAATGGAGGAAATAATTTGACACTAAATTATCAAAATCGAAGGTTTAATTTGACACTTGTCTGCGTAATTTGACACATCTTGTATTTCTAAACCAGAAGGGATAATTTATTTAGTAAAGCATTGCATCCTCCTGAAGGAACATCAGATTAATAAAAAGGAATATACTCAGAGGGTATTATTAAACAGGAATGACTATGTTTTTTTGACATAAACAAGGCAATATCTTTCACAGAGGCAGCCACAAGATTAATTCTATCAGCTCTATAGACTTGTCCATAAAATAAAATGTGTTACTTACCTGCATGACAATGAGTAAAAATAAACCACCGCAAGCATAAGGCACAAACCTCCGGGTCAGTACGAGGATACAACCACCTGTTTAAAAATCACCAAACACTGTCTGCATTAGTTTATCGGAAAAACTTTACTCTCAATACTTGAGTAGCTTTGTCAGAAATTATCAAAAGACTGTGAAAAATTCAAAAACTATTCACAATCTCATACCACATCTCTCATTTCTATTAATTTCTATAAAGTGAACATGATGATTAATTTCTATAAAGTGAACATGATGATCCAAGTAAGACACAAAATATGACTGCAAATACAAATAATTAATTATTGATTTTTCGTGTATGATTTCACATATTTTGGAAAATATAAGTAATCAGGCAAACTCAACATGTTTTTACAAAAATAAAATTTGTTTGACCAAGTTTTTGGCGTTCCCTGAAGTAGTAATATGTCATAGTCATGGAGTGATACAGTGTGGAAACAAGCCCTTTGGCCCAACTTGCCAACATGTCCCAGCTTTAGTCCCACCTGCCATAATTTAGTCCATATCCCTCCAAATCTGTCCTATCCATATACCTGTCTCACTGTTACTTATATTTTGGGATAGTTCCAGCTTCAACTACCTCCTCTGGCAGCTTGTTCCATTAACCCACCACCCTTTGTGTGCTGTAAATAAAGGTGCACCAGTGGAAGTACTGTACTGTGTTGAGAATGCATTGGATAAGGTGATGCATCAAAGGTTACCGTGGACAATGAAACGGGATGGTTCTGCACTGATTCACTGAGGGAGACTAAGTTCCTGGCATGATAGCCACTGCGATAGGTGAGAGCAGGAGTTTGCACCAGGTTCCCAGCACAACAGCATATTTATAAATGTATTAATAAACCATTTAATGACAAATTCCACTAGCAGAAATTCCTGGGAATAAATACTGAGCATTAAGTAGGGTTCCAATGTACTCTTTACAAATGGGCGGTAGTGTACAACACAAAGTTTCATACCCATTGTCTAATAAGACCAAATTACTCAGAGCTGAACATGCTATGAATTTCTTCACTACTATTCCAATGACTCACCAAGCTGCCCCATCATGTTAAGCAAAACAAACAGAGAGCCAAAGAAGGCCCCACAATGCCAGCTTGAGTTGATATATTCCCGCTGCTCATTCCACTGGAACCACATGCGAATCCCATCTTCCAGGAATGTGCTGATTAGACACAAGTGTGCAACATGAGGCAGGAAACGCTTCGTAACCCGCAGGAACTGGAAAATGAACAGAGGTGTAACAATTCTAAAAGCAACATACAAACATGATATTAGAAAACGCCTATTTATGAGCCACAACTGAATTGCTTGCACTTGGCTGGGACAATCACATTTTGTTGCAGGTGGTTGGTTATTAACATTGTCCTTGGAACAAGAAACAGAATAATATTGGAAAGGAGCAAAAGGCAGAAAATGGAATGCATGGGATTCATTAATTAAATGCCTTAACCAAGGAACAAATTGTTTTCCTGAATCTACATCCCTCAGGACATTCAAACATAAAAAAGTTAAATGATAGTATTAAAATGCAGTTGTTTTTGGCTTTAGGAATCAATTTACATAGGTTCAAAGAGGATAATTAACCACAAGATAGAACTCGGCCTACAAATTCTGGGCCAAAAGGCACATAGAGAGAAATATTCATCTAGGGAGCATAACACACAAAACACATCTGTGAGCTGTAAAATGATATTTTTGTCCTTCAAATAATCTGTTGGATTCTTGGGTGTTCAGAATTTGGAGGTCACGCTGATAATTTTTACATGCCTGTTAAAAAACCCAAGAATCATTGAACACTTAAACCAAGAAAAATTTGTCCTTGTTTACGGTACGTATCAAACCATCTGGGTCCTGGGCGATCATGTAGCTAAGAGGCAGTAGTGTTACAATTAATTAATCTCATAATGAAAGGTTTCAGTAGTTTTCAATAAACGCAATCATCTTTCAGACACAGTCCATAAGGTATCGTAAAAACAGTGAACCATTCAACCATTCAGACTATTGCATCAGTTGCTGCTCAATGAAGCACATCTTTCGATCCTTTAAGTTTATTCTACAAATATTTATCTTTCTTTAAATTAAAAGATTATGGATAGAATTCCTCAGAAGGGTCTTACACGTTATCATATTATCATAGAAACACACAAAATGCTGGAGTAACTCAGTGGGACCGGCAGTTTCTGGAGTTAAGGAATGGGTGACGTCTCCCATTCGTTCCCAAACGTCATCCACTCCTTCTCTCAAGAGATGGTACCTTTCCCGCTGAGTTACTCCAGCCTTTTGTGTCTATCATTAGTGTAAACCAGCATCTGCAGTTCCTTCCTACACATCATATTATCATGGGGGGGGGGGGGGGTGGAAGTCGGAAAGGGGATCCAGTGACAGTGGATGATGGGCAGATGGAGTAAAGGGACAGTGGGGATAGAAACAATGGTCTGTGGGATCCTTATCACCTCTGTGAATAAAACACGTGAGAGAGGGAGGATACACACAAAATGCCCGAGTAACTCAGAGGAACAGGCAGCAATAGATGGAATGGGTGACGTTTTGGGTTGAGACCCTCTTCAGACAGAGCCTCAACCGGAAACATCACCCATTCCTTCTATCCAGAGATGCTGCCTGTTCCGCCAAGCTACGGCAGCATTTTGTGTCTATCTTTGGTGTAAACCAGCACTGCAGTTCCTTCCTACACATGAGTGAGAGGACCTGGATACATAGGAAAAAAGAGAAAAGGACAGAGGGCAGGTAGGTTACCTGAAAATGGGGAATTTCAATGTCATGCAGTTGGGATGTAGCCCACCCAAGCCGAATACGAGGTGCATTCTTGCATTTGGCTTTGCTCTGGCAATGGAAGAGGCTGAGGACTGCAGGTCATTATGG
This sequence comes from Okamejei kenojei, assembly GCA_035221665.1. Classification (NCBI taxonomy): domain Eukaryota; kingdom Metazoa; phylum Chordata; class Chondrichthyes; order Rajiformes; family Rajidae; genus Okamejei; species Okamejei kenojei. The sequence continues at coordinate 4,820,208 of CM069166.1, forward strand.
GAATGGGAAATTAAGTGGCTTGAAACTGGGAGCTTCGACTGACCCTGGTGGACAGACTGCATATGCTCATCGAAGAAGTTGCGCACATTGGGTCCAACTGATATAGGAGAGAGCATATCAATAACATTGAATGCAATGGACTAGGTTGGGTGATTCGGTCTCACCTGAAAGGTCTATTTAGTTCCCTGAAGGGAGGTGGCACAGGAAACTGTTATGGTTGCAGGGGAAATTGCCGGTGGATGAATGAACCAGGGAGTCAGAGAGAGGCCCCTGTGGGAAACAGAAAGAGATGGGGATGGGAAGATGTGACTGCCGACAGAAATGTTGAAGAATTATCGCCTGTATGCGGAGGCAGGTAGGGTATAAGGAAAGAACTAAGGGAGGGGTGGAGTAACAGCAGAAGTGCAGGATTACATTTTAACACAGTAAGTGGTTAAGGGTCTGGAATACCTTGCGTGTTCAATTCAATTGGCAGATTCAATTGTGTTCATAAAGGAGCAGGAGGAGTATCTGGAATGGAGAGAATGTGAGGACTATGGGAGAGAGAGGATGTGGAAATTGATGGATTACTCGTACATACAGCCAGTAAAGACTCAATGGGCCAAATAACGAGTTCCTTTTTGTAATCATTCTCTAATTCTAAGAAGCAGTTATTTCATGTACTGAATGTTATACATGGAGTTCCTCAAAAGTTGGCAAACCTGATCAAACAATGTTCCACTTGACAACACCCTGTCACTTTCAAACTAATGCTCTGAAGAAATGATATTTATCTCAGTAATAGTTAACCTCAAAATTGACCTTTTATTGGCGCTCCGAAATAGCCTTAAAAGTTGATGACCCAGAATAATCTGCATGAATCCAATCTGACATGGTAAATGTGGCTTTTCATCTGCTTAACAACCAAATACAAGGTATGCAAAACACTATATCTGTTTGAATGCATCTTTCCGTATCACGGGCTATTGAATGACTAGCTAATTGACCCAGCACACAAGCATTTATACTCTCTCAAGAACAGACATCATTCTCCAATATCTCTTCAATCTTCTGACCCACAACTCCCATCTCGTGCTCCTTTGACCCTATTCTGTCCAAAATGCTGACAAACAAACTTCGCATCCTGGCTTTCCAGACTCCTGTTATTGTCAGCAGACACCCCCTCACAGAACATCCCGTTTCCTTGAAATCTGCTATCAGCATTCTGTTAAAAAAATTAAAAATCCTCACCTATGTCATACTGACAAACTGCCATAACTTCTTCAAATTCCTTCAATATGTTACAGCCTCCCATCCTGGGACAGTTTTCCACAACCTACTCTTTTAATCCTTTTTCCACAATACCTGAAAGTCAACCTGACATGTTATGCCGATTACAAATCTGCCAGGAGCCTTCGACACCAATGTTCACACCATGCTCCTCAAACTTCTCTCCACTATCATCCAATTGTGTGGGATCACCTGCCTGAATTTAGTCACCATCTAGGGCAGCACGGTGGCACAGCGGTAGAGTTGCTGCCTTACAGCGCTCGAAACCAGGGTTCATTCCCAACTATGGGTGCTGTCTGCAAGGAGTTGGTACGTTTTCCCCGTGACTGCGTGGGTTTGCTCCGAGATCTTCGTTTTTTTTTTTGGTTCTTTCTATCGTTTTCCTCCCTGTTAGGTACTCCCCCCACCCCCTCTGGTGAATGCTATGTACTTAACTCTTTTGTTTCTCTCCTGAGTGCAGGCCCCGGGGCTGGGAGTCAGGAATCAAGGGGTTAAGGGCTCCTGTACCCGATTGGCCAAGCTGCGTCAGGTGACGGTGACTCATCGGAAGCTTAAATACCAGAATCTCCCAGAACTCTCTCTTCGTCGACCCTGACTCGTGAGCAGATTGCTGGTCTGAGCTGCAGGAGGCCTGGCCACATGGCATAGAACTTTGTGTATTATTACCTACATTTGTCAATTAATACTGATTTGGGACGGATAAGGGTTGACCTGAGGGTTTTCGTGTATTTTGTTTCAGGGTTATTTCCATTTAGGCAGGTTAGAGACTCTAGTTCGACGGCCCATTGCGAGGCTGGCTGGAGCACTGTTATCTTTGTTTATTAGTTTATTCTTGTCCTTGACTGGGTTGTTTGAATCAGGTTTGAGTTTTAATTAAATAAAAGACTATTTTCTTGAACTTGAGCCTGGTTTTTGACTCTGTTACGCGGCTCTGAAGTTCCTGCATTCGGGAGTCGTAACACTCCCATGCTCCAAAATCGTACAGGTTTGTAGGTTAATTGGCTTGGTATAAATGTAAATTGTCCCTAATGTGTAAGATAGTGTTAATGTGCGGGGATCGCTGGTCGGTGCGGACTCGGTGGGTCGAAGGGCCCATTTCCGCGCTGAATCTCTAAACTAAAATTGTTATTTATTCAACGATGATCCAACAACAATCTGTTAACAACCTTTCTTCCCATAACCCACAATCATATAGGGAGGTTGCACGGCAGTCGGGTCACGACCCATGACCCGTACTGTTGCTATGCTACGCCAAGTGGAGTACACGCGATGAACTGCAGGTAAGCACTGACCATTGTTTCCAGCGTAGCGGGCCTGTTAAAATCCGCTGAAATGGTCAATTTTTGCACTGTAAATAATTATGGAAATCGGGATAAGCGTGAGAAACATTTAGCCTACTTCAGATTTCCAAAAGTGAGGAGAAATGACGGTAGATAGAATCGAGAGCTGAAGGGACAACAGCAGCAAAAGTGCTTGGCGAACATTGGCCGTTTGCTCACTGCATTTCATCAACAGTACGGCATTATTTGTGTTTTTTCTTGATTCCTTTGGCATCTAAAAAGTTTCAGAACTGATAAATCTGGCTGTAAAATGTTAAAATCGCCCATGGTTCTCAAGTGGGTTTTTACATACAAAAAGAAAATGTTTCTGAAGCAAAAATTACAGCCAGATTTATCGCTTCTGAGACTTTTTAGATACAAACGGAATCAAGAAAAAACACAAATAATGCCTTGCTGTTGATGAAATGCAGTGAGCAAACGCGATAATTCCCAATATTTTCAATTTCGATATCTGCACGGCCAATGTTCGCCAAGCACTTTAGCTGTTGTTGTCCCTTCAGCTCTTGCTTCTCTTTACCTTCATTTCGCTTCACTTTCGGAATTCTGAAGTTGGGTACATGTCTCTCATGCTTACTCCGATTTCCACAATTTTTTACAGCGCAAGAATTCAACATTTTGGCGGTTTTTAACAAGTAGGTAAGTACGCGTTTCATGTATTAACAACATATACCGGAAGTTGCGATGTCCTCCAGATGGATTGAGCAGCTCCGTGCGTCAAGCCCTTTGACCCAGTAACCTTGCGTGCAACCCCACTATACCAAATAATGTCAGTTGCTACCTCCTATTTTCCAACTACATCCAAATCTCAGCAATATGATCGAAAAACTATAGTCATATATGCCGATAATACCTAGGTCTATCTAACCATACTTTTCAGTTGTGATGGGAGATTTTCAGTATGAAACAGTAGCCATTTCTTCCTCCAAAGGTTCTGCCTTTCAACATTTGTGTTATCACCTCATCACAACCACTCTGATTGCCCCACTATCTCTAAACTATGCCATCTAGAATTAAAATGTTCTTGAAAATAATTATTAGGAAGGCCAAAGGCATTTCTTTGGTACCTTTTACCATTTCCATTCCCTATTTGAAGTGTCATTCCGCTCTCAAACACCCTTTTGTGATGGACAGAATGAAAGAGATAAGCAAAATTATCAGTATAGATGTACTGTGTTTGCACAGTATTGAAAATATTAACAGGACTGATAATCGATTAATTCTCAGGACCCGATGACCTGTTTCCTAAGATTTAGAAATCAAAGGCTGTGGCGATAGTGAATGTTGTCATTTTGAAGTTGTAACTGACAAATTAGGTAAAGTAGCTGGCACGCGTGGACTTGCCATATTTGTGCTTTCCAAAGGCCTTTGATAAGAATTGTACAACATTGGAACAGTGGGATAAGTAATAATACACTGGCATGGATTGTGGATGGGTCCATCTCCTCAAGGTATGCCTACTTTAAAGATGTTCTGCTCCTCACTCTGGTGGGAGCTCTGTAAGACTCTCTCGCACTGCTCCCCCACTGTGATTCCTGCTGTCTTCCAGAGAAGGGTGCCAACCTGAAATGTTGCCTATCCATGTTAGACAATACCTAGGGATACTGCTGAACCCACTGAGTTACTTTAGCATTTTGTGGCTTTCCATAAAATAAACAGGTACTTTTCAGATTGGGAGGCCGTAGGATCCCAGCTGTTCACAATTTACATCAATGAATTGGTTAAAGGAACTAAAAGTCGTACATCCATGTGAGATGATAGAAAGTGGTGGTGTCAGTAAGGATGCAGACACTCTTCAGGGGAATGTAGACAGGTTAAGTTTAACACCTTACCTCTTTTGAGTAAGCATTTGTGCACCTACCCTAATAATATTTCCTTGACCATTCTAACATAGTGGGTGCTTTTGCTGCTTTCAAGATAGAAACATAGAAACATAGAAATTAGGTGCAGGAGTAGGCCATTCGGCCCTTCGAGCCTGCACCGCCATTCAATATGATCATCCAACTCAGTATCCCGCACCTGTCTTCTCTCCATACCCCCTGATCCCTTCAGCCACAAGGGCCGCATCCAACTCCCTCTTAAATATGGCCAACGAACTGGCCTCAACTACCTTCTGTGGCAGAGAATTCCACAGATTCACCACTCTCTGTGTGAAAAATGATTTTCTCATCTCGGTCCTAAAAGACTTCCCCCTTATCCTTAAACGTGACCCCTTGTCCTGGACTTCCCCAACATCGGGAACAATCTTCCTGCATCTAGCCTGTCCAACCCCTTAAGAATTTTGTAAAGTCTCTATGAGATCACCCCTCAATCTTCTAAATTCCAGCGAGTACAAGCCAAGTCTATCCAGTCTTTCTTCATATGGAAGTCGTGCCATCCCAGGAATCAGTCTGGTGAACCTTCTCTGTACTCCCTCTATGGCAAGAATGTCTTTCCTCAGATGAGACCAAAACTGTACGCAATACTCCAGGTGTGGCCTCACCAAGACCCTGTACAACTGCAGTACAACCTCCCTGCTCTTGTACTCAAATCCTTTTGCTATGAATGCCAACATACCATTCGCTTTCTTCACTGTCTGCTGCACCTGCATGCCTACTTTCAATGACAAAGATATGTTCTATCTTTAAAACTTCTGCAGAATGTTACTCCCGGAGTGGGATTAGTTTAAATACTGGTTGGTGTAGATCTTGTTTGGGGTTTTAAGACAGGAATTTTAACTTTTGCTTCTTAGCTAAAATTTCCACAGCACCGGTGGACTGCAGTTATTTCCAAATGAATGGAGAGGGGGAATCAATGTGGATCCAAGCCTCATGAAGTACTTTACCCCTGGCTGGTTGGGGGGGGGGGGGGGGGGGGGGAGCCGTGGTCAGAGCATCTTGATCTTGCCCTTGTCCCTCTCTCCCCCCCAAAGGCAGACGACACGGGGCTCCTGTGTTTATAGCCCACCCACCCCCCCACCCCACATGACGGGGAGCCAGCGGCTGCAGCAGCCTGACTAGGCCGGAGCGATGGTGGTGGTAGGAGGAGATCTCTCTCTCTCTCTCTCTCTCCTCACGTACCTTGTCGGCGAGGTCCTCGGCGGTCCCCATCATGTCGGTCGGAGCCGCCATGTCGTTCGCCCTGCCCTCTCCCTCTCTCTCCCTCTCTCTCTCTCTCTCGGCGCTCGTGAAGGGGCGGGGCGGCCGCGTGGGCGGGGCTTCGCACCCAATGCCACGTCAGTGGAGGGGAGCGCGGCCGCGCGCGCCGGGGGGAGGGGGGTTGGGGAAGGAGGACGCGCGCGCGCGCGCTCGCCTAGACAGAAGGGAAAGCGGACCCAATAGGGCAAATGTGACAGGGCTGGGGGGGAAGGACGTCCGCGCGCGCCTTGATAGGAGGGAAAGCGGACCCAATAGAGCAAATGTGACATGGCTGCGAGAAGGAAGGGGGAAGGAGGGAGGGAGGAGGGGGGGGGGGGGGGGGGGGGGAAATCAAAGCGGACGCAAAAGAGGGAGACCTATCTTTGAGAGAGACATTGATTGTCTCTTTACGCGCGGGGGGGGGGGGGCAGTGGACAGACGGGAAAGCGGACCCAATAGTGCAAACGTGACAGGGCTGCGAGAAGGAAGGGGGAGGGAGGGAGGGGGGGGGAAATCAAAGCGGACGCAAAAAAAAGACTTATTGATTGTCTCTTTACGCGCGGGACGGGGGGGGGGGGGGGGGACAGACGGGAAAGCGGACCCAATAGTGCAAGCGCGACAGGGCTGGGGGGAAGGACGCACGCGCGCGCCTTGACAGAAGGGAAAGCGGACCCAATAGAGCAAATGTGACAGGGCTGGGGGGGGGGGGGGGGGGGGGTCAAAGCGGACGCAAAAGAGAGATAAAGAAAAGGAGAGAGAGAGACATGTATTGTGTTAATGTTTTTTTTACATTTTTGTTATGTTTTATGTATCATTCTTTAACAGTCACTGTATGTCAAGTTCCTTCGCTCCATAGATGCTGCTGCACCCGCTGAGTTTCTCCAGCACTTTTGTCTATCTTCGATTTTCCAGCATCTGCAGTTCCTTCTTAAACACTGTGTGTCAAGTTGTCACTTGTGGGCGGAGCACCAAGGCAAATTCCTTGTATGTGAATACTTGGCAAACTTACTTACTTACTTGTCCCTTTTACACGCGGGGTTGGGCGTGAGGGGAGAAAAGGCCAAGAAGCTGCCTGTCCCGCTGAGTTTATTCAAGCAGTTTGTGTCTATCTTTGGTGCAAACCAGCATTAGCGGTTCATGAGAGCGACACTGCCCATCACAGGCGGGCCGAATAAGACGGGCTGAATCACCTAGTCCTTTTCTCCAGAGATGTTGCCTGTCCTGATGTTGCTGATGTCCAGCACTTTGTGTCCCAATAGGTGGGTGATTTGGGATCAAAATAAATAAATCAAAGCGGACGTGGCCTGATAGAGAACATGGATAGGCGACAGTTATTGGTGGAGACCTCCTGTTTCTACCAATAGAGATAGAAAGCAAAGCAACGGACACGGACTGAATGGGAGGGAAAGCGGACGCAATAGAGACAGAAATGCGGACGCAATAGAGAACAGAAATGCGGACGCAATAGAGAAAGAAATGCGGACGCAATAGAGAAATAAAGTCACAAAGTAACTACGCTGGTCGTATCTCTGGAGAGAAGGAATGTGTGGGTGGGAAAGCGGTCCCACTTGGGAGCAAAGATCATATGATCATATGATCTTTGATCTTTGCTTGGGATGAGGAGGGATTTGTGTGTAGGAAGAACTACACACGTTGGTTACAACAAAGATATTTGGTTTACAACGACGATATATACAAAAATAGCTGGAGTAACTCAGCGGGTCATGAAAGGAATAGGTGCCGTTTCGGGTCGGGACCCTTCTTCAGACTTCAGGATTTGCTCGGGAACCGGAGACGCAATCAAAGCGGCCGCAACTCGGGACGCTGCGCAATGATTTGCGATGGACTTGGCAACGCGGGCACGCGCACGCGGGAGCGCGCGTCAGGGCGGGAGCGCGCACTGCTCGGCACGCATCCCTCTAAGGCACCGTTGGGAGATAAACACGTGGCGTAGCTTGAGGTCAGTCTAAAGCTGAGCCAAGTCAATGTGGCTTCACCTCTGCAAACACCGTCATTCCCGTCCTGGCCCCAAAGCATATTCCAAGCTGTTTTTCTACAATGTGGTTACTTTTGCAATATCAGAAACTCAGGAATCAATGTATATCGAGGAGGCTCCCACAATAAATATGTCCACTTAGGAATATTGGGATACTAGGGTGCACACCAACGCCATTACTTCCTTAGAAGGCTTAGGAAGCATGCCCCCAACAACTCTGACCAACCTCTACAGAAATTTTATCAAAATGCATCAAAGCTTGGTTTGGGAACATCCAAGACTCGAAGAAATTACAACGAATTGTGGACGCAGCCCAAACCATCACACAAACCAGCAAACATCCAAGACTCGAGAAATTGCAACGAATTGTGAACGCAACCCAAACCATCACACACACCAGCCTCCCTTCCATTGACTCCATTTGTACCTCACAATGCCTGGGCAAGGCCAGCAGCCTAATCGAGCCAGGAAGTCGTACCCTGGCCACTCTCTGCAAGAATGGGGGGACCTCATTGAAACATACAGAATAGTGAAAGGCTTGGATAGATTGGATGTGGAGGGAATGTTTCTACTAGTGGGAGAGTCTAGGATGAGAGGTCATAAAGTAAAGTAAAGTATCCTTTATTGTCATTCAGACCTTTCGGTCTGAACAAAATTTTGTTGCCTTGCAGTCATATATTTAATACAATAACAAAACACACAATAAACACAAATTTAACACCCACCACAGTGAGTTCACCAGGCACCTCCTCACTGCGATGGAAGGCAAAAGTCTTTGTCTCTTCCCTCCTTGCTCTCCCTCTGCGCTGAGGCGATCCAGGCTTCCGATGTTGTGACCCCACCGGGTGATGGTAAGTCCCGCGGCTCAACCGTGCTCCGCGAATGGGCCAGTTCAAACTCCAAGGCCCGGGGCGGTCAAAGCTGCCGCCCTCCAGTCCAGCAGACAAAGCTGTTGCCGCGGGAGCTCCGGAAAAACAGGTCACCAACCTGTGACCTGCGAGCTCCCGACGATATCGTCCACTGGGCCCGTGGCTGAACCTCCGAAGTCGGGCAGCTGCCGCCGGGACACCGTCTCAGCCCCAAGTCGGGGCCGCTGCCGCCGGGACACCTCCTCAGCCCCGAGTTGGGCCACCGCCGGAACGCTGCCTCAGCCCCAAAGTCGGCCAGCCTCGCGCTAGTAAGTCCTGGCTGGCTCTGCCTCCGGAGCCTCGAGGTCAGTCCCAGTTGGAGGCCGCCAGCTCCACCATTAGGCCTCAGCACAGATGGAGACGGAGATGGGGGATACGACAAGAAAAGTCGCACCCCCCCACACACACACATACACAACCTAATAACTCAAATTAACTAGCTAAAACAGGACAAGAAAACAACAAAAAATGAAAGAACAGACGGACTGTAGGCGAGCCGCAGCTGCTAAGGCAGTGCCGCCACTTCCGGATAGCCTCAGAATTAAAGCAGGTTCTTTATGAAATTGAAGAGGAGGAATGTCTTTAGTCAGAAGGTGAATATGTGGAATTCTTTGCCATAGAAGGCTGTAGAGGCCAAGCAAGTGGACATATTTAAGGCAGGGATAGATATATTCTTGATTAGTACATGTGTCAGAGGTTATGGGGAGAAGGCAGGAGAATAGGGTTAGGAGGGAAGGATAGATCAGCCATGATTGAATGGTGGAGAAGACTTGATGGGCCAAATGGCTTAATTCTATTACTATCACTTATGACCTTATCCCACTTCTGCAGCTCACTGGGGTAAAGAGTTTCAACAATTCACGAGCTGAATTTGTCGAGCCTGCTGACATGTTCTGAGTGATCAAGTCCATTTCAGATGTGTATTCTGATAAAACATTTGCATTTGGGTGGGGCAGTAGCAAACTCGGATAGCAAATTAGCTTAACTTGTATAAAGCTAATTTGCTTACATCTGTACCGTGTTAATCATTACAAATTAATTTTTTCCATCCTTTGGAAATTATTCGGGCTTGGGTTGGAATGGGTAAAGAATATGTTTTAAGTACTCGAGCACGGTTTAAATTCAGATTGGATGGTGGTCAGGTCAGATTTTAATCTTATGCTTGAAGCGATTTACCGTTGAAGTGGTTCAGCAAACAGTTGAAATCAGCACTTAAAGAAGGTATTGGCCTCGGAGAATAAATTTAAAACTAACGTCAAAGGATTTCTCCAGATTGCTTGGCAGCATCATCAAGGACCCACACCACCCTGGCCACACACTTCGGGTAGAAGGTACAGGAGCCTGAGAACTGCAACGACCCGGTTCAGGAATAGCTACTTCCCCACAGCCATCAGGCTATTAAACTTGGCTCGGACAAAACTCTGAACATTAATACCCCTCCATCTGTTATTTGCACTTTATTAATTTATTAATTAATGTGTGTATTTACGTATATAATTGCAGTCAATGCCTACTATGTTCTGTTGTGCTATGCAAAGAAAGAATTTCATTGTCTGTCAGGGACACAAGACAATAAACTCTTTTGACTTTGACTTTGATCAGTAAGGGTGTCAAAGGTGACGGGGAGAAAGCAGGAGAATGGGGTTGAGATTGGAAAATAAATGGTGGAGCAGGCTCGATGGGCTGAATGCCCTAATTCTGCTCTTATGTCTCATGGTCCTATTTGAAAGCTGAAGTTTTCTGTTTGAGATCATTTATCAGTTTGGCAGGAGCAGTATTGGTTTTTTGGTGCTTTTCCTGTTAATGAGTTGTGGGCTACCTGCATTAGTTCCTGAGGCTAAGGTAAGTGCAGAGCTTCCACAGGAGATCCCATTCTATTTATTCATGGGCGTGTTACGCGCGTGAAGTAATTGGAGACGAGCAACGAGCCAAGACAGATCCATAAATCGCTTGCTACTCATTAACTTACCCAGACTGCACGGGACTTTCCAACTGAAAGAGAGCAACAAGCATAATAACACGTGGAGACACTACCCCACAATTCGCATTTATGTTAAAAAAAAAGATGTGCAACCTATATCTGGACTGTTTAAACAATTTGATGAAATCCCTTTGCCTTACAACTCCAGAGACCCGGGTTAAATCCTGACTACGGGTGCTGTCAGTACGGAGTTTGTATGTTCTCCCCGTGAATGCATGGGTTTTCCCCGGATGCTCCGCTTTCCTCCCACACTCCAAAGACGGATAGGTTCATAGGTTCCACACCAGGGCACCGTAAATGTCCTAATTCTTCAGGGAATGGGGATTGCCTTCCCCTACTATAGATGAGGCTCTCACCGGGGTCTCTTCCATACCCCGTAACACTGCTCTCTCTCCCCGTCCCCCCCAACTCACAGCAAGGGCAGAGTCCCCCTAGTCCTCACCTTTCACCCCACTAGCCGTCACATACAACAAATAGTCCTCCGTCATTTTCGCCACCTCCAACGTGACCCCACCACTCGCCACATCTTCCCATCTCCCCCCTGTCTGCTTTCCGCAAAGACCGCTCCCTCCGTAACTCCCTGGTCAATTCTTCCCTTCCCTCCCACACCACCCCCTCCCCGGGCACTTTCCCTTGCAACCGCAAGAGATGCTACACTTGTCGCTTTACCTCCCCCCTCGACTCCATTCAAGGACCCAAACAGTCGTTCCAGGTGCACAGAGGTTCACCTGCATCTCCTCCAAGCTCATTTATTGCATCCGCTGCTCTACATGTCAGCTGATCTACATCGGTGAGACCAAGCGTAGGCTTGGCGATCTTTTCGCCAAACACCTCTGCTCGGTCCGCATTAACCAACCTGACCTCCCGGTGGCTCAGCACTTCAACTCCCCTCCCATTCCGAATCCGACCTTTCTGTCCTGGGCCTCCTCCATGGCCAGAGTGAGGACGACCGGAAATTGGAGGAGTAGCACCTCATATGGGCAGTCTGCACCCCAGCGGTATAAACATTGACTTCTCCAATTTCCGGTAGCCCTTGCTGTCTCCTCCCCCTCAGCTCTCCCTCAGCCCTTGGGCTCCTCCTCTTCCTTTCTTCTTTCTTCTCCCCCCCCCCCCCCCCCCACCCTACATCAGTCTGAAGAAGGGTTTCGGCCCGAAACATTGCCTATTTCCTTCGCTCCATAGATGCTGCTGCACCCGCTGAGTTTCTCCAGCACTTATAGCACTTGAATGATACAGCATGGAAACCGGCCCTTGGCCACTGACTCTGTGCTTGACCTCCGATCTTCACTCATTCTAAATTATCCCTCTCTCTCATCCACTCACCCACATATTAGGGGCAATTTACAAAGCCAATTAACCTACAAATCATTGAGATGTAAGGGGAAAGCGGAGGAAACCTATGTCGTCACAGAGAGACCATGCAAACTCCACACAGTCAGCACCCAAGGTCAGGATCAAAGCAGGGTCTCTGGTGCTATAAGGCGGCAGCTCTACCAGCTGCACAATTGAGCTGCCCGCAAATGTTACTTGCTGTTCATCGGGCCAAACCAGAATGTGGTCCAGGTCAGGTCGGGGGGAGTTCCCCCCGCCACGTGTACCATGTAATCCCGTGCTACCTGCTCCATGGTCGGATAGGCAGCGACTGAACCATCTCCCCCACCTGGTTTGCCAGGTGAGGAGGGGGTGCGGACCCCCAGCAGGACCAAAAACAAGACCTGTCAAAGGACGGATGAGCTCTAGCGAGCCCACGGCCATCCACACTTCAGTAGATGTTGTGATCACTGGCGTATTGTAGGCACCGTGCCTGTTGATGTTTTCAACGATGATGATGATGATATATGGAGAAGAGCACTGCTTTATCTCAGGATCACAAAAATGCTGGAGAACCTCAGCGGGTGCAGCAGCGTCTATAGCAATAGGAAATAGGCAACGTTTCGGGCTGAAACCGTTCTTCAGACTGAAGAAGGGTCTCGGCCCGAAACGTTGCCTATTTCCTTCGCTCCATAGATGCTGCTGCACCCGCTGAGTTTCTCCAGCACTTTTGTCTACCTTCGATTTTCCAGCATCTGCAGTTCCTTCTTAAACAGGTTCATAGGTTAATTGGCTTTGGCAAATATTGTAAATTGTCCCTAGTGTGTAGTATAGTGCTAGTGTATGGGGATTGGCGTGAATCCCGTGGGCTGAAGGACCTGTTTCCACGCTGTATCTCTGAACTAAACTGACCTAAACCTTGATAAGAAAAAAGTGATCTTCTGTAATCTTCTGTTATCCATAGCAACAAATATACACTGACGGAGGGTAATTGAGAAACAGAGCGAGTTTCAACTTTAAACGTTAACTCCTGCTTCTCAGCCAGCAGAAGTGACTTGACTACCTGAGTATTTTCAGCATTTTCTGTATTTATTTTAGATTTTATTTATTTTAGATTTTCACCATCTGCACTCTCTTTGATTTTCATGAAGACATTGAGCAGGGAAGGGTTTTTAACTCACAACTCAACCAATCAACATCATAAGGTTGCAGATTTGTTAAAATTAGAAACTCAACCATTCTGTCGAGGCCAAGGATTATATGAAACGTTTCCTCTGGGTATGTAAGTACTCAGGAAAAATGATAATAAAGATAATAAAGCTTGAAGGGCCGAATGGCCTGCTCCTGCACCTAATTTCTATGTTTCTATGTTTCTATATACAATACAAACATTTAGGGATTGGTAATTCGTGACAGGATTAATTTTCAAAAGGGTGATTAAAATCAGCAGCGTTTGGCTGATCAGTGGAAACATTGAATGAATGAGCTGGGAAGTTCTGCTGGAATTGTCCTCTTCTTAGTTTAGTTTTTTTTAGTCTATCCATTCTTTCTGAAGAAAGACTGGATAGACTCGGCTTGTACTCGCTAGAATTTAGAAGATTGAGGGGGGATCTTATAGAAACGTACAAAATTCTTAAGGGGTTGGACAGGCTAGATGCAGGAAGATTGTTCCCGATGTTGGGGAAGTCCAGGACAAGGGGTCACAGTTTAAGGATAAGGGGGAAGTCTTTTAGGACAGAGATGAGAAAAACATTTTTCACACAGAGAGTGTTGAATCTGTGGAATTCTCTGCCACAGAAAGTAGTTGAGGCCAGTTCATTGGCTATATTTAAGAGGGAGTTAGGTGTGGCCCTTGTGGCTAAAGGGATCAGGGGGTATGGAGAGAAGGCAGGTACGGGATACTGAGTTGGATGATCAGCCATGATCATATTGAATGGCAGTGCAGGCTCGAAGGGCCGAATGGCCTACTCCTGCACCTATTTTCTATGTTTCTATGTTTAGAGATACAGTGTGGAAACAGGCCCTTCGGCCCACCGAGTCAGTGCCGACTGATGATCACCGGTACACTAGTTCTATCCTACACATAGGGACAATTTACAGAAGCCAATTAACCTACAAATCTTGCCGTTGTTGGAGTGTGGGGGGAAACTGGAGTATTCAGAGATAACCCACGTGGTCACAGGGAGAAAGTGCAAACTCTGTACAGACAACACCTGTAGTCAGATTCAAACTGGGGTCTCTGGCCCTGTATGGCAGCAACTCTACCGCTGCGCCACTGGTCCGCAGTGGTCTTTCTGAGGCAGTCCCTTAGAGTTGAGAGTGATTTACGTCCGTTCTGGTTTTGTTGATTCTGCGGTGGCTGATGAGGGCAGTGCAGGAACCATAAACCCTTCCATCAACGCGGCAGGATGTGTCCTAATCGGGTGGGCATGTGGATAGTTTATGAGGGGGGGGGGGGGGGGGTCCATGGTTGTGAGATCATCTTCACTTGCCACTGGATGAACATAATTTACATTGTGAAACAGAGAGCTCTGGAAATGTTTTTCTCTGTGGCGGATATCAGGAAGAAGTCTTTCTTGTTACCATGTAGGATATGTCTCCATTCCTCAGGATGCTCACAATTATGGCATATTTTAAGGTTCCCGACAATATCCTCACCTTCCCAGATGTACATCCCCTCGCACCTCCCATATCATACATTGCATGTTCAAACATGTTCATGGTAATGAGCAATTTCTTGACCAGGGGTGTGTTGTAATATTCATTTATTCTATTAAGCATGCTCAATTGCTCATGACCTGGCCCAGTTTTTACTCACCTCCTAGTGAACCCTCTCAGTTTTCCTATATCAGTACTAAAGCTAAGCAATAGTGACAAGGGTCCCATCCATCACTCCTTTCCACTGATAGGGATCTCTCTACATCACCCCCTTCTCTAGCTATACAAAGCTATCTCTTCTTACTCAAGGCCTCAAGGATGGGTCTGGCAACCTTCAGACACTGCTGTGTCAGAATCCTTTCTCCAGCCCCTCTCTGTTTGAATTCTCTTTAAAACTCCTTTCTTTAATAGGGTTTAATCACTTTATCCCTCACAATCCTCCCTTTTTCTTTTGCTACGCATACACTGATTAAACCCTCATTTTAAGTTCCTTCAATTCGAACTGACGTAACATCGTCCTAACCTTCTCCTCCTGTAAATCATAAACTTCCCCTGGCCGCATTATCATTATTTTCTGTATTTCCCCTTTCTCTCCCATAGGCATGACTACGGCCTGCATCTGACATACTTCTGGTAATAAGTTCCCTAAAACAAGGGATACAACAGGGGATAAAGATCAGTCCAGCCACTGCAAATAGAAACACAAGTCCCACCGTTCTCCACCATGTTCCTCCGAGGATAGAATCCCACCATTGGGTTCCCATAATCGAATTCCACTTTTGTATTGGAACATGCGCCAACTTCCGGATCCCTTCTGATATGTCCATCACTGCCTGTCCATTATCATCGATGTTCAAACAGCAATTAGAGAGGTTGAATTTCCCGCATACCCCTCCTTCTTCTGCCAGGAGATAATCTAGGGCTAACCTGTTCTGGTATATTGCTGCTCTCATCTGCGTCTGCTGCTTTTCCAGCATCTCCAGCGCCCCCGCAGTTTGGTTGGTAATTACCTCCAGTACTGCCTGAAGCCTTATGATCCGGTTTAACATGTATACTGGTGTTCGGTAGCCCCAGGATCCATCCTGTGCCCAGGTGGCTGGTCCGTAGTATGAGATGATTCTTGCTGGTGGCCACTCATCATCTTCCCATTCTCCAATGTCTATTTTCCTCTTTTTCCGATATAGGTCATCAAATACAGGTGTTCCTAACGACCGGCCTTCTTTGGGGTTTAACAGGAAGAATCCAGGTTGTACCAGTCCAATAAAACAAGTCCCACTCCAATTCATCGGTAACACCGAGTATGCCTTGTATCCGCATATCCATAACAATCCTTCAGGGGCCGGTCCACTAGAGGCAACCTTGTTCCATATATCTCGCAATACTGGGATCCCCTGATAAGGGTTATTCCCGGTGCAGTTCCATAGTCCGGCTGATTCTACTCCATCAATCTCCATCCGGATAGCGCAGTTTTTTCCATATTTCTTAGTTAGATACCATTTAGGCTCCTCTGGCCACCACACTCGGGACTGATTTGGCCACTGGGTGACGATGCGCTGGCAGGGGCTGCTGCCTACTAGGACGGCATCCTTTGCCCAGGGCCTAGCGATACACTCAGTCCCGACCGGAGCATCTGTCAGGACCCATACCTGGGGATCTCGGTCTTGTCCAATTGTCAGGTTCCACCCCATCAGGTCCCATATTTCAACAATGGATCCTCTCCACGGCCAGCGTGAATTCATCAGTGGTCCTCCGCAGACCCAACAGTTAGTCACATTCAGGGTCCCAGCTATCCGGGTGGCCAAGTCCACAAACAGGTTTTTTTCTCCTTCAGGGATTTCGATCTGCTTCTTGATTTCTTCGTACAGTGTCTGGTGCACTTGAGGCTGAGTATGTGGGGGAGGGGGAGGCTTAGTGACTACTACCTTAGTAATCCCTTTCACTACTTCCTCCTTTGTCTTATCTATTGCCCCTTTTATGATCTGAGAAGGGAAAACTAACTGTACACAAACCCATCTCTCTCCCCTTGGGCAGGTAACGGCCCCAAACTTCCCTATATACCCCCTATTGCCTGCCATCAAATACTCCTTTCCCCCCTCTTTACAAATGATTCTATTCTTTCGGTCATGGCATGCTTTATTCACATGGGAATGATAGGTAAATGATCTGGTTATTACCCCTCTGTATTGAATAGGATGATAACATTTATCACAATTATTAATACCTTTTACAACAATTACATACAAAGCAAACAATACCACAACTGCTCCTTTCATACTGTCAGTTATACATTCAATGCTTTTCTTTTTAAAATTACTGTTAGGGGTTTACTTCCCGGCTTCACCGTCCACTGTTCCTCCTCCTCAGGAACGGGTGGATCGACGGGTCCTTTAACCCAGATCGCGTGGGTCCACCCTTTTTCTTTTATTCGTATTGCTGTCTCGGTTGTCAGTAATACTAGGTATGGGCCGGTCCACCTGGGCTGGAGTTCCTCCTCCTTCCAATTTTTGACCAGTACCCAGTCGCCGGCCTTTACAGCATGTATTGGAATGTCAAGTGGCGGGCTTTGAGCCAATAATCCTTTCGCTTTTAATTCTGTAAGGGAACGGGACACTGCCAGTAAATAGTTCCTCAAGAATACATCACCTCCCTCAAAGGTTGGTGTGCCTTCCACCTTCCCAAATAAGATAACCCAAACAACATTCCATAGGGGGACACTGCTAACTTTGCATGGGGTCTCCGTTGCTTTTCTCAAAGCCTTTCTGTTTCCCTACTGCTCCAAACATATGCCAGACTCCATGTACATATGCTGCTCTTAAAGCCTTAATTTCTGCCAATTGAGCTAAGCAAGATTGCAGGCAAGCTTCCAATTTGATCCTGCACTATAGCTTTTACTTCTTTAGATATTACTCGTCCAAAATATTCTACCTGCTGCTGACAAAACAAAAACTTCTTCCTTGATACATCATGACCTCCTGTGCCATCTTTTCCAAGATAATTACAATGTCTCTTTCTCACATTGCTCCTCACTTGTGGAACAAACCAGCAAATCATTCACATACTATATCAACACCTTCCAAATCTGCCTACAACATCTGATTAAAAACACGGCGCTAGTATTTAAAACGCTGCCGCATCCTAGCCTAGGTGTATTTAATACCTCTTCTTAATGTTCTTACCATAGCTATGTTCACCATTATCTTAATATTATTATTAAGATCATTATTATTATTATTATTTCCTGATTATTGTACCTGTTCACATCCCCAACACACCTTATCCATTACCTATCTCCTTACTAGCCTTGTCTGGGCTTAGATCCAGATTTATTTCACTCCCGATAGGGCATTTGAGAAAACACTCTCCCAAATACATTTATTATTGGCATGGAATCTCTGGCCCCTGTTTGGCTCTGTCATAGGACTCACTGTGTGTCGGTGCATCACTTATTTCAGACTTTTTCAACCAGGTCCGTTGTTACTGACAACATTGTCTTTCCTTTTTCACGCTCTTTCTTTCTAAAGCAGTCTCATCAATTCATCCCTCTGCTTCCCACTTTACTTTATCATTTTCTTCACTTAATTTATCATATAGAAACCTAACCTGTCGGGTATAGTCATCTATCCATAATCTACAATATCCAATCAGTCCAAGAAACTTCCTAATCTCCTTCTTTTTCTTCGGCATTGGCAGTCCGGTAATTCCCGCTATCCTTTCTGGGTTTATTCTCCTTTTCCCATCGCTTATCAGGTGTCCTAGATATTTAACTTCTCGTTCTACAAACTGTAACTTACTTTTAGACACTCTCAACCCCTTTTCCCCCAGAAAGTTCAGGAGGGTTATTGTTGCATCCTTAACTGCCTCCTCTTCTTCCCCTGATAGTAATAAATCGTCCACATACTGCAACAGCTGTGTCTCATCAGTCCTCGGGACGTCCTCTAATACTTGTTCTAATATCTGTCCAAACAGGTTCGGGGACTCTGTAAATCCCTGAGGGACTGCAGTCCACCGATACTGCTGTTTCCTTTGGGTCTCTGGGTTTTCCCATTCAAACGCAAAAAGGTCCCTGCTCTCTTCAGCCAGGGGACAGCTCCAAAAAGCGTCTTTTAAATCTACCACACTGAACCACTTGTGATTCGGGGGTATCCGTCCCATTATGGTATACGGGTTCGGGACTACCGGGTGTCGCGTTCTAACTACCTTATTTAATTCCCTGAGATCCTGGACCAATCTGAACGTCCCGTCGGTCTTCCTTACGGGGAGTACGGGGGTGTTATATGGGGACATACAACTCTCTAATATACCGTCTTTTAGTAAGTTCTCTATAATTGGCTGAAGTCCTCTCCTTCCTTCCATAGAAATTGGATATTGCCTTACCCGTACTATCTCACTTTCTTTTTTTCAGAGCTATTTTCAAGGGTGGGATCTGCAGCCCACCCCGGTTTCCTTCCTTGGCCCACACCTGCGGGACTATTCTTCCCTCGTCCTCCGTGGTCAATTTATACAATTGGACTATTATCTGTCCCCCTACGGGGGCTGTTCCCATTCCTAATTGAATTTGTAAGTCTCTTCCCATCAAATTTATCCCTGCCTGGGGTACCAAGATTAAATCTTCCATAGTTTCCCGATTCTCATATTTCACCACCACCCCTTCTACCTCGGGTAATGTCATCACTTTCCCTTCTACCCCTGAGATTCTAACTTGTTTTTTACCCAATCTCATTCCTTCTGGTACCTTAGTTACACTTGATCTCTCTGCTCCCGAACCTACCATAAATATCATATCCTCTCCCTGGGGTCCTAATCTCAAGTTTACCAGAGGTTCCCGTGTGTATCCTATACACCCCAGGGAGCAGGACCCCTGACTCCCCTATTCTTCCTCCATGAGTGCGTACGACTGCACCTCCCGTCGTCGCTTAGGACATTCCCTCTTGAAATGACCCTCCTCTTTACAATAATAACACCAGGGTGGCCCCGTGTATCCTGATCCTTGTTCCTTGTTTTCTGATCCTGATCCTTGTTCCTTGTTTTCCCGGGGACCCCAACTTCGGTCCCTCCATTCACCTCTTCCTCGTCCTCCAATACTACTTGCTGTACTGCTTGCAACATCATTTTTGCCTTTCCCTTCTGTTTCTCCTCATCCCGTCTTACATATACCTTTTGAGCCTCTGTTAACAACTGATTCAATGGTTTTTCATTCCAATCTTCCAATTTTTCCAATTTCTTTCTAATATCTGGCCATGATTTTGTTACAAAATTAACCTTCAACAACTGCTGACCTGCGGTCGTATCAGGGTCTATCCCCGAATACTGCTGGACATTTTTCCTTAACCTTTGTAAAAACACTGTCGGAAGTTCGTCCTTGTTCTGCTGATTTTCAAAAGCCCGTTCGAAATTCTGTCCCTTGGGAACGGCTTCTCTGATTCCCTTGATTATTATCTCCCTGAGATCTCTCACACTTCTTCTGTTTGGTTACTCCAATTCGTGCAGTAACAAGTGGGATATTTTACTGCTCCCGCTTTAATCCTGTAACCCCTTCTCCTGCCTGTCTGACCATCTGTCTTTCTTCTGAAGTAAACAAACTTCCCCTTATTGACATCATTGTCTGCCAACTCCTTTTTGTTTTTCTGGGCCCCATTAATTTATTACCCTTCTCCAACCAGAATGTTTATCTAAACAAACCATAAAAGCTGCTTGTTGTTCAGCAATTAACTTATTTCTAATTTTGTTCAAACCATTCCCCCTACAAATACATACGACTAACAATTTTCCAAATTAACTTTACTGAAAAGAAATCTATAGAAGCCAAGCAACCTACATTTTCCAACTTCCCCTTTTTAAGTTGCGATGATTCAAAGCATTGTCCGTTACCTTACAATAACCTCCCCCATTGCTTACAATTCCTTAAAGGAACACACACACAATCCTTACAACATGTGGCCCACAGCAAACAAACCTATCACATATACAAACTTCCTCATTCATACAAAACCGGTTTTTACACACACATTACATTAGTTCCATTCTTACTTCAATGAGATTGTTTGAAACAACTCAATATTTTTCATTAAAACATTTTTGGCCCTAGGAACTGATCTATTTGTTCAGCCAGTCCCAAGGGGTCTTCCAATAAACTTTTCATCTCCTTTTTAAAGTTCCTCACCCCCATACTGGTGAGAGGCACATAGTTTCCTTACTCTTACCCCGGGTGTTCCCTTCACCCCATCCAACATTCGCCCCAACGGACTATCGGGTGGAATGTTAGGCTCCATATCAGTATGAGCCTCATCCCGGTTCCCCGGACCCTTACTCCTCCCATTCCGGTTTCCCATTACCTTGTCGGACTATTCCCGTCCGACAAACCCCGGTCGCCCAGGCAATACTTAATAGTCGTTTTTCTTACCTGGGTCCTGTGCACAAGAATCACTCGACCGTCCCGTACGTATTTACCTTACACCCCCTCTTGCTTCCCGAGTCTTTTCAACCGAATATCACTCGCTCAAACTGCTGATGGCAAGCAAGGAGATCAGAGACTGCTGAAATCAGCAGGGTGCACCTTCCCCTCCTTCTTTGCCTCCACCAAGCAGCCAGAGTGGCGATCCCGGACGAGCCCCCAATTTGTGAGATACCCTTTATGCTCACAATTAATACTCAAAGACTAAATCCTGGAAGCAAGAGATTTCTTTATTTTACGAGTCTGCAGACCGGGTGCCTCTCCAACTCGAGACACACCGAAGCCAGAGAGATCATCCCCCTTTATACACAATATCTTACATTCAATCTCCCCTCCGGACCTTTCTCCAATCAGGGTCGGAGGTGCACAATCTGTAGGTACATCCCACCGTACATCCCCTCGCACCTCCCATATCATACATTGCATGTTCAAACATGTTCATGGTAATGAGCAATTTCTTGACCAGGGGTGTGTTGTTCACCCCTGTTCCTGGCTCTTAGCTGAGTGAGGGCCTTGAGCCAAAGATGGCCTTTAGCAAACTAAGGAACCCACATACTTCATGGCTATCGATCAGCTGCTGTGTCTCCTGCACTCTCGTCATCCACCATCTGCTCTTTAAAATCTTTGGCTGGGATTTTATACGTTGCTTATTAAGCCACAGCATTGTACTGCTTCAACACATTACAAGAGAGGTGTCATTGCTCTGGAGAGGGTCCAGAGAGGACTTGCAAGGATGTTGCCAGGTTTGGAACATTTTAGCTACATGGAAATATCGGAGAGTTTGGGACAGTTAGAACTGAAAAGACTGAAGGATGATTCAACAGAGTCTTATAACATTTTGGAAGTACCTTGGTGGTTTTGAAGGTCAGATCTTGGGGAGTTCCCACCGCCACGGGTACCTGCGATGCTGCAAGTTTGGGTGGTGAATCTGTAGAATTAATTGCCACAGAAGGCTGTGGAGGCCAAGTCAATGGATATTTTTAAGGCAGAGATAGATAGATTCTTGATTTGTATGGGTGTCAGGGGTTATGGGGCGAAGGCAGGAGAATGGGGTTAGGAGAGAGATAGATCAGCCATATTGAATGGTGGAGTGGCCTTGATGGGCCGAATGGACTAATTCTGCTATCACTTATCAACTCACCTGGAGTTAACACCCAAAGAGTTGTGACTCTGTGTTTTCACCCAGAGAGTTGTGAATCTGTGGAATTCTCTGCCACAGAAGGCAGTGGAGGCCAATTCACTGGAAGTTTTCAAGAGAGATTTAGCTCTTAGGGCTAAAGGAATCAAAGGGATGTGGGGAAAAAGCAGGAACCCCCGTTAGATGATCAGCCATGATTATATTGAATGGTGGTGCTGGCTCGAAGGGCCGAATGGCCTTCTCCTACATCTACTTTTATATGTTTCTATGTTTCTAACTTACTTGGTATTGTTCAAAATAGTACTGAGATATCTTTTTCCCATAAGAAAAGGAGATAAAGATTTTACAGCTCATCCAAGGTACAGAATCTCTGAGCATCTTCAAGCACAAGAATGGTGGAACATTTTTGTGCATGTATATCTCGAGTGTTAGTCCATCTTTCTGACTCAGAGACAAGATTGCTATTTTATTTTGTGGCCATATTTGGCAGATGAGATAGGATAGGGCAACAATCCACCGTGACAATTCCTCTTTTCCAGATTTAGTTGCACTTGACACCTCAGTCTGCAGCTTTACTTCATGCTCCATCAGTAATATGCGTAATAAAAATAATTGTTGGTCCTGTCATTCATGTGACTGTAGCTTCTGAATTTCCTCTTCATCTTTTGGAATAAACACTAGCAAGCCACACATTATGTCTATCTTTAATGGCACGATAAAATAAAATTGGAATCTTGTGCAGAATTACTTCGAATAAATAAAGCTGTTATTTTTAGCTTTGGGAACAAAATCTAAACATTTGCAGCACAATGCTCGAGTGTATTGATATTCCATAGCGGTTCTATGTGCCGTCAATAGCCTCTGTTCAAGGCACAGTGTGGAATTCCATTCACATCTCCTGAGATAAAGCGTTTAAGAAGGAACTGCAGATGCTGGAAAATCGAAGGTACACAAAAGTGCTGGAGAAACTCAGAGGGTGCGGCAGCATCTATGGAGCAAAAGAAATAGGCAAAGTTTCGGCCGAAACCCTTCTTCAGTCTGAAGAAACGTTGCCTATTTCCTATTGCTATATACACTGCTGCACCCACTGAGGTTCTCCAGCATTTTTGTGATCCTGAGATAAAGCAGTGCTCTTCTCCATATATCATCATCATCATCATTGAAAACATCAACAGGCACGGTGCCTACAATACTATGTACGCCAGTGATCACAACATCTACTGAAGTGTGGATGGCCGTGGGCTCGCTAGAGCTCATCCGTCCTTTGACAGGTCTTGTTTTTGGTCCTGCTGGGGGTCCGCAGCCCCCTCCTCACCCGGCAAACCAGGTGGGGGAGATGGTTCAGTCGCTGCCTATCCGACCATGGAGCAGGTAGCACGGGATTACATGGCACCCGTGGCGGGGGGAACTCCCCCCGACCTGACCTGGACCACATTCTGATTTGGCCCGATGAACAGCAAGTAACATTTGCGGGCAGCTCAATTGTGCAGCTGGTAGAGCTGCCGCCTTATAGCACCAGAGACCCTGCTTTGATCCTGACCTTGGGTGCTGACTGTGTGGAGTTTGCATGGTCTCTCTGTGACGACATAGGTTTCCTCCGCTTTCCCCTTACATCTCAATGATTTGTAGGTTAATTGGCTTTGTAAATTGCCCCTAATATGTGGGTGAGTGGATGAGAGAGTGGGATAATTTAGAATGAGTGAAGATCGGAGGTCAGCACGGAGTCAGTGGCCAAGGGCCGGTTTCCATGCTGTATCATTCAAGTGCTATATTATCATGTGTCCTGAAATAACAACAATGAATGAATGAATGAATGAATGACGGTTGATTTGTTAGTTGAGGTTTTTCAAAACTCTCTGACTTCCTGAAAGATAACAGAAGAATGAAAAACTGAAAATATTACTCAATTTTTCAAGAAGTGGGGAAAGATTTTAATAAATGGGTAACCACAGGCCAGTAGTTCAAACTTAACCTTTTACAAGACACTGTAGTCCATCATAAAGAAGAAACCAGCTAGTCATTTGGAGAAATTTAGTGTAATCAAATCAAATGGTGGCGCAGCGGTAGAGTTGCTGCCTTACAGCGCTTACAGCACCTGAGACCCGGTTCGATCCTGACTACGGGTGCTGTCTGTACGGAGTTTGTACGCTCTCCCAGTGACCGCGTGGGTTTTCTTCGGTTTCCTCCCGCACTCTACAGGCTTGTAGGTTAATTGGCTTGGTGTAAGTGTAAATTGTCCCTAGTACGTGTAGGATAGTGTTAATGTGCGGGGATCGCTGGTCGGTGCGGATTCGGTGGGCTTCCACACTGTATCTCTAAACTAAGTCAGCATGGTTTTTATAAACAGGCCCTTCAGCCCAACTTGCCCACACCTTCAGCCCAACATGTCCCATCTATACTAGTCCCACCTGCCTGCAATTGGTCCATATCCCACTAAACCTGTCCCATCCATGTACCTGTCTAAATGTTTCTTAAACATTCATGAAAGGTTATTCTTTATTATTGTCATGTGTACCAAGATACAGTGCAAAGCCTCATGATACGTGCTATCCAGGCAAATCATACCATACGTGAGTAGTCTGGGACTGGCAAGCAAATAGTCACCGCACTCTGGCCCCATCTTGATCTCTTGTGAAGTGTAGCTGTGAGGTGATGTGATGTTCAGGGAATTTGAGGCTATGGGGAATTGGTGCAAAAGTTGGAAACGAGGTCTCGGACAGATTAGTCACGAACATATTGAATAGCTTGTCAGGCTTGAGGGGCCAAATGGCCTGTTCCTATTTTTTAATGCTCTAATCCCTCCATGGCTAAAGATTTAGAATGGTGATGGCTGTCAGCTCAGGGTGATACTGAGTCATAGGGTCAAGTAGCATGGAAACAGGCCCTTCAGCCCAACGTGCCCAGGCTGACCAACATGCCCCATCTATGGTCCCACATTCCTACGTTTGTCCCATAGCCCTCTAAACCTATCCTATCCATGTACCTGTCCAAATGTTTCTTACATGTTGTGATAGTACCTGGTCCAACTATCTCTCCCAGCAGCTCTTTCCAGATACCCACCACCCTTTGTGTAAAGAAGTTACCCCTCAAGTTCTTATAGACAATAGACAATAGACAATAGGTGCAGGAGGAGGCCATTTGGCCCTTCGAGCCAGCACCGCCATTCAATGTGATCATGGCTGATCATCCCCAATCAGTACCCCGTTCCTGCCTTCTCCCCATATCCCCTGACTCCGCTATTTTTAAGAGCCCTATCTAGCTCTCCCTTGAAAGTATCCAGAGAACCTGCCTCCACCGCCCTCTGAGGCGGAGAATTCCACAGACTCACCACTCTCTGTGTGAGAAAAAGTGTTTCATCGATTATTAAATCTTTCCCCCCTCACCTTAAACTTATGTCATTTGGTTCTCGATTCCCCTACTCTGGGCAAAGATCCCTCCCGTGTTAATTTTGCTTTTGCTGTTAATTCCTGAAGTTATCCTTGTTGCAATACAAAAGATTTATTAATCCTGATAATAGTTGTTCAATTATTTGCTTTTCTTCATGTAAGCAGTAGAGGTCGCCAGTGCCCATGTGAGGGCCAGGCACTTGGATAACATTTGAACGTCTGAAGAAGGGTCTCGACCCGAAACGTCGCCTATCTCCTTCGCTCCTTAGATGCTGCTGCACCCGCTGAGTTTCTCCAGCTTTTTGTGTACACTTGGATAACATTGTCTGACAATTCGAAGAGAGCAGTGGTCTTGGAAGTCCATTCACTTTTGTTTGAGTCACACTATATTCTTCTTTGAAGGTAGATAAAAATTCTGGAGAAAGTCAGCAGGTGAGGCAGCATCTATGGAGCGAAGGAATAGGTGACGTTTTGGAACGTCACCTATTCCTAGGTGAGGCATAGATGCTGCCTCACCTGCTGAGTTTCTCCAGCATTTTTATCCACCTTTGATTTTTCCAGCATCTGCAGTTCCTTCTTAAACTATATTCTTCTTTAATTGCTTTGCCTCACTAAATAATCCATCACACTCCTTGCTATAAGGCCTCTGCTCCAAAATACTCTGTGCTTACCAATTTATGCAAAACCTTTGCATCTAGTACTCACTAAGTTTAGTTTCGCTTATTATTGTCATGTATAGCGAGGTACAGTGAAAATGTTTTTGTTGTTCAAGAAGGAACTGCAGATGCTGGAAGATCGAAGGTAGACAAAATTGCTGGAGAAACTCAGCGGGCACGGCAGCATCTATGGAGCGAAGGAAATAGGCGACGTTTCGGGCCGAAACCCTTCTTCAGTGATGCAGGATGGAGGGAGAAAGGAAGAGGAGGAGCCAGAGGGCTGAGGGAGAGCTGAGAAGGGGAGGAGACAGCAAGGGCTACCGGAAATTGGAGAAGTCAATGTTCATACCGCTAGGGTGCAGACTGCCCAAGCGGAATATGAGGTGCTGCTCTTCCAGTTTCCGGTGGTGCTCACTCTGGCAATGGAGGAGGCCCAGGACAGAAAGGTCGGATTTGGAATGGGAGAGGGAGCTGAGCCACAGGGAGATCAGGTTGGTTAATGCAGTCCGAGCAGCTCCATCCAATCTTTTTGTTGGACGGAACTGTTCCCAAACCTTGCTGTGATGAATCCCGATAAAATACTTTCTACGGCGGAAGTTGGTGAGAGTTGTTGGGGTCATGCCGAACCTACTAAGCCTCCTAAGGAAGTAGAAGTGTTGGTGTGCTTTCTTGGCTATTGCTTTGGTTTGGCAGGTCTAGGATAAGTTTCTGGTGAAATTTACTCTGAAGAACTTGAAGCTTCCAATCACCTCTACTTTGGCAGTGTCAGTGTATACCGGGGTATGTGTACTGCTTCACTTCCTGAAGTCTTTTGTCTTGCTGATTGAGGGAAAGGTTGTTGTCTTGGCACCAGGTTACAAGGATCTCAATCTGCTTTCTGGTGAAGGGCCTCGACCCAAAACGTCACCCATCCCTTCTCTCCTGAGATGTTGCCTGATTCAAAATTCAAGAGAGTTTATTGTCATGTGTCCCAGATAGGACAATGACATTCTTGCTTTGCTTCAGCACAACAGAATATAGAAGGCATGAATACAGAACAGATCAGTGTGTCCATATACCATTATATAAATATATACACACATGAATAAATAAACAGATAAGGTGCAAATAAATAGATAATGGGCTATTAATGTTCAGAGTTTTGTTTGAGTTGAGTTCAATAGCCTGATGGCTGTGGGGAAGAAGCTGTTTCTGAACCTGGTCATTGCAGTCTTCAGGCTCCTGTACCTTCTACCTGAAGGTAGCGGGGAGATGAGTGTGTGGCCAGGGTGGTGTGGGTCCTTGATGATGCTGCCAGCCTTTTTGAGGCAGCGACTGCGATAGATCCCCTCGATGGTAGGGAGGTCAGAGCCGATGATGGACTGGGCAGTGTTTACTACTTTTTGTAGTCTTTACTGTTCCTGGGCGCTCTAGTTGCCGAACCAAGCCACGAGGCCCTGCTGAGTTACTCCAGCGTTTGGTGTCTTATTTCCTTCCTGTACTCTGTCTCTTAATTATTTGATATCCATTCCACTGCAGAGGTGTCATCTACAAATTTGCCAATATACAAATCCAGCTCAATTTACAATCTCAGTCAGAGAGAGATATTGCAAGAAACAGGCCCTTTGGCCCACTGACTCCACACTGACAGTGTGAAGGCGAGGCATCTTACAATTTCACCAACGAATCTGTGGGATGTGGGAGGAAACAGTGTGATCACAGAGAGAACGTGCAAACTCTACACAGACAGCAGCCCAGGCCAGGATTGAACCTGCGCCTCTGACGCGGTGAGATAGTGGCTCTACTACCTGCGCTGCTGTGTGGCCCCACCAACGTCAATGCAAATAAATATAAAGAAACGATAATGGAAGTTGATGGGTTAATTTGCTAGTTTCTCATGAATTAACAAATGCCCACAAATCTGCAAATATCTTCCAACACTAATTCATCTCCATTTTATATTGGAATACAAATTGAAACACAACATCAGCTTGTCTTGAGGTGATGTCTGAGTCTGAAAAGTTATTGGTTCAGATCCCACTCAGACCTGAGGCTTGTTTTTGAACAGGTTCTTCACACTTCAGCGAACATTTACCGGTGAAGGCTTGACTTGCCGTGCACGTCTAAATTCACAGGGCAATGTTTCTGGTTATTTATGCCTTTGCACAAACTCATCATCTCCACCCCTTGAAGCTGTGACGAGTTGCTTTGCAGCTGCAATTAGCTCCAATTCAGGTTTTGCGTAAAACAGGCTGTCCTCTCTTTTTGTGCCGTTCAGAATTAAAATCTCTTACTCAATGTGCTTTCCTGTTGCATTCATTCACACGGCTTGTGTGGGTGGGCCACGGGCCACACAACTATTTATTACCCAACCCTAATTGCCCCCTGAACTGAATGTCTTGCTGGGCCACTTTGCTGGGCAGTTAAGAATCAACCAAGCACTGGACCAGCTGTATAAATACCAAGCTTCAAGAGCTGCTCAAAGGCTGGGGCTCCTGTGGCGAGTGACTCATCCGACACCCCAAAGCCTTTCCACTAGTTCTAAGGCACAAGACTGTAGCTTGACCACTTACCCTCCACTTATCTTGATAAAGGCTGCTGTAACTGGAAAATTGAGACAACCATTGACCATGGACTGGATACATTAACCATAATAATAATAATAATAATAATAATATATTTTATTGTCATTACACATAAGTGCAACGAGATTTGGTTTGCAACTTCCATCCGATGCCATAACTTAAACCACTAATAAAATGTAGGTTTAGTTACCCCGAGAACAAGGTTTGTGAAAAGAACATTAGACCAGTAAAACAGTCAAAACAGACTAAAGTGCAGATGTGTCTGTGCGACGTGACCATCCGAGGGAGACAGTCCATGGGGGGGGTGGGGGGCACTCAGCAGGGCCGGTTCAGAGCAGCTATAGCTCTGGGAATGAAGCTGTTCCTGAGTCTGGTGGTGCGGGCGTAGAAGGCCTTTAGCGTCTGCCGGAAGGGAGTAGTTTGAACAGTCCATTACAAGGGTGAGAGGAGTCTTTAGGGATGCTGACGGCCTTCCTGAGGCACCGTGTGTGGTAGATGCCCTCCAAGGCCGGTAGCGGTGTCCCAATAATCTTTTGCGCTCTGTATACGACTCGCTGAAGAGCTCTCCTCTCCGCCTCCGTGCAGCTGAGATACCGCACAGAGATGCCATTTGGATGTCAATGCAGTTGACGCTGCAGACAACTTTGCAGATGACACCAAAATAGGTGCTCAGTAGTAATCATTGATGAAGGTTACAATACGATCGAGATCTTTAGTTTCATTGAGTTCAGTTTATTGTCACGTGTAACGAGGTACAGTGAAAAGCTTTTGTTGCGTGCTAACCAGTCGGCCAAAAGACAATACATGATTACAGTCCAGCCGTTCACAGTGTACAGATACGTGATAAGGGAATAACGTTTATTAAAGCCAGTAAAGTCCAACGAAAGATAGTCTGAGGGTCTCCAATGAGGTAGATAGTACTGGACCACTCTCTAGTTGTGAGAGGATAGTTCAGTTGCCTGATAACAGCTGGGAATAGATAATACATAGATAAGATTGTTAAGGGTTTGGACACGCTAGAGGCAGGAAACATGTTCCCGATGTTGGGGGAGTCCAGAACCAGGGGCCACAGTTTAAGAATAAGGGGTAAGCCATTTAGAACGGAGACGAGAAAACGCTTTTTCTCACAGGGAGTTGTGAGTCTGTGGAATTCTCTGCCTCAGAGGGGGGTGGAGGCCGGTTCTCTGGATATTTTCAATATAGGGCTCTTAAAGATAGTGGAGTCAGGGGATATGGGGAGAAGGCAGGAACGGGGAACTGATTGGGGATGATCAGCCATGATCACATTGAATGGCAGTGTTGGCTCCTGCCTACTCCTGCATCTATGGCCTATTGTCTATTGTCTATTGGGAAGAAACTGTCCGTTGGATCTGAAGATCAGTTAGGAAGGTGGGCCAAGGAGTGGCAAATGGAATGTAACTTTTTCAAGTTGGGAGTGTTAGCATTAGGTACATTGGTATGTCAAACCAGGGTAAGGCTTACACAGTAAATGGTAAAGACTTGGAGAGTGTTGCAGAAGGGTGCGACCTGGGAGTGTAGGTGCATGGTTCCCTAAAAATGGCAAATCAGGAATGAGCTGCCTAAGGACACTATAGAAGCAGAACACAAGACATTGGGACAGGTACGTATATGGATGGAAAGGGTTGAATGGGCTATGGACTAAATGCAGACAAATAGGAATATCCCAAAATGCCACTGGGTCGCCATTGATAAGATGGACTGAAGTGCCTTTATCGTGCCTTTATCCACTACCTGGAGCAAAGCAATTCACTTAATTGCCATCCCAAAATGTTTTCTGGTTCCTACGATTTCCTCCCACATCCCAAAGACGTGATGGTTGGCTAAATGGCCACTGTAAGTTATCTCAAGTAGAGAGGTTGGTGGGGGGGGGGGGGGGGGGGGGGGGGTGGGGGGGTGGGGGAATCTAGGAAGGTTTGGGGTGGGGGGAGGGGGGAGGGTGGAAGGGGGGGGAGAGTGAATTGATGGGCATGTGAGAGAGGATGCGTGCGAGGAAATCTTCTTCTTGCGTGTGGCGTGCACAGCCTACAGTTGTTGGACAACTTGTTCTATTTGATCTTCCGTTTGTGCACGTCGAGTTGATTGCATTCGTCGAAACAGGGCGGACCACGTGAAGGTTGCAATCTCCCGCCCCCTGTGGAGGAAATAAGAAGGGGGAATGGTACTGATGAGATTGCTTTGACAACCAGCATAGACTCGATGGGCTGAATGACCTTTGACAATGGATGGAGGTGGATAAGAGAGAAGGTAAACGGAGGAGAGGAAACTGAAGAAAACAAAGGGGATGAAATTGGAAGATAAATACTTGCTGCTTTGCTTGTGCTGAATTATATTTCGAAGTAGTGAGTACAGATGACCACCTTACTCCTCCCCTGATCTCCGGATCACCAGGGCAGCACGGTGGTGTAGCGGTAGAGATGCTGCCTTACAGTGCCAGAGACCCGGGTTCGATCCTGACCACAGGTGCTGTCTGCACGGAGTTTGTACATTCTCCCCGTGACCACATGAGTTTCCTCCGGGTGCTCCGGTTTCCTCCCACACTCCAAAGATGCACAGGTTTGAAGGTTAATTGGCATTGGTACAAATTATATATTGTTCCTAATGTGTAGGATAGTGCTAGTGTGTGGGGTGATTGCGGGTCGGCACGAACGCAGTGGGCCGAAGGGCCTGTTCCCGCACTGTATCTTAGAATAAAGGGGTCATTTGAGACTGAGGTGAGAAAAGAAAAAAAGTTTTCACCCAGAGAGTTGTGAATTTATGGAATTCCCTGCCACAGAGGGCAGTGGAGGCCAAGTCACTGGATGGATTTAAGAGAGAGTTAGATCGAGCTCTAGGGGCTAGTGCAGTCAAGGGATATGGGGAGAAGGCAGGCACAGATTATTGATAGGGGACGATCAGCCATGATCACAATGAATGGCGGTGCTGGCTTGAAGGGCTGAATGGCCTCCTCATGCACCTATTTTCTATGTATCTCTAAATTAAACTTAGTCGGCAGCCCCTGCTATCTACAAATCATTTAATCAATTGTTCTCTCCAGCCCTCAGAAAATGAAAATCAAGCAAGATGCTCGGAAAAAACAAGTGGACTGGTGCTAACTGGAGCATACTCTGAAGGGCTCACGTTGATATCAACTCACTGTACACATCAGGGCGGTGACAGGCAGACGGAATGAGACACTGAAACCATCCATTCAGGGGAAGAAAAAGAGAGTCAACAGAGGCAATATTTATCGCAATGACGGGGTGCGGACTCATCGCAAAAGGCTGCACACATTTCCTGTTGCTGATTTCCACATTGTGATGTTGCCATAGTTCCAGCATCAAGGCGACTGACAATGCAAATACACAGCTTGGCAAACCTGTCCTCTCGTCTATAGAGGGCCAAACCTGCCGATCATGGCTAGATCATGCTTCAAGGCAAGATTCATGCATTTCCACCGAAAAATAGACAGATTGCAAATCTACTTTTCCCGATTTTCTTTCCCCACGCAACATGGTAGTGTCGGATCCAACGACTGTAGACATCAATCTGAAGAAGGGTCTCGACACGAAACGTCACCCATTCCTTCTCTCCAGAGATGCTGCCTGTTCTGCTGAGTTTACTCCAGCTTTTTGTGTCTATCTTTAATGTATACATCGGTGGGCAATTCTCGAATAAGTGACCACTATTTGTTGGGCTGCCGGGACCCACTCACAGGCTCAGTTCAGTTCAGTTTAGTTTATTGCCACATGTACAGTGAAAAGCCTTTTTTGCGTGCTATCCAGCCAGCAGAAACTCAACCCGAAACGTCACCCATTCCTTCTCTCCAGAGATGTTGCCTGTCCCGCTTTCCCCTTCTCATCTTATATCCCTTTAGTGTTGGAGAATTCCATCCTGGGAACAGGTTCTGATTGTCTACTTTATCTATGCCTCTCATAATGTTATATACTTCTATCAGTTCTCACCTATAAAAATAATTGTAATTCCCAAATTACTTACAGATACCTATGTTGTGTGGCATGAGACTACATGGCAAATATAGTCATTGCAATTAAATATATTTTCTCAGCCTGCTTCCATTTTGATATGTGTTATGAAGTTAATCACAAAGAATTAAATTACTGATGACTGCTGTTATTAATTAGAGTTAGGGTTAGGGTTAATTGCTGTAGGAAACATTTATGTTTAGGCTAGCTACTGTTGGCACATTATATTATTTTTGTCTAGATATATCTTGCAGTATTATTTTGGACACATGGGGGCGATCATTAGTTGCACAGAGGGGCGTATATAAATATGGGCAGAGTGGACAGGGAGTGACAGACCAGGCACAGGGGTGGAGGGTATACAGTTTTCACCAGACCGGGGAGAACAGCTTGTATGCAGAATAAGGAAATATTGCATACAAGTGGAACTAGCTGCCTGTTCATCTCTTTGTTTGTACAACTACTTCAATACACAACCAATTAAACTGGAAATAACGACTGGAAAATCTGTTCTATTAGGTCTGTGTTACGACTCCCGAATGCAGGAACTTCAGAGCCGCGTAACATAATCAAAAACTAGGCTCAAGTTCAAGAAAATAGTCTTATTTAATTAAAACTCAAACCTGATTCAAACAACCCAGTCAAGGACAAGAATAAACTAATAAACAAAGATAACAGCGCTCCAGCCAGCCTCGCAATGGGCCGTCGAACTAGAGTCTCTAACCTGCCTAAATGGAAATAACCCTGAAACAAAATACACGAAAACCCTCAGGTCAACCCTTATCCATCCCAAATCAGTATTAATTGACAAATGTAGGTAATAATACACAAAGATCTATGCCATGTGGCCAGGCCTCCTGCAGCTCAGACCAGCAATCTGCTCACGAGTCAGGGTCGACGAAGAGAGAGTTCTGGGAGATTCTGGTATTTAAGCTTCCGATGAGTCACCGTCACCTGACGCAGCTTGGCCAATCGGGTACAGGAGCCCTTAACCCCTTGATTCCTGACTCCCAGCCACGGGGCCTGCACTCAGGAGAGAAACAGAAGAGTTAAGTACATAGCATTCACCAGAGAGGGGGGAGAGGGGGGGGGAGTACCTAACAGTCTGCATAAGATCACTCCGACTTACCTGTGTGGTCATGGCAACAGAAAATTGGACACTGGAAGAGTAGTAAATTTGCCATTACAATTACTTTGTGCATTATTGAACAAATATAATTAAACTTGAAACAAAGCCACATTGTGCAATGCGGAATAAGACCTTAGGAACATGAGTTTGGCAGTGATCTCCGAGGCTCATCCAACCAGTCAACAGTCTTGGCATTACTGTGTCCTAATTCCATAGAGTGTTTAGCATAGATTTAAAATTGATTAGCAGACAAGAACTAGAAAAGGAATAAATGGTCCTGTTTGGAAGATGATAACCCAACTAGGAACACAGAGAGAAGGAGGGTCTTGGCCCGAAAGGTCACCCATTCCTTCTCTCCAGAGATGCTGCCGGGCCCGCTGAGTTACTCCATTTTGTGTCTATCTTAGGTTTAAACCAGCATCTGCAGTTCTTTCCTACAACAGAGGTTGTGCTTGGCCCCAGATTATTCTGAATATTCATCAATAATGTGAATGACATTTATCAAAATGTTTTTTTAAAAAACACAATGTTCTGGAGTAACTCAACAGCTCAGGCAGCATCTCGAGAAGATATGGATAGGCAACATTTTGGGTCAGGACCCTTAGGTGGCTCCGTGGCGCAATGGATAGCGCATTGGGCTTCTAGTGGGTGAAGCGATTCAAAGGTTCCGGGTTCGAGTCCCGGCGGAGTCGAGTTCTTTTATGGATTTAAGAGAGAGTTAGATAGAGCTCTAGGGGCTAGTGGAGACAAGGAATATGGGGAGAAGGCAGGCACGGGTTATTGATAGGGGACGATCAGCCATGATCACAATGAATGGCGATGCAGGCTCTTTTCTATGTTTCTATGTTTCAGACTGATGGTCTTTATTATAATGAGCCTGAAGAAGGGTCCTGATCTAAAACGTTGCCTATCCATGTCTTCCAGAGATGCTGGAAAAAAACCGGAATGAATATATCAGGTGAAAGACTCATTTGAATGAATGTTCTTCGATCTAAAACAAGTTTCTCTCATGATAAATAATATAAACCTGAGTACCTCAGCGGGACAGGCAGAATCTCTGGAGAGAAGGAATGGATAACCTTCTTTTAGGAAGCGAGACGAGGAGAGATTTATTTAGTCGGAGGGTGGTGAATCTGAGGAATTCTTTGCCACAGAGACTATGGAGGCCAAGTCAGTGAATATTTCTAAGGCAGAGATGGATAGTTTTTTGATTAGTACTGGTGTCAGATGTTATGGGGATAAGGCAGGAGAATGTGGATAGGAGGGAGAGTTATGATTGAATGGCGGAGTAGACTTGATGGGCCGAATGACCTAATTCTACTCCTATCACTTATGACTTTATGACCTTACTCCAGCATTTTGTGTCCATCTTCGGTGTAAACCAGCACCTGCAGTTGCTTCCTGCAAGTTTCTCTCATGCTTTGACCTGAAACATTCACTCTGTTCCTCCCGCCACAGTTGCTGCCCGACCTACTGAGTATTTCCAACTCTTTCCAAGCTTAATGTTAAAATTGCAGAGAAAATGATTAATTTACCCACAGTCCCAGAAATAATGCCTCAATGAGTCAGCAATGCAAAAAATTTTTTTAAAAAAATCAAAAGCTGACAGTGACGAGGAGATAGAGGAGCCCCTTAGGATAGACTTTACTCTTTGGGGTTGTAATCTTTTCATTTACTTCCCTCTGGGGAGCTATGAATTGCAGATACTAATTTCGCTCCTAGGTGGGTGGAAGTATTTGATTGCTGCCTTGAAGCTTGTTTGAGTATATGCTCATTATATTTTGCACTTCTCACTGTAAATCTCCTCCAAAGTCAATTAAACATTTGTATTGCTAAAGAAAATCAACTTCTTTTTTGAGAGGATTATTATTGCTTGAGCTGCAAGGTTTAATGTATTTGTCTTTGGTTCATTTTTGCTGCTGCTGTTATAATTGCATAGATTTGGAGGAAGGGGGAGGTGGGGGGTGGATGGGGTTGCCTCTGGGATTAATGACATAATGCATAATGAGTAGGGCAGTTACGTGCTCTAAACGTGTGTCCATAATGCCTGCCTTGCACAGTGAATACTAATCAGGTTGGCTGTTGAATTTCATCGGGAGTTTGGCAGGAAAAGCAAGCTGAGCATTTACGGACCCAGAAAATAGCCAGCGAGTGTTGGGATGGTCTGGCCTTTGTTCAAGTGGTCTAGTAGGAGATGCTGGGGGCAAGGATCTGGATATAAGGTTGGGGGGAGTCCAGAACCAGGGCTCACAGTTTAAGAATAAGGGGAAGGCTATTTAGGACTAAGATGAAGAAAAACCTTTTCACCCAGAGAGTTGTGAATCTGTGGAATTCTCTGCCGGTGGAGGCCAATTCACTGGATGTTTTCAAGAGAGAGTTAGATTTAGCTTTAGATTTAGGGCTAACGGAATCAAGGGATTTCGGGAGAAAGCAGGAACGGGGTACTGATTTTAGACGATCAGCCATGATCATATTGAATGGCGGTGCTGGCTCGAAGGGCCGAAGGGCCGAAGGGCCTACGTCTGCACCTATTTTCTATGTTTCCATGTTTCTATTCCAGACCCACTACTTGTGTGGCACGGTGGCGCAGCGGTAGAGTTGCTGCCTCACAGCGCCAGAGACCCGGGTTTGATCCTGACTACGGGTGCTGTCTGTACAGAGTTTGCACGTTCTCCCCGTGGGTACGTGGATTTTGCTCCAGTTTCCTCCCACACTCCAAAGACATGCAGGTTTGTGGGTTGTGGGCTGAAGGGCTTGTTTCCGTGCTGTATCTGTAAACTAAAACTAATAAAAAAAACACTCAGGGCAAAGACTAAAGTCAGGAAGGTGCACATCAGGGAGATGTTAATTTGTGATGATGTTCCCCTTATAAAGATCAACTGCAAGAAGATACAGGTTGCATTTCAAGATCTTGTCAAGTATTTTCTCTCACCATCAGCATAAAGGAAGCAACGGAGCAGGCGGGTCTATTAATCACTTTTAATGAGAACCATTTGAATAGTTCAAAAGTTCAGGCAACTTGAATGGTGATCATCACGCGCTCAGTGTTCACGTTAGAAAAGTGACACAGTGATGCATATGGTAGACACACTGCCTCTCAGCACGCGCGACCTGGATTCAATCCTGACCTTGGGTGCCCTCTGTGTGGAGTTTCCCGGTGACCTCCTAAGTTTCCTCCGGGTGCTCCGGTTTCCTTCCATATCACAAAGACATGCGGGTTTATAGGATAAATTGCCCCCCAGTGTGCAGGGAATGGATGTGAAAGTGGGACAACATAGAAAAAGTAAGGTGGACAAAAATGCTGGAGAAACTCAGCGGGTGCGGCAGCATCTATGGAGCGAAGGAAACAGGCAACGTTTCGGGCCGAAACCCTTCTTCAGACCAAATATACTAGAGGAGCTGTCTCCTCCCCTTCTCAGCCCCTCCTCAGGCCTCTGGCTCTTCCTCTTCCTTTCTTCTTCCCGGCCAAACCCACCCTACATCAGTCTGAAGAAGGGTTTCCGCCCGAAACGTTGCCTATTTCCTTTGGGTTTCGGCCCGAATCGTTGCCTATTTCCTTCGCTCCATAGATGCTGCCGCACCCGCTGAGTTTCTCCAGCACTTTTGTCTACCTTCGATTTTCCAGCATCTGCAGTTCCTTCTTGCACATAGAAAAAGTATGAACGTGGGATCGACGGTAGGCATGGATTTGGTGGGCTGAGGGATCTGTATCCATGCCGTGTCTTTTTACAAGACGGGTCTGTGGCGTGGTGGGGGTCAGGAGAGATTGAATGCTAGTGGACGTGGGCGCAGGGTGAATGAGGCTGGGAAGAAGGCAAGTACCATAACAGAAGATACTCTGGAGGAGAAGCAGAACCAACATCTGAAATTGGTTTGAAGACATAAGGAACTGCAGATGCTGGAATCTTAAGGAAAGCACTAAGTGCTGGAGGAACTCAGCAGGTCAGGCAGCATCTGGGGAGGGAATGGACAGGTGACATTTTGGGTCGGGACAATTCTTCGGGCTGAAATTGTTGAAGCTGGTTAGGCTTTTCGGGATGTGGTTCTTGCCCCTAAGAGCATCATATTGTTCATTACTAAATTATCCATGAGAAAATAGTGGTAAGCCACTCTCTGAGGCCACAGTGTTTCTGGCGAGGCTGCTCCCGAGGACTTCCCGAGTCCATAGATCATAAGACATAGGTGTGTAATTAGGCTATTTGGCCCATTAAGTCTACTCCACCGTTTGTGAATTTGTGGAATTCCCTGCCACAGAAGGCAGTACAGGCCAATTCACTGGATGAATTTAAAAGAGAGTTAGATAGAGCTCTAGGGGCTAGCGTAATCAAGGGATATGGGGAGAAGGCAGGCACGGGTTACTAATTGTGGATGATCAGCCATGATCACGATGAATGGCGGTGCTGGCTCGAAGGGCCGAATGTCCTCCTCCTGCACCTATTGTCTATGTTTTCTACATTTCTATGTTAATCATGGCTGTTCTATTTTTCCCTCTCAACCCCATTCTCCTGCTTTCTCCCCACTACCTTTGCACCCTTACTAATTAAGAACCTAGCAATTTTCACTTTAAAAACGCCCAAGCCTTCCGTGGCAATGAATTCCACGGATACGCCACCCTCTGGCTATAGAAACTCCTCCTCATCTCCATGTCACTTTGAAACAAGAGAATAAATCATCAGCTTTTCCACTTCCTCATGACAAATTCTTCCCCATCTCCATTCTAAAGGTACATCCTTGTACTCTGAGGCTGTGCCCTCTGCCCCTGGACTCTCCCACTACAGGAAACATCCTCTCCACATCCACACTACCTAGGCCTTTCATTATCAGATAAGTTTCTTTGTGATCACCCCTACATCCTACAACCTCCAGCGGGATCGATTTTAACAGTTAAGAGTAAAGTGGATAGGTATATGGACGTGAAGGGAATGGAGGGGTATGGTCTGAGTGCAGGTAGATGGGACTAGGGGAAAACAAATGGTCGGCACGGACTGGAAGGGCCGAGAGGGCCTGTTTCCGTGCTGTAATTGTTATATGGTTATATGGTTATATGGGTACATACCCAGAGCCGCCGAGTGCGCCTCATGAGGGACTTGTGTTCTTTAGATTTAAAAAAAAATTTTTAGAGATACAGCGCGGAAACAGGCCCTTCGACCCACCGGGTCCACACCGACCAGCGATCCCCGCACACTAACACTATCCTACACACTCTCGGGACAATTTTTACATTTACCAAGCCAATTAACCTACAAAAACAAGTCTTTGGAGTGTGGGAGGAAACTGAAGATCTCGGAGAAAACCCACTGGAAGAACGTACAAACTCCGTACAGACAGCACCCGTAGTCAGGATCGAACCGGGGTCTCTGGAGCTGCATTCGCTGTAAGGCAGCAACTCTACCCGCTGGGCCACCGTAACCGCCCTTGTTGTCGAAAGGCGAAGTGCCTTTCCTCCACATTTTGATTTCAAACTTAATTTCCGACATCCCAAAACTACCTTAGGACATCCTGTGGTCACGGAAGTATTCGGCCGAGTATCGCACAGACAATTGGTTATGTTGATAAAAAGAGAAGCTTTATCTGTGTGAATCAACTTCATTTTCCAACGTGCTGTTATAATGTTTGCAGTGCTCTGATTAATCCCGGCTGAAACAGCTGTGTTTATTTGAAAGCATTCACATCACTGAGGTTTTCTCCTCATTAAATCCACCTCCTTATCCAGTCCATTCATTTAGCTTGGATATTTTGGAGTATTGCATACGTCACTCCGGTCTTCAATTCACATTTCTACAACTTTGTACATTGCCTGTCATGGATTCTGAAGGAACATGAAGTTTACTGACAGAGCCTCTCAAAGAAGAGAGGCGAGGGACTGCATTTTTACAGCATCGTTTCACATCCATTATACTTCACATCCAGCGGTGTGGTCACAGCTGAAATGGAGGGTCTTTGCAAGCCTCTCTACACACAGCAAAATCCGACTAAAAGCAATGTCGTAAAGAGCAGGCAATGTGTTCCTTTGGTTTAGTATTGCGGCTGGTAGAGCTGCTGTCTTACAGCTCCAAACACCCCGGGTTCAATCGTGGCATCCAGTGCTCTCTGTGTGGAGTTTGCATGTCCTCCTTGTGACATTTCCTTCAGATGAACCGACTCCATCCCACGCCCCAAAAAGATGCTGGTTAGTCGGTTAATCGGCTATTAAATGTTAAATGTGCAGATGAATGGTGGGATCTTGGAGTGGATGGGAAGGCGAGATGGATGAAATGGGCTAGAGTAGGGTTAGTGTTAAAAAGAGGTTAGTGTTATTCAGACTTGGTGAGCTACGCTGTATTTCTGTGGCACTATGTTTGTGACTGACTAGATTTTGACTATGACTTTGATTAAGGGGTTGATACCAGGGCATCAGAACTAACTCAGAAAGACACAAAATGCTGGATTAACTCAGTGCATCAGGTTGCATCTCTGGAGAACATGGATAGGTGACATTTCGGGTCGGGACTAGGGTTGCCCACTGTCCCGTATATTGGGCTAAATTGGTTTGTCCCTTATGATGCTGCCCTTGTCCCGTATTTGACTGCGACTACTCGGGTCGAGGGGACTGTCAAGTCGGAGTGCGCGTCCGGCCCCGCCTCACCCGTCCCGACGTAGTGCAGCCCATGGAGTGCAGCAGCAGCAGCAGCGCCTCGCCCGTGGCCCCGTGGGTCGGCAGCCCGGCCAGCTGTCCGACCTTCGGATCTTTGCTTACCGCCAACACCCCCACCCCTCCTTCTCATGGCCGATCATGGGTTCACGAGTTGGATGGGGCGCCGGACTTTGCGCGTGACATTGCGCGCCCCTGGAGCCCGGGCCAAAACTCCTCAGCTGGCCCGCTGGCTGGGCTACGTGTGCAGTCCAGCACTCGGGCCAACTCATCATTCACCCAGCCACGGCCGAGTAGGCCAACGAATTGCCGTCGGGAATTTGTCCCTTATTTTGACTTTTTGTCCCTTATTTAGGAGTGAGAAAGTTGGCAACTCTAGTCGGGACCCGTCTTCAGGAAGAAGTGTCCCGACCTGAAACGTCACCTATCCATTTTCTCCAGAGATGCTGCCTGACCTGCTGAGTAACTCCACCATTTTGGTCTTTCTTTGGTAAACCGAAGTTCCTTGTCACTATATCAGAGCTAGCTCCACAGTTTTGTGTTAGGTATTCCATAAGACCTCTTACCCCCACCTGAAAGTTTACAGCACCTCGGTTTAGCGCTTCACCTGAAAGATGGCTCTTCTCTCAAAGTTGCTCTCTCACAGAACCTCGGTCTAGAAGTTGTGCGGCTCTCCAAAGTGGGAATTTAATCCACAAACATCTGATTCTGTGTTCCAATAGGTCACAGGCAACACAGGTCTAACCTCACGAAGGTCAAATCTAATTGTTCAAATGGTGACTACAGGTTGTAATACCGTGAACATTTAACTTCTTCTTCTTGCGAATGAAACATAAACCAAAGGAATAGTTAGATCTCAAGCCGGGGGTTGAGCAGCCAGGTTGTTGTCTCTGTTGGTGTCAATGTCTGCCAGGCCCTGACAGAGCTCCATTTGGTGGGTGGTAGAGCGGGCACCCAGAGATGACATGGTTGGCTGTCTGTGGTTCTGCTCCGCATTCACAGGCTGGGCTCTGGCGGAGGGAGCCCCCATCTCCACACGCTGGCGTTGAAACGCCCAACTCCAGTACCAAGTCTGTTGAGCTTCACCCATGTTCCTCTGGGAGCATTTAACCATTCAGTGTGAAGAAGGGTCCCGACCTGAAACATCACCTATCCATGTTCTCAGTTCAGTTTAGTTTATTGTCACGTGTACGGAGGTACATTGAAAAGCTTTTTTTTTGCTTACTAACCTGTCAGCAGAAAGAGAATACATGATTACAATTTTCTGTCCTGGGCCCCCTCCATTGTCAGAGTGAGGCCCAGCGCAAATTGGAGGAACAGCACCTCATATTTCGCTTGGATAGTTTACACCCCAGCGGTATGAACATTGACTTCTCTATCTTCAGATAGCCCTTGCTTTCCTTCTCTCTCCCCCTCCCCCTTCCCAGTTATCCTACTAGTCTTACTGTTTCCGACTACATTCTATCTTTGTCAGTGTGAAGAAGGGTCTCGACCCGAAACATCGCCCATTCCTTCTCTCCAGAGATGCTGCCTCACCTGCTGAGTTACTCCAGCATTTTGTGTCTATGTTCAGACATTTTGTTCCCAGGAGCATGTATGATAGCCAAGTAAGTCAGTGCCTTGGGTAACAATAACAGGCAGATTGTACTGTATGTTTTTGTAAATCCATTGTATTTATTACCACCGAGGGAATAATTTATAATGTTGCTGGCCAAGCATTTAACTGGTCCTCGATATTCCTTGCCGTAATACTGCACAATGCTGAGATTGACAGGTAACACAACTTCTGACGAAGGGTCTCGACCCGAAACGTCACCCATTCCTTCTCTCCAGAGATGCTGCCTGTCCCGCTGAGTTACTCCAGCATTC
Organism: Okamejei kenojei; assembly: GCA_035221665.1. Taxonomy (NCBI): domain Eukaryota; kingdom Metazoa; phylum Chordata; class Chondrichthyes; order Rajiformes; family Rajidae; genus Okamejei; species Okamejei kenojei. The sequence continues at coordinate 4,862,591 of CM069166.1, forward strand.
TGTATCTACCTTCTGTGTAAACCAGCATCTGCAGTTCCTTCCTGCACACTTCATACTTTGCCGTGGATTGTTTCAATCCTGACAGTTCCCGGGGCCCTGCATTTCTCTGCCAAGTCTTTTTTAACAGGTATGTTCATCTGACAGCTCCTTAAAGCCCTCTCTGTTAAAATTGATGGCTTCACAGTCATAATCATTTCCCTTTGGAGACGTTTGGTGTTATATTATTGACTGCTCTTGCGAGCGACCTAGAATGCTCTGGGTGCACCTCCTGAACAATTTGTCATGTCTAACCCAAACCATTCCAGTAGATCTCTGTGTCACACTTGGCCAGGAGAGTAAAATGATCAAGCAAATGAAACAGGGTTAGCAATCAGAGGAGAGGAGATGAGACTGGCTGCGAGACAGGGAGTTTGTCCGGTGTGGTTTCTACTGCTGCTGCACATACTGATTGCTCTAAAGGATATGTCGATCCGTCACCCGATGACAAAGGATAAAACTCCACTTCATTTTCCTCCATGAACAGCGGTTCATTATGGGCAGGCCAGCGGCCATCAGTCATGTGAGACTAGAGGTTGGGAGTCTACTTTTAGTTTAGTTTAGTTTAGAGATACAGCGCGGAAACAGGCCCTTCGGCCCACCGAGTCCACACCCACCAGCGATCCCCACACAGCACACTAAATGTTATTCCCTTATCGTGCATCTATACACTGTAATTGCATTGATTGTAATCATGTATAATCTTTCGCCTGACTGGTTAGCACGCAACAAAAAGCATTTCTCTGTACCTCGGTACACGTGACAATAAACTAAACTGAACTAATGAAACTATCCTACACACATAAGGGACAATTTATATTTAAACCAAGCCAAGGAACTGTAGATGCCGCTTAATACACAAAGGAAGACACAAAGTGCTGGAGTAACTCAGCAGGTCAGACAGCATCTCTGGAGAACATGGATAGGTGACATTTCAGGTCGAGACCCTTCTTCAGACTTGTCTTAAGACCATCTCTGTACTCACCCATGGGTGCTGTCTGTACGGAGTTTGTACGTTCTCCCCGTGACCTGCGTGGGTTTTCTCCGAAATCTTCAGTTTCCTCGCACACTCCAAACACAGGTTATGGTTTGTAGGTTAATTAGCTTGCTAAATGTAAAAATTGGCCCTAGTATTAACGTGCAGGTATCGCTGGGCTGAAGGGCCTGTTTTAGCGCTGAATCTCTAAACCAAACTAAACTAAACACTGCTAATGTTGGAATCTTGAGAAATAACCAACGTGTTTGAGGAACTCAATGGGTCTGTGGAGGGAATGGCCGGACGATATTTTGAACCTTATTCAGACAGATGGATCCTGAAGCAAAATATCGCCTGTCCATTCCCTCCACAGCATTCCCACCTGCTGAGCTCCTCCAGCAGTTTGTTTGTTGCATGCCACAGATTTGAACCACTCTCTTTCAAAGAAAGGGTTTATCTTTCAAAAATATTTTTCACATAAAAGGTAGAAGCTTTAGAGTCAACCGCAGCATTTCCTTTAATGTTGCATCCTTATGTCTGACTCACACTGGGAGGGAGAAAACATGACAAGCAAAGGGGAATTTGAGGAGAAAAGTAGTTTTAAAATAATGGTGGTCGTTTATTGTGCATTAACAAAATACATCCAGTTCACGTCAAGGCACGCATGTTTTCCTGGCCTTGGCTCAGTGTAAGAGGATTTTCATTTCCGTCATTAGTTTTTTCGAGATAAAATTAATCAAACCCTGTGAGGGTGCGTGATTAGGCAATTTCCCACTGTTGGACTGAGATTGGCGGCTTTATATAGAAGGTGGTGAATAGTTTGCCAAATTCAGACAAATCGCACAGCAATTTCAAAAAACCCAGAACTGAACGAAAATACAAAACATGGAAGGACATTTGATCCATTGATCCAGCAGTTTCCCCACATCCCACCGTCAGTCTTCAACGGGCAAGACAAGGAAAATCACAGAAATCCAGTCCCTGACGAAAATAATTGGAGATATTCTCAAGCCTGCTCAGTCCATCTTGTTCATTACTTGTTGAGACTGTTTCTACTTACCAGGTCTTGTCTGTACATCCAGTGATTCTCAGAGAGGTTGACTTTTTCAATCTCATCACATCTTGAGGCGGCGAGTTAAGAGCAGCAGAATAAAAGAAATAGGAGGAAGAGATTCAACTAGAAACCACTTGATTCCATGAATCACTTCGCTATTCAACTTGACCGTGATTGATGTTCCACCTTCTCCCCGTAACCAAAAGATGTTTTGTTCAGTTTTCGTTTAGAGATACAGCATGGAAACAGGCCGTTCGGCCCCGAGTCCCGATTCCGGACACCTGGTTCGATCCTGACCTCGGGCGTTGTCTGAAAAGTACAGTTTGCATCGGGACCCTCGTTCAGACAGAAGAAGGGTCCCAAATCAAAACGTCGCCTACCCATTCCCGTGACCTGCGTGGGTTCTCTCCAGGTGCTCTGGTTCCCTCCCACACTCCAAAGACCTGCAGGTTTGTTGGTTAATTGGCCCTAGTGTGTAGGAACAGCGCTAGTGTAGGCGGTGATCTCTGGTCGGTGTGGACTCAGTGGGCCGGAGGGCCTGCATGCACGCTGTATCTCTAAAGTGTAAAGTAAAGTCTAAATATCAAACCCTTCCATCTCCTTAAAGTCCAGAATGGGAGAACATCTTCCAGCCTGAGGTAGACAAGTTGCCTATCTCCTTCGCTCCATAGATGCTGCTGCACCCGCTGAGTTTCTCCAGCACTCTTGTCTACTTTCGATTTTCCAGCATCTGCAGTTCCTTCTTAAGCATCTTCCAGCCTGAGATATTTTTACCCATTAGATCACATGCTAAGAGTGGCTGAGGACTGATTCATTTAAAGTGATGTTCTTTCTCTGTTATAGCCTAGGGCCGTTAACCTGCTGTAATAGTTTCCCAAATGTAGTCTCATCTCAGGTCTTCCTATGCTGGGGATCAAGCTGGAAATGTGATGGACGTGCATCACACCACATGGTGCCCTTTCCTGACTGAGTCACCACAGGAGCTTTCCGAACATATGTTGCCTATGACTTTGCTCTTTAACACCTATTCATCTCATTAGCAGTTGTAAATTTGAAAGGTAGCAGGTGCATGAAATGTAGGGTTGTTCCTCTGTCCTCTAATTCAGATGATAGTCACATCGCAGGCCATTCCGCCCACCATGTCCACACTGACCAGTGGACACATTGGTATCAATCCCATCTTTCAGCATCTCTCAGAGAAACCTCGTGGCAGCACAGAAACAAGTCCTCCGGGCCAACATTCCAACCAGGTTATGTGTCGGAAGGAACTGCAGATGCTGGTTTACATCGAAGATAGGCACAAAAGTGCTGGAGTAACTCAGCGGGACAGGCAGCATCTCTGGAGAGAAGGAATGGGTGACGTTTCGGGTCGAGACCCTTCTTGCTTGCTTAGCCAATCCTACTTGCCGCGCTTGGCCCATATCCCTCCAAACCTTTTCTATCCATGCACTTGTTCAAATGTCTTTTAAATTTTGTACTTGTGCCCTCGTTTACCATTTCCGCTGCCAACTCTTTCCATTACGTACCTCCCTCTGTGTGAAAAGTTGCCCCTCTGATTCAAGGGTTTCGGCCCGAAACGTTGCCTATTTCCTTCGCTCCATAGATGCTGCTGCACCCGCTGAATTTCTCCAGCATTTTTGTCTACCTTCCTTACAAATCTTTCCCCTCTGTGCCTAGACGACGCATGTTCTTGTGCAAAACATAAAGTGCTGCAGTAACTTAGCGGGTCAGTCGGCGTCTGTGGAGGGCATGGGCAGACGATGTTTTAGTTTGGGACCCTTCTTCAATCTGAATAAGGGTCCAGATTCAAAACGTTGCCAGTCCATTCCATCCACAGATGCAGCCTGACCTGCTGAGTAATTCAAGCACTTTGTGTTTTGCTCACAATTCCAGCATCTGTAGTTCCTTGTGTCTTATTTCAAGTTTAGTATAGAGATACAGTGCAGAAACAGGCCCGTCGGCCAATTTATGGAGCATGCCTTTTCTTGAAGTCACTTAAAACGTAATTTCCTAATTGATCCGCAATTATCATTCCACCACACAACAATGACATGGGTGAGATATGTGTGCTTCTCAGCCAAGAGACTATAGTATTGCAATCCAAATAATTCACTCAGAGAACAAATAGTAACGAAGGGACTAGAGATACGAGAGACTGCAGATGCTGGAACTCTTCCCAGGTCTTCAACTGGAAATGTTGGCTCTGGTTTTCTCTTTCCACACATGTGTATTCTGAGTATTTCCAGCATTATATTTAAGAAAGTTTTTAGTTTAATTTAGTTTAGAGATTCAGCACGGAAACAGGCCCTTCGGCCCACCGAGTCCGCGCTGACCAGCGATTCCCAAACATTAACACTATCCTACACACATTGGAAACTATTTACTGTTATACCAAGCCAATTAACCTACTAACCTGCACGTTTTTGGACTGTGGGAGGAAGCTAGAGATCTCAGAAAACCCACGCAGGTCGCGGGGAGAATGGGGGTGAAGAACCAATCATTTATGTCCCAGTTATGGTATTGCAGAAATGATAAGGCAGCATAGGAACTGTAAATTGTGCTGTCACATAACGTTTCTCCAGGCTCAAACTGGAAGCCACACAACCTTTGTTACTTCCGTATAGAATTGACTCACATATGTTGTTCGCAAGCTTCTCATACAATCATGCAGAGCGAGCTGGCCGAGAAGACAGGTTGTCCCAGCCGTCACACGTGAAGGAGTAAATAAGAGTTGCTTCAGCTGTCTACCATGGCGTGACTGAATAGGCAAATTGGTACTGTTAAATTCCATGCTGCCTTAAAGGTAATATTGCCAAAAATATCTACCGACAACCCATTAAAATTTATCATTTGCAATTTTGCATAATACCCAAAACTCGATGACATAATGCCTTTAATCTGAGAAGGGCAGCATAGGCTTTCGCCACTAGCTTTGTTATTAAACAGCAGAATCTGTGCCTATGTGTATAGATATGACAGAGTATGCAACTATAAGATCGATTCTCTGAGTTAGTTAAATTGCAGACACCCAATCATCCATCTTAAACGGGTAAGTAAACCCACAATTTGATTAGTCTAATGCTAACCCGATTTGGCCTGCACCATATTTCTGTAATCTTGAGAAATATACCCCTCTAGTCCTTGGTCAGACCACACATCCTCGGATGAGTAGTCACTGAACGTACTTGGAACCGCTGTTCCTCCGTAGATCCTACGAACGGAAATATTGTGAGGCTTCACTACCCGCGGAAGATGCATGTCTAGGTATTCATACATATCGCTGATAATATAATCAGCAGCTAATGACTAGAGCTGAACCACAGTTTCCCTTAGATGTGGGAAAACTAGTTCCCTATCAACTCTTGACTGGGAGCCACGATGGATACGTAGCGTTTCCCTTCAGAGTGGAGATTAGTATAATGCAAAGCTGAATCAAGAATCACCTCGCAGACCTTTGACTGAGACCACATGTCTAAATCTCCAGAGTGCATAACACAATCTGTTGGACGCACCATTCAAACAGGAATAGTGGTGTTGAGAACCTATGGATTATTATGAATACTTTGTTGATTCACATCATGAACCTGCAGGTCAGATAAAGTTATATTATATGCCAGACGAGCTTCCTGCTGGTAACTACCTGTCCCAGAGAGGATGGCCGGGGTGGAAGATTGCAACCTTCACGTGGTCCGCCCTGTTTCGACTAATGCAATCAACTCGATGAGCACAAACGGAAGGTCAAATAGAACAAGCTGTCCAACAACTTTAGGCTGTGCGCGCCACACGAAAGAAGAAGAAGAGGATGGCAATGAAGATTCCAATGAACCAGTAACTCTGCTAATTGAGGAGAAATAAACCATATGTTGAGAAAAACCTCAACTACTTAATTGCCCAGTCTGATAACCTCTCATAGATGATGATGATTATTATTATTATTATTATTATTATTATTATTATTATTTGTTTATTTGTTCCGAACAAGTAAAGACACAAATAGGAATAAATAACAACAACAAAATCGAAATAGTCAAACAATTGGACATTGCAGGCAATATTTGCAAAGCAATGAAAAGTATAAAGCAAAATTTAAATGTCCAACACTTTTTCTTTACAAGCTCGAAAAGGAGTGAGAAGAATAATAACTTATTTAATCTCACCCCTTCTCCCTAAATCCTGCTTCCACATTTAATAATTAATTAATTAATTAATTAACCTGACTGATTCCTGGGATGGCAGGACTTCCATATGAAGAAAGACTGGATAGACTCGGCCTGTACTCGATGGAATTTAGGAGACTGAGGGGTGATCTCATAGAGACTTACAAAATTCTTAAGGGGTTGGACAGGCTAGATGCAGGAAGATTGTTCCCGATGTTGGGGAAGTCCAGGGCAAGGGGTCACAGTTTAAGGATAAGGGGGAAGTCTTTTAAGACCGAGATGAGAAAATCGTTTTTCACACAGAGAGTGGTGAATCTGTGGAATTCTCTGCCACAGAAGGTAGTTGAGGCCAGTTCATTGGCCATATTTAGGAGGGAGTTGGATGTGGCCCTTGTGGCTGAAGGGATCAGGGGGTATGGAGAGAAGGCAGGTACAGGATACTGAGTTGGATGATCAGCCGTGATCATATTGAATGGCTGTGCAGGCTCGAAGGGCCGAATGGCCTGCTCCTGCACCTAATTTCTATGTTTCTATGTTTCTACAATAATTATCACCATTATTAATAACATTGCTTATAATAATAATAACAATAATGATAACATATCAATAGTAATGTAACATGTAACACAATATACAATATATAATCTACAATAGATAATTATTCATTTGAGGTACAATTTAACCGTAGACGTACCCCAGACAATTTTTAGAGATGCATACAGACATATATATACATACAACTGATAAACACATACAAGTAATATGTATGAAGTAACCAAAAAACATAAATAAATAATAAATAAAGAAACATTAATAAACATTAACCCCTGTTTGTCAACCATCCCCTTCATCCCTGTACGTTATGAAAAAAGTTTTTTGTATGTCATTTTGAACTGGTTCATGTTTGGACATTGCTTTAACTCCACATTCAAACTGTTCCACAATCCCACTCCACAGACCGAAATACAGAAGAGAAGCAGTGCTTCTCTGGTCACTATGACTCATTTAGTCAGCCAGTTTCATGATGGTCTACCCTGATCCAGGGTAACCAAACTGTTCCTACTTGGAACTTACAGAGGTTACTGTGCAAGGCACCTTGTCAATGTCTCTACATCAACCTGATCTTATCCCAGAGACAGTGAAAAAATGACTAGACAGCCCATGCTGGTAGTAAACCTCAAGCTGGGCCGACAGACTGCTCCATTTCGGAGTTTACGGAGGTTAATAATGAGACCTACTTACCAGCGTCTCTAACCCCAGGTCGCTTACCTTTGTTGGAGCTTCAACGAAGTTCCATTTGCAGACTCTGTCCATCACGTTTGTCATTTCTGTTAGATAGCTGATGCCGCTGGCCAACTTGTCTTGTAGTGGCTAGTCCATCCCCGATGGAGCAGCAGTTTTAGAGGCAAAAGCACACCGCTTTTCCTCATGCGATTGTCATACACCATGCATTAAAGCATGGGATCCCGGCACGTAATCATGTTCGGGGTCATGTTTGGAGTTAGTCCGTACTGACCTTTGACACTCTCTTAGAATGGGACTAAAAGTTGCACCGTGAACCAGGTATTGCCATATCCGTATGCCTCGAACTGTCTGTGCATGCTTCTATAATACTGAGCATATTGTGTGACACCATCTCCGATAGTCTCTCGGGTGGGAGGAAAATGCGAACCTTGAAACTAGGGCTTCGGGTAGGCGGCAGAGCATGGTGGCTGACTAGACAGAGAGCTCCGTACAGTCGGATAAATAAACCTCCCCTAAATTCAAAGTAAGCGAGTATTTAAGTTTTAATGAGTACAGTATGAGTGGGGGTGTCAAAACAAAGAGCGGAAAGTTGCAAGAAAAGATGCTAGAAAAGCACGAAACAGAAGGTCAGGCCCGAAGCGAGACAGACAAAGCCAAAAACAAACAGGCTGGTGGAGACGATGCAACAGAGGCCCTCCATGAGGGATTAAAAAGCATAAGGACACAACTCAGCAACTTGAGAAGAGAATTAAAAGCGGACTTCACATCATTCAAAGACGATTTCAAGCGGGATATGAGAGAAGAGCTGGCCGAATTTAAACATGAAATGAATCTTCAGATGGCAGCGAATGCACAAGCAATACAAGACCAAAAAAAAAACCGGAAGAAGCCGCCACCCGAATAGAGGAGCTGGAAACATGGAGTGTCGCTGCAAACACCAAACTCCAAGAAACACTGAAAGACCAGAAGTTACTTGTCGACAAATTGAATGATCTGGAGTCCAGATCCCGAAGAAATAATCTGCGGATATACGGTGTGCCAGAGGGTGCGGAAGGTAGCTCAGTACCTCAGTTTGTAGAGAAACTGCTCAGAAGTGAAATGTCAATCCCTGAAATGACAGATTTACAGATTCAACGAGCACACAGATCCCTGGCACAGAAACCAAGCCCCAGCTCCCCTCCAAGATCCATAATTGTCCACTTTCTCCAGTTTAAAGTTAAAGAGATGGTTCTCAAACAGGCATGGCAAAAGAAGATCCAACTTGGAGAACGAATGCTGTCTGTTGACCATGACTATACTGCCGCTGTAAAACAACAACGCAAGGCATACAAACATATCAAACGCTTCTTAAAAGAGGAAGGAATCCGCTTTCAGACACCATTTACCAAGATACGTATTCACTGGAAGAGCGGACACCAAACCTACAAGTGCGAGAGCTACAACAGAGAGGCTATAAAGTGGAAGAGCTGCGGGGAGACATGGACATGCCGCCTCTGCGTGAACAACTCCACCAAACGGCGCAGTGGCAGCTCGTCGAGAGACACGGAGAATCAGAGACAGTCAGACGGGCATGGAAGCGCCTTCAAGTATTCCAACAAAAGACTCATGCTTGAAATGAGATATGATTATGAAGGTACGCACAGACATGGATAACACAATGGCTTCTGCCACAATATGTTAGAATACTGAGTTCTTATGGAATCCAAAGTTTATAAATATGTGTATAGATATGTATATTCATAGAGAAATCTGTTGATAAGCCTGGTTCTAAAAATATCACCAAGCATCACAGACCTCATGTGAGTGCAATTAATGTTGATTTAATACAACTTTCTGTATTAGATACATCCGACTGTTAGGGAGATTAGCGAAATATTAGAGCTAGAATGAATGGAGGGACCCATAGAGGGTTACCCCCCTTATCTAGGAGAGGGCCCTTTCTTAGTGTTAGGCTTCCCCCCTCAATTTACAAAGGGATTCTGGATCTATGGAGGAGAGAGAATACCCTTTTTTGGGAGTCCATATATGTTTTGATGTTTTGTTTTGCCAGGTAAAACACCTTTGTTTGTTCATATGTTTTGGTTTGTCGTTCAGAATGGTTCTGGTGTTGAGTTGAGGGGATACAGTGAAATCAATCACATTAAGTGTAATGATGCAATGTCAAGGACTTAAGCTGATGTCTCTAAATGTTAATGGTTTGGGTAATCCAATTAAGAGGGCTAAAGTCATGACTAAATTGAAAAAAGTGAAGATGCATATTATTTTCTTACAAGAAACCCATTTATCGCGACAAGAGCATGAGAAGCTGAAAAGATTTGGATATAAAAACACATATTTATATGTGAGGAGTGGCAATCTTGAAAGAGGAGTGGCAATCTTGATATTAAACTCAGTTAAATTCAAAATGTTTAAAGAAATAAAATACAAAGAAGGGAGGTATATCATAGTAAAGGGCAAAGTTGATAATAATATCCTGACACTGGTGAATATCTATGCTCCCCCAGATAGTGATGAACATTATTTCAAATCCCTATTTGATATTATTGCAATGGAAGCAGAAGGAATTTGTATATGTGGGGGGGATCTGAATGTTGTACTGAATCATCGGCTTGATACGACAAGTAAAAAGAAGAATAAGAACCAGTTAACAAAACTATTAAACACTACCTGTGAAGAATTTGGTTTTCTTGATGTCTGGAGGAATTTTCACCCTCTAGAAAGAGACTATACACATTACTCAATACCGCACTCAGTTTACTCCAGAATAGACTATTTCTTAATGCAGAAAGAAGACTGTTATTGGGTAACAGATTGCAGAATTGGTGTGGCAGATGTATCAGACCATAATGCCATATACTTAACAATTCAAATGGCAGAAGGAAAAACACAGTGTGGTGATTAAATATTGGAATACTGAATGATAAAACAACTGTTAATGATATTAAATTGGAAATCAAAACTTATCTAGAGGAGAATGACAATGGGGAGGTGGACCCATCCATACTATGGGGCACATTGAAGGCTGTAATACGAGGTAGGTTAATAGCGAGGGCATCACATATTAAAAAGGCCAGAATGAAAACATATAATAAGTTGATAACAGACCTGAAGGATTTAGAACAGAAGTACAAAAATAATAAGGACCAGAGAACTTATAAGCAAATAGAAGATTTGAGGGGACAAATGGATGGAATATTGGGTCAAGAGGTGGAGAAAAAAGCAAGATTTGTAAAACAGGCACATTATGAGCTTGGCCCTAAATCCACTAAAATACTTGCCCGAAGGCTCACAACACCATACACAAAATTAAGGACCCCTGTACACAGAATTTGAAGAGTGATCCAAAAGAAATAGAATATATCTTCCAGGAATATTATAAATAATTATATACACAAACATTTACAGTAGATGGGGAATCAATGAGAACTATTTAAGTACAATAGATCTGCCCTGTATTGGAGAGACACAAAATAAAATAATCATAGCAGAAATATCACTGGAGGAGATAGAGAAGGCAATTGGTAGGATGAAATCAAACAAGGCCCCAGGCAGCGACGGTTTCCCTATAGAATGGTATAAAATATTTCGGAATGAGCTGAACCCACTTCTTCTGAGAACCTTTAACTGGACTATCAAAGAAGGCAAGACACCCCCGTCATGTAAAGAGGCAATTATAACATTAATCCCCAAAGAGAACAAAGACAAGGAAAATTGTACCAACTACAGACCGATATCAATTCTAAATGTGGACTATAAATTATATTCTTCAATTATCTCCAAACGATTTGAAAAGTTAATGCCAGATTTAATTGATGAAGACCAGACTGGTTTTATAATAGGCAGACAAACACAGTACAGCATTAGAAGAACCCTACATATAATACATAAGATTCAAAAGGAAAGTACGCGTGCTGTCCTGATAAGTCTAGACGCGGAAAAGGCTTTTGATAGGGTTAATTGGGAATTCTTATATCAAACACTAGAAAGATTTGGCTTTACCAAAGAGTCAATTCAAGTTATTAAAGCAATTTACCAGCAACCTACTGCAAGAGTAAAGGTGAATGGGTCCTTAACTGAGAGATTTGTGTTAGGAAGAGGAACGAGACAGGGATGTTGTCTTAGCCCTACCCTGTTTGCTATCTATATTGAACCATTGGCTCAAGCGATTCGTCAAGATAGGGAACTGAGGGGAGTAACTATAAGAGACAGAGAATATAAAATTGGCCTTTTCGCAGATGATGTAAGGATGTATCTCACGGAAGTAAACACCTCATTTCCAAGGATGATGGGGATCGTAGATAAATTTAATTTTTATGCAGGATATAAAGTGAATATTTCAAAAACTCAAATCCTCCAATTTAATTGTCCTCCAGAAGAAATCAAACAAAATTATAATATTAAATGGGATTCAAAATCAATCAAATACCTAGGGGTACATATAACAAAAAATATATCAATGTTGTATGGGGCCAATTATAATCACATCAACCAAAACATAAGAAAGGATATAGAAAGATGGTCCACCTACCCAATGGATTTTAGTAGTAAGATAAATGTGGTGAAAATGAATATTTTGTCAAGGCTATTGTACTTGTTTCAATCTCTGCCAATAGAGGTACCATTAAAACAATTCACGGAATGGGATAAATTAATATCTAGATTTATTTGGGGAGGAAAGAAGGCCAGAATTCGATACACTACATTACAGTTGCCAAAGGACAAAGGTGGAATGGCACTTCCAAATTTTAGGATATATTTCTATGCAGCCCAACTTCGACCACTAATTAATTGGTGTGAGGACAGCTGTATAGCTAGGTGGAAAGAGATTGAGACATATATCCCTGACTTCCACATCCAAACACTTTTGGGAGAAAAAGCACTTCCTGGACATATCAGGAGTATAATCGATCCAATAACGATATTTACTTTAGAAACCTGGTTCACTCTTACCAGACAACTTAAACTGAATAAACGACAAAAAGTTTTAAGATGGATAGCTTTGGATAATGAATTTAAACCAGGGATGTATGACTCAATATTTAAAGAGTGGATGAAGAAAGGAATGACTGCATTTTGTACTGTTATTGAAAATGGAGACCTAAGAGGTTTTCAAGATTTGAAGGATAGATTTGCACTTTGGAACCAAGACTTGTTTAGATACCTCCAACTGAGAGAATATTACAATAAAAAGGTAAAAATGGAGGCACTAGAAGAAAAGAATCCAGTGATAGAAGTGATAGTTTGTGCGTATCATCAAAAAACATTAAGGATTATTTCTAAACAATCATAGTTTAATGGAATGTCAAGCTAAAACTACATTTTATGTAAAATTTAAGTGGGAAAATGAATTGAACATTACAATCTCAGAAGAAGAATGGCATCATATGTGTTTAACACTACAGACATCCACCAATTCACAAAATTGGAGAGAATATAATTGGAAAAATTTGATTTGTTTCTTTATTATGCCTAACATAAAAAGCAAACAAATTCTAAGGCCGCAAACATGCTGGAGGCAATGTGGTCAAACAGACGCAAACCATGCACATATCTTCTGGAGTAGCCCAAAAATAGAACCATTTTGGGACAGAGTGAATTTAGAATTAACGGAGGTATTAGGATATATAGTCTGCAAGAAGTGTTCCATTTTATACCTGGGTAATATAACTACAGTGGTGCTGAAGGAAGACCATTACTTGGTTAAAATCCTACTCACAGCTGGCAGAAAGGCCATTACAAGAAACTGGCTCGCAGCAGACACACCCAGACTTAGACAACGGTTAGACATAGTACAGGAAATATTTGTCATGGAGAAAATGACATATTCTCTAAGAGTGAAAGAAGACGTGTTTAACAGAAAATGGGAAAATGGATTAGGTATAGAAATAAAGACATCAACACTGTATAATTTTATAGACAATAATGTAAGTTATTGGAAAATGTTTTAATATGAAAATAGTTCTGTATACTGCATCATTAATTGTAAACTGAACCCCCCGCTACATTGTTGTACGTTTCATTGTAATGTTGTATGTTTCGTTGTTATATTTGTGTTTTATTTATGTATACATAAAAGCAATAAAAACTAAAGTAGAAAAAAAAGATACCAGGGCAGCTGCAGGCATATGACTTGAACTGCCTGTGTATGCTTCCGTAATACGGGGCATAATATATATGGCTCAATCTTCATACTTCATACATCCGAATGGGAGGACTTATGCAAACCTGAACCAGGAGCTGCCTCAGGCATATGTGCATATACTTTAGCACCATCTCCATCACTACGTTCAACCGAGTGGGAGGAAATGGCAACCCTGAACCAGGAGCTGCTTCGGGCATATGTGCATATACTTTAGTACCATCTCCACCACTCCGTTCAACCGAGTGGGAGGAAATTGCAACCCTGAACCAGGAGCTGCTTCAGGCGTATGTGCATATACTTTAGCACTGTCTCCATCACTACGTTCAATCGAGTGGGAGGAAATTGCAACCCTGAAGTAGGCATGGCTTCAGGCATATGTGCATATACTTTAGCACCTTCTCCACCACTCTGTTCATTTGAGTGGGAAGAATATTAGAAACCCTGAACCAGGAGCTGCTGCCTGACATGCCTTCATAAGACGGAGCATTCTTTGTGTTATAATTTGATTCACCAGATATTCGTAATTGAGACAAACCCCAATCATGTCTGACATAGATGTCCCAAGACTTGGCTATGACTTTGCCCTGACTTGGGGTTGTTAGGCTGCTTCCTTCAGCAGTCGCCAGGACTAGCTGTGCAGATCGATGCTCTGTTGGTATCCTCATTTACCATACAGGCTGCATGTGCTAGTGACTCCGAGTCCTGCTCCCTTCCGGTGCCAACGGAGTATTACAGGGAAGGACTGGAGCGCCTCTGGCCCCCATACGCCAGACAGAGTGGGAGAAATGCTGCAACCCTGCCAGCTGTTTGTCATAGGCAATGACGTTTATATGACTGAAAGAACCCTATCCCTATTAAATCAGAGATTTGTTCACTTTATTGATATGCATAACGTCGGCGTCTTTTGGAAAGGAATTTTCCAAAGTTCCCTCTAATGAGCAGAAATTACCATGACGCCACCAGGTGTAGCTCCCACAGGTGACTGATAGTCACAGCTCAACAAGGCTTCCAAAGCCAAGGGCTCTGGGCTGCCATGGCAGGTCCCATTCCACTACACCTTTTTAATGATAATAAATGTTCCTTGTAATTTTTCTCTTTTAAAACATAAACTAAATTGGCATGATAAAACACATTTATGATATTGCCAAGAATAAAACCTGAACTGATATTATAAACCAAAGGATACCAGCACAATGGTGCAGCTGGTAGAGCTGATATCAGAGACCTGGGTTCACAGCACCAGAGACCTGGTTTCGATCCTGACCACAGATAGATCTGTGTGGAGTTTGCAGCTCATAGAATGCTATCAGCTATGATAGTCACAAACATGACCCTGTGGCAACTGTTATGAATGCCAACTCTATTATAGCCATCCAATTAAAAGAACACACTATATGTGGCTATAGCATAGCTGTAGCAGCAACTCAGTTAAATTTGTTTCGTGCTACAGCAGGCTGAATTTACCTAAGCAGTATTTTTAAAACTCACCTGCTGCTGGAAATCTCCTGCAGTAACACCCGCAATTTATGAATATAAATTCCTGAATTCTAACTCTGGCTGCCTGCTCCCAAATGGAGCTGTGATGTCGGCAGCCTCTATTATTAGGGCCGTCTGCTGAAGACTATAACGGCCACAGCTGTAAACTCAGCTTTTAACGAGCCTATCGGTCTCTGAACTGGGTCGTTCCCTGTCATGCAGACTAATGGCAACAGCCGCATGAAGCCCTATAACTTCAGCCGCCTGCTCACGTTGGAGACTGTGGCGAAAATATAACCTACACTAGCTCCAGTGGAGCGACTACTTTTTTGGGGGCCGGCTAAAGAATGGCCCAAAGAAAACTGACTTACCTTGCAGAGCAGTGCGGGAACTGCTCTGACTAGCGGCATGCGCTAGACGTATTGACGCGCATGCGGTCTGGCGGGCTTCTTCATGTAGTCACTCACGTGACTTCGAAATAAAATGAAAAGTAACTAATTGAGTTCGAAAATGGTGAGAAATTGGAGCAAAGTTAAGGGATGGAATAGGGGGCAGAGAATTTCATCCCTCCCTCTCTCTCTCTCTCTCTCTCTCTCTCTCTCTCTCTCTCTCTCTTCTCTCTCTCTCTCTCTTCTCTCTCTCTCTCTCTCTCTCTCTCTCTCTCTCTCTCTCTCTCTCTCTCTCTCATGACTATGCTGAATGAGCTGTTGTAGATTTGCTAAATAATTTCATTCGATGGGATCGTGAATGTTTCCTCGATAAGCTCAAACCTTGTGTAGTCTAATACTTGGTGGATGACTAATACTTTTTATGACTAAACTGACCTATGATTTTACAACGTTCACTAATTCTGTATCTCCCTGCATTCAGTACACACTCAAGTCATAGAGTGATACAGCATGGAAACAGGCTCCTCTGCCCAACTTGCCCACACCGGCCAACATGTCCCAGCTACACTAGTCCCAGTTTCCTGTGTTTGGTCCATATCCCTCCAAAGCTGTCTTATCCACACAAGATCCTAGTCTTGGGCATTCAGATAGCTGTTGGAAGAACGATATTTCTGTTGACAAATAGGGTAGACACAAAATGCTTGAGTAACTCAGCAGGACAAGCAGCATCTCAGGAGAGAAGGAATGGGCGACGTTTCGCGTCAAGACCCTTCATTCAGATCAATCCGTCACAAAATGCTGGAGTAACTCAGATTGTTCTCTGGATGCTTTCAAGGGAGAGCTAGATAGGGCTCTTAAAGATAGCGGAGTCAGGGGATATGGGGAGAAGGCAGGAACAGGGTACTGATTGGGGATGATCAGCCATGATCATATTAAATGGCGGTGCTGGTTTGAAGGGCCGAGTGGCCTACTCCTGCACCTATTGTCTATTGTCTATTGTCTATTGTCTATTGATCTGAAGAATGGTTTCAACCCGAAACGTCGCCCATTCCTTCTCTCCAGAGATGCTGCCTGTCCCGCTGAGTTACTCCAGCATTTTGTGTCTATCTTTGATTTTAATCAGCATCTGCAGTTCTTTCTTACACACTCTGATGACAAATATTTGGGAAGCTGTTCCTTCCTTGCCAGCTGGTTGTGAATTAAAGCACAACCAGGGTTTTAAGCCATTCACCGTATTATTGTTCTCGATTACCACTCCACGCCACCACCTCAAGGTTTCCTGCTATCGTCTCCTGAAGAGATTGTGCAGGGACTGTGTGTCACGACACACAGTTTTATGATGTGCTCCTCTGATCCAGTCTGCCTGTCACTGCTTCAGGCAAGTCTAAAAAAAAACAGACTGCATCAGCACACGCACTGACTACAGAGCTGTTGATATCAGTCGGCAGCCTTCTGCATCTTCCACACAAGCCGTAATCAAAAGGAAAAATCAAAATAATGAGGCATATAGATTGGATGTGTCTGCAATGTTAAAAAGGAACAGCGACGGCGACCAACAGAAATAACATTAATGTAGCAAAATAGAAATAGTGGCGAGGTGTCGAGCGATTGGTCGCTCTACTACTCGTACATTTTGCTTTGGTAGGGGGCCAGCACGAACCTGATGGGCCAAAACACCTCCTGATCTGTAGCCCAGAACTGTCAGCTCACCTTGTGTCACTGGGTCACCTGGTAAACGGGTGGGAAATCTTTGAGCAGCAGAATTTCGTGATGTGAATAATCACAACATGGCAATGACCTGGTTTATGATTTCATGAGGTTTGGAGCTTAGCGTTTAATAGACAATAGACAATAGCCAATAGGTGCAGGAGTAGGCCATTCGGCCCTTCGAGCCAGCACCACCATTCAATGTGATCATGGCTGATCATCCCCAAAAGCTGCCCAGAAAGAAGTGGACAACCCTCAACCGCTTGAGGACAGGCATGGGATGCTATGGAGCAGCGATGAAGAGGTGGGCCTCGTGGACAGCGCCTCCTGCGAGTGTGGGGACCCAACACAGGCAGTTGCCCCAAACACCAGCCACCGAATGGTGAACGAGGTCTGATTGACCTGGACAATGACACGTTGGCCTGGCTCGCCCCAACGGAGCTGCAGGTCTAAAAGACATACGACAGAAGAAGAAGATCCCCAATCAGTACCCCGTTCCTGCCTTCTCCCCATATCCCCTGACTCCGCTATTTTTAAGAGCCCTATCTAGCTCTCTCTTGAGCTTAGAGTTAAGAGACGCACCACGGAAACGGACCCTTCAGCCCATCGAGTCTACCGCAACCATCAATCACCCGTTCACACTAAGGTACACACAAAATGCTGGAGTAACTCAGATCGATCTGAAGAATGGTCTCGACCCGAAACGTCGCCCATTCCTTCTCTCCAGAGGTGCTGCCTGTCCCATTGAGATACGCCAGCATTTTGTGTTTACCTTCGATTTAAACCAGCATCTGCGGTTCTTACCTACCTAGTTCACACTAGTTCTGTGTCATCCCACTTTCTCATCTACTTCCTCCACAACCTTTCTTTAATGCGGTGACCAAAACTGCACATTTAGAAGGTGCTAAACAAGGATTATACTTGGAGGTTGACAACCATAGATACTGCCTCAGCGGGCGAGGCAGTGTCCCTGGAGCGAAGGAAATTGGGGCCAGTTTCTGGCCAAACTGAGGCCAGTTCATTGGCTATATTTAAGAGGGAGGTAGATGTGGCCCTTGTGGCTAAAGGGATCAGCGGGTATGGAGAGAAGGCAGGTACAGGATACGGAGTTGGATGATCAGCCATGATCATATTGAATGGCGGTGCAGGCTCGAAGGGCCGAATGGCCTACTCCTGCACCTATTTTCTATGATTCTATGATTCTATGAAATAGGCGACGTTTTGGGTCGAGACCCTTATTCAGTCCAAAGAAGGGTCTCGGCCCAAAACGTTGTCTATTTCCTTTGCTCCATAGATGCTGCCGCACCCGCTGAGTTTCTCCAGCATTTTTGTCTACCTTCGATTTTCCAGCATCTGCAGTTACTTCTTAAACGATTTATACTTGGAAATAGGATTAGTATAGATCAGGGGTCGGCAATCCGGATCCGGCCCGTAACCCGAAATCATCCGGCCCACAGGCGTGTTTTTTTGTTTTGTGAGGACTTCCGCCATCTAGAATCCTCGAACAAGCGCAGACAGTGAGCGCAGCAAAACTACGATCAGTTGTGGCGGAAAGCGACTCCATCTCAAACCCTCCCTCCCTTCCACTCGACGGTTAATCACGGCGCGGTTTACAGTCGAGATATGGGGCAGTGAACGAAGCATTCGGAAGGGCATGATGAGACGATTGATCGAGTTCAGAAATATTATGAGGCGATTATACTTCGTTTTTTGTTTTTTTTTGTTTTTTTTTTTTTTTTTGGTTTTTTTTTTTTTTATCAACAGGTTGAAGACTTTATTATAACACCCAAGAATTTTCCAAGAATATGCCGCACGTGTATAATAAAATTAGGAATATGAAATTAAACACAAAAATGACACAAAAATGCATTTACAAATGATTAGCCTATTTATCACTCGTTCTCTCGGAACCCCTGGTGACCTCTCGCGGAGCCCAAGCATTCTGGGGAACCCCAGTTGAGAAATGCTAGTGTAGACAGTGAGAATCTTTTTTCCCAGGGTGGCTATACTTTCACATTCCCTTTAGCAAAAACTGGTAAAATGCTAATAGATTTATGATGATTCTAACATTAGTTGTACTGTTATAGTAATTATAGCAATATTTGATTTTTTAGATGTGGCCTGCCATCCGCTCACAGACACGGGTCCTGGACCCTATGCAGAACAAGGTTGCCCACCCCTGGTGTAGATTTTTAAATTTTATTTTTTTAAATTAATTTTTAAAATTTTACTAGAAGCAGTTGTACAAGGATAAAACGTTCGGCATCTAGAATTATACAATTATTGTACAGCTTCATTTTTAACCTTATAACCTAAATTTAAAAAATGGAAAAAAGGAAACATAGAAACATAGAAACATAGAAACAGAAGCATAGAAACATAGAAAATAGGTGCAGCAGTAGGCCATTCGGCCCTTCAAGCCTGCACCGCTATTCAATATGATCATGGCTGATCATCCAACTCAGTATCCTGTACCCACCTTCTCTCCATACCCCCTGATCCCTTTAGCCACAAGGGCCACATCTAACTCCCTCTTAAATATAGCCAATGAACTGGCCTCAACTACCTTCTGTGGCAGAGAATTCCACAGATTCACCACTCTTTGTGTGAAAAATGATTTTCTCATCTCGGTCCTAAAAGACTTCCCCCTTATCCTTAAACTGTGACATCTAGTTCTGGACTTCCCCAACATCGGGAACAATCTTCCTGCATCTAGCCTGTCCAACCCCTTAAGAGTTTTGTAAGTCTCTATGAGATCCCCCCTCAATCTTCTAAATTCCAGCGAGTACAAGCCGAGTCTATCCAGTCTTTCCTCATATGGAAGTCCTGCCATCCCAGGAATCAGTCTGGTGAACCTTCTCTGTACTCCCTCTATGGCAAGAATGTCTTTCCTCAGATTTGGAGACCAAAACTGTCCGCAATACTCCAGGTGTGGCCTCACCAAGACCCTGTACAACTGCAGTAGAACCTCCCTGCTCTTGTATTCAAACAAAGGGAAAGTAAGAAAAGAAGAAAGGAAAAAGTGAAGGGATAGAATAGAAAAGAACGAGAAAAAGTCCCCTAAGCTACCAAAGCAGTGCAGCAGAAAGAAAGAGGAATAAGAGATGGAGATATACTTTGCCCCTCCCCCTCCCGCCTCACCCAACATAGTCTCGGATTTAAATTTAAAATTGTGTTTCACCATACTATTGTTGTAAAGGGTGTCCATGTCTTAAGAAATTGATCTGGTTTTTCCGCCAAGGCAAGCCTAATGTTTTCCAAATGTAGTGTCTCGGACATATCTGATCCCTAGTATAGATGATCACTCGATGGTCAGCATGGTCATGATGGGCCGAAGGGCCTTTTGCTGTGCTCAATGGCTCTGCAACCCTTTGACTTGTTAGGAGTGTGAGAGACAAGGGTTACAAGTGGAGCACATGAGCAGTGTTTTCCCATCTCCCTAGGTAAAACAATAACTTGGTGTTTTGAGCTCAAATTGTTCTCAAGCATTTAGCAATTAACATCTTCAACGGCAGTAAAACAAATGAAAAAGGGCGCAAAACGAGCCGCAATTTGCCACAAGTGTGATCTCCGGTACTAAAGAAGAGAGAGCAAGTTTGTGCCTTGAATTTTTATGTCGGCTGAAGAATATTTCCTCAGTTTGGTTTAGTTTTGTTTGGAGACACAGCACGGAAAACAGGCCCTTCGGCCCACCGAGTCCGCACCGACCAGCGATCTCCACACATTAACACGATCCTACACACACTAGGGACAATTTACACATACACTAAGCCAATTAACCTACAACCCTGTACGTCTTTGGAGTGTGGGAGGAAACCGAAGATCTCGGAGAAAACCCACGCGGTCGTGCGGAGAACATACAAACTCCCTCCTCTTCTTCTAAATGGTGGTCGAAGATCCCCAAAGATTGGCACTGGGGCCTTAGTTTAAGGTCCTGTCTTATAGACACTACCTATGACAGTGTAACACTCTTTCAGTATTGCAATGGAGAGCAAACCTCAATTATGTTTCTTGGATGGGTGAGGTGGGTCTTGAACTCATGGCATTTGAACCTGGCACATCAGCAAGGAGCAGGGCCGTTCATCTCCTTCATGTGGAATATATCTGTTAACGCCTCATCACCGCCAAAATGGTCGACAAACCAGTGTTTCAATTACTTTAACTTATTGCCAGTTCAGTTTAGCTTAGTTTAGAGATACAGTGCGGAAACAGGCCCTTCAGCCCACCGAGTCTGTGCCGATCAGCATTCCCCGTACACTAATGCCCCTGTCCCACTTAGGAAACCTGAACGGAAACCTCTGGAGACTTTGCGCCCCACCCAAGGTTTCCGTGCGGTTCCCGGAGGTTCTCGGAGGTTTTTGTCCTCCGGCAACCACCTTCAACTAGCATCGCAACCGGCTTCGACTAAAAAATTACCGATTTTTAAAACGGAAACCATTTTTGACCATCAGGGAGACTGACAAAAACCTCCGGGAACCGCACAGGAACCTTGGGTGGGACGCAAAGTCTCCAGAGGCTTCCGTTCCGGTTTCCTAAGTGGGACAGGG
>CM069166.1:4886819-5011819 GCA_035221665.1 Okamejei kenojei
TCATCTGCAAACTCACTCATCATTCCTCATACAATCACATCATTCATGTCCAATTCATTAACAGCGTGTAAGGTCCCAGCACCGATCCCTAGGGTGCAGCTCTGGACACAAGCTTCCCATCACAAAACAAAACTACCCTTCACTAACCCTTTCTGCCTCCTATGACTAAGCCAAATTTGGAACCCATTTCTCATCTGTAAGCCCTGTCCCACTGTACGAGTTACTTCAAGAGCTCTCCCGAGTTTAAAAAAAAATCAAACTCGTGGAAGCACGTAGAATATACGTAGCGGGTACGTCGGAGCTCGGGGACGTCTCTTAGAGGCTCGTAACGCTAACGGCAGGAACTCGGGGAACGCGGTAAGCTCGGGAAGACTCGTGAAGATTTTTCAACATGTTGAAAAATGTCCATGGGAGCCCCGAGTGCCTACGAGTGGCCATTACCGTAATTCTCCGAGTTCGAATCAGGGCAAACTCGGGAGAACTCTTGAATGAACTCGTACCGTGGGACAGGGGTTTTAACCCTGGAACTCAATGGGTCCGTCCTGTCACACCAGTCTCAATAGCCACCAGTGGTCACAGGAGTGGAAGGCAACCTCATCTCCATTACACAGCTTCATCTCTTCACCTGATAAAAGCTGTCCAGGGTCTGACCTCCCCAGAGGAGCATGGGTGAAGCTCAACAGACTTGGTACTGGAGTTGGGCGTTTCAACGCCAGCGTGTGGAGATGGGGGCTCCGCCAGAGCCCAGCCTGTGAATGTGGAGCAGAACAACAGACAGCCAACCATGTCATCTCTGGGTGCCCGCTCTACCACCCACCAAATGGAGCTCTGTCAGGGCCTGGCAGACATTGACACCAACAGAGACAACAACCTGGCTGCTCAACCCCCGGCTTGAGATCTAGCTATTCCTTTGGTTTATGTTTCATTCGCAAGAAGAAGAAGAATCTCATAGTGTGAGATCTTGTCCAAGGTCTTGCTGCTCCACATCAACCGCACTGCCCTCATCACTGAACCACGACACACGTGACAATGTCTAAACACTTGCTCGACGCCAATTTATAGTCCCGTAATATTTATGCCGGGTTTACTTTGTTCAAACAGTCAAGAGCGGGCGGATCGGTGGCGCAGCGGTAGAGTTGCTGCCTCACAGCGTCAGGGACCCGGGTTCGATCCCGACTACGGGTGCTGCCTGTACAGAATTTGTACCTTCTCCCCATGACTGCTTGGAGTTTCTCCAGGAGCTCCGGTTTCCTCCCACACTCCAAAGACGTACAGGTTTGTAGGTGAATTGGCTTTGGTAAAATTGTAAATTGTCCCTAGTGTGTGTAGGATGGTGTGAGTGTGCGGGATCGCTGGTCGGCACGGACTCTCTCCAGAGATGCTGCCTGTCCCGCTGAGTGACTCCAGCATTTGGTGTCTGTCCTCCATACCTGGATAGGACAGGTTTAGAGGGATATAAGGCCAAACGCGGGCAGTGAGACTAGCGTGGATGGGGCTCGGCCTGGGCAAGCTGGGCCGAAGGGCCTGTTTCCGTGCTGTATCCCGAAACTAAAACTAAACTAAAGTAGTACGGGAATGTTGGCGGCGGCTGAGGATCGCAGGGGGCAGAGTTAACAGAGCAGAAATCCGCCACAGATGACCCGTCATCAAATCCACTGAGCCTGAGGACATCTGTCAGTTCCTGATGGAAGTGAGCCGGGCAGAGGCCGAGTGAGTTCTGCGTTCACACTTGGCTGGAACAGACGATCGGTCAAAGTTTGCGTTGCACTGTTAATTGTGTGGTACCAGACCAGTGTGACTGGATGCTGAATATTCACCAGCTTCAGTACACACTGTAAAACACAGTCCTGGCAGCCTGCAACACGTTATAGAGCCATACACAGAAACATAGAAAATAGGTGCAGCAGGAGGCCATTCGGCCCTTCGAGCCCGCACCGCCATTCAATATGATCATGGCTGATCGTCCCCTATCAATAACCCGTGCCCGCCTTCTCCCCATATCCCTTGACTCCACTAGCCCCTAGAGCTCTATCTAACTCTCTCTTAAATCCATCCAGAGACTTGGCCTCCACTGCCCTCTGTGGCAGGGAATTCCATAAATTCACAACTCTCTGGGTGAAACAGTTTTTTCTCACCTCAGTCTTAAATGACCTCCCCTTTATTCTAAGACTGTGGCCCCTGGTTCTGGACTCGCCCAACACTGGGATAACATATAGAGAGGTGTAAAGAGACATGTAGAGAGGTATATAGTTATATAGAGGGGTAGACTCAGGCTGAGGCCCCCCCCCCCCCCAATCTTTGCACATCCCCCGATCCTTTCCTCTCGTCACTTTAATTTCATGTCTCATGTATTTTGTGTTTTTATGACTGTTGGCAGAAGAATTCCCCTCCTGGGATAAATAAAGTTCTATCGTATCGTATCATATCGTAGCACGGAAACAGGCCCTTTGGCCCAGCTTGCCCATGGCCTAATATCCCTCTAAAATTCTGCCTCAGAGGGCGGTGGAGGCCGGTTCTCTGGATACTTTCAAGAGAGAGCTAGATAGGGCTCTTAAAGATAGCGGAGTCGGGGGATATGGGGAGAAGGCAGGAACGGGGTACTGATTGGGGATGATCAGCCATGATCACATTGAATGGCGGAGCTGGCTCGAATGTCTATTGTCTATTGAGACATTTTGCAGTGATTGTACCAGACTTTGCTGAGACCACACTTGGAAAATTGATTCCGTTTAGATGCAGTTTAGAGATACAGCACGGAAACTGACCCTTCGGCCCACTGGTGGTGCTGGCTCGAAGGGCCGAATGGCCTACTCCTGCACCTATTGTCCAAATCTATTGTCCATAAACCTGTCCTATCCATGCATGGCAGATAGACACAAAATGCTGGAGTAACTCAGCGGGATGGCAGCATCTCTGGAGAGAAGGGATGGGTGACGTTTCAGGTCGAGTCCTCCCTTCAGACGGCACAATAGCACAGCGGTAGAATTGCTGATTTACAGTGTCAGAGACCCAGGTACGACTCCATCGCATGGGAGACTTGCCATTTACCGGATATCCCTGTGTACCTGAAGACACTCATGTGTTATTTAGAATTATCTTTCCCAAAGTATATCAGTGAATCAGGTTTTTTCTTATAACAATCTTAAGCTCCATGGTCACTAATATTGATTCCAGTATTTCTATTCTGTTTTTTTTTTTCAATTAACTCAACTTAACTTTCTCAGTTGCTGTGGGTCGAATTCAACCTACTATCTCTGGGTAATTAATCAAGCTCACTGGGGAACTAGTCCAATGAAGTAATTACAATGTCACTGCTTCTCCTCTCTCAAAGCCATGGTGCAGCAGGTAGAGGCAGGGGCGGAAATCCTAGGGGGGGACAGGGGGGACACCCCCCTCCCCTGCTTTGAGAGGTGGGGGGACAATCCACCCCATGTTTTGTAATCCGGATTTGATCAGCCGCTTTCTAAGGGCTGAATCGGCTCGTTCGCGGGGCATTTCAGCGCCCGGCGCGGCTTGAAATCAAACTGCTGCATCGTGGCGATCGAGGCCCCCGATGTTGAAGCCCCCGCCGGCCGATGAAAGGCCCCGTGAAAGGGCCGATTCAAGCCCCACGATTTGGGGCGGATGAAGTTGCTGGAGTTCGGAGTCGGTCACCAACCGGGTCGGCTCCCGATGTTACCGTCCACAGGGCCCACGGCGAAGCCTCGCATGTGTGCGCATGCGCCCGTGCGGCCGCCAAGAAATTGTGTCCCCCCCCATGTTTTGACACCGATTTCCGTGCCATTGGTCGAGCTGCTGCCTCACAATGCCAGAGATCCCAGTTCGATCCTGATCTCGGGCTCTGTGTGTGTGGAGTTTGCATGCTCTCCCTGTGACTGCATGGGTTTCCTCCACGTGCTCCAGTTTCCCCCTACATCCCAAACACGTGCAGGTTTGTAAACTGATCTTTCCAGGTGTGGCAGAGGTTCACCTGCATCTCCTCCAACCTCATCTATTGCATCCGCTGCTCTAGGTGTCAGCTGCTCTACATCGGTGAGACCAAGCGTAGGCTTGGCGATCGCTTCGCCCAACACCTCCGCTCGGTTCGCGATAACCAACCTGATCTCCCGGTGGCTCAGCACCTCAACTTCCCGTCCCATTCCGAATCCGACCTTTCTGTCCTGGGCCTCCTCCATGGATGAGGACCACCGTAAATTGGAGGAGCAGAACCTCATATTTCTTTTGGGCAGTTTACACCCCAGCGGTATGAACATTGCCTTCTCTAATTTCAGGTAGTCCTTACTTTCTCCTTCCCTTCTCAGCTCTCCCTCAGCCCCCTGGCTCCACCTCTTCCTTTCTTCTTCCCACCACCCACCCCCCCCCCCCCACATCCGTCTGAAGAAGGGTCTCGGCCCGAAGCGTCGCCTATTTCCTTCGCTCCATAGATGCTGCCTCACCCGCTGAGTTTCTCCAGCACTTTTGACTACCTTCGATTTTCCAGCATCTGCAGTTCCTTCTTAAACAGGTCTGTAAATTAATTAGCCTTCTGTAAAATTACAAAAGTGGGGGAACAGAATGAGTGAGAACCATTGATCGGTGGTCAGCATGGACTCGATGGGCTGAAGGGCCTGTTTCCATGCTGTGCTTTTCCATCCATACCACAATCGAAGCTTACCGATGCAAAAGGCTGCTGACTTGAATTGCTGACTGTTTCCACAGATGCTTTTTTTATTTCAGGACTAGTTAATCAACAGGCTTGACAGACTGGGAAATGACAGCAGCATCTTAGGTTTAGGTTTATTATTGTCACGTAAGCCGAGGAACAGTGAAGCACTTTGATTTATCTGCTATCCACTTGAATCAGATAATACTAGACATACACACAATTACAATAAATACAACCGGTCTGAAGAAGGATCCCAACCCGAAACGCCACCCATCCTTTTTCTCCAGAGATGCTGCCTGTCCCGCTGAGCTATTCCAATGTTTTAAGTCTATCTTCCTTATAAACCAGCATCTGCAGTTCCTTCCTCCACGTAAATACAACCAAGTGTCGTGTCATCAAAACGGGTATGACTGTCCTCTCATGGAGGACGCCTGTGCGTGACTTTGTTTAACGTGGGGAGACTGGTGCACAGACAGCCACCCCCATGGTCCTTGACAGATCTGGGTCGGGATCCAGTGGCATGGAGTCCAAGACGACCGGAGACCCTTTTCTGCCGCAGCCTTCATCCGCCTTCCCAGCCGCTGTGACGTTCCACTAAGGTCAGCCGTCATCCTCCGCCTGTTCCACCGTTGAGGTCTTGGTTGGATTGCTCTTTGTCAGAGACCCCCCCCCCCCCCTCGACCTTACCGCCATGGGTGGCCCTACCAGGAGCGTAGCTCCAGACGGCATCGCTCTCAGGATCCCAGGACCACACACACTTCTCCACCACCACAAGGTGACAATCCACGGAATGTGCCGTGTCAAGCGAAGGTAAAGATACAGAGTGCAGAATGTAATTCTCAATATTGTGAATCTAGTTCCCAAGAGTGAAGAGATGTGGGATTAGTTCAGGAAAAGACCAGCCATGATCTTGTTGAATGGTACAGAAGGCACAAAGGGCTGAATGGCCTCCTCCTACTTGCACTTCTTATCTTCTTGTGAAGAGCCAGGATAGGAAGCAGCAGTGGGGGCGGGGAGGTCAGGAGACAGCAGGCTGCCAGCCCCTGGAGAAAGGAGGGAAGGTCGATGCTGACGTGGGCAGCCCCTGGCAGAGACGGGCACTGCAGCCCAGGGGGCTGATGGAAGCTGCGTGGATCTCTGCCAGACCAGCTGGGTGAGGTCCAGCCACCTCCTGCTCCCCCAGAATAGAAACATAGAAACATAGAAAATAGGTGCAGGAGTAGGCAATTCGGCCCTTCGAACCTGCCCGCCATTCAATAGGATCATCCAACTCAGTATCCTGTACCTGCCTTCTCTCCATACCCCCTGATCCCTTTAGCCACAAGGGCCACATCTAACTCTCACTTAAATATAACCAATGAACTGGCCTCAACTACTTTCTGTGGCAGAGAATTCCACAGATTCACCACTCTCCGTGTGAACACTTTTTTCTCATCTCGGTCCTAAAAGACTTCCCCCTTATCCTTAAGCCGTGACCCCTTGTTCTGGACTTGCCCAACATCAGGAAAAATCTTCCTGCATCTAGCCTGTCCAACCCCTTAAGAATTTTGTACGTTTGTATGAGATCCCCCTCAATCTTCTAAATTCTAGCAAGTACAAGCCGAGTCTATCCAGTCTTTCTTCATATGAAAGTCCTGCCATCCCAGGAATCAGTCTGGTGAACCTTCTCTGTACTCCCTCTATGGCAGGAATGTCAGGGTAGCAGACAGCCCTGGGGATTGGGTTAAGCAAGGTCTCCCATCAGCAGCACTTCCCTTCCCCCCTGCTCCTCGAAGACACAAAGTGCTGCAGTAACTCAGCGAGTCAGGCTGCAGCGTTGGAGAAATGCAATAGGTGACGTTTCGGGTCGAGACCCTTCTTCAGACCTCTGAAAACTATTGAAGAAAGGTTCCGACCCAAAACTTTCCTGCTCTCCAGAGATGCTGCCAGACCTGCTGAGTTACTCCATTATTTTGTGTCTACCTTCGGTGTCAACCAGCATCTGCAGTTCCTTCCTACACACTATGCACAGAGTTAGTTACTTGCACTAAATGTATAAAGCACTCCCCAAATTCTTCATGGAGGTAAACTAACTAAGTAAGTAAGTAAGTAAGTTTATTGGCCAAGCATTCACATACATGGAATTTGCCTTGGTGCTCCGCATACAGTGACAGTTACGAATGTAACGAATGTTACGAAACTAGGTAGGAATAAGTGGGAAATAACATTAATTAAAACGTCACAGCGGCTGGGTAGGCTGCTTAATAGTGGGCCTGTCCCACTTAGGCGATTTTTACGGCAACTGTCATAGTCGTAGCAGGTCGCTGAAAAACTGGCGACTGGACCCCCCTCCGACAATGTCTACAACAACCTACCACCTAGTCACCGTCAAGCTTTGGCAAGCTACCGACAACCCGACCTATTAGGACGTCCTCCTACGACCACACCTACGACAACCTACGTCCAAGCTACAACAAGGTGAGACAATTCAGACGCCGGTACCTGTCGCCGGTTGACGTAGGTAGTCACCAACGTCAGGACAGGCGCCAACCTACGACAGCACCTACCTCAGGAGAAGTCAAGCTACGCTCATTGGCGTCAAACCGACTGTCGCCGAAAGGTTTTGAACATTTCAAAATCCAGCGGCGACCAGAAAAACGCTACGATTCTTTGGGCGACTGAGACGACTCACGGCCACACAGGCGACACCCCGGCGACCATGTGGCAACAGCCTAGCCGCCTGTAGTCGCCTAAAACAGCGCCTAAGTGGGACAGGCGGTGAGTACCAAAGCACATTGGTTACAACCTTTGGTGATAAGGCATTAGCATCCCCACAGCCCAGGATGAGATGGACTAACAGGAGCGCACTGTCATGACAGCAACTTGATCAAGCATCTCCTGCTGCAAACACTGGTCTGGACAAACTCAGTAAACAGCCCGGGGCTTAATCTATACAGTCTCCAACACCAACAAAGACGGGATAGAGGTAATCTTTCACTGTCAGCGTGTGAAACTGAGAGAAAACTACACAATGCGTTCTCTCTGTGTGATGGCTTGGTGTATCATGGCTTCAGAAAAGTCTCATGAGTCCGTAGAGAGGGTTCAAGTTCATATCATTCCCCGTTTTGGTTTAGAGATGCCCTTCAGCGCACCAACACGTTCACACTAGTTCTATGTTATCCCGTGTCCTCATCTACTCCCGACACACTGGGGGCAATTATTTTTTAATGGAGGCCAATTAACCTACAAGCCCGCACGTCTTTGGGACGTGGGAGAAAACTGGAGCACCTGGATAAACCCACGTGGTCACAGGGAGAACGTGCAAACTCCACATAGATGGCATCTATGGGAGGGAGGAGAGGGGGCGTTGTCCTGTACGGCTGCCAGTCCTGCAGCTGTCCGTTTTTTTCACTTCTTTTCTTTATTTTTAGTACGTTAAAAGTGTTAGTTGGGGGTCTAATCTTTTTATGTGTGGGGGGTGGTGGGGGGGGGGGAAAGGGGGAAACTGCTTTCTCAAGCCCCTACCTGGTCGGAGAGGCAGCTTTCCTCGAGCAGCAACTTCGCCCCGTCCTCGCGGCCTACCAGCGGGGTCTGGAGCGACGTTTTCCTGAGGGGACCCGGCCAGAACCTCGGCGCCAGAGACGGCGCAGCGCTGGAGCTCTATCGCGGAGCGGAGCGGGCGATGCCTCGCCTGGGTCGCCGCGCTGCGGAGCCGCGGGTCTGTGGAGCGGCCAGCAGCGGGGCCTGGGATCTCTCGCCGAGATCGCCAGTGTGTGGAGCTCCGTCCAGCGCGGCCTGTTCTCTTGGAAGCCGCGGTCTCCGGTAAAGAGACGGATGTTCCTGACACCCCAAGCCGCTGAGAGGGTCCTCCCGACGCCGGAGTTCCATCACCGGAGAACAGCCGGGAACATCGGGCCTCCATAGCGGCGATTGTGGAGGCCTCAATAGGCCCGACTACTTTAGGTGGACATGGGGATGGGACTGGACTTTGTGCCTTCCCGCACAGTGGGAACCATTGTGGGGGGATGTTTTAAGTTTTAATGTTAAATTTCTTTAATGCTATGTTGTATTTTTATTAGTGTGCTGCAAGGACATCTGAATTTCCCCCGAATAAAGTATTTGTTATATTATGTTATGTTATCTGAGGGCAGGATTGAACCCGGGTCTCTGGTACTGTGAGACTACAGCTCTACCAGCTGCACCACTAAGCTGGCCCTAATGTTTTTTTTAAAATTATTTATTGTTTAGCTACCTTGATGAAAATAAGTTATGCATAGATACATTAAGATCGTTACATATTCTACAGTACAAAGTCAGCACCATTTCTAACACCCTACTTCCACAACACCAAAGATAGACACAAAAAACTGGAGCAACTCAGTGGGTCAGGCATCATCTCTGGAGAAAAGGAATAGGCGACGTTTTGGGTCAATTGTCCCTTGTAGGATAGTGTTAATGTGTGCGGGGATGGATGGTCGCTGCGGACTTGGTGGGCAGAAGGACCTGTTTTTGTGCTGTATCTCTAAACTAAACTAAAGTAGGGATAATATGCAGATATTTGGTAACTCGTACTCAATATTCAGGCTTCCCATCACAAAGATCGAACATCAAAAATAGTTAATGTACTGCAAAACGCATTGAATTGCCTGAAAACGTGTGAATGAGGTGAAGATAGGTTCGAGGATGTCCCTGCTGTGTGTCGTTACCCTTATAGACCTTTCCCTCAATGTACACATACACCAAGCCAATTAACCTACAAACCTGGAGAAACGCAGCAGGTGAGGCAGCATCTATGGAGCGAAGGAAATAGGCAGCATTTCGGGCCAAAACCCTTCTTCAGACTGATGCGGGGGGGGGGGGGGGGCGCAGTAAGAAGAGAGGAGGAGGAGCCCAAGGGCCGAGGGAGAGCTGAGAAGGGAGAAGTCAAGTGACCATGGAACACCGGGATGCAGACTGCCCAAGCGGAATATGAGGTGAGCATCCCGGTGGCCTGAACATTGACTTTTCCAATTTCCGGTAGCCCTTGCTGTCTCCTCCCCTTCTCAGCTCTCCCTCAGCCCTTTGGCTCCTCCTCTTCCTTTCTTCTTCCTGCCCCCTCCACCCTGCATCAGTCTGAACAAGGGTTTCGGCCCGAAACGTTGCCTATTTCCTTCGCTCCATAGATGCTGCCGCACCCGCTGAGTTTATCCAGCAATCTTGTCTACCTTTGATCTGCAGTTCCTTCTTGAACCTGCAAAACCTGTACATCTTTGGAGTGTGGGAAGAAACCGGAGATCTCGGAGAAAACCCACGTGGTCACGTGGAGAACGTACAAACTCCGTACAGACAGCGCCCGTAGTCGGGATCGAACCGGGGTCTCCGGCGCTGCAAGCGCTGTAAGGCAGCAACTCTACCGCTGCGCCACCGTGACCACCTACTTAATCATAGAAAAAATATTATGCCAAATGGAAATACTTGTAGCTTTATAACCTGCACATGGACAGTCCCGCAGTGAACCTGATTATTTGATTGCTGCACTAACTGGGACCTCCAGAGCTGGACTCACAGCAAGGTTTTGGAACAGCTCCATCCAAGACCGCAAGCAATTGCAGCGAATAGTGGACGCAGCCCAGACCATCACAAAAACCAACCTCCCTTCCATTGACTCCAGCCACACCTCACGCTGCCTCGGCAAGGCCAGCAGCATCATCAAGGACCAGTCGCACCCTGGCCACTCCCTCTTCTCCCCTCTCCCATCGGACAAAAGGTACAGAAGTGTGAAAACGCACACCTCCAGATTCAGGGACAGTTTCTTCCCAGCTGTTATCAGGCAACTGAATCATCCTACCACAACCAGAGAGCAGTCCTGACCTACTATCTACCTATTGGTGACCCTTGGGCTATCCTTGATCGAACTTTGCTGGTTTAACCTTGCACTAAACGTTATTCCCTTATCATGTATCTATACACTGTAAATGACCCGATTGTAATCATGTATTGTCTTTCCGCTGACTGGTTAGCACGCAACAAGAGCTTTTCACTGTACCTCGGTACACGTGGCAATAAACTAAACCGAACTGTGCTGTAACTGTATTGGATTCAGTACAAGACTGCATGAAATAAAACAAAAAAAACATTCCTGATCAGATTATCTGGACATTGAGTGGGTTTGCTGAGCACAAATCGGCTGCTGCATTTCCAACATTACAATGATGAATTCATCTCAATGACTTTGCAGCCGAAATGCCTTTGGACCCACCAGATATATTATTGATTACAAATCCTTTGTGTCTGTTACATTGAAAAAAGTCAAAGTATTTATGTAAAAAGAAAGCAAAGGGCATAATTAATTTCATTCCAGTATTAATTGTAATTAATTTTCACTCCAGGACAGCATGATGGTCCAGTGGGTAGCGTTGCTGCCTTTCAGTGCCAGGGATCCGGGTTCAATCCTAACTACAGGTGCTGTCTGTACAGACATACAGGTTTGTGGGTTGATTGGCTTGGTAAATGTAAACATTGTCTCTAGTGGGTGTTGGATAGTGTTAGTGTGCGGGGATCGCTGGTCGGCGCGGACCCGGTGGGCCAAAGGGCCTGTTTCCGAGTGGTATCTCTAAAAAAAAAATAAAAGAATGTGTATGTTCTCCCCATGAGCAGTGTGGGTTTTCTCCAGGAGCTCCGGTTTCCTCCCACACTCCAGGCATACAGGTTTGTAGGCTAGTTGGCCCGTTTGTAAATTTTCACTTGTGTGCGTAGGATAGTGTTAGTGTAGGAGGGGGGTCGCTGGTCGGCTCGGACCCGGTGGGCCGACGTTCCAATTTTTTTCCGCGCTGTATCTCTAAACTAAGCTAAACTATTGTCTGGATCCGAACTAGGAATTTATAATAACTGTTCTAACTGTCAAATCTTTCACAGCAACATGTCAACCTCTAGCCAGTGCTGTGGTGCCATAGTTTACAGCTATTTGACATCTTGAACTGCATCTTGCTGGAATAATATCTCTCACGTCACATGGGATAATGCTGCTGACATCCTTTCAGTTGAAGACTAGAGCAGCTTGTAAGGATGGCAAAATGAGTGAGGTCAAAATGACTTTGAAATCCACTTGAGATAAAGTGGACTAAATACTGGCGAGCGCTCAGTCCCTGGATCTGGCTCTGCTTTTATGAGTGAGAGTCCTGAATTTGTATTGCACTGTTGGCTGCCTTTTGCAAGCTACGTTGAAGCTGTGATTCAGAAATGTCTAGGGCCATGTTGTGCACAGCGACCTTGCACATGCTTCAGCAAGATGATGCTTTGAAACATATAAGAGTGTTAAGGGCTTGGACACGCTAGAGGCAGGAAACATGTTCCCGATGTTGGGGGAGTCCAGAACCAGGGGCCACATTTTAAGAATAAGGAGTAAGCCATTTAGAACGGAGACGAGGAAACACTTTTTCCCACAGAGAGTGGTGAGTCTGTGGAATTCTCTACCTCAGAGGGCGGTGGAGGCAGGTTCTCGGGATGCTAGATAGGGCTCTTAAAAATATCGGAATCGGGATATGGGGAGAAGGCAGGAATGGGGTACTGATTGGGGATGATCGGCCATGATCACATTGAATGGCGGTGCTGGCTCGAAGGGCCAAATGGCCTACTCCTGCATCTATTGTCTATTGTCTATTGTCTATTGTCTGTTGTGATAATGTCCAAGGGGTCTGTTTTAGGGATGTTAGCTTGCAGGAGACACATTGATCCCAGTATATTAGTGACATCTCCCCTGCTCTTCTTTGAAGTAATGCCTGGGATCAGAGCAGCACAGAGACACGGCCGTTGGTGCTGCTGCCTCACAGATCCGGTTCTATCATGTCTCTGGCGCTATCTATGTGGAGTTTGCACGTTCTCCCTGTGACCGCATGGGTTTCCCCCGGGTGCTCCAGTTTCCTCCTTTGCCTCCCAAAGATGTGCGAGTTTGCACATTAAATCATCTCTATAAATTGCCCCTAATGTGCAGGGAGTGGATGAGAAAATGGGATGACATGGAACTGGTGTGAATGATACGCGATCGATGATCGGCATGGACAGTATTATCATAAATAAATGTAATTGTTCCGAGGGCTGGCATCGACTTGATGGGCCGAGTTGCCTCCTTTGACTTTATGTTGTGCAAAAATAAAAGAATAAAAATCCTCTGGATCACAGTTATCTAACAAGAGAAATCCAGAAATCTTTCTCTCGAGATTATTTCAGGTACAATGTAAATCCTTCTCCAAACAATGCCCGTTGCCTAGATGTCCAGACCTGTTGTGTAAAACGTGACTTTCGTGACGAGTGTGGATGAGTAACAAATTAAATTAAAACCCTTTTCAAACTAAGAGAAGAACGAACGTTTTGTGATTGGAAAATCTTGGCATGACAAGGATGTTTCTGAAAAACCAAACATTGCACTCCCGGGAGTGGATTAGAGGTTCTCGTTTCAATTGGAAATGGAACGCTAAGCTCTGCGATTCTGTTACTCTGTTTTGCGGAGTGTGGCTCAGTAAGGGAGGTGACTAATTCAATTGTTTTTAAACCAAATAGCAAATAATATCCGCACTGGGGTTTGGAAACTCAAGGCCCTGTCCCACTTTCCCAAGTGACTCACGAACTCTCCCGTGTTTTCCCCTTGACTCAGAGAATTACAGTAATAGCCGTTCGTAGGTACTCGGGGCTATTTCATTTTACTCGTGGACATTTTTCAACATGCTGAAAAAACGTCCCGACTTACCTGATGCCCCGAGTTCCTACGGCGGGCATTACGAGCCGCTACAAAACATCTACGGACTCCTACGGGCTCGCCACTGACATTCCCCGACATTCCCCGAGTTCGAATCAAGGGGAAAACTCGGGAGAGTTTGTGAGTAACTCGGGAAAGTGGGACAGGGCCTTAATGCGTGAAGAAAACATGGAGGCTCATCAATTTTAAGAATAAGGTTTTAGAACGGAGATGAGATGAGGAAAAACGTTTTCACACAGAGGGTTGTGAATCTGTGGAATTCTCTGCTTCAGAAGGCAGTGGAGGCCAATTCTCTGGATGCTTTCAAGAAAGAGTTAGATAGAGCTCTTAAAGATACCGGAGTCAGGGGATATTGACTGCCCCAGCACACGACAGTCAACTTCAGTCAACATTACAGGAGCAAGCTGTAGGATGATTCCCGCTGGGCACTTGCAGTACTCCAGCCTCACAGTGACCAGGGACGCCGGTTCGATCCCGATCTCAGCCTCTGCCAAGCGCGGAGTTTGCATGTTCTTCCTGTGACCGTGTGGGCTTCCCCCAGGGACCTCCTGTCTACCCCACGTCCCATCGACATGTTACATAGATACATAGACAATAGGTGCAGGAGAAGACCATTCGGCCCTTCGAGCCAGCACCGCAATTCAATGTGATCATGGCTGATCATCCACAATCAGCACCCCATTCCTGCCTTCTCCCCATACCCCTAGATTTTGTTAGTCCCAAGAGCTCTATCTAACTCTCTTTTGAATGCATCCAGTGAGTTGGCCTCTACTGCCTTCTGAGGGAGAGAATTCCACAAATTCACAACTCATTGTGTGAAAAACGTTTTTCCTCATCTCAGTTCTAAATGGCCTACCCCTTATTCTTAAATTCAGCAGAACCGGCAGCATCTCTGCCATCATGAGACTCTTCTTCAGAAAAACACACACACACACACACACACACACACACACACACACACATATATATATATATATATATATATATAGAGAGAGAGAGAGAGAGAGAGAGAGTGAATGTGTGTGTGTGTGTAATTTCTATATCATTAAGAATAGTTTTTAACTATTATATGTAATACCTCATTTAGGATATATATACACACACATACATGTATATATATATATATATATACACACACATATTGTATTTATAATTATATATATTATTAAGAATAGATTTTAACTATATGAAATATATATATATATATATACACACACAAACACACACATGCACGCACACACACACATATGTGTGTGTGTGTGTGTGTGTGTGTGTGTGTGTGTGTGTGTGTGTGTGTGTATTTCATATAGTAGTTAAAATCTATTCTTAAAATATATAATTATATATACATATATGTGTGTGTGCATATATATGTATATGTGTATATATAATTTTTATATTATTACGAATAGTTAACTATCATATGTAATACCTCAATTAGGATATATATATACACACACACACACATATGTGTATATATAATTATATATATAAAGAGATTTTAACTATTATATGAAATATATATATACATAAACACACACACACACACACATATATTTATATATATATATACACACACGCATACATATATATATATTGATATATATATATACACACACACACACACACACATATATATATATATATACACACATACATATATATTTATTTATATATATATATACACACACACATACATATCTATATATATACACACGCACACACACACACATACGTACATATATGTACACACAGACATATATACAACATATATATAATACATGAATAAGATTTATAACTCATATTAATATAATAATGATATTAATAATGATAATAATCCCTCAAATCCACGGATTCTCGTTTATTCCAGGAACGGGGTAAATGATGGTGTAAACGTTTCTGTGGAAGAGCAAGGCTTGAGCCGTCAGTCGTGTGGGGATGTCACTGAGTCAGTGTGGCAGTGAAGATCCATCCGGTCCTTTCACCGCCTGACGCTGGCAGTCGGCACCGTGTGTGTGTGTGTGTGTGTGTGTGTGTGTGTGTGTGAGTGAGTGTGAGTGAGAGTGAGTGAGAGTGGGTCAGTGTCGGTGGGTGAAGGGAGAGGAGGCGAGACGAGGCGAGACGAGACGAGACGAGCTGAGGTCGCCAGCCAAACGTCCTCCTCCTGCCCGAGTCTTGGTCGGGATGGCTCAGCGCTGGGTCCTCCCCACTCCCCTCTCAGGGGGAGGGCAGCGAGAGGAGGGGATGCTTTCCCCCGGTGAGAACACACGCCGGTCCTAACCCTGGTTCCTGTCGATTTCCAGGCAATTTCACAGCCCAGTGACTCTCTCTTTCTCTCTCTTTCTCTCCCCTCTTTCCCACACTCAGGGCGCATGGATTTCAGGTGAGCTACTTATTTTAACATTCAGCTATTGACAACCAAAAAATAACTAGAAATCTCCCCCACGCTGTTTTAATTAATGGAACGATTTTTTTGTTGTTGTTGTTGAAAATCCTTCAGAATTTGACTTGGCTCCCTATTTTCTTATTTTAAAAAAATTACGCTGCGTAGAATTTAATTTTCGATTCACAACTCGTTGCTGGGTTTGAGTCGGTCCATCACCTGCTCAGCCAAAGGAGAGGATGTTGGCGGTGTTTCACCGCCAACCTGTGGCGAACCCCGGGCTCCGGGGCGAGACTGGTGCATGGCTCTCTCTGCGTTTGACCGGGAACTTTTACCTTGCAGCTTTTGGTATAATAACAAACGCCGCGGTGTGTGAAGACCTGGGGAGCTTAAAGCATCCCCCTCCCCCCTTTCCAGACTTTATCTGTGAATCTCCTTTCCTGTGGCTGAAAACAGTCTTCTTGTGACATTGATATAACAGTCTGAAGATGGGTCTAGTCACCCATTCCTTCCTTCCAGAGATGCTGCCTGGCCAGCATTTTGTGTCTATCTTCGGGTATAAACCAGTATCTGCTGTTGCATCCTCTACAAATTGTGAATTAGGGATAGGTTTGTTGGAATTTAAGGTTAAGGGCAGAATCTGACTGCTGTTTGTAAGATCTATGAGGCCAACACATTGGGTGGATACAGAGGGGCCGTCTTCAACAGTGGCTCTGAAGAAGGGTCTCGACCTGAAACATCACCCATTCCTTCTCTCCAGAGATGCTGCCTGTCCTGCTGAGTTACCCCAGCTTTTTGTGTCTATCTTCTATTGATGTAGCTAGGGTGGGATTCTTTAATGTTGATTAACACAGGCCGCTCAATCCTCTGTTTATGCTGGGAAGCCAGGTTATTAACATCAAGGGTTAACAGAGGAAGACTCAGAGTACTGGAGTAACTTAGTGGCTCCAGCGACATCCCTGGAGAACATGGATAGGGGACATTTTGGGTCGGGATCCTTCTTCAGACTGAAGAAGTAATCTTGCCTATCCGTGTTCTCCAGGGATGCTGCTGAACCAGCTGAGTTACTCCAGCACTTCATATCCTTTTGAATACTGTTGAGGATAGAGGGAAAAGGGAAAGAGAGGGGGAGGGGGATGGAGAACATGGATAGGTGTCTGAAGAAGGGTTTCGGCCTGAAACGTTGTCTACTTCCTTCGCTCCATAGATGCTGCTTCACCCGACGAGTTTCTCCAGCATTTTTGTGTACCTTCGTAATTTTCCAGCATCTGCAGTTCCTTCGTAAACACATGGATAGGTGCGAAGAATAGCAGATGCTGATATAAACCAAAGGTAGACACAAAGTGCTGGAGTAACTCAACAGGTCAGGCAGCATCTCTGGAGGAAAAAAGGATAGGTGACGTTTCTGGTCTAGACCCTTCCTGAAACATCACCCATCCTTATTCAGACCTTGGTCAGCACCTTTGTGCCTATCTATGCATAGGTGATACTTTGGGTTAGGACCTTTCTTCAGAGATGCTGCATGACCCTTTGACTTACTTCGGCATTTTGTGTCTTTCCTTGGCAAACCATCACCTGTCGTTCCTTGTTTCTGCACACAAATTAACAGGCGACTCTTTTCCATACACATTCTTTTCCATATCTTTTCTCCAGAGATGCTGCCTGACCCATTGGCATTGGAGAGGGTCCAGAGGAGGTTTACAAGAATGGTCCCGGGGATGATTGGGTCCGTTTGACGGCGCTGGGCCTGTACTCGCTGGAGTTTAGAAGGATGAGGGGTGACCTCATTGACACTTACCGAATAGTGAGGGGCCTGGATAGAGTGGATGTGGAGAGGATGTTTCCACTAGTGGGAGAGTCTAGGACCAGAGACCATAGCCTCAGAATTTCAGGGTGTACATTTAGAATGGAATTTCTTTAGTTAGAAGATAGTGAACCTGGAATTCATTGCCACAGATGGCTGTGGAGGCCAAGTCAAGGGATATTCTTAAGGTGGAGATTGATAGATTCTTCATTAGTACGGGTGTTGGGGGTTTTGGGGAGAAGGCAGGCGAATAGGGTTGAGAGGGAAAGATAGATTGGGTGAAGCCTTGATGGGCCGATGGCTTAATTCTGCTCCTAGAGCTTATGAGCTTATTTTTTTTTTTTTTATTTTTTTATTTTTTTTAAAAATGTTTATTTATTAGAAGCAAGTGTACAAAACTATAACCAGTGGCATATGACATAATACAGCTATTAGTTATACAGGTAGATGGGACTAGGGGAAAACAAATGGTCGGCACGGACTGGAAGGGCCGAGAGGGCCTGTTTCCGTGCTGTAATTGTTATATGGTTATATGGTTATTGTACGGGTCCAATTTTGACTTTTAGCTATAGTTAAGAGAAAATAAGACAGAGAAAGAGAGGGGAAAAGTGAAATGTACAAGGATAGGTACGTGCAGGTGCAGCAGGCTGTGAAGAAAGCGAATGGTATGTTGGCATTCATAGCAAAAGGATTTGAGTACAAGAGCAGGGAGGTTCTACTGCAGTTGTACAGGGTCTTGGTGAGGCCACACCTGGAGTATTGCGTACAGTTTTGGTCTCCTAATCTGAGGAAAGACATTCTTGCCCTAGAGGGAGTACAGAGAAGGTTCACCAGACTGATTCCTGGGATGGCAGGACTTCCATATGAAGAAAGACTGGATAGACTCGGCTTGTACTCGCTGGAATTTAGGAGATTGAGGAGGGATCTTATAGAGGTTTACAAAATTCTTAAGGGGTTGGACAGGCTAGATGCAGGAAGATTGTTCCCGATGTTGGGGAAGTCCAGAACTAGGGGTCACAGTTTAAGGATAAGGGGGAAGTCTTTTAGGACCAAGATGAGAAAATGATTTTTCACACAGAGAGTGGTGAATCTGTGGAATTCTCTGCCACAGAAGGTAGTTGAGGCCAGTTCATTGGCTATATTTAAGAGGGAGTTAGATGTGGCCCTTGTGGCTAAAGGGATCAGGGGGTATGGAGAGAAGGCAGGTACAGGATACTGAGTTGGATGATCAGCCATGATCATATTGAATGGCGGTGCAGGCTCGAAGGGCCGAATGGCCTACTCCTGCACCTATTTTCTATGATTCTATGATAGAACCCCTAGACTACCAAATTGGTGTAGCCAAGGAGTGAGTAAGTAAAAGAAATAAGGAAGGAATAAAGAAATAAAAAGACAAAAACAGAAAGAAAAAAAAAGTGAAGATCAGCCATGATCACAATGAATGGCGGTGCTGGCTCGAAGGGCCGAATGGCCTCCTCCTGCACCTCCTGTGCATTTTCTATGTTCTATATTTCTATATACCAGCCTCGTATCCCTCCCCACCCATCAACCAACCCATAATTAGATTTAACTCCAAAATTATGTTGCACCGTACTATCCTTGTAATAAATCGATGAATGGTGTCCATGTCTTTGAAAAATGCTCTGGTTTTTCTGCTAAGGCAAGTCTAATATTTTCAAGATGTAGCATTTCAGACATGTTTGTAATCCACATTTTAAGAGTAGGGACAGATGTATGTTTCCAACATTTGAGTATTGAGTTTTTTCGCCATAATCAGGCCATAATTGAGGAAATGTCTTTGATTTAATGATACCTCAGAGCAGGCTTCTGACGTACCAACTTATTAAATGAATCAAATAAACTTGGAATAAATGTTGTGAGGAGTTTGGATCAATAAGGGAGTAAACATGAGAGGATTACTAGGGTAAACGCACGGGACCTTTTGACCAGAGTTGGGGAATCTAGAAACAGATGTCATGTTTAAAGTGAGGGGGGGAAAGATTTAATAGGGACCAGAGGGGTAACCTTTTTACACAAAGGGTGGTGGGTGCATGGAACGAGCTACTGGAGGAGGTAATTGAGGCAGGTATTATCACAATAGACAATAGACAATAGGTGCAGGAGTAGGCCATTCGGCCCTTCGAGCCAGCACCGCCATTCAATGTGATCATGGCTGATCATCCCCAATCAGTGCCCCGTTCCTGCGATCTCCCCATATCCCCTGACTCCGCTATTTTTAAGAGCCCTATCTAGCTCTCTCTTGAAAGCATCCAGAGAACCTGCCTCCACCGCCCTCTGAGGCAGAGAATTCCACACTCACCACTCTCTGTGAGAAAAAGTGTTTCCTCGTCTCCGTTCTAAATGGCTTACCCCTCATTTTTAATCAGTGGCCCCTGGTTCTGGACTCCCCCCAACATCGGGAACATTGTGTCAGAGACATTTAGACAGGTACAAGGAGAGGTTAGGTTTAGAGAAATATGGGCCAAACGCAGGCAAGTGGGACTAGTGTAGATGGGGCATGTTGGTCGGCAAAGCCAAGTTGGGCTGAAGAGCCTGTTTTCTCGTTGTATGCCTCTGTGACTCTATATACTCAAGGCACTTTATTAACTGCGCTATCTCCACTTTGTACTGTTAATGTAGGCATGGGGTTTGTTCTTGGAATCTTGATTTCATATTCACCTCCACCAATGTCTGGCAGTGACTCCAATACCAACAGAGACAGGAAATTACAAAGGCATAACCAATTTGCTTCTCACTCAAGCCCTCCAGTTACGCTAACATTCTTGCGAACCAATCCGAAAGATCTTCAAATCCACATCAGACCCTATAGTAAACCTTCACACCCTCCATCACATAGATAGAGTCATAGAGTGATACAGTGTGGAAACAGGCCCTTCGGCCCAACTTGCCCACACCGGCCAACATGTCCCAGCTACACTAGTCCCACCTGCCTGCACTTGGTCCATATCCCTCCAAACCATGTCCTATCCATGTACCTATCAAACTGTTTCTTAAATGTTGGGATAGTCCTTGCCTCAACTACCTCCTCTGGCAGCTTGTTCCATACACCCACCACCCTTTGTGTGAAAATATCTAATTTAAGCAGGAAGACACAAATGCTGGAGAAACTCAGCGGGTGAGGCATCATCTATAGAGCGAAGGAATGGGTGATG
This sequence comes from Okamejei kenojei, assembly GCA_035221665.1. Taxonomy (NCBI): domain Eukaryota; kingdom Metazoa; phylum Chordata; class Chondrichthyes; order Rajiformes; family Rajidae; genus Okamejei; species Okamejei kenojei. The sequence goes on from CM069166.1 coordinate 4,907,535, forward strand.
TTTTGGGTCGAGACCCTTCTTTGGTACCCACCTCACAGCTTCCTCTGGTGGCTTGTTCCACATTTCCACCACTCTCTGTGTGAAACATAGAAAATAGCTGCAGGAGTAGGCCATTTAATATCATCATGGCTGATCATCCAAAATCAGTACCCTATTCCTGCTTTCTCCTCATATAAAGGGGAGGTCATTTAAGACTGAGGTGAGAAAAAACATTTTCACCCAGAGGGTTGTGAATTTATGGAATTCCCTGCCACAGAGGGCAGTGGAGGCCAAGTCACTGGATGGATTTAAGAGAGAGTTAGATAGAGCTCTAGGGGCTAGTGGAGTCAAGGGATATGGGGAGAAGGCAGGCACGGGTTATTGATTGGGGATGATCAGCCATGACCGTTGGAAAATGACCGACTATCCACCTTATCTGCTCCCCTTTTATACAAAGTCATCCCCCGATCACCTACACATCAGGACCGACAAAATCCTAAGCGATTCTAAAACACCGGAGTTAAGTTGCCAACACAAAACAATGCTCTCTTCCTGAACTGAGTCATGTACAGTCCCTTTTACCCATTGATTCTTGATAATTGACTTCCATCGCCGATTGCCGTGAGTGAGTACAGCAGCAGGCAGCCACGCTCATTTTAATTGAGTAAATCACTTAGTCGTGATGTGTGCTAGATTAATGTCATGCTTCTCGGCAAGGGAAGAGTGCGGGAGCACTGTGTTCCTTGCAAGCAGCTGCAGGATTATTGATGGCATTGTAACACAAAGCTCGGCTGCTGGACAAAGGTCAATCCGTTTCATTACTCTGTTCCCAAGAGTGCCCTGGTGATTCTGATTTTTTTTAAATCTTGCCTCTTGCAATCTCTCCCCACTCTCCACACCAGCTTGCGAAGGGATGGCTCGACAAGCAGAGACGTGTCCACTGGTGAACCAGGTTCATGATAATGACCTTGGAGGGGTGTCCCAGAGGGGGCATGGTCTATTTCAAAGAGGTAGAGAAAAAGTAATATTAATTGTATGGCGCCTTCTGTATCCTTTCAGTCGCCTGCCAGTGTCTTCCTTTTAACGGCCAGCGAAAGCTGTTTTCATGTAGAAACAAGAAACAAGATACTTGCTTATATCAAAGATAGACACCAAAGTGCTGGAGTAACTCAGTGGGTCAGGCAGCATCTCTGGAGAACATGGGTGGGTGCCGTTTCAGTTCAGGACCCTTCTTCACGCTCTCTTGATGTAGAGATGTAGGAAATGCAGCAGCAAATTTGGGCAGAGCATCCCACAAACAAGCGATTTAAGAAGAGTTTAATTTTATATAATAGTATTATATATGTGTGTGTGTGTGTGTGTGTGTGTGTGTGTGTGTGTGTGTGTGTGTGTGTGTGTATATATGTATATGTATATGTGTATGTATGTATATATGTATATATATGTATATATATATATATATATGTATGTGTACATGTATTTATGTATATATATGTATGTATATATGTATATATATGTATGTATGTATATATGTATATGTATGTATATATATATATGTATATATATATGTATATATATGTGTGTGTATATATATATATATGTGTACACACACAGACACAGACAGACACACACACACACACACACACACACACACACACACACACACACACACACACACACACACACACACACACACACACACACATATATATACCATTTAAGAATAATAAAAATAACTAACAACTCAGCACTTCAACTCCCCCTCCCATTCCGAATCTGACCTTCCTGTCCTGGGCTTCCTCCATGGCCACAGTGAGTCCCACCACAAATTAGAAGAGCAGCACCTCATATTTCACTTGGGTAGTTTACACCCCAGCGGTACGAACATTGACTTCTCCAATTTTCAGAAATCCTTGCTTTCTCCCTCCTTCTCCTCCCCTTCCCAGCTCTCCCACCGCCCATTGTCTCCGCCTTTTCCTTTCTCCTTCCCGCCCCCCCCCCCCCGCATCAGTCTGAAGAAGGGTCTCGACCCGAAACGTCACCTATTCCTTCGCTCCATAGATGCTGCCTCACCTGCTGAGTTTCTCCAGCATTTTTGCCTCCCTTCGATTTTTCCAGCATCTGCAGTTCTTTCTTAAATAATTCATCTTTGTCACTCACTGCAAAATTATACCTAGTTAGAAGTGAGCCTCATATACAATTATGAGGCATAGATAAGGTAGACAGTCAGACCTTTTTTTTCCCCATGGTTGGAATGTCAAAGACCAAAGGTAAGAGGGACAAAGTTTGAAGGAGGTGAGTAGGGCAGGTTTTTGTACACAGAGGGTGGTTGTTGCCTGGAACACATTGCCAGGGGTGGTGGTGGTGGCAGACACTATAGTGGTATTTAAGAGGTTTTTATATAGGCACATGGATATGCGGTAGACACAAAATGCTGGAGTAACTCAGCGGGACAGGCAGCATCTCTGGAGAGAAGGGATGGGTGACGTTTCGGGTCGACACCCTTCTTCAGACTGGTCAGGGATAAGGGAAACAGGAGATATAGACGGCGATGTGGAGAGATAAAGAACAATGAATGCAAGATATGCAAAAAAGTAACGATGATAAAGGAAGCCGGCCATTGTTAGCTGTTTGTTGGGTGAAAACGAGAAGCTGGTGCGACTTGGGTGGGGGAGGGATAGAGAGGGAATGCTGGGGCTACTTGAAGTTAGAGACATCTATAGTCACACCAAAGATCCAACAGCGAGCAAGATAGTCCACTCGGCGAAAAAGACGTAGTACGGTCATGGGCAGATTCATGAGTAATTTTCGGCCCCATTTCCGTAACCGGCTTCCGTCTCCGCACCAAAGATCCCATAGAAACAAAGAAACATAGAAACATAGGTGCAGGAGGAGGCCATTCGCCCCTCCACCATTCATTGTGACTATGGCTCATCCTCCCCGATCAATAACCCGTGCCTGCCTTCTACCCATATCCCTTGATTCCACTAGCCCCTAGAGCTCTATCTAACTCTCTCTTAAATCCATCCAGTGACTTGGCCTCCACTGCCTTCTGTGGCAGGGAATTCCATAAATCCACAACTCTCTGGGTGAATTTTTTTTTTTCCCCACCTTTATTCTAAGACTGTGGCCCCTGGTTCTGGACTCACTCCCACATTGGGAACATTTTTCCTGCATCTAGCTTGTCCGGACCTTTTATAATTTTATATGTTTCTATAAGTTCCCCCCTCATCTTTCTAAACCCCAGGATAATAGGATATAGGATATAGGATAATAGTGCGGAGACAGAAGCCGGTTACATCCTCGTAAAATAAAGGTTCTTTGGTAAAAATCTTTTCCTCCTTTTCAGAATTTTAATTTATTAACACAAACTGTTCCCCCGCAACGTTGATTACACTGCGGGTCGGGTCGGGTCGGGTCGGGTTACTGAAATGGATGAAAAAAGGGCCCACGTTCCGCTCCGTTGCGTACTACACGTCAGCCCATTGCATTTAGCAGGAGTGGTCTATCTTGCTCCACTATAGGATCTTTGGTCTTAACCACTGGGCTGTAAGCTGCCCAAGCGAAATATGAGATGCTGTTCCTCCAAGTTCTCCCTTGGACTCCTCCGTGTATGTAGCTTCACCCTGAACCCTGGAGCTGCAGTTAGTGAGTCAGTGTTCCCCAAAGGTTCTGCTGTTTGCAGCCTTCACCACTGCGATCAATGGTAGTCACTCGAATTGACGGGAGTTTCAAGTTACTTCAACCATCGTTTCATAAAATGCCCAGCAAGCCCTTGGACTTCATATAACTGTGTTACAGGAAGTCAAAGTGAATTATAATCAGCTACTAAATCATAATTACTGCTTCACAAACTATCTGGGCCTAAAATGTGATTTTATGTAATAGATTTTAGTTCACCTCCATGAATATTTCAAAGTATAAAAAATATAAAATAAACGTTTAGATGATTTTTGATGACATTTCAACAGGTTTATATTCCATTCTTAATTTTATAATGTTTTAAAAAGCTTGACTAAGAATTGTCTCCTTGTTTTCTATCTGTGGGGAGCAGAATTAGGCCATTCGGCCCATCAAGTCTACTCCGCCATTCAGTCATGGCTGATCTATCGCTCCCTCCGAACCCCAATCTCCTGCCTTCTCCCCTTAACCCCTGACACCCGCACTAATCAAGAATCTATCTATCTCTCCCTTAAAAATATCCATTGACTTGGCCTCCACAGCCGTCTGTGGCAATGAATTCCACAGATTCACCACCCTCTGAGAAAGGAAATTCCTCCTCATCTCCTTCCTAAAGGACCGTCCTTTAATTCTGAGGCTGTGACCTCTGGCCCTAGACCTCTCCAACTAATGGAAATCTTCAGCCTATTTGATGACTGTACAGGTTTAGAGGCACAGCGTGGAAACAGGCCCTTTGGCCCACCGGGTCTGTGCTGACCAGCGATCCCCGCAAAATAACACTATCCTACACCCACTAGGGACAATTTTTACATTAACCAAGCCAGTTAACCTACAAACCTGTATGTCTTTGGAGTGTGGGAGGAAACCGAAGATCTCGGAGAAATGAACAAATGAATGAATACGTTTATTGGCCAAGTATTCACATACAAGGAATTTGCTTCGGTGCTCCGCCCGCAAGTGACAATATGACACACAGTGAGAAAAACCACGCAGGTCAGGGGGAGAACACACAAACACCGTACAGACAGCACCCGAGGTCGGGATCGAACCTGGGTCTCCGGCGCTGAAAGCGCTGTAAGGCAGCAACTCTACCGCTGCGAGAACATGGATAGAGACGTTTCAGGTCGGGACCTTTCCTCAGACTCAGGAGGAATCTTGACTCAATGTCGCCAATTCACATTCTCCAGAGATGCTGCCTGACCCGCTGAGTTACTCCAGCATCTTATATCCTTTTGTAAACCAGTCTTTGCAGTTCCTTGTCTCTTCAAAACGGTATGTGTGTTTTCGAGGGGGATGGCCACAGGGGATTCCTCCACATTCAACCTACTCCCTTAACCCTTCCTGGTGGTCATGCAGCTACTTTCTGCTTTGACCTTGGGCGTGAACACCTCACTGTAACTCCTCTCTATGGCACGCTCAGTCTCCCGGAGCTGAGCTTCAGTTCCAGCTACAGCTTCAGTTCCCTCACGCGGCCAGCCAGGAGCTAGGGTGGCACGGTGGCGCAGCGGTAGAGTTGCTGCCTTACAGCGCCAGAGACCCCGGTTCGATCCTGACTATGGGCGCTGTCTGTACGGAGTTTGTACGTTCTCCCTGTGACCTGCGTGGGTTTTCGCCGAGATCTTCGGTTTCCTCCCACACTCCAACGACGTACAGGTTTGTAGGTTAATTGGCTTGGAATAAATGTAAATTGTCCCTAGTGTGTGTAGGATGGTGTTAATGTGTGGGGATCGCTGATCGGTGCGGTGAGCTGCTGTTTCTGTGCTGTATCTCTAAACTAAACTAAACAACAGCTCGAGTTTCCCACAAGTTTCTCTTGACTTCCCACATCCTGCAGGAGGAGCAGGCCACTGCTCCATCTGCCATCCTTCCTTAGAACATAGAACAGCATCGCACAAGAACAGGCCCTTCGGCCCACATTATCCATGTTGTACGTGATGCCATGTTAAACTATTCTCCGCTGCCTGCACGTGATCCATGTCCCTCCACTCCCTGCATATCCACGCTCCTCTCTAAAACCCTCTTACATGCCCTTATTAGGTGTAATTCCACAACCGCCACCTGGTCTTAGAGTGATACAGAGTGGAAACAGGCCCTTCGGCCCAACTTGCCCACACCGGCCAACATGTCCCAGCTACACTAGTCCCACCTGCCCACGTTTGTCCAATATCCCTCCAAACTTGTCCTATCCATGTACCTGTCTAATTGTTTCGTAAACGTTGGGATGGTCCCAGCCTCAACTACCTCGTTCCATACACCCACCACCCTTTTGTGTTAAAAGGTTACCCTTCAGATTCCTATTAAATCTTTTCCCCTTCACCTTAAACCTATGTCCTCGATTCCCCTACTCTGGGCAAGAGACTCTGTGTATCTACCCGATTCAGGTATTTCTGTTAACATTCACTATCAGTGTAGTGTTCTACAAAGCCCACAGGATGGCAGCACAAGACCAAGAAAATGAAGTGAGGCAAACTTGAACCAGCATTGACAAGTCAATCCCAGTATAAAAATATATTCCAACTATTTACAGCACCTTAAGGGCCTGTCCCACTTGGCGATTTTTTTGGTGACCGCCGGAGTCATATCAGTGTCGCCAAAAGATTGTGAACATTTCAAAATCTAGTGGCGACAAAAATAAATGTTGCGACACTTGAGAAAACATCAAACGTCAACACGTCCCGTCACGCCGTGAATTTTTTGGTGACTTGATACGTCGGTCAACGATGCCGGCAGTCGCCGAGAAAAATCGCCAAGTGGGACAGCCCCTTAAAGGGACTGAATTGTTACCACAAATTAGACTTGTTTAGTTTAGAGATACAGTATAGAATCAGGCCCCACGGCCCACCAGGTCCACGTCGACCATCGATCACCCATACACTGGTTCTATCCCACACACTAGGGGCAATTTACAGAACCCAATTAACCTGCAAATCTGCACGTCTTTGGAGTGTGGGAGGAAACCGGAGCACCCGGAGAAAACCCACGCGGTCACGGGGAGAACGTACAAACTCCATACAGACAGCACCTGCAGTCAGGATCGAATCTGGGTCTCTGGCGCTGTGAGGCAGCAACTCAACCGTTGTGCCACTTTGCAACCCCACTGTGTCACTGTGTGACCGACCCCCTCATCTCCATGTTAAATTGACAGCCCCTCACTCTGAGACTCCACTAGTTACCTGTCGCCCACCAAAGCAAGTGTCCTCTCAGCATGTATCCTGAGCAGCATCCAAGTTCTTATTCGTGGTCACCAGATTTAAGATCACCACTCAATCTTCCAAAATCTGTGGAGAGCCAACTAATCATTTCTGGTAACGTCACCCTTCGGAGTCGCTCTGCTGAACCTTCTCTGCGCCGTTTCCAACACACGTATATCCTTCTTTAAATAAGGAGACCATAACATAGACCATATGTTATGTCATGTATGTCATGTTGTTACTTGCGGGCGGAGCATCACGGCAAATTCCTTGTATGTGAATACTTGGCCAATAAACGTACTTACTTAACTAAGGGCAGCCACGGTGGCGCAGCGGTAGAGGTGCCGCCTTACAGCGAATGCAGCGCCGGTGACCCGGGTTCGATCCCGACCACGGGTGCTGTCTGTACGGAGTTTGTACGTTCCCCCCGTGACCTGCGAGGGTTTTCTCCGAGATCTCTGACTCAGAGGGCGGTGGAGGCCAGTTCTCTGGATACTTTCAAGAGAGAGCTAGATAGGGCTTTTAAAGATAGCGGAGTCAGGGGATATGGGGAGAAGGCAGGAACGGGGTACTGATTGGGGATGACCAGCCATGATCACATTGAATGGCGGTGCTGGCTCGAAGGGCCGAATGGCCTACTCCTGCACCTATTATCTATCTTCGGTTTCCTCCCACATTCCAAAGACGTACAGGTATGTAGGCTAATTGGTTTGGTAAATGTAAAAATTGTCCCTAGTGTGTGTGTAGGACAGTGTTAATGTGCGGGGATCGCTGGTCGGTGCGGACCCGGTGGGCTGAAGGGTCAGTTTCCGTGCTGTATCTCTAAACTACATCTAAACGGAATCAATTTTCCAAGTGTGGTCTCAGCAAAGTCTGGTACAATCACAGCAAAATGTCTCAATAGACAATAGACAATAGACATTCGAGCCAGCTCCGTCATTCAATGTGATCATGGCTGATCATCCCCAATCAGTACCCCTTTCCTGCCTTCTCCCCATATCCCCTGACTCCGCTATTTCTCCATGAGTCTGGTGGGTCGAGCTTTCAGGCTTTAAGTATCTTCAGTCCAATCGGAGCGGGGAAGTGGTATGGCGGGTGTTTGATTATGTTGGCTGTTTTCGCGACACAGCTTGAAGTGTCGGTGGTGGGGAGTCCGGTCTGTGTGATGGACTGGGCTACACACTTGGCGGGGTGCGCACTGTTGCTCTGGGACAATATAAAATCATGTACAAAATTGTGTATAATATCATGAGAGGAATAGATCGGGTAGATGCACAGAGTCACTTGCCCAGAGTAGGGGAATCGAGGACCAGAGGTCATAGGTTTAAGGTGAAGGGGAAAATATTTAATAGGAATCTGAGGGGTAACTTTTTCACACAAAGGGTGGTGGGTGTATGGAACAAGCTGCCAGAGAGGTAGTTGAGGCTGGGACTATCCCAACATTTAAGAAACAGTTAGACAGGTAGGTGAGTGAATGCTGGGTGAATGGAACATTTAGACAGGCTCATGGATAAGACAGATTTGGAGGAATAAGTAAGTAAGTAAGTTTATTGGCCAAGTATTCACATACAAGGAATTTGCCTTGGTGCTCCGTCCACAAGTAACAACATGACACACAGTGACAGTTACGAATGACTCAGAAAACACTAAACATTAATAATAATGAAACATTAATGATAAAACACCATTGATCAAGCATTGTGAACCAACAAAAATATCAGATCAAAGGGAGGCTACAGATTTTTGGCTGTTGAGTAGAGCCTACGTGGGGAAGAAAACTGTTTTTATGTCTGGCTGTGGCAGCTTTGACAGTCCGGAGTCGCCTTCCAGAGGGAAGTGTATATGGGCCAAACGTGGGCAGGTGGGACTAGTGTAGATGGGACATGTTGGCCAGTATGGGCAAGTTGGGTCGAAGGGCCTGTTTCCACACTGTATCTCTCTATGACTCTGACTGCACTCAAGCCCCAGCCTCTGATGGTCATTCACTGGGTTTATATCTGCATCTTGTTTATTGCAGCAGTTCCTGCACCTCGCTCTGGAGGGACGGACTGATGGATGCCAACGCTGGAGTGTGGACGGACCCCAGGGGTCGCCCGCGGGCATCGGCCCCCGACCTGCGGCCCACGCCCCCCCCGAGTTACTACGATGCGGTGCGGGTGATGAAGGGCTTGGCCGGCAGTGACTCCGCCATTCACCACGGCCACAGTCACGGCTCCTACTGCGAGGCCCAGTACTACCAGATGACCGACGGCGGGCTGGCCGCCCCCTACCGCAGGCGAGGAGCGCTGGTGGACCACAGGGATGTCATCAAGGCTCACGAGGCCCACAAAATGCACAGCACTCCGCAGGCGAAGCGCAAGGAATGGGAGTAAGTCACGGTTTATACGGTCTACGGGCCATTTTCCTGCGCTGTCGTGGTCCCCGGTTAGGACGGGTTTCCTTCCACGGAAGCCTGCAAATCCCCGGATTTCTTTACCTCTTCAATCATTGTGCTTATTCAAGGCTGCAATTGATATTTATCGTTTTGTAGTTAGGAAATGTGGGTGGCACGGTGGCGCAGCGGTAGAGTTGCTGCCTTACAGCGCCAGAGACCCGGGTTCGATCCTGACTACGGGCGCTGTCTGTACGGAGTTTGTACGTTCTCCCCGTGACCTGCGTGGGTTTTATCCGAGATCTCCGGTTTCCTCCCACATGCTAAAGACGTACAGGTTTGTAGGTTAATTGGCTTGGTGTAAAATTCCTCTGGATACTTTAAAGAGAGAGCTAGATAGAGATAGCGGAGTCGGGAGATATAGGGAGCAGGCAGGAACGGGGCACTGATTGGGGATGATCAGCCATGATCACATTGAATGGCGGTGCTGGCTCGAAGGGCCGAATGGCCTACTCCTGCACCCATTGCCTATTGTCTAAATGAGATCAAACAGGACAGGTTGTCCTACTGCTTTAGGCTGTGCATGCCTTATGCAAGAGGAAGAGAGTCTATTGTCTAAATTGCCCCTAGTGTGTAGGATAGTGTTAGTGTTTGTGGGAATCACTGGTCGGCGCGGACACGATGGGCCGAAGGGCCTGTTTCAACGCTGTATCTCTAAACTAAATTAAACAAATCAGACAGTGATCAAGGAAATGTAGAATGGTTCATTGTTAGCTGAGAGGAAGGTGACACGGAGGCGTACAAACAGTAAAATTAATCAGGAGGACAGTGAAACTAGTCGTAGAACCAGCATGGGGGAGGGATGGAGAGGGGAAAGCAAGGGTTACTTGAAGTCAGAGAGATCAGTATTCATTCATAGAAACATAGAAACATAGAAAATAGGTGCAGGAGCAGGCCATTCGGCCCTTCGAGCCAGCACCGCCATTCATTGTGATCATGGCTGATCGTCCCCTATCTATAACCCGTGCCTGCCTTCTCCCCATATCCCGTGACTCCACTAGTCCCTAGAGCTCTATCCAACTCTCTCTTAAATCCATCCAGTGATTTGGCCTCCACTGCCCTCTGTGGCAGGGAATTCCACAAATTCACAACTCTCTGGGTGTAAACGTTTTTTCTCACCTCAGTCTTAAATGACCTCCCCTTTATTCTAAGGCTGTGGCCCCTGGTTCTGGACTCGCCCAACATTGGGAACATTTTTCCTGCATCTGGCTTGTCCAGTCCTTTTATAATTTTATATGTTTCTATAAGATCCCCTTTATTCTAAGAATTCTGTTGGTTTGTAAGAGAGATATGAGGTGCTGTCCCTTTAAACCTATCCTATCCATGCATCTGTCTAAATGCGTCTTAAACTGGAGGTGACGATCAGACTGCAAAAACTGCGGTGGCTGACTTGTAATTGCTGGTAAAATTGTGAATGACAGATTAAAGAACCGGGAAATACCATCGGATCGGCTCATTGCAAATGCTGCAACATTTCTGGGTGGGTGTAGGAGTGTCGGTCGGTGCATGGATGCATCTCCCAATGCTCTTCAACAGATGGGACACAGAGGGGAGAATGTTTGATAATCGGCAGATGAACAGAGAGCAGATCAGCAATTGGCCATGAGATGGCACTAAAGGTTGTTATATCGAGTCATAGTCACTGAGCGATGCAGTCTTTAAACAGGACCTTCGGCCCAACTTGCCCTCACCGGCCAACATGCCCCATCTACACTAGTCCCACCTGCCTACCTTTAGACAATAGACAATAGACAATAGACAATAGGTGCAGGAGTAGGCCATTCGGCCCTTCGAGCCAACACCGCCATTCAATGTGATCATGGCTGATCATCCCCAATCAGTACCCCGTTCCTGCCTTCTCCCCATATCCCCTGACTCCGCTATTTTTAAGAGCCCTATCTCGCTCTCTCTTGAAAGCATCCAGAGAACCGGCCTCCACTGCCCTCGGAGGCAGAGAATTCCACAGACTCACCATTCTCTGTGAAAAAAAGTGTTTCCTCGTCTCCGTTCTAAATGGATTACCCCTTATTCTTAAACTGTGTGGCCCCTGGTTCTGGACTCCCCCAACATCGGGAATATGTTTCCTGACTCTAGCGAGTCTAAACCCTTAATGATCTTATATGTTTCAATGAGATCGCCTCTCATCCTTCTAAACTCCAGAGTGTACAAGCCCAGCCGCTCCATTCTCTCAGCATCTCCCTCTAAACTAGTCCAATCCATGTACCTGTCTAAATGTTTCTTAACCGTTGCGATAGCACCTGCTATATGTACAGAGAACATTGATTAGTTTGAGTGTCAGGGGTTATGGGTGAAAGATGTAGGCGGGAAAGATAGCTCAGCCGTGATTGAATAACGGAGTAGATTTGATGGGCCGAATGGCCTAATTTTGCTTCTATCAATTCAATTCAATTCAATTCAATTCAAATTTAATGTCATTGCACAGATACAAGTATGGATACAACGAAATGCAGTTTAGTGTCAGTACGTAGTGATAGCAATGTTCAGATGAATACAGATAAATAAATACAGATGTTGGAATCTAATGAACATGAATTTTGTAAAAACGATATCAAGTCCCAGAGAGATACAACATGGCCCTTTATCCACACTGACCACCGACCACCACTTGACACTAATCCTACATTAATCCCAATTTTTATTCTCCTAATATTCTCTACAGCTCCCTCCACAGCTCATGAGGGGCAACGTGCAGTGACCAATTGCTCTCTAGAAGGACAACATGCGTGGGAGGGAACTGTAGATGCTGGTTTACACCAAATATAGACCGAAAAAGTGTGAGTTATCATGACTCCCTGGGGGGCTGTGGCCTCCTCCTCTCCTGTAACTATTCAGGGACCATTTGATAATGGCCTGAATGGTTTTGCTAGGTTAAATCCGGCTCGATGATTTTGGTGATGAGGACCCAGGGTGGCACAGCGGTAGAGTTGCTGCCTTAAGGGCCTGTCCCACTTGGGTGTCAATCGCGCGTGATTTACGCGCCATCATTTACGCGTCACGACGCACGTGATGCACGCATGGTGCGCATTAAGCGCGCATGTTGCGTGGTGACGTAGGCAGTGACACGCGTTCGCACGCACCGACTCAGGATTTTGGGATGTACAAAACCTTCGCCCGCCATCTGGGACAGGCCCTTTACAGCGGCAGAGACCTGGGTTCGATCCTGCCTATGGGTGCTGTCTGTACGGAGTTTGTACACTCTCCCTGCAACTGCGTGGGTTTTCTCCGGGTGCTCGGGTTTCCTCCCACACTCCAAGGACATACAGGTTTGTAGGTTAATTGTCTTTGGTAAAATTGTACATAGTGTGTAGGGTAGTGCTGGTGTACAGGGATCGGTGGGCCACAGGGCCTGTTTCCATGCTGTCGCTCTAAGGTCTAAAGACCAGTTAACCGACACACATGTCTCTGGGACGTGGCGGCAAATTGGAGCGTCTGGGGTGTGAGGGGAGACCCAAGCACTCACAGGTATGAACATTGACTTCTCCAATTTCAGGTAGTCCTTGCTTTCTCCCTCCTTTCCCTCCACTTCCCAGCTCTCCCACAGCCCACTGTCTCCGCCTCTTCCTTTCTTCTTCCCGCCCTCCCACTCCACATCAGTCTGAAGAAGGGTCTCGACCCGAAACGCCACCTATTCCTTCGCTCCCTAGATGCTGCCTCACCCGCTGAGTTTCTCCAGCATTTTTGTCTACCTTCGATTTTTCCAGCATCTGCAGTTCCTCCTTAAACACATAGAGAACATGCTCATCATACGTAAACCCAATCATCCCCGAGAAGATTGGGGGGGGTTGCAGAGGGGGAGGGCAATGGAAGGTTTCACACAGAGAGGTGAGGATTTTCTAACTGAGTCTGGGTCTGTGGAGGTCAGGAAGCAGGCAAGGAACGAGCAAACGGCATGGGAGAGGAACCACTCCAGCAATGCCCCTGATGGAGACGATGATGAGGATGTCCTGAGCCAAGTACCTCAGTCGTCTCGACAGAGGGTCTCGAGCCAAAACATCAGCATTGAGTCTGAAGAAGTGTCTCGGCCCAAAACGTCACCCATTCCTTCTCTCCAGAGATGCTGCCTGTCCCGCTGAGTTACTCCAGCATTTTGTGTCTATCTTCGATTTTTCCAGCATCTGCAGTTCCTTCCCACTCCTCAGTCGTTTACTGATTAGAGATGAAAGATGGTGCCGTCCCAAAATCTTTCACTTGGAAACATCCTACATGATGCGTTGGCCAGAATATTGCCTGGATTGGAGGGTTTCAGCGAGAGGGAGAGGTTGAACAGACTTGGAATGTTTTCTCTGGAATATCGGAGGTTGAGGTGGAGACTTGATAGAAGTCAATAAAATTATGAAAGGCATCAATAGGGTGGACAGTGAAAACCACCACCGCTGAAAGATGCCCAACCCAACCAAGGAACAGCTACCACCTGGTCACAGGTGCGACTGGACAACCTGGAAGCCCCTCAATAGGCTTCGTACAGGGATGGATGACCAATGTGGGCTATGCAGATGCGGCAGATGCAGAATGAATGACAATAAGTTTATTGGCCAAGTATTCACATACAAGGAATTTGCCTTGGTGCTCCGCCCACAAGTGACAACATGACACACAGTGACAGTTAGGAACGACACATAAAACATTAATCATTAATAATAAAACATTATCGATTAAACGTGTAAATTAAATATAATACCAGAGCTTTTTCTTCTTTCGTGTGGCGCGCACAGCCTAAAGCTGTTGGACAACTTGTTCTATTTGATCTTCCGTTTGTGCACGCCAGGTTGATTGCATTAGTCGAAACAGGGCGGGCCACGTGAAAGTTGCAATCTCCCACCCCAAATACCAGAGCAAAAGGAGGCTACACATGTTTGGTTATTGAGTAGAGCTACTACTCGTGGGGAAAAAAAGCTGTTTTTATGTCTGGCTGCGGCAGCTTTGACCGTACGGAGTCGCCTTCCAGAGGGAGGTGATTCAAAGAGTTTGTGAATGTGGAAGATCTGTACAATCCATGGCACACCTAGTAAGATGCCCACTTCTTGGTGAACAATGCTGCCCGGAGGATCCAGCAGTGGCAAACGAGAAGGCTGTCCACTGCGCTAGAGCCTGGCCGAACATTTGAAACATTGATGATGGACACGAAAGAAGAGGTAGACAGTCAGAACCTTTTTCCCACGATGGAACTGTCCAACACCAGAGGGCATAAGGCGGGAGGGGAAAAGTTTAAAGGAGATGTGTGGGGGAAGTTTTTTACGCAGTGCCTGGAACACATTGCCAGAGGTGGTGGAGGAGGCAGACACCAGAGTGACGTTTAAGAGGCTTTGAGAACGACACATGGAAGTGCAGGGACTAGAGGGATATGGATCACGTACAGGCAGGTGAGATTGGTTTCACTTGGCATCATGTCTGGTACAAACATGAATGACTCATTCCTGAGGCTGGTCGGCACGGACTTGGGGGTCAAAGGGCCTGTTTCCTCGCTGTATCTCCAAACTAAACTAAACTGTACCAAGACCAACACCAAGCTCTGGAACTCCCTCCCTAAACCGTGTGGCCTCTCATTCCTCCATGAGGAAGCTCCTTAAACCTCAGTCTTCCAACAAGCCATCTTCTCAACTATCTCCTTATGCTACATGATGGCCAATAGACAATGGACAACAGGTGCAGGAGGAGGCCATTCGGCCCTTCGAGCCAGCACCGCCATTCACTGTGATCATGGCTGATCATCCCCAATCAGTACCCCGTTCCTGCCTTCTCTCCATATCCCACAGTGGTGTGAAGCTATATTTGGAGCTGTTATCCCAAGGGAAGTGAAGGGGCTGTCCCACTTGGTGATTTTTTTCGGCAACTGTCGGCATCATTGACTGACGTATCTGGTCACCGAAAAAGTCGCGGCGTGACGACGTATTGACGTGCGGTGCCTCCTCAAGTGTCGCGACATTTTTTTTTGTCGCCGCTGGTTTTTGAAACGTTCAAAATCTTTCGCCGACCCTGATACGTCGGTCAACGGCGCTGGCAGTCGGCGAAAAAATCGGCAAGTGGGACAGGCCCTTTAGTGTGTGTGTGTGTGTCCAACTCTTGCCTTTCTCATTTACCACAATAGCTGTACTACAAAGTGAAACTGAAGCCGAACTCTGGGGAGGTGAATCAGTTGGAGTGGAGAAGTGTACACCTGGTTCTCTCATGTTTGTGGGATCCTCAATCAACAGTATTAGTACCCTGTCCCATGGTACGAGTTCATTCCAAGAGCTCTCCCGAGTTTGCCCTGATTCCAACTCGGAGATTTACGGTAATGGCCGCTCGCCGGTACTCGGGGCTCTCGTGGACATTTTTCATCATGTTGAAAAATATTCACGGGTCTTCCCGTGCTTACCTGCCGGTAGCGAGACTTCCCGAGTACCTGCCGTTAGCGAGACTTCCCGAGTACCTGCCGTTAGCGTTACGAGCCGCTAAGAGACGTCCCCCAGCTCCGACGTACCCGCTACGTTCATTCTCCGTGCTTACCACGAGTTTGATTTTTTTTTTTAACTCGGGAGAGCTCTTGGAATGAACTCGTACCGTGGGACAGGGCTATGGGTACCCTGCAATGTTACGGTAGCAGGCAGCCCACACTGATTGTTCTACCAGGAGACGGCCTGCAGTGGGCAACAGTCTTCATTCAGTGTTTGATTTATTCCTGGTATCGGAGCAGTGAGCTATCTGTAGGCATTTGTAACCACTGCAGCACAGAAAATGCAGCAGCAGTGAAGAGATACAGCGTGGAAACAGGCCCTTCGGCCCACCGAGTCCATGCTGGCCGTCCGTGGGTGGCACGGTGCGCAGCGGTAGAGTTGCTGCCTTACAGCACCAGAGACCCAGGTTCCACCCTGACCTCAGGTGCTAACTGTATGGAGTTTGTACGCTCTCCCTGTGACCATGTGGGTTTTCTCCGGGTGCTCCGGCTTCCGCCCACACTCTAAAGACGCGCAGGTTTCAAGGTTAATTGGCTTGGGTAAAATTGTAAAATGTCCCGAATGTGTTGGATAATGTTATCCAAGCTCCCTCCCTCTCTCACTCCCTCACTCTCTCCTCCCCCCTCCCTCTCTCCACCTCCCTCTCTGCCCCCTCCCTCCCCCCTCGCTCTCTCAATCCCTCCCTAACTCTCTCCTCTCTCTCCCCTCCCTGCCTCCCCCTCTCCCCCCCTCTCCCCCCTCCCTTTCTCCCCCTCCCTCTCATCCTCCCTTTCTCCCCCTCCCTCTCTCCCCCCTCTTTAGCCCCCTTTCCCCCTCTCTCCCCCC
This sequence comes from Okamejei kenojei, assembly GCA_035221665.1. Classification (NCBI taxonomy): domain Eukaryota; kingdom Metazoa; phylum Chordata; class Chondrichthyes; order Rajiformes; family Rajidae; genus Okamejei; species Okamejei kenojei. Next base: position 4,924,097 of record CM069166.1, read on the forward strand.
ATCTCCCCCTCCCTCTCTCCCTCCTCTCTCCCCCTCTCCCTCTCTCCCCATCCCTCTCTCCCATCCCTCTCTTCCCATCCCTCTCTCCCTCCCTCTCTCCCACCCCTCTCTCCCCCTCCTTCCCCCTCCCTCCCCTCTCTCCCACTCTCTCCCCCTCCCTCTCTCTCCCCTCCCTCCTCCTCCCTCTCTCACTCCCTCCCTAACTCTCTCTCCCCTCCCTGCCTTCCCCCTCTCTCCACCTCCCTTTCTCCCCCTCCCTCTCTCTCCCTTCCCTCTCCCCCCTCCCTCTTCCCCCCCTCTCTCCCCTTTCCCTTTCTCTCCCCCCTCTCTCCCCCTCCCTCTCTCTCCCCCCCCCCTCCCTCTCTCTCCCCACCCCCCTCCCTCTCCCCTCAATCCCTCTCTCCCCCCTCTGTCCTCTACTCCCTCCCCTCCCTCTCCTTCACTCCCTCATACCCCCCTTCTCTCTCTCCCTCCCCCCATCCGTTCCACGTTCCCTCTCTCCCCCTCTCTCCCTGTGTGTACAGCGCCCCTGCCTGTCCTCCCTGTAGCCCGTTCCCAGTGTGTGCCGTGCAGTGCAGTCTGTGCCTGCAATGCTCCAGCCCCTCGGTGACCAGCGCCAACCTAGCTCCTGCAACCTGCTACTGTTCGCATGGCAGTGCTCGCTGCCATCTGCTGTCAGCTGCTAATTACCTGCCGTGATGCAGGTCTACGCCAGGCAGGAAGCTCGACTTCACCGACTGCTTCATGCTTCACCGGAATGTGTGTCAGTGGGAATGCTCTGCTGCAGTGAAGCGCTGCAGCTCTGAAAATGATAACCTTGCCACGGCACTGCGATGCAGGGAACTGGCTCACGCTGCACAGGTTTTTACTTCAAAACCCTACATGGGTTTGTCATAGAGTCACAGAGTCGTACACCACGGAAACAGGCCCTTCAGGCCCAACCTGGCCACAGGGAGTTTAAGACGGAACTGCAGATGCTGGAAAATTGAAGGGAGACAAAAATGCTGGAGAAACTCAGCGGGTGCAGCAGCATCTATGGAGCGAAGGAGGTAGGCAACGTTTCGGGCCGAAACCCAAAGGGTTTTCGGCCCGAAACGTTGCCTATCTCCTGGCCACACGGGAGAACGTGCAAACTCTGCACAGAGGTCGGGATCGAGACTAGAATACTGTAGTTTGGGGCCGCAGCTCATAGAAACATAGAGACATAGAAAATAGGTGCAGGAGTAGGCCATTCGGCCCTTCGAGCCTGCACCGCCATTCAATATGATCATGGCTGATCATCCAACTCAGTATCCCGTACCTGCCTTCTCTCCATACCCCCTGATCCCTTTAGCCACAAGGGCCACATCTAACTCCCTCTTGAATATAGCCAATGAACTGGCCTCAACTACCTTCTGTGGCAGAGAATTCCCACTCTCTGTGTGAAAATGCCATCCCGGCACCACTGTAGACAATAGACTATAGTCGATAGGTGCAGGAGGAGGCCATTCGGCCCTTCGAGCCAGCACCGCCATTCAATGTGATCAAAGCTGATCATCCCCCAATCAGTACCCCGTTCCTGCCTTCTCCCCTTATCCCCTGACTCCGTTATCGTTTGTAGCGTTGGGGGTAATCGGATAAACTATGAGATTATCGTCAAAACAAAATCTCCGAGGCTGAATCCGAGTTGTGAGACAGCAGCTCCATGGGATTTATATAATCACGAGTTTAACATAACCAAACCAATATTGAGTTCCTGAGATTCATATGATCTAATTCATATTGTCAGAACTCTGGAAAAAAACCATAAAAAATAACACAGATGTTGAAAATCTGAAATAAAATCAGAGGGCACTGGGAAGTCTGGCACGGTGGCGCAGCGGTAGAGTTGCTGCCTCACAGCGCCAGAGACCCGGGTTCCAGGTGCTGTCAGTACGGAGTTTGCACGTTCTCCCCGTGACCCGGTGGGTCTGCTCCGGGCGCTCCGGTTTCCTCCCACTTTCCAAAGACGTGCGGGTTTGTAAGCTAATTGGATGTAAATTGCCTCTAGTGTGTGGAATGCGGATGTATGTGGGATGACATAGAACTAGTGACCGTTGGTCAGGGCGGACTCAGCGGGCCGAAGGGCCTGTTTCCACGCTCTATCTCTAAACTAAATGAAATACTCAGCAGGTTAGGCGGCTTGTGTGGAGGTGAATCAGAGTTAATGATGTGGATTGAAGATCCTTGTCAGAACGTTTTGGAAAAGGATCATTGATCTGAAATGTTAAAGGGCCTGTCCCACTTGCCGATTTTTACGGTGACTGCCAGCGTCATATCAGTGTCGCCAAAAGATTTTGAACATTTCAATAAAGACAATAGACAACTGGTGCAGGAGTAGGCCATTCGGCCCTTCGAGCCAGCACCGCCATTCAATGCGATCATGGCTGATTGTCCCCAATCAGTACCCCGTTCCTGCCTTCTCCCCATATCCCCTGACTCCGCTATCTTTAAGATCCCTATCTAGCTCTCTCTTGAAAGTATCCAGAGAACCGGCCTCCACCGCCCTCTGAGGCAGAGAGACGACAAAGAAGTGTTGCGACACTTGTAAAAACAACGCGCGTCAATACGTCGTCACGCCGCGTATTTTTCGGTGACCTGGTACGTCAGTCAATGATGCCGGCAGTCGCCGAAAATAATCGCCAAGTGGGACAGCCCCTTAACTTTGTTTCTCTCTTGACAGATTAAACACTTTTAATTGTGACGGGAATCCCCCTCTCACGCACAGATGTGTTGCTCAGCCCTTGATGGGACTTGAGGGAGAGTTTAGTTTAGTTTAGTTTAGTTTAGAGATACAGCGCGGAAACAGGCCCTTCGGCCCTCCGAGTCCACGCTGACCAGCGACCCCCGCACACTAACACTACCCTACACACACTAGGGACAATTTTATACTTACACCGAGCCAATTAACCTACAAACCTGCACTTGTTTGGAGTGTGGGAGGAAACCGAAGATCTCGGAGAAAAACCCACACAGGTCACGGGGAGAACGTGCAAACTCCGCCCAGAGAGCACCCGTGGTGAGGATCGAACCCGGGTCTCCGGCGCTGCGAGCGCTGTAAGGCAGCGACTCTTCCGCGCACCACCGTGCCGCCAAACACACGTGGGACAATTTACACTTTTACCGAGACAGTAAACCAGCAAACCTGTACGTCTTTGGAGTGCGGGAGGAAACCCGCGCGCATCACGGGGAAAACGTGCAAACTCCGTGCAGACAGCTCCTGTAGTCAGGATCGTGGGAGGAAACCAGGAGAAAACCCACGTGGTCCCAGGGAGAACGTACAAACTCTGCACATTCAGCGCCCGGAGTCGGGATTGAACCCGGGACCCTGGCACTGTAAGGGGGCAGCTCCACCGTGCCGGGCAGGGGAATGTTGCGTCCTTTGATCTGTCAGGAATTCCTGAAGGTCGATTGAAGAAAAGAAAATGTAGTTTTCACTGCGACTCTGCATGCTCTTCATGACTCTGAAAATAAAATAATGATTCACGTCTGGCACCTTTCACCAACATGCTAATTGTCCCACCTTCCAGGTGATTAAAAGTGCCAGCGAGGACATTCCGGGACAATAGTCTTTGATTCCTATTTGAAGCAGTGCAGAGAATTCGAGCTCCGTTCCGTGCTGCATGTATTAGGTCTCAGGTGGGGCAGCGCAGTGTCTTGGGGCACAGGGGTGGCACGGCAGCGCAGGGGTAGAGTTACTGCCTCACAGCGCCAGAGACCCGGGTTCCATCCTGACCACGGGCGCTGAGTGTACAGCGTTTGTGCGTTCTCCCTGTGACCGCGTGGGTTTTCTCTGGGTGCTCCGGTTTCCTCCCACACTCCAAAGACGTGCACATTTATAGCTGTTTTGGCTTCTGTACATTGTCCCCAGTGTGTAGGATAGAACGGGGTGATCGTTGGTCAGTGTGGGCCGAAGGGCCTGTTTCCATGTTGTATCTTTAAACTAAAGTAAGGGCTTCTCACCCTTACACCTCAGCGGAATCACACGCTTCATAATTGTTAGGAGCAGAATTAGGCCATTCAGCCCTTCAACCCCGTTCAATCATGGCTGATATATCGTTCCCTCTCAACCCTATTCTCCTGCCTTAACCCCCGTACTAATCAATAATCTATCTATCCCTGCCTTAAAAATATCCACTGGTTTGGCCTCCACAGCCCTCTGCGGCAAAGAATTTCCACAGATTCACCACCCTCTGACTAGTCGCTGTGTGGCAATGAGGGAAGAGATGATGATTGCTAACCATTGACCTGTAACTTTGACCCCCACATCACTCTCTTCCTATGCTGCCCGACCCATCATGTATTTTCTGTTTTGATGGATTTTTGTAATAGATGTGACACCAACTTGTGCTCAACAGAGAGAGAGTTTCAATGCCAATCAGGGGACAGAAATGGGATGACTTACAGCGCGGAAACAGGCCCTTCGGCCCGCTGAGTCCAGTCCGTACCGACCAGCGTGCTACACACACTGGGGATAATTTTCATTTACGCCAGGCCAGTTAACCTACAAACCTGCACGCCTTTGGAGTGCGGGAGGAGACCGAAGATCTCGGAGAAAACCCGCGCAGGTCACGGGGAGAGAGAACGTGCAAACTCCGTACGGGCAAGGACAAGTGGTCAGGATTGAACCCGGGTCTCCGGTGCTGTGAGGCAGCAACTCTACCGCTGCGCCTCTGGGCCGCCCCTTAGTGAGGAGGCTGGATTGTCCTCGCTGGTCTCCAGTGGTGCAGAGTTAGGGAGGGAAAGGGTTAACAGAACTACGATGAAGACAAGCTGTGCGCAGTTATCAATAATGGGCAGGGAGGATGCAAACAGGCTGACAAATGCTGCCGTATGACTGACTTACATTTCTGTAGGACCTGTGGCTTCCTCTCCAGGCAGCCTCAAAGCTCTTCCCTGCCCATGATGTGCTTGTGAAGTGTGGTCTTAGAAACATAGACAATAGGTGCAGGAGTAGGCCACTCGGCCCTTCGAGCCAGCGCCGCCATTCAATGTGATCATGGCTGATCATCCAGAATCAGTACCCCGTTCCTGCCTTCTCCCCATATCCCCTGATTCCCCAGTCTAAGAGCTGAATCTAACTCTCTCTCTCTCCGTCACTCTCTCAATGTAGAGAACACAGCCTGACATGTTTACACAGCAAGATCCCACAAATGACAGAGCGGTAATGGCCAGATACTCCGGTAGCATTACTGCCTCACATCGCCAGAGACCCTGGTTCGATCCTGACCTCAGGTGCTGCCTGAGTGTGGAGTTTGCACGCTCTCCCCGTGACAGCATTGGGTTTTCCCTGGCTGCTCCGGTTTCCTCCCACATCCCAAAGCTGTGCGGGTTTGTAGGTTAATTGGCCCTCTGTGAATTGCTCCCTAGTGTGTAGGATGTGAAATAGGGAGAATATAGAACACGTGGGTAGCCACAAAATGCTGGAGCAACTCAGCGGGACAGGCAGCATCTCTGGGGAGAAGGAATGGGTGATCCGAAACGCCTCCCATCCCTTCTCTCCAGAGATGCTGCCTGTCCCCCTGAGTTACTCCAGCATTTTGTGTCTGCCTTCGATTTTAACCAATATCTGCAGTTGTTTCTTACACATTTGGTCCTCTCCACTGAGAAATCTCCTCAAGGTATGTCTACTTTGAAGAAGTTCTCCTCCTCTCTCCGACTGTCCCCCTCTGTAATTTATCCTTCCCTCCGACTCTACATCCATGTCTTAACCCAGACCCGGGTCTGACGAAAGGTCTCGACCCGAAACGTCGACCATTCCTTCTCTCCAGAGACGCTGCCTGTCCCGCTGAGTTACTCCAGCATTTTGTGTCTGCCTTTGATTTAAACCGGCATCTGCAGTTCCTCCTTACACATAGAACAAGAGGGTGCAGATAGGGACAGGTTGGTGATATCTCCAATGCTTTGAGACGCTTGCAATGGGTGGTCCAGGTCTCCAAACTATTCTGGAAGCTGGAGATCGCTCTCCTCTGGACAATAATAGAGCCTCAGGTTTGAAGTCTTCAAGCCCTCTCGTCCTCTGAAGGCAAGACTGTGCTGGCACTCTGATCAATTTCAGTAACTGCACAGTCACAACTGCTCGTAAATGACCACTCAAAGTGTAATAACGACCGCTCCTCTCGCAGTGCACACTGAGCAATTAAATTGGCCAAGAAATGCTGAAGTCAGCGTTGCTAAATTATATTAAGCCACGATTTTATTTATTCATAATTTGAAAAGAAAATATGAATTCATATTTCTGCCGTAGCTGACAGGTCAGTTTCTTGGCACGACATTGAATCGGCAAAGCTCTGGGTCCTGTTTCTGAGATATGCTCAAATGGATGAGCTAAGCTCAATGAAAGGCTTGCACATCTATAGGAACTGTATGGTATCTCAAAGTGCAAAGAAATACTTCTGAAGTAGAGTCATCAAATTGAGCAGAGCAAGATTTTACTGACTGCAATGCGAGGGCAACCTGAATTGTATAAATCAGGTGAAAAAGGGCCCCGACCCGAAACGTCACCTATTCATTTTCCCCAGAGATGCTGCCAGACCCGCTGAGTTACTCCAGCACTGTGAGTCTTTTGTTAGAATAACTCGTTTGATTCGCTAATGTTTCGCCTCAGAATAATAGGATGATCCTTTAGGAAGGAGATGAGGAAGTTCTATAGTCAGAGGGTGGTGACTCTGTGGAATTCTTTGCCACAGAAGGCTGTGGGGGCCAAGTCAGTGGATATTTTTAAGGCAGAGAAAAATAGTTTCTTGATTAGTACGGGGTTATGGGGAGAAGGCAGGAGAATGGGGTTGAGGGGGAGAGTTAGATCAGCCATGATTGTATGGCAGTGTAAACATGATGGGCTGAATGGCCTAATTCTGGCCCTATCACTTATGAATGGTACGGGACCCTCTGACTTGTGCTAGCGTCTAACACTGTTCTGTCAGTACAGCTGCTGAACTTGTACCTGGCAGCTCCCTCTCGGAGAAGGGTCTCGACCTGTCACAGAAGTCTGAAGAAGGGTCTCGACCAGAAGCATCACCCATTCCTTCTCTCCAGAGCTGCTGCCTGTCCCGCTGAGTTACTCCAGCATTCTGTGTCTAGCTCCGTGTCAGAGTTGTGCACGTGAGGATGTTGTGTTCAGCTGCAATGCTTCCACTCTGGGGGCTGAGGGACTGGAAGTGTTCCGTACTCACGAGACCAGAGCTTCCCTCCAGGTGGGAAAATATGAGACACTTCTTGATTCCGTGCAGAATCCTGGAGGCAACACAACATCCCATCAGGTGAGCTACCTCTACAACCAACCAGTCATTCTTTTAGTGTCGGAAAGAACTGCAGATGCTGGTCTAAATCGAAGATAGACACACAAAATGCTGGAGTGACTCAGCGGGTCAGGCAGCATCTGTGGAAAACATGGATAGGTGGCGTTTCACAGAGTGCTGGAGTAACTCAGCGGGTCAGGCAGCATCTGTGGAGAACATGGATAGGTGATGTTTGGGTTCAGACCCGTGCGTGCGTGTGTGTGTGTGTGCACGCGTGAGTGAGTGTGTGCGTGTGTGAGTGTGTGTGTGTGTGCACGCGTGAATGTGTGTGTGTGTGTGTGCACGCGTGAGTGTGTGTGTGCGTGAGTGTGTGTGTGAGTGTGTGTGAGTGTGTGTGTGTGTGTCACGCGTGAGTGTGTGTGCACGCGTGAGTGTGTGTGTGTGTGTGTGTGTGTGTGTGTGCGCACGCGTGAGTGTGTGTGCACGCGTGAATGTGCGTGTGTGTGCGTGTGTGAGTGTGCACGTGTGAGTGTGTGTGTGTGCACGCGTGAGTGTGTGTGTGTGTGTGTTTGTGCAGTGTGTGTGTATGTGTGCAGTGTGGGAGTGGGGCCTAATGTTCGAGCGTCCAGCACTGATGCTCTAACTGCTCTCTTGTGGCTGATTTGTAGATCTAGATTTGTACAACTAGATGAGTTCTTCAGTAAGCTCAAGGGCCGATCCATAAACCAATGATGTGGTATTTATTGTACTGCAGTTTGATCTGCACTAATTGGCTGTTATGTTTCCCATATTGCGACCTTGACTCGAGCTGGAGCACTTCATTGACTTTGAGTCACACAGGATGGAAACAGGCCCTTTGGCCCATGCACTTGTTGGGATAGTACCTGGCTCAACGACCTCAGAGGCCAGTTAACCTACAAACTCATACATCTTTGGGATATGGGGGGAAACCGCAGCAACAAACTCAGTCAACACCAGATTTGGTCCGCCATAACTGAAATCCGTTATAAAGAGGTCCATTAAAACGAGGGTTTACTGTGTTTCAAAAACAAAATTATCAGGACATTATGGTACTGCCCTTTGAGAAAAGCTCAACAAAAGCTTTTGGGTTGGGAGATTGCAACCTTCACGTGGTTCGCAGTGTTTCGACGAATGCAATCAACCCGGCTTGTACAAGGAAATAAGATCAAAGGGAACAAGTTGACCTACAACTTTAGGCTGTGCACGCCACACGCAAGGAGTAGGACAAAAGCTTTTAGCTGTACCTCGCTACACGTGACAATAAACGTCACTGTAGAGACTTCCTTGGCTCGAATATACCCACTGTTTGTTCAACATTGCCATGATGACTCTGCTGCAAAAGTAATCAATTCCTTTGGGACATGCTGAGAGGAGCTGGAGCAAAGCCTCCATAACAAGAGGATTTCAGTAGAGAGGTTCTTCTGCAGTTGTACAGGGCTCTGGTGAGACCACATCTGGAGTATTGTGTACAGTTTTGGTCTCCTAATTTGAGGAAGGACATCCTTGTGATTGAGGCAGTGCAGCGTAGGTTCACGAGATTGATCCCTGGGATGGCGGGACTATCATATGAGGAAAGATTGAAAGGACCAGGCTTGTATTCACTGGAGTTTAGAAGGATGAGGGGGGATCTTATAGAAACATATAAAATTATAAAGGGACTGGACAAGCTAGATGCAGGAAAAATGTTCCCAATGTGGGGCGAGTCCAGAACCAGGGGCCACACAGTTTTAGAATAAAAGGGAGGTCATTTAAGACTGAGGTGAGAAAAAAGTTTTTCATCCAGAGAGTTGTGAATTTATGGAATTCCCTGCCACAGAGGGCAGTGGAGGCCAAGTCACTGGATGGATTTAAGAGAGAGTTGGATAGAGCTCTAGGGGCTAGTGGAGTCAAGGGATATGGGGAGAAGGCAGGCACGGGTTATTGATTGGGGACGATCAGCCGTGATCACAATGAATGGCGGTGCTGGCTCGAAGGGCCGAATGGCCTCCTCCTGCACCTATTGTCTATATTTCTATGTTTCTAAAGCAATTCATTTTATATTTAAAAATCAAATACATGCTGGAATTATGAAATAAAAGAAGAACTGCAATGAGTGAGGCAGCATCTGTGGGAAGAGATACGGAGTAAACGTTTCGGATTGGTGATTCATTTTTACGTTTTATATTTCTAATCATTTATTTTTTATTTATTTTCCCCCCCACTTATTTTCCAGCTTTTTTCTCCCTACTGCAATCGGTCTGAGGGAGGTTTCTGACCCAAAACGTTGTCCATCTATGCCCTCCACAGATACTGCCTGATCCGCGGAGTCATTCTAGCACTTTTACAGATGCAGCTCGGAAACAGGCCATTCGGCCCACTGGGCCCCTCCCGAACCAACATTCACCCATGCACTAGTTCTGTGCTACCCGCTAGGGACAATTTACAGACGCCACTCAACCTGCAAACCTGCACGTCCTTGGGATGTGGGCTGAAGCCGGAGCACCCGCAGAAAGCCCACGGGGTCACAGGGAGAACGTGCAAACTCTGTACAGACAGCACCCGAGGGCAGGATCGAACCCAAATCTCTAACGCTGTGAGGCAGCAACTCTAGCATTGTGTCATCGTTCCATCCTTTGTGTTTTACTCAATATTCCAGCATTTGCACTTCCTTGTGTTTCCATATTAACTGATTAACCATTTTGCTCCATAAACAGACATATATTCAGACTATCTTGCGTGGTGCCATTTGTATTTAACTTCTCCACATCAGCGGCTTGGCGATCGTTTCCCTGAACACCTCCGCTCAGTCTGTCTTAACCTACCTGATCTCCCGGTGGCCCAGCAGTTCGGCTCCCCCTCCCATTCCCAATCTGACCTCTCTGTCCTGGGCCTCCTCCATCGTCAGAGTGAGGCCCAGCGCAAATTGGAGGAACAGCCCCTCATATTTCGCTTGGGTAGTTAACACCCCAGCGGTATGAACATTGACTTCTCTAACTTCAGATAGCCCTTGCTTTCTCTCTCCATCCCCTCCCCCTTCCCTGTTCTCCCACTAGTCCTGCTGTCTCCGCCTTCATTCTATCTAAGGGGCAAAAGTTTAGGGGCAACATGAGGGGGAACTTCATTACTCAGAGAGTGGGAGCTGTGTGGAATGAGCTTCCAGTGGAAGTGGTGGAGGCAGGTTCGATTTTATCCTTTAAAAATAAATTGGATAGGTATATGGACGGGAATGGAATGGAGGGGTGTGGTCTGAGTGCAGGTAGATGGGACTAGGTGAGAGTAAGTGTTCGGCACGGACTAGAAGGGCCGAGATGGCCTGTGTCCGTGCTGTAATTGTTATATGGTTATATCTTTGTCCCCTCCCCTGACATCAGTCTGAAGCAAAGATAGTAGAGCTTCTATGATCTTTGGTTTGAAGGAGGGTCTCGACCCGAAACGTCGCCCCTTCCTTCTCTCGAGAGATGCTGCCTCACCCGCTGGATTACTCCAGCGTTTTGTGTATTTAACCTTGACCAGCTACTCGGGACTCTTGCTCAATGGGTGATTCAGAGGCAGGTACACTCACTCTGGCTGCATATCCTTTGTGCTGACATACTGCACATTGAGTTTCACAATGGAACATGACTCGAAGGTTCTGACTCAGAGGAGAAGGAGCTGCCAACTGATTCATGCCAACCAATAAATCTTAGTAGCAGTGCGTAGAACAACCTTACACTGTGACTAATATTGCCGGAAAAAATGGTCCAATTTGTCCAGCAATGAAGCCTTTATGAAATGCAATGCCCAGGTTGTAGACTTTCTGCCACACTGCGCCATGACCCGGGTTCGATCCTCGTCTCGGATGCCGTCTGTACGTGGAGTTTTCACGATCTTGATGTGACGGCTTGGGTTTTCTCCAGGTGCACCTGTCTCCTCCCACATCCCAAGGGCGTTTTGGCGTGTAGGTCAATTGGTCTCCGCAAACTGCCCCTAGCGCGTGTAGGGACTGGATGACAAAGCGGGATATCGTAGAACTAGCGAGAACAGGAGATCGGCACAAAAAGCTGGAGTAAACTCGGTGGGACAGGCAGCATCTCTGGGGGGAAGGAATGGGTGACCTTTCAGGTCCAGACCCTTCTTCAGACTGGAGATTGATGGTCAATGTGGACCCAGTGCGCCGAAGGGCATGTTTCCATCTCTTAACTAAACTAAATATGTTTGGGACCAATTGAACAGTTCACCTTTTTTTCCCATATTTCGGGCAAAGAACATTTTCCTGGGACAAAGTATTTATTCTGTCTTTTTGTTTGTTCATTGCTGGGGTATGGATGTCACTGGTAATGCACCATATATTGTCCATCCTTAGTTGCTCTTGAAACCAAGGAGGCCATTGACTCTGCCAGAATGGTGGTTCAGACCGATTGCCCTTTCTGAAGTACAGTAATAAACTGTACAAGTACCAGGTTTTACAATAACCTGGTATCTTTGCATTTACCATTCATAAGACCAACTTTAATAATAGATACAGTGGCTTGCAAAAGTATTCATACCCCTTGAACTTTTCCACATTTTGTCGCGTTACAACCACAAACGTAAATGTATTTTATTGGGATTTTATGTGATAGACCAACACAAAGTGGTGCATAATGGTGAAGTGGAAGGAAAATGATACATGGTTTCCAAATTTTATTACAAATAAAAAAACTGAACAGTGTGGCGTGCAAAAGTATTCAGCCCCCCTGAGTCAATACTTTGTAGAACCACCTTTCGCTGCAATTACAGCTGCAAGTCTTTTGGGGGTATGTCTCTACCAGCTTTGCACATCTAGAGACTGAAATTTTTGCCCATTCTTCTTTGCAAAATAGCTCAAGCTCAGTCAGATTGGATGGAGAGCGTCTGTGAACAGCAATTGTCAAGTCTTGCCAGAGATTCTCAATTGGATTTAGGTCTGGACTTTGACTGGGCCATTCTAACACATGAATATGCTTTGATCTAAACCATTCCATTGTAGCTCTGGCTGTATGTTTAGGGTCGTTGTCCTGTTGGAAGGTGAACCTCCGCCCCAGTCTCAAGTCTTTTGCAGACTCTAACAGGTTTTCTTCCAAGATTGCCCTGTATTTGGCTCCATCCATCTTCCCATCAACTCTGACCAGCTTCCCTGCCCCTGCTGAAGAAAAGCATCCCCACAGCATGATGCTGCCACCACCATGTTTCACAGTGGGGATGGTGTGTTCAGGGTGATGTGCAGTGAGTGTTAGTTTTCTGCCACACATAGCGTTTTGCATTTAGGCCAAAAACTTCAATTTTGGTCTCATCAGACCAGAGCACCTTCCACCACATGTTTGCTGTGTCCCCCACATGGCTTGTGGCAAACTGCAAATGGGACTTCTTATGGCTTTGTTTCAACAATGGTTTTCTTCTTGCCACTCTTCCATAAAGACCCGATTTGTGGAGTGCACGACTAATAGTTGTCCTGTGGACAGATTCTCCCACCTGAGCTGTGGATCTCTGCAGCTCCTCCAGAGTTACCATGGGCCTCTTGGCTGCTTCTCTGATCAATGCTCTCCTTGCCCGGCCTGTCAGTTTAGGTGGACGGCCATGTCTTGGTAGGTTTGCAATTGTGCCATACTCTTTCCATTTTTGGATGATGGATTGAACAGTGCTCCATGAGATGTTCAAAGCTTGGGATATTTTTTTATAACCTAACCCTGCTTTAAACTTCTCCACAACTTTATCCCTGACCTGTCTGGTGTGTTCCTTGGGCTTCACTATGCCCAAGGAACATTGTTTGTTCACTAATGTTCTCTAACAAACCTCTAAGACCGTCACAGAACAACTGTATTTATACTGAGATTAGATTACACATAAGTGGATTCTATTTACTAATTAGGTAACTTCTGAAGGCAATTTGTTGCACTGGATTTTATTTAGGGGTATCAGAATAAAGGGGGCTGAATACTTTTGCATGCCACACTTTTCAGTTTTTTATTTATAAAAAAATTTGAAAACCATGTATCATTTTCCTTCCACTTCACAATTTTGCGCCACTTTGTGTTGGTCTATCACATAAAATCCCAATAAAATACATTTACGTTTGTGGTTGTAACGTGACAAAATGTGGAAAAGTTCAAGGGGTATGAATACTTTTGCAAGCCACTGTATATTTGGGGTGGCCCGGTGGTGCAGCAGTAGAGTTGCTGCTTTATAACCCCAGAGACCCACGTTCGATCCTGACTATGGGCACTGTCTGTATGGAGTTTGTACTTTCTCCCTGTGATCGTGTGGGTTTTTCCGGGTGCTCTGGTTTTCTCCCACACTCCAAAAGCGTACTGCTTTGTAGGTTAATTGGCTTCTGTACATTTTTAATTTCTCCTAGCGTGTAGCATAGTGTTAGTGTACGGGGTGCTCGGGGGTGGACAACAGGACCTGTTTCCGTGCTGTATCTCTAAAGTTCTCATGTGGCTTCAAGTGACGTTTTCTAAAAAGAGCCCTTCTTCAGTCAGCTTGCGTCTCTATTCAAGACATCAGAAAAACGTTACAGCTCCGTTCAAAGTTACAATGTAGGAAAAAGCAGCCAAACAGGCAATTGTAGCTTTCCATAAACCGACACGGACGATATAATTGACACAAAATGCTGGAGTAACTCAGCGGGACAGGCAGCATCTCTGGAGAGAAGGAATGGGTGACGTTTCGGGTCGACACCCTTCTTCAGACCAAGCATCTCTGGGGAATATGGATAAGTGATGTTTTGGGTTGACAAACAAGAACTTAAATTGTTCAAACTCTTGTTCAGCCCAGATTCTGTTTTTCTTTTTATTTTTCTCTCTTTTCTCTGTTTCTTCTTTAGTTTAGGGGGGTTTTGTTTTTTCATTTTTTCTCTTTTTTTCTCTTTTATTTCTCTTCGTTTTATCTTTTTGTTTTTATTCATATAAGTTCTCTTTTAAACCCTGAACTATATTTACATAGAGACCGGGAGGTCTATATTCAATGTGTATTTTGACACTGGACTCATATTTAGGTTATACCTGCCATTAATGTAATCCTGATCCCTATGTATCAATATCCCTGTTATGCTTACCATTATAATTTTGTTCTTTTCTTTTTGCTTTTGAAAAAAACGAATAAAAAGATTTGGGTCTAGACCCGAAACGTCGCCTATCTCCTTCGCTCCTTAGATGCTGCTGCACCCGCTGAGTTTCTCCAGCCTTTTGCGTTCCCTTAAAAGAAAGAAAGATGTTTTGGGTCAGAACCCACCATCACCTATCCGTGTTCTCCATAGATGCTGCCAGACCCGCTGAGTTACTCCAGCACTTTGTGCCCTTTTTGTGTAAACCAGCATCTGCAGTTCCTCCTTTTCACCGGCATGTTTTTGTTCAGTTAAAGGTGCTTTGGAAATGGCAGTTGTTGTAGCTTGATGAGTTCATATGACCAGAGAAGATAATTTTCAACTCATCAACTGCATCCATCTGGTGAGAATGTATAGGGACTGGCGATTTTTTCTGCCCAGCTCCATGAGGCTGCCAATCAGTGGTATTTTCTGAATATATTTACACATTGCCTTCATGGCTGCCAGGTATCAGACAGAGACTTCCCATTTCCCTTTGGGACCCCGTGGCGTAGGCAAGAGTTTAACGTTCCACCGGCCAGAGCTGATTTAGGCTCAAATCCCACGGGGGACTAAAAATGTCACAACCCATCAGTGTTTACAGAACATTGGGCTGGCCCCCATCAAATCAGAATCCCATATCACTTAAATATTTGATGTCTATTTAGACCATACTTTAAACATTGGAGATACAGCGTAGAAACAGGCCCTTCGGCCCACCTAGTCCGTGCCGACCCCATACACTGGCACCATCCAACACACTCTAGGGAAGATTTCCAATTTTACCTAAGCTAATTAACCCGCAAACCTGCACGTCTTTGGAGTGTGGGAGGGACCGCAGATGTTGGTTTACAAACAAAAAAAGGGACATAAAATGCTGGGGTAACTCCGCGAGTCAGGCAGCGTCCCTGGAGAACATGGAGAGGTGATGTTTCCGATCGGGACTCTTCTTCAGACAGTCTGTAGATCCCTTTCAGTCTGAAGAAGGCTGCACCAAGCTTCAGTGAGTCCCTGAAATCCAGGAACTGTTTAATTGGAAATCAATGTGGGACACAAAGAGCAGGGGTTATCGATGAATAGAATAAGGGGGTTAGCATGTGGGTTAGGACAAGTAGTTCTAAATGACCACTGAGGCGATTTTTTAGGCAACTGCAGGCGACCAGTTTGTCGCCACTTGTTCGCCGGTAGTCCCCGGGAGTCGTCTCCTCCGTCGCGCAGAAAGTCGTAGCGTCTTTCTGCTCGCCGCTAAATTTTTAACGTTTGACGCCAATGAGCGTAGCTTGACTTCTCCTGACGTAGGTTGTCGACCATGACAGTCGCCGGCAGTTGCCGAAAAAATTGGCAAGTGGGACAGGCCCATAACCAATGCATAGAAGACAAGGAGTGAAGTCAGATAGGTGTGGTCATGTCTGGGTGTAATGAGCACTAGAAAGATACAAGCATGTCCTCCTCTGTCAGCGTGCAGCTGGTGGAGCTGCTGCCTCACAGAGCTAGAGACCCGGGTTCGGTCCTGACCTCGGGTGCTGACTTTGTGGAGTTTGCACGTTCTCCCTGTAGGTTTCCTCCGGTTTCCTCCTAGACATGCGGGTTTGCAGGTTAATTGGTCCGTGTAAAGTTTCCCAGAGTGCATCGGAAATGGATGAGGAAGTGGGATAACATAGAACTAACGTGAACGGGTTGGCACGGACTCAGTGGGCTGAAGGGCCTTTTTCCGTGCTGTATCGCTGAACTAAACTAAATTGTGGGAAACTCTACACATAGATTGGCCATTGGTATGTATCTATTTTTCATGGCAATGCTGAATGAATTAAGCCTAATGTCTTCCCTCTGTGCTCCAGTCCACATCATTTGCCTGCAGGCCAGCATTGAAAAATGGACTTCAGAACTGATAGCTTCTCATGGCTATGAATCTTGTGTTGAGCACCATGGTTGATTAGGGAATGGCTAAGTAAAAAAAACACAAAGTGCTGGAGTAACTCGATGGGTCAGGCTGCATCCTCGAGAACGTGGATAGGTGACGTTTTCAGGTCGGGATCCTTCTGCAGACATATCTTTCAGGATTTTAAATGGGGGAGAAATTCCACATTTTAGGTGGAAGGAACTCCGGGAACTTTATAGTTTAGAGATACAGCGTGCAAATGAGCCCTTTTGCCCATCGAGTTCACACTGAGAGAATGGAGCGGCCGGCCTTGTACACTCTGGAGTTTAGAAGGATGAGAGGAGATCTCATTGAAACATATAAGATTGTTAAGGGCTTGGACACGCTAGAGGCAGGAAACATGTTCCCGATGTTGGGGGAGTCCAGAACCAGGGGCCACGGTTTAAGAATAAAGAGTAAGCCATTTAGAACGGAGACGAGGAAACACTTTTTCTCACAGAGAGTTGTGAGTCTGTGGAATTCTCTGCCTCAGAGGGCTGTGGAGGCCGGTTCTCTGGATGCTTTCAAGAGAGAGCTAGATAGGGCTCTTAAAGATAGCGGAGTCAGGGGATATGGGGAGAAGGCAGGAACGGGGTACTGATTGGGGATGATCAGCCATGATCACATTGAATGGCGGTGCTGGCTCAAAGGGCTGAATGGCCTACTCCTGCACCTATTGTCCATTGTCTATTGACCACTGTTGTATGTTGGACCACTTTTGCTTCCTTCACACCAGGGGACATTTACAGAAGACAATTAACCCACAAAGATATATTTATTTAAAACATTGGAGGAAACTGGAGCATCTGGAGAAAACCCTCGTGGTCACAGGGAGAACGTACAAACTCTGCACGGACAGTACCCGCAGTCAGGATCGAACCCGGGTCTCTACCGCTCCGTCACCATGCCTTAGCTTTTGGCCATTTTATATATTAGTTGCTTAAATTTATAATTAGTTGCAGAAACAAGCGGGCAACTACATTTTGGAATTTGGAGTACTTTGGTGAGCTGGCTAACCGGATGCAAAAGTTAGACACAAAAAGCTGGAGTAACTCAGCGGGACAGGCAGCGTCTCTGGAGAGAAGGAATGGGTGACGTTTCGGGCCGAGACCCTTCTTCAGACTAGGATAACTGGATACAAAAATGGCTTGAGCTGGAGGAGTTAGAGGGTGGTAGTGGGGGATTATTTTTCAGATCAGAGGCCTGTGATGAGTGGTGTGCCACTGGGATTGATGGTGGGGCCTCTGATATTTATTATCTTTGCATCGAATTGGATGAGAATGTAATTGGCATGGTTCGTAGATACATGTTCTTTTTGTGTTTTTTAAAATGTAAATTAATTTTATTTTATTTATTATTTTATTTTATTTATTTAGAGATACAGCAGGGAAACAGGCCCTACGGCCCACGGAGTCCGCACCGACTAGCGATCCCCGCACACATTAACACTAACCTACACGCACACACTAGGGACAATTTACAACTATACCAAGCCAATTAGCCTACAAACCTGTACGTCTTTGGAGTGCGGGAGGAAACGGAGGATCCCAGAGAAAGCCCACGCAGGTCACGGGGAGAACGTGCAAACTCCGTACAGACAGCACCCGTGGTCAGGATTGAACCTGTAACGCAGTAACTCTTTTTTTTTTTTTTTTTTTTTGTAAAATATTTTTATTAGAAGTAATTACATATTAAGAAGAAATATAAAATCCTATAAAGGTAACTCTCCCGCTGCGCCACCGTGTCAACACAACATCCTTGGCATGTTAGAGGATGGCACCAAAATTGGTGGAATAACGGACAGTGAAGAAGATGATTTAAGATTGCAACAGGATCGAGATCAATTGGGAAAGTGGGCTATAGAATGGAACTTAACTCTGCTGAGTGTGGATTGTTGCCTTTTGGTTGGTTAAACCAGGGCAGGATTTATGTAGAGAAGGACAGGGCCCTTGAGAGAGATTGTGGATCAGAGAGAGAAACACACAGGGTACAAATACTGAGTTCCCTGAAAGTGGTGACACAGGTAGACAGGGTGACGAACAAGGTGTTTGGCATCCTTGCCTTCATCAGTCAGGGCGCTGAATACAAGAGCTTCAACTGTAAAAGATGTTGGTGAGAGTGAGACCACACTTGGAGTGTTATTTTGTAGCAAGGAACTGCAGATGCTGGTTTAAGCCGAAGATAGGCACGAAATGCTGGAGTAACTCAGCGGGACAGGCATCATCTCTGGAGGGAAGGAATGGGTGACGTGTCGGGTCGAGACCCTTCTACAGTCTGAAGAAGGGTGTCGACCCAAAACATCACCCATTCCTTCTCTCCAGAGATGTTGCCTGTCTGAAGAAGGGTTTCGGCCCGAAACGTTGCCTATTTCCTTCGCTCCATAGATGCTGCCGCACCCGCTGAGTTTCTCCAGCACTTTTGTCTACCTTCGATTTTCCAGCATCTGCAGTTCCTTCTTAAACATATTGCCTGTCCTGCTGAGTAACTCCAGTATTTTGTGTCGATCTTGGAGTATTATTGCTTCCAGAACTGGTTAGTTATCTTGCTACAGGAAGGTTGGCATTAACGTGGAAAGATTGCCAAAAATACTCACTAGGATGTTACAAGAACTGAAGGGCTTGAGTTAAAAGGAGAATAGAGTGAGGCATTTTTACCTGGTGCAAGGGTGACAGGTGACTGTATAGAGGTGTACAAATTTGTTCTAATAGCCCTGTCCCACGATGCGAGTTCATTCCAAGAGCTCTCCCGAGTTTAAAGATCAAACTCGTGGTAAGCACGGAGAACTAACGTAGCGGGTACGTTGGAGCTCGGGGACGTCTCTTAGCGGCTCGTAACGCTAACGGCAGGTACTCGGGAAGACTCGCTAACGGCAGGTAAGCTCGGGAAGACGCGCGGAGATTTTTTCAACATGTTGAAAAATGTCCACGAGAGCCCCGAGTACCGACGAGCGGCCATTACCGTAAATCTCCGAGTTCGAATCAGGGCAAACACGGGAGAGCTCTTGGAATGAACTCGTACCGTGGGACAGGGGTTTAAGTCACAGGCTTTTTCCCAGGGTAGACAAGTCTAAAACTGCAGCGATTTAGATTTAAGGTGAGAATGAAAAGATTTAAAGGGGAACTGTGAGAGGCAACGTTCACACACAGAGGGTGGCTGGTTTGTGGAACGAGCTGCCAGAGGAACTGGTATATGTAGGATCAAATACAATGTTGAAAACCTATTTGCAGATAAACAAATAGAAAGGTTTAGAGGGATATGAGGCAAACGCAGGCAAAGGGGACGAACTGAGGAAGGCAACTGCAGTGTCAAAGAGCCTGTTTCCACGCTATGTAGAGACATAGACAATAGGTGCAGGAGGAGGCCATTCAGCCCTTCGAGACAGCACCTCCATTCAATATGATTATGGCTGATCATCCAAAATCAGTACCCCGTTCCTGCATTTTCCCCATATCCCTTGATTCCGTTAGCCCTAAGAGCTAAATCTAAATCTCTCTTAAAAACATCCATTGAATTGGCCTCCACTGCCTTCTGTGGCAGAGAATTCCACAGATTCACAACTCTCTGGGTGAAAAAGATTTTCCTCATCTCTGTCCTCAATGGCCGACCCCTTATTCTTAAACTGTGACCCCTGGTTCTGGACTCCCCCAACATGGGCATCATGGGGGATTATATCATACACATAACTGTATGACTCTTATGTTCCTGGTTACTCAATGTAAAGACAACTTAAATAGAGGATGCATACTGTCCATGGAGTGATCTTTCTTGGAAAACAGTAGAAGAATTTAGAAATGATGATCCAAAATTGATTGATTAGTATGGGTGTCAGGGGTTATGGGGCGAAGGCAGGAGAGTGGAGTTAGGAGGGAGAGATAGATTAGCCACGATTGAATAGCAGAGTAGACTTGATGGGCCGAATGGCCTAATTCTAATGACATGAAAAACCGCAGGTGCTAATAACCTGAAACAAAAATAGAAAATGTCGGAAACACTTAAAGGTCGGGCTGCATCTTATTTTATTAGAGATAGGGCATGGAAACAGGCCCTTCGGCCCACTGAATTCATGCCGACATTCCATGCTTACACACGCAGTCGCACTATTTATAGACAATAGACAATAGGTGCCGGAGTAGGCCATTCGGCCCTTCGAGCCAGCACCGCCATTCACTGTGATCGTGGCTGATCATCCCCAATCAGTGACCCCGTCCCTGCCTTCTCCCCATATGTTATCCCACTTTCCAGGTTTCGATGCTATCCCACTTTCTCATCCACTTTCCCACCCACACACTAAGGACAGTTTATAGAGGCCCATTAACCTACAAACCCTGCCAGTCTTTGAGATGTGGGAGAAAAACCAGAGCACCCCGGAGGAAACGCACACTCGGTCGCAGGGAGAACGTGCAAACTCCACAAAGACAGCACCCGTGCTCAGGATCGAACCCGAGTCCCTGGCGCTGTGAGGCAACTTCTTCACCAGCTGTGCTGCCCTCTGAGGAGAGAAACGGGGTTGGAATTCTGAACTGGTGTGGGGGTTTTTAATGAGAATCTCTGTGTAGATATTTCTGTTTCAAATTGCCAGCATTGTCACTATCTTTTGGATTTTCATTCACTGTTGTAGCGAATTTGGAAGCAATTTATGCAGAGAAATCTCTCACAAACATCAAAGTGATAATGACCAGAGTACTTTTTTTTAATAATAAATAGATACCTATTGCCACTTCCTGAAAGTTATTCAAAAGATTATGTTTTACCTCAAGAAAGAGTATGTTTTACCTGAAGAAAGAGTCATCCACCTCGCAAAGCAACTCAAGAAAAAGCTGGCATCTCCAGAGCTTTGAAGAAGGGTCTCGACCCGAAACGTTGCCTATTTCCTTCGCTCCACAGATGCTGCTGCACCCGCTGAGTTTCTCCAGCACTTTTGTCTACCTTCCATTTTCCAGCATCTGCAGTTCCTTCTTAAACATCTCCAGAGCTTTGTTGGTTTATTTGTCCACAGAGGCTGCCTGCTGAATGTTGGAAGTGTTTAGCCTAATCTAGAGATACAGCACTGAAACAGGCCATTCGGCCCATCGAGTCCGTACCGACTAGCGATCCCCACACATTAACCCTACACACACACACACTAGGGACAATGTTACATTTATACAATTATACCAAGCCAATTAACCTCCAAACCTGTACGTCTTTGGAGTGTCGGAGGGAACAGAAGATAGATACGATATAACTTAATTTTTCACAGGAGGGAAATTGATCTGTTAACAGTCATAAAAAACAAAAAATCCATTAAACATGAAATTAAATTGATGAATGGCAAGGCTTGGGGGATGTGCAAAGATTGGTAGGGGAGGGGAGTCAGTCTCAGTCTACCCCACGGCAGGAGGGGGAGGGGTTGTACAGTTTGATAGCCACAGGGAAGAAGGATCTCCTGTGGCGTTCCGTGCTGCATCTTGGTGGAACCAGTCTGTGGCTGAAGGTGCTCCTCAGGTTGGCTATTGTGTCGTGGAGGGGGTGAGCTGTATTGCCCAGGATGCTCTGCAGTTTGAGGAGCATCCTCCCCTCCAAGACCAACTCCGCCCTCGGGACGGAACCAGCCTTCCTGTTGATCCCATTGGCGTCCGCTGCCTTCGCCCTGCTGCCCCAGCACACGGCAGCGAAGAAGATGGATCTTGGAGAAAACCCACGCAGGTCACGGGGAGACAGCACCCGTAGTCAGGATCGAACCCAGGTCTCTGGCGCTGTAAGGCAGGCAGCAGCTCTACCGCTGTGCCACACGTTTTCTGTTTATGTGACCTACAATACAGCTGCTCCTCGACCTCCGTTACGAACCATTGTAAATCGAAGAAATCGTAAGTGGAAAATGTAATACAATTAGATCACGGGACCGGAGGTGACGTGAAGCTCGCAGCCGTTGCCAAACATTTTCACCATCGTACAGTCGGAATATCGTAAGTGCGAGCATCGTAAATCGGGGAGCATCTGTTGTGGCAACCTTCAAAAGTACACTTCACGAGTGGCCCGGTGGTGGGGCTGGCAGAGCTACAGTGTCACAGCAGGAGATACCTGGGTTCCCCCCTGACCTAGGGTGCTGCCTGTGTCTGGTCAGCACGCAACAAGAGCTTTTCACCGGACCTCAGTGCTTGGGGCAATAAACTGAACCTGAACTGAAACCTGAGGGTGCACGTCCTCCCCGTGACCTGCGTGCGTTTTCTCCGGTTTCCTCCCACATCCCAAAGACGTGCAGGTTTGTAGGTGAATTGGCCCTTTGCAAATTGCCCCTAATGGGCTGGCAGTCATTCTGAAAGTGGGATAACATAGAACTAGGGCACACAAAATGCTGGAGAAACTCAGCGGGTGCAGCAGCATCTATGGAGCAAAGGAGATCGGCAACGCTTTCGGGCCGAAACCCTTCTTCAGACGCCCTCACCTATAACATAGAACTAGTATGATTTGGTGATCGATGGTCGGCATGGACTTGGTGGGCTGAAGGGCCTGTTTCCATGCTGTATCTCTAAACAACCCAATAGAATAAACACTGGTTTCTCCAGGTTTAAGTAACACCCTTTGCCTGGGATGGCGGGACTGACAGATGCTGAAAGAATGAATCAACTAGGCTTATAGTCACAGGAATTTGGAACGATGAGAGGGAATCTTATAGAAACACATTAAATTCTTAAGGGAGTAGATAAGCCAGATGCAGGAAAAATGTTCCACATGTTGGGAGAGTTCAGAACCAGGGGTCACAGTTTAAGAATAAGGGGTAGGCCATTTAGGACTGAGATGAGGAAAACTTTTTTCAGCCAGAGAGTTGTGAATGCACAATAGACAATAGGTGCAGGAGTAGGCCATTCGGCCCTTCGAGCCAGCAGACATTCAATGTGATCATGGCTGATCATCCCCAATCAGTTGAATTCTCTGCCACAGAAGGCAGCGGAGGCCAATTCACTGGATGTTTTCGAGAGAGAGTTAGATAGAGCTCTTAGGGCTAATGGAATCAAGGGATATGGAGAGAAAGCAGGAACGGGGTACTGATTCTGCATGATCAGCCATGGTGATATTGAATGGCGGTGCTGGCTCGAAGGGCCGAATGGCCTACTCCTGCACCTATTGTCTATGTTTGTTTCTTTCCTGTCACCCCCCACCCAGATGTGCATCCTGCCCCTCTCTGCCCCCCTCCCTCCCTGTGGCTTTACAAGTCATCCCCCTCTCCTCATCTGATGCCCTTTTGTCTTATTTTCATCTCCAGCCTTTCTCCACCCATTTGCCGATCAAAACTCCCTCACCTATAGAAACCTATCGCTCATAGAAACATAGAAATTAGGTGCAGGAGTAGGCCATTCAGCCCTTCGAGCCTGCACCGCCATTCAATATGATCATGGCTGATCATCCAACTCAGTATCCCGTACCTGCCTTTTCTCCATACCCTCTGATCCCTTAGCCACAAGGGCCACATCCAACTCACTCTTAAATATAGCCAATGAACTGGCCTCAACTACCCTCTGTGGCAGAGAGTTCCAGAGACTCAGCACTCTCTGTGTGAAAAAAGTCTTTCTCATCCCTCGGTCTTAAAGGATTTCCCCCTTATCCTTAAGCTGTGACCCCTTGTCTATATCCACCTATCGCTCAGAGAAGGGTCTCGCCCTGAAACGTCACCTCTTCCTTTCTCTCCGGAGATGCTGCCGGTCCCGCTGAGTTACTCCGGCACTTTGTGTCTATCTTTGGGTGTAAACCAGCATCTGGCGTTCCTTCCACCACCTATCCATCGCTTGCCAGGTCATTGTCCGCCCCCCACATTTACAGTCTCCTCCCCCCTGCTACAATCAATCTGAAGAAGGGTCCCGACCCGAAACGTCGTCTGTCCAAATCCCACCACAGATGCTGCCCGGCCCGCTGCGTTCCTCCAGCACTTTTGGGTTTAGCTCATGATTCCAGCATCTGCAGTTCCTTGAGTCTTGAAAAGCTTCATTCCATTGGTGCCTAAGGGCTTGGGCCACTTTGTGGGCAGGCGCGACAGAAATGCACATCAGTCCGGAGTGGCTTCCGGGAGAGGGGAGGGAGGGGGATGGGGGTCAGGGAGGGAGGGGGATGGGGGTCAGGGAGAGCTGAACCAAATGTCAATACAAAGGAATGAAAGGACTTTGAATGGATTGGTAGAATGTGGGTCAATAGAATGTCAAAAGAGTTAACAATCCAGTATGGCTTTTGACATAGTGTTGCCTATTTACTTCCCAACCAAATTGATGCCCAGGTTAAAATCCAATTCTGCCCCAAATCTTAGGAGGGGGAATAAAGATACTCAAGATTTTTTTTTACAATATAAAATCTAGGGTTTGGTTGCTTATTGGATGGGAAGAGTCACGAGGGGAGTGTTACGCTGTATGCAGTTGGTTGGTGTATAAATCTGATCAGATGTTCCTTCCATTGCTTTCTCGTTGCCAGTAGCTCCGGCGTTTGCACCTTAGATTGCATTGCATCTGATTAATATAGATAGGTTAAGGGGGGGAGAGAGAGAGAAAGGGGGGGGTGGGCAAAATGTGCGTTGCCACGACGTCTGGAGCAAGCGAATGAGAGATATGTGGACCTTTCTCTGGGATGCTGTGTGGATTTTACTCTGGGATGCTGTGGCAATGAGGTGCAGATGATGCATCGACGACTGGGAGAATAGACAGGAGAGAGGAGAGGAGAGAGAGAGAAAAAAAAAATCTGCGGATGCAGGAAGAAAAGAAATTACCGACCGAGACCTATTTAAAAAATCTTTGTCTGAAAAATAATCTCCTCGAAGAAAAGAGATTCTGCAAATGTGCAAAAAAAATATCTGCAGGACAATGCAGAACTGAAAATAGATCTAACATTTTTTTGTGTGTGTGGGGATAAGAGAGAGAGAAAAAGATCTCAAGTGACAGCAGCAGGAGAGACACAGAGAGGCAGAGACAGAGACTGAGAGCCACTGGTACATCTAGATGATGGGATATATCGTGGATTTGCCGACCCTTGCTGCTCAATGGTGATTTTTGGCATCTGTTTTTAGAATGGCGAGATTTGGAGACGAGGTGCCGGCCAGGTATGGCCCTGGTCAAGGAGGCGCTGGCCGAGGAGGGAGCCGGCAGGGCGGACCCGCTGGAGCTCCCCAGAGGATGTACAAGCAATCTATGGCTCAAAGAGCCCGGACTATGGCTCTCTACAACCCTATCCCCGTCCGCCAAAACTGCCTCACAGTTAACCGGTCCCTCTTTCTCTTCAGTGAAGACAACTTTGTAAGAAAATATGCCAAAAAGATCACAGAATGGCCATATCCTTTATTATTTTATTTTGTTGTTACTTTTAAAAAAATTCTCTCTCGAATGTGTATTGATGTATCTGTTTTTTTTAAAAAAAGTATTAACGGGGGCGTTAGAAATCTGCTCAATGTTAAGCGTTGCACCGTCAAACACGGATGCCAATTTCTCTTGTTAGTTTTACTGGTAACATTATTCAGTCGCCAGCCTTAAATATTGCTTCTCTAGTTATAACGGTAACATCAATGTCAGCAACCTTAGTTATAATGGTTTAATGTTCTGGTTAAAAAAAAAAAAAAAAAAAAATGAATATGGTGTCAATGTTCCTGGTTGCATGGTTATCAGTTGCACTGGTTATATTAAAAAAAACACGTCAAACTCTCGGTTTTTGATGGTAGCCATGCCAATTTCTCTGGTTATATTTGCTAATTGCACCAGTTCCCTGGTTATTCTGATAACAGTGGTCATGTTGGATGCATGCATGTTCCCAGTTAGAATGTGAACTGTGCTAATGCCTCTGGTTGTAATGTTATTCATGTCTAGTTCCAGGTTACGCTGCTGTCAGTTAAGCCAGTCATTGGCAGTTTCACTGGTGATGATGTCCATTTCATGGGGTGATGGCGGTGGCCATGCCGTTCTCACTGGTAGCACGATGCACATTTAGCTACCAGCATGCTGCCCTCATGCCAGCCTCACTCATTTCAATGGTGGCATGGCCATGTTGATCTCACGGGTGGAATGGTTGCTGCAAGATTTGCCGTGGCTAGCCCTTCTGTGTGTGGAGAGAAGTAATGGGGGATACAAATGAGGCGAAATAAATCAAGTCATTCCCCTCTTCCCCTCCCCTCATCACCTCCCCAAAAATGTATCCGAGTTTAAAGAATCCCTTTACATTGATGCAGTCAGCTTTCACATCCAGAAAAAAAATATCTCCTGCCATTTGCAAATAGTGATAATTATGAATGTACCAGACCAATTGCAGCCATTCCTTGAGAATAAATTGCAGGAGGCTTTTATGTAGCCTGTTATTGCAGAGTTTATTTTTTGTAGAGCTCCTGTGCTGGTTTAGATGCCTGATGGGAGCGGGGATGCATTAACTAGGCTGCTGACGTGTGACTGTGTCTATTTTAGGGAACCGTTCAGTAGGTTGGTCTTTATAATGAATAGGATTTTTTTTATTTCATCCTCCTCCTGTTCGCACGATCACCTGGTTTCCACTGGGCTCGTGATCGCACAGATAAGGTGCCGAGATGGATTAGAATCCAAATCGTATAGAATTCAGATTGTATGCAGATATCCAGAAACCCTGCAGCCTTATGTTTTAATTCACATTCACCTGGGAGTAGAATGGAATTTAAAAAAAATGTTTCCCTATTTTATTTTTTTTCTCTCTCTAAATTTTTTGATAAGAGATTTTTTTTGTTGACTGGATAAGGTATTTTGCACCTTTGCTAATTGGAGGCCATATTCTTTATCCTGGTTTGGGAGTATGCTTTTTCTGTTTTGAGCTGAGTACAATCTTTGATCCTCGGGCTTTTGTTAATGTGAAACCTGCAGTCAAACTTGGGGGCGAAGATGAGTGGAAAATCCCATCACCCAGAGGGTGGTGAATCTGTGGAATTCTCTGCCCCCCCCCTCCCCTCCTTGAGGCAGTGGGTGGTCATTTGTTCAAGGCATCCAAGGCTGCAATCGCTAGATTTGTCACCAACAGGGGAATGGGAGGATTTGGGGTTTGGGCTGGTAAGTGGATAACCTTACTGAGCAAAGGAGAAGCATAGTCATAGAGTCATACAGCATAGGAAAAGGCCCTTTGGCCCAGCTTGCCTATGCTGACCAACATTCCCCCATCCACACTAGTCCCACCTGCCTGCATTTGGCCCATTTCCCTCAAAACCTTTCCTATGCATTTACCTGTCCAAACCTTCTTTAAATGTTCTTATATTATCTGCCTCAACAACCTCCTCTGGCAGCCCGTTCCCTGGAACTTCCATCCTCTGTGTGGAAAAAGTTGCCCCTTGGGTTCCTATTAAATCTCTCGCCTGTCACCTTAAACCTGAGTCCTCTGGTTCTCGATTCCTGTACCCTGGGTAACAGTTTGTGCATTTGCCTTATCTATTCCTCTCATGATATTAAACACCTCTATAAGATCACCCGCTCATCCCCCTGTGCCCCAAGGAATAAAATCCTAGCCTCCCCAACCTCTCTCTATAGCACAGTCGTTGAGTCCTGGCAACATCCTCGTAATTCTTTTCTCTACCCTTTCCAGCTTGACAACATCTTTCCAAGAGCAGGCGTGACCAAAAACCTGGGGGGGGGGGGGGGGGGGGGGGACACAAATAACATATCCATTTGTTGAGCCCATGTTTAGGAACCTAACAAAGGTACGTACAGTATTTTGTTTGCGTATGTGCGTACTGGTGCCAAAAAGGTTAAGAACCACTGGTTTAGTATAACTAACAATAGACAATAGGTGCAGGAGGAGGCCATTCGGCCCTTCGAGCCAGCACCGCCATTCAATGTGATCATGGCTGATCATCCCCAATCAGTGCCCCGTTCCTGCCTTCTCCCCATATCCCCTGACTCCGCTATCTTTAAGAGCCCTATCTAGCTCTCTCTTGAAAGCATCCAGAGAACCTGCCTCCACCGCCCTCTGAGGCAGAGAATTCCACAGACTCACCACTCTCTGTGAGAAATAGTGTTTCCTCATCTCCGTTCTAACTGGCTTACCCCTCATTCTTAAACTGTGGCCTCTGGTTCTGGACTCCCCCAACATCGGGAACATGTTTCCTGCCTCTAGTGTGTCCAAACCCTTAACAATCTTATATGTTGCAATGAGATCCCCTCTCATCCTTCTAAACATAACGTCCTAACAGGCCGTTAGCCCATTCCTTGTTCTCATGTAACAATGATGTTTATTGTCTGGTTGCCTCCATTGTAAATGCAATGTTTTTGGATGCTACGGAACACAGAGATTGTCCTCTCCTGGGTCCTTGTGTAGCAGGAGCTGGTACTGATGCCCTCTTGCAAGTGCATGGTGTTGACTTGTAGCCCGCGCCTTGGTTAGCCCAAGGTATTGCCAATGGTCGTACTACGGATTGTCAGAATCGAGCATTCCTGCGATGGCCTATGGAGCAGATGATGGAGGCTGCCTCCCTGGGCCCGTCCTGACCACATCGGACTGTCTGTGCTGGATTTGTGTTGGGGTAATTCTGATTTGGGTTGATTGTCTATTCTGATGATGTACCAGCTTTGACCACGTGTGTCCTCTATTCATGATCGGCATTGTGTGTGTGTTTCATATTGATGGTGAGGTGTGAGCATAAAAATGATTGGTTCTTGGATTTAGCGGGTTTGGATTGGTCTGGTTAAGTTGCAATGTTGTACGCCACAGGTTTCTGTTCTGTCCCAAGCATGAGTGATAAATCTCTAACCTGGGGCGCTGGGCTTTAATGTCCAGAGGACGAAGGTACACATTATGCTCCAGATGTTTCAAACCCTGGTGAGACTACATCTGGATATTGGAGAGCAGGTCTACAACCAACACCTTAGAGAGATTGCATTGACATTGGCGAGAGAGCAGAATGTCTCTGAGAATTTGATTAATTCAAATTTTGTTCTGATTACTAAAAATGATGCCCTGAAGTTTTGAAGGATGATTTGATAAAGTTTTCTCTGGCATTAAGGGCAACTGTGAAGGGACAAGCTATTTTCATTGATTGAGGGATCTGGGGCAAGGGGGGTGGGGTAGGGGGGAGATGGGGGAGAGATAGAGATACAACATGGAAACAGGTCCTTCAGCCCACTGAGTCTGTGCCGACCAGCGATCTCCCATACTCTAGTTCCATCCCTCAAACTGGGGACAATTTTCAGAAGCCAATTAACCTACTTACCTGAAGATAGACACTAAATGCTGGATAACTCAGTGGGACAGGCAGCATCTCTGGAGAGAAGGAATGGGTAACGTTTCGGGTCGAGACCCTTCTTCGGACTGAGAGTCAGGGGATAGGGAACCTGGAGGTATGCAAGGGCACAGATAGAATGTAAGGCGTGAAAACAATAGATCAAAGCGGACGATGATCAAGGAAATGTAGACTGAAGGGAAGGTGGCAACATGGCATTCAAACAGTGACATTTATCAGGGCAGTGAAACCAGTCGGGAGATCTAGAGTGGGGGAGGGATGGAGAGAGAGGGAAAGCAAGAGTTACTTGAAGTTTGAGAAATCACTATTCATACCACTGGGTTGCAAGCTGCCCAAGCAAAATATTGCAATATTGATTTCTCTAAACCCACTTGGTCACAGGGAGAAGGTACAAACTCCATACAGACAGCACCGGTAGTCGGGATCGAACCCGGGTCTTTGGCGCAGTACGGCAGCGACTACCGTAAATTGTCCCGAGCGTGCAGGATGGAAG
Organism: Okamejei kenojei; assembly: GCA_035221665.1. NCBI lineage: Eukaryota > Metazoa > Chordata > Chondrichthyes > Rajiformes > Rajidae > Okamejei > Okamejei kenojei. The sequence goes on from CM069166.1 coordinate 4,954,037, forward strand.
TAGTGTATGGGTGATCATTGGTTGGCGGGGATTCGATGGGCCCAGGGAGCCTGTTTTCACGCTGTAACTCTAAACCTAACAAAAATTATTAATGGGGAGTTAGTGGGCAAATATGTGAGGCTACTGGTAATAGGTTGGGTAGTAAACAGATGGGAACTAACTGTTGGAATGCATGGTCCCATTGCGACCATTGGACTTGTTAATGCAACTGATGCGCTACAATGCTGAGAACAATATTCTGCACTCTGTATCTTCCCCTTTGCTCTACCTATTGTGCCTGAGTGTGTGTTTGTGTGTGGCGTATCTGATCTGGTGGTTAGTTTGCCTGTCACTGTAATTTAGTACCCATGTGCAGGGGCGGAAAACCCGGGGGGGCCAGAGGGGACATCCCCCACCCCCCAAGTTTTTGTAATCCAGATTTTAAAATCTCGGCTTTCCGCGAGACAGTGGAGGTGGGACTGCTGATTGAGGGGGCCGAGGGGGCAATGGGAGCGGGACATGATGATTAAGCGTGATGATTGGAGGAGGGAGACGTGGCACAGACCTGCGCCTCATCCACAGCCAGGATTGATCCCGGCCGGGTCTCCGGCACTGTCCCTTCTGCCCCGATTGTCCCCCCTGCCCCCACGGGTGGCCAGAGAGGTCGGGGGTCAGACGCGAGCTGCACCCCCAGGCCCACAGCCAGCGCAGAGAAGCAGCGCTAAACCCTGCTCAACTCTGCCTGGTCAACCTGCCTGGGCTTGCGGGAAATATGGGCAGCGCGGAGAAGCAGCGCTGGTGTCCCGTCAGCCCAGTCAGGGCTGTAGGTTAACCCGGCGAGACAGGCAGAGTTGAGCTGCATTTAGCGCTGGATTGAGCCTCCGAAACCTTGCGCATGTGTGTGTGAGCGTGTGCATGCGCGCGCGGCCGCCAAAAAATTGTGTGTGTGTCCCTGTCCCCTCCATGTTTTGATAGCGAGTTCCGCTCTTTCACGTGTCTATAATAAGGCTACACCTAAACCGCAACGCTCCCTGCTACTGAGTGGCAGCTGGGAAGTGGAGTCAGCTGGCAGGATGTGCCCGGGTGACAGCTTGGCACTTGCCACTGGTCTGCCAGTCTGTCGGGTGACATTGATTCTGTGGTGATCAGTAGCAACCCCATGGATGTACCTGCTGAGAGATGCCTGATCTCACGCATTGAGACTGGGCCTGCTGCTGAGATACACCAGTGAGACCTTCAGTCACTTCCAACCAGCCTGTGGCTATTCCCCCTGATGTTTATGTTTTAGCGCTCATGTTATTGTAGATTGCAGAATTTGAGGTTGTTTGCTTTGTACCAAAGAGGGTTCAGGGAAAGGAGAGAGGGGGGGGAGGCAAGCAGACACAAAATGCTGGAGTAACTCAGCGGGACAGACAGCATCTATGGAGAGAAGGAATGGGTGACGTTTCGGGTCGAGACCCTTCTTCCGGCTGATGTCAGGGGAGTGGGCGGTACAGAGGTAACGTGTAATCGGAGACGATAATGGGCCTGTCCCACTTGGGCGATTTTTTTTTTTGGGAGACTGCAGGCAACTGCCGCAAAATCTTCAACACACCGACCATCGATCACCCGTTCGCACTAGTTCTATGTTATCCCACAAGTAGAGGATGGGTCTCTACCCGAAACCTGGGCCTGAAGAAGGGTCTCGACCCGAAACGTCAGTTGGGACCAAGAGCAAAGGTGACAATAAATGCAAAAGCTGAACCAAAAAAAAACGAAAGGTAGACAAAAGTGCTGGAGAAACTCAGCGGGTGCAGCAGCATCTGTGGAGCGAAGGAAATAGGCAACGTTCCGGCCCGAAACCCTTCGGGTTTCGACCCGAAACGTTACCTATTTCCTTTGGGTCTCGGCCCGAAACGTCACCCATCCCTTCTCTCCAGAGATGCTGCCTGTCCCGCTGAGTTACTCCAGCATTTTGTGTCTGTCTTTGGCATAAACCAGCACCTGCAGTTCCTTCCCGCACAAAGGTTCACCAAACAATCCTATCCCCTGCCCGCTGCCTCACGAGGCTAAGCCAAGTATCCCTTCTGGTAACACCGTTATTAGCTTGCCCTCACTGTTACATTCTCCCGGTTGGAGGTGTGGACTTTCCTTGCTACCTGCTGCATTAGTCCAGCTGGGTGCACTGTGCGTCCTGTTCATTGTGTTTCCTGACCAGACACAGTCTCGTTGCAGACTGCATCCAGAGCAATTCAGATTCTTTTCAGACGGAGGAAGTTGACCTTTCTCTACTGAAGGTCCACAAATTCATCACTCTTTGTCCCTTTGACTGGCTCACTGTTCCTGCTGCCTGATCCCTGTTCTGTGTCCACCGTGTGCTTTCAATCCCTGGTCCCCCACCGCCTCGCCATTCTCTGCTCTGTCCCTTCCCAGCTCTTGTTCCTAGCTGTGTGGGAAGGGACTGCAGATGCTGTTTTACACCAAAGATAGACACACAATGCTGGAGTAACTCAGCGGGACAGGCTGCATCTCTGGTTAGAAGGAGTGGGTGACGTTTTGAGTCCAGACCCTTCTTCAGACTGAGAGTTAGGGGAGATGGAGGCACAGAGATAAGGAAGGGTAACGTGTGAAATGTTTTGTGTCTATCTTGCTCTTAAGTGCCGCTCTGTATCCCCCACTGCATCACTGCTCTGCCTTCCACTGGCTCACTGCACACTGTTCTCTGTCCTGGATTGGATCACTTTTCCATCCCTCCATTAAATCGCTGCTTCAAAAGACAATAGGTGCAGGAGTAGGCCATTCGGCCCCTCGAGCCAGCACCGCCATTCAATGTGATCATGGCTGATCTTCCCCAATCAGTGTCCCGTTCCTGCCTTCTCCCCATATCCCCTGCCTCTGCTATCTCCAAGAGCCCTATCTAGCTCTCCCTTGACAGTATCCAGGGAACCTGCCTCCACCGCCCTCTGAGGCAGAGAATTCCACAGACTCGCCACTCTCTGTGAGAAACAGTGTTTCCTCGTCTCCGTTCTAAATGGCTTACACCTTATTCTTAAACCGTGGCCCCTGGTTCTGGGCTCCCCCAACATCGGGAACATGTTTCCTGCCTCCAAGCCCTTGCTTCTATCTTAAGAAAAAAAACACACGTTGCATTGGATAGCTCCCTGGCAACTGAAGGGTTAATGACATACAATGCAGAAAATCAAATGGAAATGAGACAAAAACTTGATTAAATTCCTTTTTCCTAAAAAATATCCTACCGCTGCAGAATCAGTGGATGCGGTCTTGCAGCTTCGAGAAGTCTTTTCTCTTAATTGAAATTAGTTTGTCTAAATTATGTCTCCACTGTACTCAGCAAAACAGCAGCCAAATGCTAACTTTCCTTCCCCTAATGACGTAATTTATTGTCGGGGAATAATCCAATTAAATTAAAAAAAATCAACGTTGGCAGCCAATTAAGCCAACCTTGGTAATGGCAAACCAGTCTGAAGAAGGATCGCGCCCCAAAACATCACCCATTCCTTCTCTCCAGAGATGCTGCCTGCCCCGCTGAGTTACTCCAGCATTGTGTGTCTATCGTCGGTGTAAACCAGCATCTGCAGTTCCTCCCTACACAGCTGGTGAAATGGTTCAGTTAACCAAGCCCCTCCATTTAGTCCCGCTCGCATTGGGAAGATGCGCAGTGGCGCAGCGGGTAGAACTGCTGCCTCACCGCGGCAGGGGCCCTGGTTGGATCCGGGCCTCGGGTGCTGTCTGTGTGGAGTTTGCACGTTCTCCCCCGTGGCCGCACGGGGTTCCTCCGGGCGATAGACACAAAAAGCTGGAGTAACTCAACGGGTCAGACGGCATCCGGGCATCTCCGGGAGCTCCAGTTTCCTCCCACGTCTCAACTACGGGTGAGTTTGTAGATTAATCGCCCCTCTGTAAATTGCCCCTTGTGTGTAGGGAATGGGTGAGAAAATGTTCTAACATAGAACTAGTGTGAGTGGGTGATCGATGGTTGGTGTGTCAGTGGGCTGAATGTCCTGCTTCTATGCACTATCTTTCAATTCAAATGCAAATGGTTTTAGCTTCTAAGATAGACACAAAGTGCTGGGGTAACTCAGCCGGACAGGCAGCATCTATGGAGAGAAGGAATGGGTGATGTTTTGGGTCGAGACCCTTCTTCAGACGGAGTCAGGGGAGAGTGAAACTAGCGATATGGAAGGGTTAGGAGTGAAAACAACAGATCTAAGCAAATGATGATCAAGGAGTAGTTTACACCCCAGCGGTACGAACATTGACTTCTCCAATTTCAGGTAGTCCCTGCTTTCTCCCTCCTTCCCCTCCCCTTCCCAGCTCTCCCATGGCCTACTGTCTCCGCCTCTTCCTTTCTTCTTCCCAGCCCCCCGACATCGGTCTGAAGAAGGGTCTCGACCCGAAACGTCGCCTATTCCTTCGCTCCATAGATGCTGCCTCACCCGCTGAGTTTCTCCAGCTTTTTTGTCTACCTTCGATTTTTTTCAGCATCTGCAGGTCTTTCTTAAACAAGGACAATAGACAGTAGGTGCAGTAGGCCATTTGGCCCTTCGAGCCAGCACCGCCATTCAATGTGATCATGGCTGATCATCCCCAATCAGTACCCCTTTGCTGCCTTCTCCCCACATCCCCTGACTCCGCTATTTTTAAGAGCCCTATCTAGCTCTCTCTTGAAAGCATCCAGAGAACCGGCCTCCACCGCCCTCTGAGGCAGAGAATTCCACAGACTCACCACTCTCTGTGAGAAAAAGTGTTTCCTCGTCTCCGTTCTAAATGGCTCACCCCTTATTCCTAAGGAGATGTAGAACGGTTTGTTGTTAGCTGAGGGGAAGGTGACAATGAGGCATACTACCAGTAAAACACTGTGTTGTACCTGATTTATCCCTGATTAGGTCCAAGTTGGTGCAACTCATTTCCTTGCCATCTCTTGAATCTTTCATCGCCACTCTGTTTATTCCACATCATGCCTCTCATTGTTTCAAGTGGTCAACCCTTTGGTGAGATGGAAGAGGGAGGTTGTCCAGCCTGGTCAGTTCCCAGTGCCGTGTAAATCATGGCATTGAATAATCCACGGTGAAATAGAAACATTAGGTCACCATTCAGTTTGTCGAACCTGTTCTGTTATTGAGGAAGGTTGTGGTTGGTATCAGACCAATCTTCACATTCTCTGGTTCTCAGGCTCCTGAAGAAACATTGTTTTCAGCCGTGCATGTACTGTTTGACTGAACGTTTACAGCCTTGAGGCAAAGCTTTGAGCCTTGATTCACAAATACATTTCTCCTCATTATTGCAAATAGCATAGAGCATAAAAATTGAGACATTTTGCTGTGACTACACCAGACTTTGATGAGACCACACTTGGAGAATTGATTCAGTTCTGGTCTCCTTATTTAAAGAAGGATATACATGTGTTGGAAACAGCGCAGAGAAGGTTTAGCAGAAGGTTTAGCATAGAAGGGTGACGTTAGCAGAAATTATTAGTTGGCTCTCCATGGATTTTGGAAGATTGAGTGGTGATCTTAAATCTAGTGACCACTAATAAGAACTTGTGGATGCTGCTCAGGATAAATGCTGAGAGGACATTTGCTTTGCTGGGCACTACTCACCTAGTGGAGTCTCAGGGTAAGAGCCTGTCCATTTAACATGGAGATGACTGGGTTAACGTATGATCGAACCAGAGACCCGGGTTCGACCCCGACTACGGGTGCTGTCTGTACGGAGTTTGCACGTTCTCCCAGTGGTCTGCGTAGGTTTTCTCCGAGATTTTCGGTTTCTTCCCACGCTCCAAAGACGTACAGGTTTGTAGGTTAATTGGCTTGGTAAAAATGTTAAATTGTCCAAGTTGGCGATATGCAGAGTACTGCCCAGCCGACTACAATATTCAGAAGGTTCAGAAGGAGTGTTTGATGGCACTGGGCCCTTAGATGAGGGGGGACCTCATTGAAACTTACCAGATAGTGAAAGGCCTGGATAGAGTGGATGCAGAGAGGATGTTTCCACTAGTGGGAGAGTCTAGGGCCAGAGGGGGCAACACAATGGTGCAGTGCGCAACGGTAGAGTTGCTGCTTTACATTAAGAGGGCCGAGAGTTGGGAAGGTACCTTTGGAATTTCTAGTTTTAGTTTTAGTTTTTTTTTTGTCGTGTGCTATTAAGTCAGCGGAAACGATCACATCCCTTCCCAGGGTAGTTAGAAATGCTGGAGAGAAACTCAGCGGGTGAGGCAGCATCTATGGAAGGAATAGGTGACGTTTCGGGTCGAGACCCTTCTTCAGTCTGACCCGAAACGTCACCTATTCCTTCGCTCCACAGATGCTGCCTCACCCGCTGAGTTTCTCTCCAGCGTTTGTCGATTTTTCCAGCATCTGCAGTTCCTACTTAAACATCCCTTCCCAAAGTACTTGATGGCCGTTCAGTTCAGTTTAGTTTATTGTCACGCGTACCGAGGTACAGTGAAAAGCTTTTGTTGCGTGCTAACCAGTCAGCGGAAAGACAATACATGATTGCAATCGAGCTATCCACAGCGTATAGAAACATGATATCATGATACATGATACATTTACAGTGCAGTGATCCTGGCCACACACTCATCTCCCCGCTACCTTCAGGTAGAAGGTACAGGAGCCTGAAGACTGCAACGACCAGGTTCAGGAATAGCTACTTCCCCACAGCCATCAGGCTATTAAACTTGGATCGGACAAAACTTTGAACATTAATAGCCCATTATCTGTTATTTGCACTTCATCAGTTTATTTCTTCATGTGTGTTTATACATTTATATAATGGTATATGGACACACTGATCTGTTCTGTAGTCAATGCCTACTATGTTCTGTTGTGCTGAAGCAAAGCAAGAATGTCATTGTCTTATCAGGGACACATGACAATAAACTCTCTTGAATCTTGAATAAGGGAATAACGTTTCGTGCAAGGTAAAGCCAGCAAAGACTGATCAAGGATAGTCTGAGGGTCACCAATGAGGTAGATAGCAGTTCAGGAGTGATCTTTAGTTGTGTTAGGTTGAGGATCTCATCGTGGTCCAAGTATTTTGGTATTGTCGGAGTCGGTAGGGTTAATGTAGATGAGCGAGTCTCCCACTAAACAGGTGGGCGATAACACGCAGGTCATCTTTTTTTTGCTGAAACAAGTGCCATCTGCTTTTAATGCTGTTGGTTCAGATATGAATGCTGGCCTCTGGGTACTTGGAACAGCTCCCCTGCTGTTCAGGGATGTGCTGTGGGATCTTTGAATCAGTAGCAAGGAAGGCAAGCGCAATGGTAGCATTTATTTCAAGAGGACTTAAATACAGAGAAACATAGAAAATAGGTGCAGGGGGAGGCCATTCGGCCCTTCGAGCCAGCACTGCCATTCAATTTGATCATGATCATCCACAATCAGTACCCTGTTCATGCGTACAAAAGCGGGGATATAATGCTGAGGCTTCATAAGGCCCTGGTCAGACCACATTTGGAGTATTTTAAGCAATTTTGGGCCCTGTATCTGAGGAAGGATGTGATGGAACTGGAAAGGGTCCAGAGGAGGTTTACAAGAGCTATCCCAGGCATGACTGGGTTAATGTCTGATGGCACTGGGCTTGTACTCTCTGGAGTTTAGATGAGGGAGGACCTCGTTGAAAATTACCGAATCGTGAATGGCCTGGATAGAGTGGATGAGGAGAGGATGTTTCCACTAGTGGGAGAGTCAAGGCATTGGGAGGGTGAAGGGGAGGTGAGGATTAATGAATGGGAAACTGAGGCCTTGGGTACTCAAAGCTTAATGAACGGTGTTAGAAATGCTCAGCACTGCATGAAGATTTCCAAGAGTATACTGTCTCCCTCCAGCAAAATGGACAAAATATATTTTCGGTCTGAAAAAGGGTTCCGACCCGAAATGTCACCTATTCCTTCTCTCCAGAGATGCTGCCTGACCCGCTGAGTTATTCCAGCATTTTGCGTCTAATATCTTCGGTGTAAACCAGCATCTGCTGTTCCTTTGTGCACAAATGTATGCATAGGACCAACTTTGCAATCTGTAGAGGAAACTCCGGCCCAACTCAACCATGTCTACAAAGATGCCTGGTACAGGCTAGTCCCATTTGGCCGAGTTTGACCCATAGCCCTCGAAACCTTTCTATCTATGTTCCTGCCCATATGTCTTTGAAATTCTGTTATTGTACCTGCCTCAACCATTTAAGATTAAGGGGTAGGCCATTTAGAACGGAGATGAGGAAAAACATTTTCACCCAGAGAGTTGTCGTCTTCTTGCGTGTGGCGTGCACAGCCTATAGTTGTAGGACAACTTGTTCTAGTTGATCTTGCTTGCTTGTGCTCGCCAGGTTGATTACATTTGTCGAAACAGGGCGGGCCACGTGAAGGTTGCAGTCTCCCACCCCACCCAGAGAGTTGTGAGTCTGTGGAATTCTCTGCCTCAGAGGGCGGTGGAGGCCAACTTTCTGGATGCTTTCAAGAAATAATATCCTTAAAGATAGCGGAGTCGGGGGATATGGGGAGAAGGCCGAACGGGGTACTGATTGGGGATGATCAGCCGTGATCACAGTGAATGGCGGTGCTGGCTCGAAGGGCCGAATGGCCTACTCCTGCACCTATTGTCTATTGTCAACCAATCTGTCTTGTCAGCTCATTCCATCTACCCTCCACACTCTATGTTGAGGAAAAGTTGTCCCTCAGGTTCCTATTAAATCCTTCCCCTCTCCCTTAAACCTGACGGAGGGGGGGATTACAGTGTGCATTCTCCTTCTCTATGCCCATTATACTTTCAATAAATAGAAAAGATACATCCTTTAGTGCATATCTCTGACATATTGGTGTGCCTTCCACAATATATGTCTGTGTGTGATTGGAGTACAGTGCTGGAATGCCTCAGTGGGCCAGGCAGCATCTCTGGAGAAAAAGGTGATATTTCAGACTGAAGAAGGATCCCAAACCAAAACGTCAAACATTATTTTTCTCCAGAGATGCTGCCTGTCCCACTGAGTTACTCCGGCATTTTGTGTTTAGCTGCAGTTCCTTTCTACACGCAAGTTGGCGTGTATTCTGTCCGAACAAGGATAGGGGAACTGTCTTGGAATAAGAGTGGGGTTGGAACACTGCGCACGATGCCAGCTCTCTCTTGCTACCAGGGATAAGCAGCTGTAATTGGAGACATTGTGGAATCGGAGGCTATTTAGCTCCTCCTCAAGGTTACTGAAGGCAGGAAGAGGCCGTCACTGTTTTAAGGAGAGACTGCAAATACACTGAGAGCACTTGACGGGCGAGATGCTGAGTGGCTCCTTCCTCAGGCGGGAAAGTCGAGAATGAGGGTCACAGTCACGGGGTGAGAGGTCGATCATTTGGAACTGAGTTTTTAAAATTATTTTTATTATTTTTATTATTTTTTAATTTTTTATTTTTGTTAGAAGTATAGTCAAGTATCCTTTATTGTCATTCAGACCTTTCAGTCTGAACGAAATTTTGTTGCCTTACAGTCATGCATTTAATAAAATAACAAAACACACAATAAACACAAATTAACATCCACCACAGTGAGTTCACCAGGCACCTCCTCACTGTGGTGGATGGCAAAAGTCTTAAGTCTTTGTCTCTTCCCTCCTTGGTCTCCCCAAGTAGTGTGGTATTTGAGTACCTAATATATATTTCCATTCTTGTACAACTTCGTATTTTTAATTTAATAATAAAAGAACAGTGAGAGAAAAAAGAAATAAAGGGTGTAGAAATAGATAGACAAGCGAGTAGAAACAGATAGCGAAAGAAATAAAGAGCGGAGATGAAAAGTTAAAAAGTTTGAAAGAGAAAGAGAAAGTAGAGAAAATAGAGATTAGGAGAGATCTACCTATTCTGTATTTTTGCCCATCCGTCACCCGGTTTTGAACCATTTAATTTCTAAGGTTATGTCATGTTGCACCATATGCTTGTAAAAAGTTGATAAAAGGAGACCAAGTCTTTAAGAATTGGTCTACTTTGCCTAGTAGGAGGAATCTCATTTTTTCAAGATGTAGCGTTTCCGACATATTTGTAATCCACATTTTGAACGTTGGCGTGGTTGCGTTTTTCCAGAGTTTGAGTATAAGTTTTTTTGCTGTTATTTAAACCGTAATTAAGAAGAGCTTTCTTGGTATATAATTAATTTACGTCCCTCTTCCATTGATCCAAAGATAATCAGTTCTGTATTGGGATTTGGAACTGAGTTGACAACAAATTGTCTCATTGAGATTCTTCACGAACCCTGTATCCCAGAGGCTGCAGATGTTATTGAGTGTATGCAGTGGCTTGCAAAAGTTTTCATACCCCTTGAACTTTTCCACATTTTGTCATGTTACGACCACAAACGCAAATATATTTTATTGGGATTTTATGTGATAGACCAATACAAAGTGGTGCATAATTGTGAAGTGGAAGGAAAATGATACATGGTTTTCAAATTTTTTCACAAATAAAAAACTGAAAAGTGTGGCATGCAAAGGTATTCAGCCCCCTTTACTCTGATACCCCTAAATAAAATCCAATTGCCTTCAGAAGTCACCTAATTAGTAAATAGAGTCCACTTGTGTGTAATCTAATCTCAGTATAAATACAGCTGTTCTGTGACGGCCTCAGAGGTTTGTTAGAGAACATTAGTGAACAAACAGCATCATGAAGCCCAAGGAACACACCAGACAGGTCAGGGATAAAGTTGTGGAGAAGTTTAAAGCAGGGTTAGGTTATAAAAAAATATCCCAAGCTTTGAACATCTCACGGGGCACTGTTCAATCCATCATCCGAAAATGGAAAGAGTATGGCACAACTGCAAACCTACCAAGACATGGCCGTCCACCTAAACTGACAGGCCGGGCAAGGAGAGCATTGATCAGAGAAGCAGCCAAGAGGCCGATGGTAACTCTGGAGGAGCTGCAGAGATCCACAGCTCAGGTGGGAGAATCTGTCCACAGGACAACTATTAGTCATGCACTCCACAAATCGGGCCTTTATGGAAGAGTGGCAAGAAGAAAGCCATTGTTGAAACAAAGCCATAAGAAGTCCCGTTTGCAATTTGCCACAAGCCATGTGGGGGACACAACAAACATGTGGAGGAAGGTGCTCTGGTCTGATGAGACCAACAATTGAAGTGTTTTGGCCTAAATGCAAAACGCTATGTGTGGCAGAAAACTAACACTGCACATCACCCTGAACACACCATCCCCACTGTGAAACATGGTGGTGGCAGCATCATGCTGTGGGGATGCTTTTCTTCAGCAGGGACAGGGAAGCTGGTCAGAGTTGATGGGAAGATGGATGGAGCCAAATACAGGGCAATCTTGGAAGAAAACCTGTTAGAGTCTGCAAAAGACTTGAGACTGGGGCGGAGGTTCACCTTCCAGCAGGACAATGACCCTAAACATACAGCCAGAGCTACAATGGAATGGTTTAGATCAAAGCATATTCATGTGTTAGAATGGCCCAGTCAAAGTCCAGACCTAAATCCAATTGAGAATCTCTGGCAAGACTTGACAATTGCTGTTCACAGACGCTCTCCATCCAATCTGACTGAGCTTGAGCTATTTTGCAAAGAAGAATGGGCAAATATTTCAGTCTCTAGATGTGCAAAGCTGGTAAAGACATACCCCAAAAGACTTGCAGCTGTAATTGCAGCTAAAGGTGGTTCTAGAAAGTATTGACTCGGGGGGGCTGAATACTTTTGCACGCCACACTGTTCAGTTTTTTAATTGTAATAAAATTTGGAAACCATGTATAATTTTCCTTCCATTTCACAATTATGCACCACTTTTGTGTTGGTCTATCACATAAAATCCCAATAAAATACATTTACATTTGTGGTTGTAACGTGACAAAATGTGGAAAAGTTCAAGGGTATGAGTACTTTTGCAAGCCACTGTATATTCAAGGATGGTTATATTTGTGGGCATTGAGGTTATTATTTTATTGATTTTCTGTTTATTATATATTATCTATGTGGTATTATGTTTCCAGGCTTGTTCTGCTGTTGCAAGTAAGAATTGTATTGTTCCATTGTTGGTGCATATATGACGATGAAATGCTCTTGACTCTATTAATTGTATGGTAGGGAGGATCTGCTGTGGCCTTGGTGAATGGAGGAGGGTGGGGGTGGGGGTGGATGGCTGATGCAGGCTTGGGCATAGGGGCGGGGGTGGGTTTGGGGTGCAAGCACAAGGAACTGACTCCTGCTGCCCCAGTCAAAGCAAACTAAATATTTTTTTTCTAAACCTACAACCAAAATTAAAGTGCGCTGATGATCTTATGCAGACTTGCCAATTCCTTTCGAAAGGCTCATTAAAATAAATATCAGCCATTCACTATGATGGGAACATGGATTGTGTGCATGGGTGCGTGATGGTCAGCATAGACTTGGGGGGCAGAAGGGCCTGCTTCTGTTCAGTGTTTCTCAATCACTGTGAAACGTATAAGATTGTTAAGGGCTTGGACGTGCTAGAGTCAGGAAACATGTTCCCGATGTTGGGAGAGTCCAGAACCAGGGGCCACAGTTTAAGAATAAGGAGTAATTCATTTAGAACGGAGACGAGGAAACACATTTTTTCCCACAGAGAGTGGAGAGTCTGTGGAATTCTCTGTCTCAGAGGGCGGTGGAGGCAGGTTCTCTGGATGCTTTCAAGAGAGAGCTAGATAGGGCTCTTAAAAACAGCGGAGTCAGGGGATATGGGGAGAAGGCAGGAATGGGATACTGATTGGGGATGATCAGCCATGATCACATTGAATGGCGGTGCTGGCTCGAAGGGCCGAATGACCTACTCCTGCGTCTATTGTCTATTGTCTATTGTCTATTGACTCTTATTGGACAAAATAAAAACATTGGCGTGATGGCAGAAAAAGGGAGGGTGGAACTGGAACATGGGACAGCACAGGAACAGGCCCTTCGGCCCACAATGTCTGTGCGAAACATGATGCCAAGATCAACTCTTCTCTGCCTGCACATGGTCCATGTCTCTCCATTCCCTGCATGGGCTTATCTAAAAGTCTCTCAAGCAGCACTCTCTGCCTCCCCCACCCCAGGCAGCCGCTCCCAGCCACTCACCGCCCTGTCGGTTTAAAAGAAAACCTACCCTGTACATTTCTTCTTTCGTGTGGCGTGCACAGCCTAAAGTTGTAGGGCAACTTGTTCTATTTGATCTTCCGTTTGTGCACGTCGAGTTGATTGCATTAGTCGAAACAGGGCGGACCACGTGAAGGTTGCAGTCTCCCACCCCCCTGTACATTTCTATGAAACTTTACCCCTCGCACCTTAAAGCTATGCCCTTTAGTATTTGATATTTCCATCCTGGAAAAAAGGCTCTGACTAATTGGAAATAGACACAAAATGCTGGAGTAACTCAGCGGGTCAGGCAGCGTCTCTGGAGAGAAGGAATGGGGGACGTTTCGGGTCGAGACCCTTCTTCTAATTGGGCTTTTTGAAGAGAGGCTGTCACAGATGCAATGGGACAAACGCCCTCGTTCTGTCCACTTGGGTGGGTGATAAATCAGATGTTGGGTCTGGTTTCATTATGTAATCTACAGCATCGGACTGCCACATACTGAAGTAACCTCTGTGCGCCTGCCCCTGTTTAATACAATTCCTCCATTAAAACCCGGCCTCCCGAGCTGTTTGCTATGAATAACTCCAAGGGTGATTCACTTGTGCAGTGTAGGTGCTATTGATTTTAGTTGGAAGCATAAAGTTGCAGATGTTGTAAATTCAAAAGTGGAGCTGAAAAATAATAAATCAGTGCTTGCATTCTAATAGCACCTTTCGCATTCCCTGTGTTAGAGTCGTATCCAAAGGTAGCACCTCTAACATGGCTGCTCACACTCAGCAGTGTACTGGAGTGGGACTTGAACCTGCAGCCTTGGAGATGCCCTGACCAGGGTTCCGCTCAGTGAGATGAGAATCAATGTACCCATGTTGACAACTGGGGTAGAATTGATGCAAGGTGTGAAACCAATAGGCAATAGGTGCAGAAGTAGGCCATGGCTGATCATCCCCAATCAGTACCCGACCCTATCTAGCGAAAGTATCCAGAGAGCCCGGCCTCCACCGCCCTCTGAGCAGAGAATTCCACAGCACCAACGCATGCCATGGAGGAAGATATGTCCATATGTGCTATCATGGCTGATCAGATCCCCAATCATGGGGCGACAGGAAGGAGAATTCCCCCTGCCTTGGGGTCAAAGCCTCCTTCTGGGGTCTTGCTTGCTTATAGCTTTCTACACCTGCATGGCATTTTGGAAAGTCAGATGTCACATTTAGATGTACGCTGCCTGCCCTCCCCACAGCTTGTGTAGTGACAGATGCTGGTCTACTGGCTGGGGTAACTCAGCACAGGCAACATCTCTGGAGAGAAGAATGGGTGTGTTTCCGAGGTCTCCACCCGAAACGTCACCCAGATACGCTTCTTCTCTGCTTTGGAAAAGATGCAATAGGTTTTTTTTAGATCCCTGGTGATGGAGCTAGTGAACGAGATTTATGATTTTTTTTCTCTCTCTGCAAATACTGGAAAACATTTTGATCACGATCGTTTCTATCGATGATTTATCAGACTTGGGCGTCTTGTGGTCATTTTTTTGGTGGGGTATCAGAAGAAGCAGGAACAGGTGGAGGCCATTCGGCCCCTCGGGTCTGCTCTGTCAATCAGTGCGACTGCTTCAGCTCCAGGTGTAGTGCTGCATTGTGGAGGTGCCATTTCTTGGGTCAATGGAGAAGAGGCCATGGGGTGATTTTAACGAGCAGGAGCGTTGAAGGGGAATATTGATTGCTCCACCTATCTTACAAATGCGTATATGCTGGTCTTTAATCTTTGCAGTTTATGAGAGCATATGCGGTTTAGGCTAATCTTGGTTCTTGACGGTACAGGTGCTGTCTGTGTGGAGTGTGTACGTTCTCCCTGTGGCTGTGTGGGTTTTCTCCGGTTTCCCCCCACACTCCAAACTCCTACAGGTCTGTAGGTTAATTGGCTTGGTAAATGTAAAAAAAAATGTCCCTAGTGGGTATAGGATAGTGTTAATGTGCGGTAAAGATTGCAAATTGTCCCTTGTGAGTAGGAGTGTGGGTTGGCACGGACTCGGTGGGCCGAAGGGCCTGTTTCCGCGCTGTTTCGCAAATCTAATCTAAAACGGTGATTGTGGCGTTAAGGTGTATATCATAAGGCTAACCACCCTCTGGGCCACGGCAATGTTTTAATGCAGCACCTTCTGAAGTCCGGTGTAGGTCTATATAAGGCACTGCAGATGCTGGTTTACAAAAAAGGCACAAAGTGCTGGAGGAGCTCAGGAGGTCAGTAATGTTT
Source organism: Okamejei kenojei (assembly GCA_035221665.1). Lineage (NCBI taxonomy): Eukaryota > Metazoa > Chordata > Chondrichthyes > Rajiformes > Rajidae > Okamejei > Okamejei kenojei. The sequence continues at coordinate 4,969,316 of CM069166.1, forward strand.
TGGGACGGGAGTAATGTTTTGGGATGGGACACTTCCTCAGGGTATTGAAGAGTTTTGGAGAGTCTGTTTGGAAGAAGGCTATTATATTGCTGAATCTGTACACTGAAATTAAATGTTATTAATTTAAATGACAATAAACCTCTGTTAATCCAGCACATGAGAGATTTGGTGGTTCTGGTGTGGCAAATGCTCTGGTCGTTTCGATGTACCTTGTATTAATACCCCCGACACACCTTTCTTTTACAGGTTGCAGAGTAGCGTAATTTCCAATGAATTTGCTGAGTTTAAATGTGTTGTAGGGAACAGAACATAATTGCCCGATACTGAGCCAATCAGTATCTGAATAATCAGAGGCTGTTATTGGGTTTTACTGTAGTAATATTTTCCGTGCTTCTTCAAGAATGAATGAGAGTGGGGTTCAGGGAGAGCCACCAAATGTGTGTCATTAGCTGTAGAGCACTTTGGAACTTCTTGGAAACAACAAAGTAGGCCCCTCGTACTATCCCATTGCCCAATGTCACCGGTCATCTTTTAGCTAGGTGCCAATTTATTGCACTAATCTCAAGAGAAATGCGACATAATTTGGACAGTGATGCAGCGGGAGAGTTGCTGCCTCACAGCGCCAGAGACCTGGGTTTGATCTTGCCTTTGGGTGCTGTCTGTACGGAGTTTGTACGTTCTCCCTGTGACCGCGTGGGTTTCCTCCGGGTGCTCCAGTTTCCTCCCACACTCCAAAGATGTGCAGGTTTCTGTGAGTTCTCCCTAGTGTGAAGGATACTAATAGACACTATCTCCAAAATCTAAAGGGTGGAAACAGGCCCTTCGGCCCAACTTGCCCACACCGACCAACGTGTACCATCTAACCAGCCCCACCTACCTGAATTTGGCTCGTAACCCTCTAAACCTATTCACGTACCTGTCCAAATGTTTCTGAAACATTGGGATAGTACCGTAAGTTATCGCAGGAACGGGCTACTGATTTTGGATGATCGACCATGATCATATTGAATGGCGGTGCTGGTCAAATGCAAAAGGGCTGAATGGCCTCCTCCTGCACCTATTTTCTATGTTCCTATGTCTTAAGGTCTACAGTCTTCAGTTTTTACGTCTATGCCAGCCTACTTTAACTGGGGTGGGGGTGAAATGGGGGTAGTTGGCACAGTGGGTGAGAGGTGATGTCTGTCTTTCAATTCACAGGAGCTTGTGAAGGAAGGTTGGGCAGAATGCAGACTGGGTAACAACTCAATATGTAGGTCAGATTTCATTGGCAGATTTAAAGCCCTGTAACGGTTGAGTATTCTATTCGTGGGCCAGCTCCTGTGAGCACGTTTCAGTGAGTAATCCCACAGTTTCTCATATGTCCATGAAATAGCATGTATGAGTTACACATGCCTGGGTGAACACACGCAATCTGTTCCCTTGCTAATTCCTGGGCTTTGCTTGCTGTTGGCAAGGCCAGCAATAACAGCCCACCTCCTTCTTGAGAAGGTGGGGGTGAGCCTTACCCTGTCCCACTTGGGAAACCTGAACGGAAACCTCTGGAGACTTTGCGCCCCACCCAAGGTTTCCGTGCGGTTCCCGGAGGTTTCTGTCCTCCGGCAACCACCTTCAACTAGCATCGCAACCGGCTTCGACTAAAAAATTACCGGTTTTTAAAACGGAAACCACTTTCGACCATTAAGGGAGACTGACAAAAACCTCCGGGAACCTCACGGGAAACCTTGGGCGGGGCGCAAAGTCTCCAAATGTTCCCGTTCAGGTTTCCTAAGTGGGACAGGGGCATCAGAATATGGAACCATCCAGCACAGGAAGGGGCCCTGCAGCCCACGATGCCCGTGCCGAACATGACGGGAGGTGGGGGAATAAGAGCGATGGGATTGTTCAGGGGGCTGGCATAGACTTGATGGGCCGAAAGGCCAGCTACAGCCTTAGAGAAAAAAAATAATTGGCTGATTGTGGTGATAGTTGTAATCTAGTGGGCTGTTTTGTTCTGGTTTTGCTCATTATTGGAGCTGCAGTCCATAGATTGCAAATGGCAAATACAGTATAAAAAAAATAACTATACTTAATAAGTAAATATATGTTGATATATAGTTGTGTTTACTTTGTCTGGAAGTCGTGTGGCTGAGAGATAAACTATATGCTCTAATTGCGGACGTGCTGTATTGTATTTAGACAGATTACGTGACCTTTTGTATTCAGGATGCTGTATTTTCAACCACAGTGGTTTAATGTTGCCAATGTGCCTGCTGGCAGAGCTGCTGCCTCACAACGCCATAGATCCGCATTCGATCCTGACTCCGGGTGCTGTCTGCGTGGAGTTTGCACGTTCTGCCTGTGCCCGCATGGGTTTCCTCTAGGCGCTCCGGTTCCTCCCATGTACCAAAGAAGTGCGATCTGTAAAACTGGCCCTAGTGTGTAGAGAGTGGATAAGAACACAATGACAGGAGTCAAGGGAGTGTTATTGTCATGTGTCCCGGACAGGACAATGGAATTCCCGCTTTGCTTCAGCACAACAGAATATTGTAGGCATAAATAAATACAGGACAGATCAGTGTGTCCATATACTATTGAATATATACATATATATATATATACACACACACACATAAATAATCAGATAAAGTGCAATGGGCTATTAATGATCAGAGGTTTGTTTGAGTTGAGTTTAATAGCCTGATGGCTGTGGGGAAGTAGCTATTCCTGAACCTGGACGTTGCAGATTTCAGGCTCCTGTACCTTCTACCTGAAGGTAGCAGGGAGATGAGTGAGTGGCCAGGATGGTGTGGGTCCTTGATGATGCTGCCAGCCTTTTTGAGGCAGCGACTGCGATAGATCCCCTCGATGGAAGGGAGGTCAGAGCCGATGATGGACTGGGCAGTGTTTACTACTTTTTCTAGTCTTTTCCTCTCCAGGGCACTCAAGTTGCCGAACCAAGCCACGATGCAACCGGTCAGCAAGCTCTCTACTGTGCACCTGTAGAAGTTCGAGAGAGTCCTCCTTGACAGACCGACTCTCCGTAATCTTCTCAGGAAGTAGAGGCGCTGATGTGCTTTCTTTATAATTGCATCAGTGTTCTGGGACCTGGAGAGATCTTCAGAGATGTGCACGCCCAGGAATTTGAAGCTCTTGACCCTTTCAACCATCGACCCGTTGATATAAACGGGACTGTGGGTCCCCATCCTACTCCTTCCAAACAGAACATGTAAACATCAAAGCAGTGTGAAAGGGTGAACGATGATTGGCATGGAGTTAGTGGGCCGAAGGGCCTGTTTCCATGCTATATCCAAAAGCGAAAAAACAAAACAGAAGTTATTCTAAACTGAAGTTATTCTTGTGCGCCCTATGGTGTTCGTAGTAAATTATTACATGTGATAGTTTGCAAATCTCTGACGGAAATGCATAAACATTTCTTAGAAATGTGTGAGATTGTTTTCATGACACTTCTGATGCATGTAAACTAAACGGGGAAAGTCTAATATGTTGAGAAGGTGGAAAATGTAAGGATTTACTCTCCTGTCTCCAAGTGACATGGAGATGATGAAGAATGTCTTTAGCCAGAGGGTGGTGAATCTATGGAATTCATTGCCACAGATGGAGGCCAAGATATTTGATATTTTTAAAGATTCGTGGGTTCTTGATTAGTAAGAGCACCAAAAGTAAAGGGGAGAAGCCAGCAGAATGGGGTTGAGAGGGATAAATAGACCAGCCATGATTAAAGTGCCTGTCCCGCTGAGTTACTCCAGCATTTTGTGTCGCTCTTTGGTTTAAACCAGCATCTGCAGTTCCTCCCTACACATCTGAACTTCTGTTGGCTGAGCCCTACTTTGTTCTCACATAAATCTTATTCTCTTATGAAGTACCCTGGGACCTTCAGAAAGGTGCTGAGCAAATGGAAGTAGTTACTATTAAATGTCAAGGTTGATAATAATGCAGCAACTACTAATTTTAAATCTTTCTCCATATAAGTTGTACACTGAGGATTTTTGTTTATTTTAGTTAACTTGGATTTATTATGCGCGAAGTTTGAACTTAACAAACTTCTCGTAACTGTCAGTATACAAAAAATGCTGGGGAAACTCAGCGGGTGAGGCAGCGTCTATGGACGACAGGAGTAGGCGACATTTCGGGTCGAGATCCTTCTTCAGTTAACTTTGCCTGTGGATACAAGGCAGTGCAGATGCTCACTTACACAAAAAAAGATACAAAGTGCTGGAGTAACTCAGTGTGTCAGGCAGCATCTGTGGAGAATATGGATAGTTTAGTTTAGTTTAGTTTGGAGGTACAACATAGAAACAGGCCCTTCAGCTCACTGAGCCAGGTGAGCGCTGGTCACCATGGACTCAGCTGGCTGAAGGGCCTGTTTCCACAATGTACCTCTAAACAAAACTAATCTATCCATGTGTTCCACACTATTTCTATCATTTACAGACAGCAATTAACTTGCAAAGCTGCACGTCTTTGGAGCGTGGGAGCTCCCGGAGAACGTGCAAACTCCGTACAGACAGCACCAGTAGTCGGGATGGAAGCCGGGTCTCTGGCGCTGCGCCACCGTGCAGTCCTAAAGCGTTACATGCGATGTTTCAGGTTGGGAAACCTTCTTCTGACGAAGGGTCCTAGGTTTGCCTCTTCATGGAGCTGACATGGTGTCACTACAAGGGGGCCAGCACCTTTTGCCCATTCCTAACTTAAGAATGCAAGACACCTTTGTAGTTTAGTTGGTGTTTGTAATGGTCTGTCTGATGGTTGTTGGGAAAGTTAGGCAGCAACTGCAGAAAGTAAAACGGATGTTTTAGGTCCAGGACTTTTCACCCATCTGAAGAAGGGTCTCAACCCGAAGCCTCACCCTTTCCTTCTCTCCAGAGATGCTGCCTGTCCCGCTGAGTTACTCCAGCTCTTTGTGTCTCTCTTCGGTTTAAACCAGCACCTGCAGTGGCTTCTTACACAAATAAAGACAGGTCCTGGAACTGAAACACAGGTGATGCCTGACCTGCTGAATCTTTGTTTATTTCAGATTTGCAGCATCTGCAATTTTTCTTTTGATTTATGTTCACAGGTGGACTAGCTGACACCCACTAAATTATCTACATCCTTACTTAATATTCCTGTCTTCTGAAGCGAAAATGTTTTTGTTTCAGATTCAGGTTTTGTTTCCCCCTTGGAATATCTATCTATATATATATATAACAAAGTATCTGTAAATGGATCATTGTGTCTCTTGTCTCCGGCTTGTGGGATTAGAGTTATTTTCCAGGATCCTGAGCGCAGAGATCTGGGTCTTTGAAGTGTGGGAGGAAACCGGAGCACCCGGAGAAAACCCACGCAGGTCAGGGGGAGAAGGTGCAAACTCCCCACAGACAGCACCCGTGGTCAGGATTGAACCTGGGGATCTCTGGCGCTCTGAGGCAGGTTCAGGGAATGTTGGAAACACAATCCTGTTACTATTACTGAGCAACTAATGAGCATCAAACGTACAAAATTCTTAAGGGGTTGGACAGGCTAGATGCAGGAAGATTGTTCCCGATGTTGGGGAAGTCCAGAACAAGGGGTCACAGTTCAAGGATAAGGGGGAAGTCTTTTAGGACCGAGATGAGAATTTTTTTTTTTTCACACAGAGAGTGGTGAATCTGTGGAATTCTCTGCCACAGAAAGTAGTTGAGGCCAGTTCGTTGGCTATATTTAAGAGGGAGTTAGATGTGGCCCTTGTGGCTAAAGGGATCAGGGGGTATGGAGAGAAGGCAGGTACGGGATACTGAGTTGGATGATCAGCCATGATCACATTGAATGGCGGTGCAGGCTCGAAGGGCCGAATGGCCTACTCCTGCACCTATTTTCTATGTTTCTGTTACTCGTCGTACTAGGGCAAAGATAACCCCTTGTGTGAGGAGGAGGGGTAATCTGCCAGATACAGCCTGGTATTTCATTGTTTCAGCTTTAGTTTAGTTTAGAGATACAGCGTGGAAACAGGCCCTTTGGCCCACCTGGTCCGCACCCAACAGCGATCCCCACACATTAACACTATCCTACACCCACTTGGGACTAATTTTTACATTTACCAAGCCAATTAACATACAAACCTGTACGGCTGCAGGAAACCAAAGTTTTCGGAGAAAACCCACGCGGTCACGGGGAGAACGTACAAACTCCGTACAGACAGCACCCGTAGTCGGGATCAAAGCCGGGTCTCTGGAGCCGTAAGCGCTGTGAGGCAGCAGCTCTACCGGTGTGCCATCATCCCGCCACCTTGTTTTCAACAGAGAGTTAGATTCAGCTCTTCGGGCTGAAGGAATCGAGGGATATGGGGGCACAAAGTGGGAAGGGGGTACTGATTCTGGATGATCTGTCGTGATCATTTTTAATGGCGGTGCTGGTTCGAAGGGCCGAATGGCCTACTCCTGCACCTATTGTCTATGTTTCTGTTGTATCCTCAGCATCCCTTTTCAAAAAAGGCAAATGGTGAATCGGTGGGTGGTTGGGCAATCCTTGCTCTTCCCCGCTTTGTTAGTGGAGGAGAGCACCAGCACGGAGTTAAAATCCAGGCTTCCTGCCTTTGACAGGCACTTCGTTCAGGTTCATCCCCATTTTCGTCAGAAAACATTTGAACACCCAACCTGAGGCCGAGAGTTAGTTTCGGCAGCGTTTGGCCTGTGTGGGAGGGGAGGGGGAGGATGCTCCTCAAACTGCGGAGCATCCTGGGCAATGCAGCTCAGCCCCCTCCACGTGACACACTGGCCGACCTGAGGAGCACCTTCAGCGACAGACTGGTCCCACCAAGATGCAGCACAGAACGCCACAGGAGATCCTTCTTCCCTGTGGCTATCAACCTGTACAACCCCTCCCCCTCCTGTCGTGGGGTTGACTGAGACTGACTCTCCTCCCCCCCCCCCCCCCCCCCCCCCCCCCCAATCTTTGCACATCCCCCAAGCCTTTCCACTTGTCTCTTTAATGTCACGTTTCATGTATCTTGTTGCGTTTTACGACTGTCGGCAGATCAACTTCTCTCCTGGGGTAAATAAAATTCTATCGAATCGTAGGTTTTTATAGTGGGTGGGAGTGATTTTAAGGCAAGTGATATCATGGAGTATTTTGCATGTCTTTGTAGATCATAAACTCACAGGGCACAGAAATAGGTTCCTTCAGCTCGTAAGTTTGGCTGATTACACTATTATCTAATTTTCTTGCATTATTCCTGTATCCTTTACACCTTGTGTGAGAAGGAACTGCAGGTGCTGGTTGAAGCCTCAGACAGACACAAAGAGCTGGAGTAACTCAGCGGGACAGGCAGCATCTCTGGAGAGAAGGAATGGGCGACGTTTCGGGTAGATTCTACCCCACGACAGAAGGGGGAGGAGTTGCACAGTTTGGTAGCCACGGGGGAGAAGGATCTCCTGTGGCGTTCTGTGCCGCATCTTGCTGGGAACATTGGCCAACACGCTCCCGTCTACACTAGTCCCACCCAAAGATCCTATAGTGGAGCGAGATAGACCACTCCTGCTAAATGCAACGGGCTGACGTGTAGTACGCAACGGAGCGGAACGTGGGCCTTTTTTTCATCCATTTCAGTAACCCGACCCGACCCGACCCAACTCGCAGTGTACTCAACATTGCGGGGGAACAGTTTGCGTTCATAACTTATAATTCTGAAAATGAGGAGAAGATTTTTACCAAATAACTTTTATTTTTACGAGGATGTTTCCGTAACCGGCTTCCGTCTCCGCACTAGTTATCTTCGCTCCGCTGCGACGGGATCTTTGGTGCGGAGACGGAAGCCGGTTACGGAAATGGGGCCGAAAATTACCCGTGAATCTGCCCGTGACCGTACAACGTCTTTTTCTTCGAGTGATCTATCTTGCTCGCTGTTGGATCTTTGGTCCCACCTGCCTGCGTTTGGCCGATGTCCCTCCAAAGCTGTCCATTTCCCGTCTACATGTTTCGTGATGATAGTACCTGGCTCAACTGCCTCCTCCGGCAGCTCGTTCCATACACCCACAGCCCCTTTGTGCGATTGTGGCTGCTGTTTAGCAAATTGTTAAGTATGAATTTTTGAGAATGGACATGGCCTTTTCATTCAGTCAATGAATCAGCTGTCTCACTGTATCCCTCAATCTCATCTCTTCAGCATCCAATTCAATAAATTAATTGAATTAATTTACAAAGGACATTTCACAGAGCTTACATTCAGGAAAAAAAAAATCTCTTTAAACAGAATTTCAACTCCATTGGGTCACCTTAAGGTAAATGGGTCAGTCTTTGAGCACCCAGAACATTTAGCAATTCATTGACTTCCAGTGGCGTTAATTAAGGGTAGGAATTAGACAATATGAGGTGGTGGCCATTCGGCCTTTCAAAGCAGCCCTGCTGTTCACTTTGGCTGGTCCTTTGGTTCAATACCAATGCTCTGTCATACCTTCTCCTCATCTACCTCCGTGCCTTTGTATCTAGACATGCAATGATCTGCTTAAATCTATTCAACACCAAGGACACGGAGGGCTGGGGCAACTCCGCAGGTCTAGCAGCATCTCTGGAGAGCATGGATAGGTGATTTTTTTTGGGTCGAGAACCTTCTTCAGACATCTGCCTGACCTGCTGAGTTACTCCAGCACTTTCTCCTTTTGTGACCTATCCGCATTCTCCAGAGATGCTGCCTGACCTGCTGAGTTAAATCCAGGGTCTGAAGAAGGGTTTCGGCCCGAAACGTTGCCTATTTCCTTCGCTCCATCGACACCCAACAAAGGCCTAATGAACCATCGTGGCCTAAACATCCATCAGGCGAGAATGAAATGCTCGGAGAAGGAGAAAGACGTACGCAGCGTACGCACAGGCCTTGCGCCTGGTGAGACGCAGGAGGAGCGCGGCCGGGACTCGCCCCACAGAGCCCAGTCCCTCCACGCACTGGAGTCTCCCAACCCCTGTAGAGTGGTTACTAAGATGGCTGATCCGTGGGCGGTCGCTGCTGGGACACGTCGGGGCCTGATCAACCCCGGCTGGGTCGCCTGGGCGAGGGCGTCTGATGTTGTGAGACCCGAAACACCCGATGACCCCAGGTCACCACACTGAGGATGACCCAGCGCCTCTGGAAGATGGATATTTTTGCACAGATGCTGCTGCACCCGCTAAGTTTCTCCAGCATTTTTGAGTACCTTCGATGTTCCAGCATCTGCAGTTCCTTCTTAAACAAGTGTCCTTTTGTGAATGAACCTGCATCTGCCGTTCTTTGTTTCTGCAACTTGGCCTCTACTGTTTTCCTGATGTCGAGAGCGCCACAGGTTCATCTTTCTCTGAGTGAAGACAATTCTCATTATCTCTGAGACTGTGTGGGCTGAAGGACCTGTTTCCATGTTGTATCGTGCGTTCAACCAATTCAATCCATTTTCATCACCTGTCATCATTTGTCCCTCAATTCTGCGTGTGATGACACAATTCCTTAAAACACAGCAGGATATTTCTTTATTAAGTTGTACTTCTCAAATTTATTTTTGTGGGTTTGCAGCAAATTCTGTCAGTTCCCTTCCTAACATCCAGTTCTTCATGAGACAAAGTATTTAAAACAAAAATCAGTTTAGTTTAGTTTAGAGATACAGCGCGGAAACAGGCCCTTCGGCCCACCGAGTCCGGACCGGCCAGCGATCCCCGCACTTTAACACCATCCCACACACACACACACGGGACAATTTACATTTACACCAAGCCAACTAATCTGCAGACCTGTACTTCTTTGGAGTGTGGGAGGAAACCAGAGTACCCAGAGGAAACCCACGTGGGATTAGGGCGAAAGTGCAAACTCCACACAGATAGCTTCCGAGATCAGATGGAACCCGGGCATCTGACCCAGGCTGTGAGGCAGCTGCTCTACCAAGGTACATTAGAGTATAATCAACCATGGTACATTGGAGTGTGGGAGTGGGCCGAAGGGCCTGTTTCCACACTGTATCTCTAAACTAAACTAAGAGATGCAAAATGTGAAGGCAGAGGAAGGAATATAGGCGGAAGGGGAGAAATGGATATGAGACCAGGTGGGGCTCGGGGAAGAGCGGAGGCGTAAAAAAAGGCAAGACCACTTTTATTGTTGAATTTGTAACTGAGTTCTGATTTCACAACCGAATTGGGATTTGATTTTGTGTCTTTGGGCGATCAGCACAGAGACTGATTATGAGCCGAACGGAACTACACTGCTCGAGCTGCATGAGGTGTGTTTATGTCGGGAAGATAAGGCGAAAAGTCAATGATAAACAGTGAAAAATCCTGCCATTTATATGAGCAATATTCCAATGCAAAAATCCTGAGATTTATATTAGCAATCATTTAAGTATGATATTTTTAGTTTCGGTAAATGTCAAGCTTGCTGTGTTTGTACGGATGCTGTTGTACTTGCAGTGGCTGGATTGCAAATGATCTTACAGTCCCTGCAGGCGATGGCTGAGACAACAGGACACATTTGAAGCTTATCTGTTCAGCAGCACTCCTGCAGTGACAGGGCTTAATGTGTTTAGAATGTCAGCCTTGTTGCAGCCCCTCTGTGATAATTGTATCTGCCGTGTGCCCCCGCCCCCCCCCCCCCCCCCCCCCCCCACCCAAACTCAGTGACTTTAGTGATGCAGCGTGGAAACAGGCCCTTTGGTCCACCAAGCCTGCACTGACTAGCGATCACCCCGCACACTAACACCGTCCTACGCACCAGCGCCAATTTACAGAAGCTAATTACCACCAGAGACCCGGGTTCCATCCTGATTACCTGTACGGCGTTTGTACCTTCACCGGTTCTCTGGATACTTTCAACAGAGAGCTAGATAGGGCTCTTAAAGATAGCGGAGTCAGGGGATATGGGGAGAAGACAGGAACGGGGTACTGATTGGGGATGATCAGCCATGATCACATTGAATGGCGGTGCTGGCTCGAAGGGCCGAATGGCCTCCTCCTGCACCTACTGTCTATTGTCTATTCTCCCCGTGACCGCGTGGGTTTTCTCCGGGCTCTCCGGTTTCTTCCCACACTCCAAAGACGTGCAGTTTGTAGGTTAACTGGCTTTGGTAAAATCGTAAATTTTCTCTAGCGTGTGGGGTGTTGCTAGTGTACGGAGCGATCGCTGGTCGGCGCACACTCGATGGGCTGAAGGGCCTGTTTCTGCTCTGTATCTCAAAGTAAAAAGTAAAAGTAATAGGATGGTAGGAACAGATATGATGGCAATATTTAGGCAGATGCATTAACTGGCAGGCAGTAGAGCAAGGGTTCCCAACCTGGGGTAAGTGTCGCCTACCCAGAGGGTACATGTGTTGATTCCGGATTTGTACTTTTTTTTTTCTCATTGACTGTGTTTGGTTCCGGTATACCGGTATCTGTCCATCATTAGTTGTTCATAAATAAGTGAAATCACATTGTTATGTGTTATTAAAGTTGCCGGGGGCAAACTGGACGAACAAGGTTTGGAACCCCTGCAATAGAGGGATGAGCAGACAGATAGATTAGTTTTGATTGGCGTCATAGCAGACGTGGTGGGCCGAAGGGCCTCTGTGTTCCATGTTGTGACAGGGGCTGGCAAACCTAATTAATCGGTAGATGGTCACACAACAGACAGGAGAAAGAAATGGGATTAGTTGGGATGGGAGATGGAGCAGAGATTTGGATGGGATTTAGTTGGGAGATAGGGAGATGGAGCATGGATTTCGATTGGATTTAGGGATGAGAGGGATATGGAGCAGGGATTTGCTTGGGATTTAGTTGGGAGATGGAGCATGGGTTTGGATGGGATTTAGTTGGGAGAGGGAGATGGAGCAGGGATGTGGATGGGATTTAGGGATGAGAGGGAGATGGAGCATGGATTTGGATGGGATTTAGTTGGGAGAGGGAGATGGAGCAGGGATGTGGATGGGATTTAGGGATGAGAGGGAGATGGAGCATGGATTTGGATGGGATTTAGGGATGAGATGGAGCATGGATTTCGATTGGATTTAGGGATGAGTGGGAGATGGAGCATGGATTTGGATGGGATTTAGGGATGAGATGGAGCATGGATTTCGATTGGATTTAGGGATGAGAGGGAGATGGAGCATGGATTTGGATGGGATTTAGGGATGAGAGGGTGGAGCGGGGATTTGGACCAGAATTTCCGATCTCGGTATTTGATATTTGAAAGCATTTTAGCAGGGTCAGGCTAACCAGGTGTACCTGTGAGCGTGGCATCTCTATACTTGCATGAAACAAATGGCACATTTGAGAGCTGGTTCTATCTGCAAAGAATACAAAATGTTTTCACAAATGCAAAAAATAAAGGAAGTATCAAGACAATACTTTAGAAAACTCAGTTATTTCACAGTTCGCTCTCTATTGCAATGAAGGACCGGCAGGGAAAAGCTGCAGCATGAGGGAAGAGAAAATCATTTTTAAAACAATGTTATCAAATAGGTTTTTTTTTTTCTGCAATGGAATGCAAACCCCAAAAATGTTCAGATCGTGATCTTGACAAATTGGCTTTGCACTGTGTTCATTCAGCATACATTTTGAAATGTATCTAGGTCATTCGCAGTAATGCAAAGCCACTACCATATTAAGCAACACCGAGCTAAGCAAGACCTACATTTCCAAAGGCACCATAGCACTGCTGTCTAAGTTCCCATCAATTACTGTGAGGTTTATCGGCTTCTGCTTACTCGACAGTTTTGCGGAGAACACTATGCTCTGTGCAGTCGCATAACTTGGATCCACTCTTCTTCTTGCGTATGGCGTGCACAGCCTAAAGTTGAAGGACAACTTGTTCTATTTGATCTTATCTGATTGTGCGCGCCAGGTTGGTTGGATTCGTCGAAACAGGGCGGACCACGTGAAGGTTGCAATCTCCCATCCCTTCATAGGGTTAATCAAAGGGAAGATACAGCCCATTGTAGTATTTAGAGATTTAGAGTTACAGCGCGGAAACAGGCCCTTCGACCCACCAAGTCCACATCGACCAGCGATCCCCGCACACTAATACTGTCCTACACACATTAGGGACATAGAAACATAGAAAATAGGTGCAGGAGTAGGCCATTCGGCCCTTCGAGCCTGCACCGCCATTCAATATGATCATGGCTGATCATCCAACTCAGTATCCTGTACCTGCCTTCTCTCCATACCCCCTGATCCCTTTAGCCACAAGGGCCACATCTAACTCCCTCTTAAATATAGCCAATGAACTGGCCTCAACTACCTTCTGTGGCAGAGAATTCCACAGATTCACCACTCTCTGTGTGGAAAATGATTTTCTCATCTCGATCCTAAAAGTCTTCCCCCTTATCCTTAAACTGTGACCCCTTGTTCCGGAGTTCCCCAACATCGGGAACAATCTTCCTGCATCTAGCCTGTCCAACAACCCCTTAAGAACTTACAATTTTACCGAAGCCCATTAACTTCCAAAACCTGTACGTCTTTGGAGTGTGGGAGGAAACCAAAGAACCTGGAGACAAGCCACGGGGACTTGGTACAGACACGCCCGTGGTCAGGATGGGACCCGGGTCTCTGGCGCTGTAAGGCAGCAGCTCTACCGCTGCACCGCCATCTGTGTGGTGAAGAGCACCCAATGTGCCTCTGGTACGGAGTTCCAGGATTCGGACCCCTGTGACAAGGAGTGTGGGCTTATTGTCCGAGGCAGAGTCTCTCCAGGCCTGTGTGTGGTCAGTGTCAGCTGGTCCACTCCGTTCATTCATATCGTCTTTCAGTGTCATTATTTATACAAGTGAATGGTTGGCTGCGTCAACTCATCTACATTGCTATGGGCTGGAGTCGAGAATAGATAAATAGAACAGAGTTCCATCTCTGCCAGTCAGGTCATTGTGCCAATTTAATAATTTCATTAGTACAGTTATTACAGTTATTAGTCATTTTTCTTCCTGGAAAAACAAACGACTTAATCCAATTGACTGCATTCTAATTCCAGAGGTGATTTGAGTTGTGTTCATTAAAAGCTTGGGTTTAATCTCCAGAATGTTCGTCCACCCCCCCTGTATTATTAGACGCATTGGGACCACAAATCCTAGCTTGCATGTGATGCTATTGAACCTTTATACCACATTGTATGTGGAATTTTCTGCCTCAGAGGGCGGTGGAGGCCGGTTCTCTGGATGCTTTCAAGAGAGAGCTAGATAGGGCTCTTAAAAATAGCGGAGTCAGGGGATATGGGGAGAAGGCAGGAACGGGGTACTGATTGGGGATGATCAGCCATGATCACATTGAATGGCAGTGCTGGCTCGAAGGGCCAAATGGCCTACTCCTGCACCTATTGTCTATTGTCTATTGGAAGCTCTTCAGCACACGTTCCATAGTATGTTAGAGTGGTACGCCGATGCATCTCTGGAGTTGCCTACATAGACCCGGGTTCCAGCCTGATCACGGCTGCTGTCTGTAGGGAGTTTGTACCTTCTCCCCATGACCTGCGTGGGTTTTCTCCGGGTGCTCCGGTTTCCTCCCACACTGCAAAGAGGTGCATGTTTGTAGGTTAATCGACTTCGGTAAAATTGATAGGGGAACGGAGCAGTTGACGAGACTGATCCACGTGGGAGTGAGGATATCTTCCTTTACCAGTCTGTTCCTTAAACCCCTGCTCCCATGGTAGGTGTTCATTCCAAGAGCTCTCCCGAGTTTGCCCCGATTCGAACTCGGAGATTTACGGTAATGGCCTCTCGTCGGTACTCGGGGCTCTCGTGGACATTTTTCAACATGTTGAAAAATCTTCACGATTCTTCTCGTGCTTACCTGCCGTTAGCGAGTCTTCCCGAGTACCTGCCGTTAGCGTTACGAGCCGCTAAGAGACGTCCCCGAGCTCCGACGTACCCGCTACGTTCATTCTCCGTGCTTACCATGAGTTTGATTTTTTTTTAACTCCGGAGAGCTCTTGGAATGAACTCGTACAGTGGGACAGGGCTTTTAGTCATCAGAACAAACCAGATGTGGCTCCTTCGTATGGGCTCCACATAATCCCTAACCTTGTAACGTATTCTCACAGAACCACTGGTGTCATAGTCATAGAGCGATACAGTGTGGAAACAGGCCCTTCGGCCCAACATGTCCCAGCTACACTAGTCCCACCTGCCTGCGTTTGGTCCATATCCCTCCAATCCTGTCCTATCCATGTACCTGTCTAACTGTTTCTTAAACGTTGGGATAGTCCCAGCCTCAACTACTTCCTTTGGCAGCTTGTTCCATACACCCACCACCCTTTGTGTAAGAATGTTACCCCTCAGATTCCTATTAAATGGTTCGCTATAAAATCATGGTACCCTACTATTTATGTTTAGAATTTTTTATTTTTTACATTTCTTTCTTAGTTTCCCTTATTTTTAGTGTTTTTCTTATCGCCATCAGAATATGCCTTTGTGTGAAAAGGTTTCCCCTCAGGTTCCTATATAACAACAATTACAGCACGGAAACTAGAGTCCCCATCTACCTGGTTAAAAAATCGATCCTGCCTCCACACTGCTGGAAGCTGATTCCTCCCCCCTCACGTTACCCTCTGTCCCTTAATTCTCATGTCATGCCCTCTTGTTTGAATCTTCCCTACCCTCAATGGGAAAAACGTATCTCAACTCTGTCTATCCCTTTCAGGTCCCCTTAACCTTCTGCGCTCCAAAGAATATTACGAACCTCTGTCCTCTGGTCCTCGATTCCCCTCCTCTGGGCAAGCGGCTCACTCTGATCTAGATCTCCCCGATCTATTCCTCTCGTGATTTGATAGTGGGATTGATAATTCTCTGTGATCACACATTCCCCATAACAGCTGCAGCGTGCTACAGATGAGCCTGCAGTGCTAGTGACGGATGATCCTGAGTTTGGAGACAAGAAGAAAAAAATGTAGTCAGTTCTCTTACCGTATTGAAGGAGAGGGCTATTGTTGGCAGTGATGTCTTTCTGGAGATCAGCGTCTGATAGTTTATAGTCTAGCATTTATTTTTGCATGGTTGGTAATTATTTCTGCACAATTTGCTAATTGGGAATGTGCTTGGGTATGGCAATGCTTTACTGTATCTGGTTATCTCTTTTATATTTGACCCACAAGGTACTGGATAAGTGCTGGAAGGTTCCTTCTAACTAGCATCGGACACAAGGGCCAAACGGCTTCCTGTGGTGGTCCAAATTTTCTCTGGTGCCTGGAACTTTTAGTTTCGAGATACAGTGCGGGAAGCAACAACTTTGGCCCACCGAGTCTCCCACAGAGCCACTGGTGTCATAGAGTGGCTACAATGTGGAAATTGGCCCTTTGGCCCAACTCGATATGGGCAGAAGGCAGGAACGGGGTTACTGGTTGGGGATGATCAGCCGTGATCACATTGAATGGCGGGTACTGGCTCGAAGGGCCAAATGTGTCTATTGTCTATTGTCTACACCGACCAACGATCCCCCCCTACACTAACTCTATCCTTCACACACATTGGGGACAATTGCACATTGTTACCAAACCAACAAACCTACAAACCTGTACGTCTTTGGAGTGTGGGAGGACAATAGACAATAAACAATGGACAATAGGTGCAGGAGGAGGCCATTCGGCCCTTCGAGCCAGCACCGCCATTCAATGTGATCATGGCCGATCTTCCCCAATCGGTACCCAATCAGGAAACCAAAGATCTTGGAGAAAACCCACGCAGGTCACGGGGAGAACGTGCAAACTCCGCACAGACAGCACCTGTAGTCAGGATCGAAGCCGGGTCTCTGGCGCTGTGAGGCAGCAACTCTACCGCTGCGTCACCTTGCCGGTAAGTATTGAATTTTGACCACTAGAACTAGAGTTTGGAATAGCAAACTATCATTTAAGAGTTTAAAAACAAGGAACGGCAGATGCTGGTTTACAAAAGTAGACACCCAGCGCTGAGCAACTCAGCGGATCTAGCAGCATCGCTGCAGAACGTGAATAGGAGGTAGACAAACGTGCCGGAGAAACTCAGTGGGTGAGGCAGCATCTATGGAGCAAAGGAAACTGGCAACGTTTCGGGCTGAAACGCTTCTTCCTGAACATGAATAGGAAGCATCCATGTTGTCCAGAGATGCCGCCTGTCCTGCCGAGTGACTCCAGCCCCTTGTGTCGTCGTCTGCCGTTCAGGACTTCTTGAGGTGCACTCAGCACGACCCAGGCCTCACCTGGCCAACCCGAGCAAGAGTGCGCCAAGCTTGGTTCCAGATTGACTTCCTCCATCCGCACACTCGCGCGACTGGCCATCTCCGCATCCGAACCCATCCCTGGCCTCCCGCACGCTGGAATCTTGCCCATCCTCCGGACTGCGTCGCGTCGATCCCTCTCCTGCGTCCGTGCCGTGCCGCTGTGTGTGACTCACCCCCCCAGATCGGAATTGACTGAATCTTTCTCAACAAACCTAAAGGTTTTTCATTGTGAAAAGGAATCTCTAATTGCCTTGGCCCCACACCAGCGGGGAGAAGGGATCGATATTTCCTGGCATTTAGACTGTGAGAAACGGAATGCATTTCATGAAAGCAGAGCAATTAATCTGCCTTTGGCCTGCAATTTAATTTACAAATGATCTGACTGCGTTCACCATTTTGTTCCAATCCCAACTCTTGCATTCTGTACAAAAGCATGTTCAGGGTAAAAGGCAATCCATTTTATCCCCACTAAAAGCTAGATAAGGAAAGGTTTGGTAGCATCTATTATGACTTTTAAAATATCTTCTTCTTCTTAAGCCCTTTGCTCCTCTAGGGAGCATACGCCATTGACAAATGTCCTCCACCTCACTTGGTTCTTGGCAGTTCTTTGCAGATCTTCCCAGTTAGACAATAGACAACAGGTGCAGGAGTGGGCCATTCGGCCCTTCGAGCTAGCACCGCCACTCAATGTGATCATGGCTGATCATCCCCAATCAGTACCCCGTTCCTGCCTTCTCCCCATATCCCCTGACTCCGCTATTTTTAAGAGCCCTATCTAGCTCTCCCTTGAAAGCATCCAGAGAACCTGCCTCCACCGCCCTCTGAGGCAGAGAATTCCACAGACTCACCAATCTCTGTGTGTAAAAGAGTTTCCTCGTCTCCGTTCTAAATGGCTTACTCCTTATTCTTAAACTGTGTGGCCCCTGGTTCTGGACCCCCCCCAACATCGGGAACCTGTTTCCTGCCTCTAGCGTGTCCAAGCCCTTAACAATCTTAAGTTGAGCCCACTCTCAGACATGAAATATCGTGGGAACCTGTAATCAGTCTGAGGAAAATACACAACCCAAAACGTCACCTATCCATGTTCTCCACAGATGCTGCCTGACCCGCTGAGTTACTCCAGCACTCTGTGAAACGTCACCTATCCATGTTCTCCACAGATGCTGCCTGACCCGCTGAGTTACTCCAGCACTCTGTGAAACGTCACCTATCCATGTTCTCCAGAGATGCTGCCTGACCCGCCCAATGCTCCAACACTTTGTGTTTTTCCTTGGTAAACCGGCATCTGCGGTTCCTTGTTACCACTCAATGTAAGTGGAGTCGCTTTGGAGTGGGCCACACGCTCTTTCTATGAACATATTTATGGATTTTAATCTGGAAAGAAGCATGATGTTGTGAAAGACGACCTTTAACATTGACGGCCTCCACGGCCTTCAGTGACAACATAGAAACAAGGAACGGTAGCTGCTATTTGAAGAAGGGTCCTGACCTGTAACTTCAACAGAAATGCTGCCTGACCTGCTGAATTACTCCAGCACTTTCTCTCTTTTTTAGTTGCAAACCAGCATCTGCAGTTCCTTGTATCTACACTTAGCTTCTCTTTATTTCTACATTAGTGTAGGTGAGTGTACGGGATGACCGCTGGTTGGTGTGGAATCGGTGGGCAGAAGGGCCTGTTTCCGTGCTCTATCCCTAAAGTGTAAAACAAGGATGGAAGGATTCCGACCCGAAACGTCACCAATCCACGTTCCCCGGAGATGCTGCCTGACCCGCTGAGTTACTCCAGCACTCTGTGAAACGTCACCTATCCATGTTCTCCACAGATGCTGCCTGACCCGCTGAGTTACTCCAGCACTCTGTGAAACGTCACCTATCTATGTTCTCCAGAGATGCTGCCTGACCCGCTGAGTTACTCCAGCACTCTGTGAAACGTCACCTATCCATGTTCTCCACAGATGCTGCCTGACCCGCTGAGTTACTCCAGCACTCTGTGAAACGTCACCTATCCATGTTCTCCACAGATGCTGCCTGACCCGCTGAGTTACTCCAGCACTCTGTGTCCTCTCCTTTTTCTATATGTTGGTCCGCAGCATACCTTTCCAGTTTTATTGTATTGATGCAGATGCCTGTAACAGCTCGCAGCCTCTCAAAGCTCCATCCTGCAATTACTTAGCTGCCAGAAATACCAGGGTGAATGCCAATATAGAAATCCACTCGTGACACACGCTGATTCAGCCACTATAGGCCCAGCACCAATCAGCACAGCCTAAAAGTCCGCAGCAGGGTGTATTTCTCAGTGAGTGATGCCTCCAGAGCTCTCGTTCAAAGTGAAAGCAGGTCATTGACGAGAAGTTCAAACAACGGAACATGCTGTGAGGATCTGCAGTGCTCAGAGCGAGGAAGAAAGCCAGGCCTGGCTGGGGTCCCTCTCATGATGCGAGAGATCAGTTTGCTGCAGCGATCGCTTGAAACAAATGCGAGAGATTTTAAAAAAAAAAAAAAAAAGAGGGGACGTGGAAAAAACAAACAAATTTCACTTCCATTGATTTTTTTTTGCTACCTGATAGCTACACGCGTTGGATGTAGAAACACAGAAACATAGAAAACAGGTGTACGAGTAGGCCATTCAGCCCTTTGAGCCAGCACCGCCATTCAATATGATCATGGCTGATCGTGCAAAAACAGTACCCCGTTCCTGCCTGCTCCCCATATCCCTTGATTCTGTTAGCCCTAAGAGCGAAATCTAACTCTCTTGAATACATCCAGTGAATTGGCCTCCACTGCCTTCTGTAGCAGAGAATTCCACAGATTCACAACTCTCTGGGTGATAACGTTTTTCCTCATCTCAGTCCTAAATGGCCGACCCCTTATTCTTCAACTGTGCCCCCTGGTTCTGGAATGTAACTGCCTCTGAGGTCTACTGTACAATGTCACTGGGGCTTAAGCTCACAGCAGCATGGGAGTGGAGGCCAGTTCACTGGATGTTTTCAAGAGAGAGTTAAGGGCCTGTCCCACTCCCAGATGGCGCGCAAACATTTTGGACGTCCCGAAATCCTGGGGCGCAGCGCAAGGCCGCTAGTCACTGCCTACGTCACCACGCACCACGCGCGCATCACGTGGCGCGTAAATTATGTCACGTAAATTACGCGCAAGTGGGACAGGCCCTTTAGATTTAGCTCTTAGGGCTAAAGGAATCAAGGGATGTGGGGGAAAAGCAGGAACGGGGTGCCGATTTTGGATGATCATCCATGATCATATTGAATGCTGATCCTGGCTCGAAGGGCAGAATGGCCTACTGCTCCTATTTTCTTTGTTTCGACCACTGTGTCGCCCTTTGTCAGCTCTTTGTCCTGAGCCCTGTGCATTTTAAGTATTTCTCAGTCCCTGTCTAATTTTGGGATCACATAGAGGTCACCATTTTAAAAAAAAGAGGCTATTTATTCCATTGAACATGTCGGCTGTAGAAGAGCTATCCGTCTTAATCTCACTTCCCAGCTCTTGATCTGTGGTTCCTGGAGGTGACTGCACATCGCCAACTTAAGTGTAATTAACGCCTCAGTCTCCACAGCCCCCTCAGTAATGCGTTCCAATCCCCCTCCGTCAACTGAGTGAATTTTCTGCACACCCTTGGATCCTACTGCCACTGGATCTCAGTTAATGGCCATTCTACTGATGAGATTAGGTCCATCTGGTGAAACCAATGTTTGACCGACCTGAAGATTGGAGAGGGCTCCTTTAAAACATTTTTTTTTTTTTTTTACCATCACCTTTCTTTACCATCAAGAGCTCGCAGTCTTCGGGGGAGAGGATGAGTCGGGAGCTCCAACATCGCAGAAGGTTCGACCAGCCCCGACGCGAGGTCCGATCGCCCGGCGTGGGGGAGCTGACATCCCCCCCCCGATGCGGGAGCTGATCGCCTCGACGCAGAGGACCCGAACGCCGCCAGCTACGGGAGTCAAGATCGTCCCGTCAACGGGGGCTCGCGGCCCACGACCGAGGAAGAACCAAGGGAAGGGACCTAAACTTTATTTCGCCTTCCATCACAGTGAGGAATGTGTAGGAGTCACTGTGGTGGATGTTCATGTTAAAATGTGCTTTTGCGTGCTCTGTTACTTTTAATTGTATGGCTGACCTGGCCAGTGAAATTCCTCGTATGTTGCAAAACATACTTGGCCAATAAATTGTGATTCTGATTCTGAAAATAATTAATTTAATTTATGGTCTCGATACAAAAATAAATCTGTGGTGACTCACCCACCACCATTGTACAAAATCACCAAATTATCGAGATATGAAATTTTCAAACAACAATCCTTACAAATATACTAAATAAGTAAGATAGTACGTTTATTGGCCAAGTATTCACATACAAGGAATTTGCCTTGGTGCTCCACCCACAAGTAACAACATGACATACAGTGACAGTTACGAATGACTCGGAAAACACTAAACATTAATAATAATAAAACATTCATGATAACTACAATATAATAACTACTATACAACTATGGCCCTCTCTATCGCCACCCTGGCGCGGACCTAACCCCGGGTGGTGTTAGTGGGGCAAAGGCCTCTTCTGCCTGGCGCCGTGACTCGCGGATGGCCAGCTTGGCCAGGCCTCGGATCAACCCAACCAGGACATCTTCAGCCCTGCCCACTCCCTAGATCACGTCACCAGTCGCTCGGTCACTTCTCCTTTCGTGTGGCGTGCACAGCCTAAAGTTGTCGGACAACTTGTTCTATTTGATCTTCCGTTTGTGCACGTCGAGTTGATTGCATTAGTCGAAACAGGGCGGGCCACGTGAAGGTTGCAATCTTCCACCCCCTTCGCTCACTGACAGCAGAGTCACTCCATCTCCTACGGACCCTAGGCAGAGTGGCGGTTCTCCTTGCCTTCCGGACCCTGGCTACGAGGGACGCACTACTGATCCCTGAGAGAACTCCTCGTGCCTGCACTCACGGTCGGTGGTGGGTTAGAGTTAAACCCCTGTCCCACGGTACGAGTTCATTCCAAGAGCTTCTCCCGAGTTTGCCCTGATTCAAACTCGGAGATTTACGGTAATGGCCGCTCGTCGGTACTCGGGGCTCTCGTGGACATTTTTCAACATGTTGAAAAATCTTCACGGGTCTTCCCGTGCTTACCTGCCGTTAGCGAATCTTCCCAAATACCTGCTGTTAGCGTTACGAGCCGCTAAAGGACGTCCCCGAGCTCCGACGTACCCGCTACGTTCATTCTCCGCACTTACCACGTGTTTGATTTTTTTTAAACTCGGGAGAGCTCTTGGAATTGAACTCGCACCGTGGGACAGGGCCATTAGGGTTCGGGTTGTGGTTAGGGCAGCCGAGGATGTTCTGGAATAACATTATGTTCCTGAGCCGACATTAAATAGTCTGATGAAGGGTCCTGACCTGAAACGTCACCCATTCCCTCTCTCCAGAGATGCTGCCTGTCCCACTGAGTTACTCCGGCATTTTGTGTCTACTTTCGATTTAAACCGGCATCAGCAGTTCTTTCCCACATATTTAGTTAATATTAATGTGGGTTTAGATAGTCTAGCTTTGAGCGACTATTGGCTACTGCGGGGGTTGTTTGCTTTGGTGCAGAGGAGGACCCAGCAGATGGGTTGTAGAAAGCAGCACGATTAGGGAGAACCCGTTTCCATTAGAAATCTGGTGTATACTGGCTGTGCACGTTGAATGTGGAAGGCAGAAGGACTGGAAGGAAGAGGAGGGAGCATATTTGCAGCCAGATTTGTGGGATTATGGAATTCTGGGGGTGGCACGGTGGCGCAGCGGTAGAGTTGCTGCCTCGCAGCGCCAGAGACGCAGGTTCGATCCTGACTACAGGTGCTGTCTGTACGGAGTTTGTATGCCTCTCCCCGTGACCACATAGGTTTCTCCAGATTCCTCCCACACTCCAAAGGCGTACAGGTCTGCAGGTTAATTGGCTTCTGTAAAATTGTAAATTGTCCCTAGGGTGTGTAGCATAGTGTGAATGTGCGGGGATCGCTGGTCGGTGCGGACTCGGAGGGCCGAAGGGCCTGTTTCCGTGCTGTTCCTCTATAAGTAAAGTCATGGCTTGAGGGGGGGGGGGGGAGACAGAGGTAGATGGAGACAGAAAAACAATTGGAAGAGAGCTTAACGTTGATGGTTTTGTTAATAAGTTCAGTGAGGCTTCTGTGGGCCAGTGACACGGGGAGCCAATCCTCAGGGTGAGGGTGGGCTGACGTTGCGGCCTGCGGTTTACACCGTTTGATGAAGGCCACACATGGTTCAGTGGTTCCTTTTTTCTCACGTGAACCAAGTTGCAGTGAAACGCAAACAAACCTGCGCCTCTTTGGAGTGTGGGAGGAAAAGCAGAGAAAACCCACGCGGTCACAGGGAGAACGTGCAAACTCCGTACAGACAGCACCCGTAGTGAAATACATATTTGGCTTATAAATCAGTGAGGTTATTGCCATACATGAAGGCAATCCCTGATTAAATGCCCCATTCACGGCAACAGTGCACTGAATCCATATGATCTTGGCGCCATTTTACACAGTCAAGCTGGCCATGAACAAAGACCCCAGATAGACCACTCCTGCTAAATGCAATGGGCAGGCGTGTAGTACGCAACGGAGCGGAACGTGGGCCTTTTTTTCATCCATTTCAGTAACCCGACCCGACCCGACCCGCAGTGTAATCAACGTTGCGGGGGGACAGTTTGTGTTAATAAATTATAATTCTGAAAACGAGGAGAAAATGTTTCCCAAAGAACTTTTCTTTTTACGAGGATGTTTCCGTAACCGGCTTCCGTCTCTGCACTAGTATCCTACGGGATCTTTGGTGCGGAGACGGAAGCCGGTTACGGAAATGGGGCCGTAAATCGCCCGTGAATCTGCCCGTGACCGTACCACGTCTTTTCCGTCGAGTGGACTATCTTGCTCGCTAGAATAGGATCTTTGGTCAAGAGGGCCCGTTGCTGCCATCACCTCGGTTGGTTCACCAGCGAGATGTCCTTCTCTGTTCTCCGGGCATTCAGCCTTCGTGCCCCAGGGGAAGCCTCCCGCAGCCGACCTTGAAGATGCGGAAGGTTGGACCTTGTACCTTCTGAAGAGTCCGCCAGGGACTATACTGGAAGTTGGACGGTTTTATACTGGACATAATTTTTTTTACATTTATCAAGCCAATTAACCTACAAACCTGTACGTCTTTGGAATGTGGGAGAAAACCAAAGATCTCGGAGAAGAAACGGGGAGAACGTACAAACTCCATACAGACAGCACCCGTAGTCGGATCGAACCCGCGTCTCCGGCGCTGTATTCTACCGTTGCGCCACCGTGACTGCCTCCCCGTACTCCTCCCGGCCCGTTGTCCAACGTCCCCCGGAGCAACGCGGCCGGTCAGGCAGCTTCTCCGGCGAAAAGGAACGGGCGAGGTCCCGGGTCGAGACCCCTCACTTCAGACTGAAAGTCGGGAGAAAGAGAAACGAGAGATATTGGCGGTCCTTCATACTGAGGAGTTAGCTTGTACTTTCGTGGTCTGGTTTACTAGAATACTGATCATTTATGGTATATTTATTTGTTGTTGGGCTTAATGTGCCCGTGAAGTTGCTACTGACACGGATCTCGTTGCTCTGGTCCCCGGTGCTTGTAAAACTCTCTTGACTCTTACTACTGGCAACTCCGACCACATCGCCTGGCCAGGTCGATCTCTGCAACTCTCACCCAGTGTCATACATAGCCAGGACAAGGGACCAAGTTCTGACTGTAAAAGATGGACACAAAAATGCTGGAGTAACTCAGCGGGACAGGCAGCATCTGGTTAGGTTATTTTAGTACAGAGATACAGCACGGAAACAGGCCCTTTTGGCCCACCGGGTCCGCGCCGATCAGCGATCCCCGCGCACTAACACTATCCTATATCTGAAGAAGGGTTTCAGGCCCGAAACGTTGCCTATCTCCTTCGCTCCAAAGATGCTGCTGCACCCGCTGAGTTTCTCCAGCACTTTGTGTACCCTCGATTTTCCAGCATCTGCAGTTCCTTCTTTAACACTATCCGACACCCACTAGGGACAATATTTTTTAACATTTACCAAGCCAATTAGCCTACAAACCTGCACGTCTTTGGAGTGTGGGAGGAAACCGGGGATCTCAGAGAAAACCCACGCAGGTCACTGGGAGAACGTACAAACTCCGTACAGACAGCACCCGCGGTCAGGATCGAACTCGGTTCTCCGGTGTTGCATTTGCTGTAACGGGCCTGTCCCACGTGGGTGTCATTTACGCGTCACGTCGCGCACGTGATGTGCGCACGGTGCGTGGTGGCGCGCGGCGCCCCAGCAGTCTGGGTCGTGCAAGATCTTCGCGCGCCATCTGCGTGAGGCGCAAATGACGCCCAAGTGGGACCGGCCCTTGAGGCAGCAACTCTACCGCCGCGCCACCTAACATCACATCTCTGGAGAGAAGGATAGAAGCTTCTCTCCGGAGAGGCTGCCTGTCCCGCTGAGTTACTCCAGCACTTTTGTGTCCATCATCAGTGTAAACCAGCATCTGCAGTTCCTTCCTACACAAGTTCTGACTTAACGACGTTCGAATTTGATGGTGTCGAAAACATGACGTCCAGCCTCAGTGTCATGTCCTGTTCTCGCACTCTTGTATCTGGGTGGAGAATGAGACAAAATGCTGGAGTAACTCAGCGGGTCAGGCAGCATCTCTGGAGAACATGGATAGGTGATGTTTTGGGTCGGGAACCCTTCTTCAGACTGAAATCTGAATAGTTGGTTACTGTCTGAAGAAGGGTCCCGACTCGAAATGTCACCTATCCATGTTCTCCGGGGATGCTGCCGGACCCACTGAGTTACTCCAGCATTTTTGTGTCTTTCCTTGGTAAACCGGCATCTGCAGTTCCTTGCATTCTACATTCTGTAGACAATAGACAATAGGTGCAGGAGTCGGCCATTCGGCCCTTTGAGCCAGCACCGCCATTCAATGTGATCACGGCTGATCATCCCCAATCAGTGCTTATGTATAAATGCTGGAGTAACTCAGCGGGACAGGCAGCATCTCTGGAGAAGGAATGGGTGATCTTCAGTCTTCAGTCTGAAGAAGGGTCTCGGCCCAAAACGTCACCCATTCCTTCTCTCCACAGATGCTGCCTGTCCCGCTGAGTGACTCCAGCATTTTGTGTCTACCTTCACTGTAACAAGGTAACATTGATGGAAAGGATACGGGCCAAACGCAAGCAGGTGGGAAACCGTGTAGGTGGGACATGGTGCTCGGCATTGGCAAGTTGGGCCGTATGACTCTTGGCATGTGGCAATAGCATACCATTGTACCGGGTGAACAGGACGCCCAGGTCCAATGTGAATGGAGAGCATTGAAGAATAGCTGCAAGATAAGCTTCTCCACCCCTGGCCACCTTCCTTGCATTGATCTGGCTTTGGGTCAGCTTGTTTAGGTTGTGTAATTGTAGACATTCATCAAAATGAATCGGCAACAGGTTGTGGTGGCATCACGGGGACACTAAAGGGAGATGATTAAATGAGGGGATTGATTTTTCTCTCCGTTTAATTAGCGGAATGTACGCAAAAGTATCCGTCGCCCTGACGAATGTTGCTTAGCTCGCGTCTTGTGAGCGAGGGTTCGAGTTTTGGTTTACAGCTGGCTGTTGCCAGGATTGTGGTCCGACCAGCACTGCTGGCAATCTGGTTTAGGAGGTAGACTTGACTTGGAGGGCGGTGAATCTGTGGAACTCATTGCCGCAGGCGGCTGTGGAGGCCAAGCCATTGCCTATAATCAAGATAGATAGATTCATGATCAGTGCGGGTGATCAGGGGCTCTGGGGAGAAGAGGGGTCGAGAGGGAGATGGATCAGCCACGATCGAATGGCGGAGTAGACTTGATGGGCCAAATGTCCTCATTCTGCTCCTATCACCTAGCAACTTATGACCCTAGTAGATAAAGTTAATAAGTAGATTAATAAAGTATTTATTATTATTATTATTATTATTATTATTATTATTATTAGAAGCATTCTTCATCTTCATCTTCATCATCATCATCGTTGTTGAAAACATCTCCGGGCACGGTGCTGTGTACGCCAGTGATCGCAACGTCTACTGAAGTGTGGATGGCCGTGGGCTCGCTAGAAGCTCATCCGCCCTTTGGCAGGTCATGTTTTTGGTCCTGCTGGGGGTCCGCAGCCCCCTCCTCACCCGGCAAACCCCCCCCCCCCCGGTGTGTAGGATAGTGCTGGTGTACGGGCAGACTCAGTGGACCCCTGTATTCTCGCCGCATCACTAATGTTTAAAGTACAACTCAGCGGGTCAGGTCAAGAGCGTTTATTGTCATGTGTCCCAGTTAGGACAACGACATTCTTGCTCTGCTTCAGCTTCAGGCAGCATCTCTGGAGGACATGGATAGGTGACGTCTATGGTCGGGACTCTCTGCAGATTGCTCTAATGGGGGGGAGAAAGTTGGTAAAAGATGTGGGGGTGGGTCTTCACTGGGTGGGTAAAGTCTGAAGATCGCAGCAATGCTTTCTACGGTAAACCCTTCTTCAGACTAAAGCATTTGGACCCTTCCTCACACCGGACCCTAAACATCACCTATCCATGTTCTCCAGAGATGCTGAGTTCCTCCAGCCCAGGATTTCAGCATCTGCAGCTGCTTATGTCTCCACTGTTGCTATTTCTAATGTTCACATTAAATTAGTTAGTTCGGTTTAGTTTATGTCTCGTATACAGTGAAAGACTTCTGTTGCGTGCTAAATCATCAGCGGAAAGACAGTACATGATTACAATCGACAAGTCTGTGGAATTCTCTGCCTCAGAGGGCGGTGGAGGCCGGTTCTCTGGATGCTTTCAAGAGAGAGCTAGATAGGGCTCTTAAAGATAGCGGAGTCAGGGGATATGGGGAGAAGGCAGGAACGGGGTATTGATTGGGGATGATCAGCCTTGATCACATTGAATGGCGGTGCTGGCTCGAAGGGCCGAATGGCCTACTCCTGCACCTATTGTTTATTGTCTATTGACAACATCACTGTACAGATACACGATATTGGAATAACGTTTAGTGCGAGGCAAAGCCAGTAAAATTCGATCAAAGATAGTCCGAGGGTCACCAATGAGCAGTTGTTCAGGACCACTCTCAAGCTGTGGTGGGATGATTCAGTTAAATTAATACGGTGAAAAGAACTCCAGCCTTTGTTTTGTCATAAATTCATAGGTGATAGGAGCAGAATTAGGCCATTGGGCCCATCAAGTCTACTCTGCCATTTAATCACGACTGATCTATCTCCCCCTCTCAACCCCGTTCTCCTGCCTTCTCCCCGTAGCCCCTGACACCCGCACTACTCAAGAATCTGTCTATCTTGATTATAGGCAATGACTTTTTCTGTCCCGCTAAAGTTACTCCAGCATTTTGCGTCTATATTCGGGGTAAACCAGCATCTGCAGTTCCTTCCTACACAAATGGATCCCCTGTGACTGTAAACGTGGATGTGGATGGATGCTTAGATTTTGAGTGCTCTCAGAAAGAATGTTTGTGGACATTTGTCTTGAGGTTTATCTTATAACCCAGTGCAAGGGTTGACGAGATCCATAGGCCTGAAGCTGACTGGTTCCACAGGGTCAAAGCCACTTGGCAAGGAGCCAATTCTTGGCTTGCCTGCGATTGATTTTTGAAACTCTACCCATCAGATTCCTTGATAATATTTCCCGAGGCAGCAAAGCTGACGGGGACCTTGGAAATATTGAAAGCATTGGTTGGTTTCCTAGTGAGGAAAGAAGCAACCTATATCTTCCCACCCCTGAGAAGCCGCATCGAATTTGAGGGAAGTGTCAATATTATTCTGCGACTTCTACCAAGAGGTCTCTTGGAGGGGATCCACCCATTGTTGCTTAGATTTCACCCTCGTTATGCCTGTAACTCTGGTCCCCTCTCTCCAAAATCTTCCCTTCTTCCTCATCCACCCACCTCTCTCTCTCTCTCTCTTTCCCACTCTCACTCTCTCCATTCTCCCCCTTTCTCTCTCACGCTCCCCTAGTGCCTCTCTCTCCTCCTCCTTGCCATTCTCTTTTTCCTTGTCACTTCTCTCGCCCTCCCCTCTCTCTCTTGATCACTTTGCACCCCATCCTCATTTCTCTCTTTCTTCCCTCTCTCGCACTCTCGCTTTTCCTCTCTCTCTCTCTCTCTCTCTCTCTCTCTCTCTCTCTCTCTCTCTCTCTGTCTTCCCTCTCTCCCCTCTCTCTGCCTCTCTCTCTCTCTCCCTCTCTCTCCCTCTCTCTGCCTCTCTCTATCCCTCTCTCCCCTCTCTCTCCTCTCTCTCTGCCTCTCTCTATCCCTCTCTCCCCTCTCTCCCCCTCTCTCTGCCTCTCTCTCTCCCCTCTCTCCCCTCTCTCTGTCTCTCTCCCTCTCTCTCTCACTCTCTCTCTCCCTCTTTCTGTCTCTCTCTCTCTCTTTCTCTCTCTCATTCTCTCTCTCTCTCTCTCTCTCTCTCACTTTCTCCCTCTCTTTCTTTCTCTCTCTCTCTTTCTCTCCTCTCTCTCTGTCTCTCTTTCTTTTTGTCTGTCTTTCTCTCTCTCTTTCCCTCTCTGTCTCTCTCTCTCTTGTTCTCCCTCTCTGTCTCTCTCTCTGTCTCTCTCTATCTCTCCTCCTTGCCTTTCTCTTTTCCCCGCTGCTTTACTCCCCCCCTCCTCTATCTTGGTCTCTCTTCTCATCCCCCTCCCCACCCCCCCAGCCTAATTCCCTATCTCTCTCTCTCTCTCTCTTCCCCCCCTTTCTCTCTCTCCCTCCGTCACCTTTCCCTACACTGAATGGAGAAGCCAGGAGTTTGCAGACAGATGGGATGGAGGTCGCCTCGGATGCATTCAAAGATCTGAGTGAAATGAGAGTAGGCGTCTCCAGCCAAGCTCCCAGCGGGGGCTGCTGCAGAAAGCTGCCCCATTAATCCTCAGCAATAAACAGCTCACTGGCCTGAAAAGGGCAAGTTTCTGTAAAATACAGTGTTTTTTCAGACTCCTGACAGAGGCCTGAACTCATTCTGTGATCGAGAGTATCTAAACGTCCAGCACCCAGTCTTTCCAATCTCTTTACTTGAATGAGTTAAGTCATACAGTGATACAGCACAGAAACAGGCCCTTTGGCCCAACTTGCCCACACCGGCCAACATCTCCCATCTACACTAGACCCACCTGCGTTTGGCCCATATCACTCTAAATCTGTCCTATCCATATACCTGTCTAAATGTTTCTCAAAGGTTGCGATAGTCCCAGCCTCAACTACCTCCTTTAGCAGCTCGTTCCATACACCCACCACCCTTTGTGTGTGAAAAAGTTACCCCTCAGATTCTTAATAAATCTTTCCCCCCCTCACCTTAAACCTCTGTCCTCTGGTCCTCGATTCCCCTAGGGAGACACAAAATGCTGGAGTGTCAGCGAGACAGGCGGCTTCTCGGTAGAGAAGGTATGGGTGACGTCACCCATTTCTTCTCCCCACAGATGCTGCCTGACCCGTAGAGTTCTGCCAGCACTTTTGCGTTCTGCTTAAGCTTCCAGCCTCTGCACCCCCTTGTGTCTCTCTGCACCTCACTTTGTGTTCTTTCATCTCTCTGAACCAGGGCCGCAGCGTTAGAGTTGCTGCCTTACAACGCCAGAGACCCGGGTTCGATCCCGACCACGGGGGCTGTCTGTAAGGAGTTTGCACGTTCTCCCCGTGGGCTTTCCCCGGGTGCTCCGGTTTCCGCCCACGCTCCAAAGACGCACAGGTTTGCAGGTGAATGGCCTTGGCATTTATGTAAACATTGTCCCTAGCGTAGGGTAGCGATTGTGTGCGGGGATCGCTGGTCGGTGCGGGCCTGTTTCTCTAAACTAAACTTAAAGTTAGGCCGCTGGAAGTTTTGTATGTGCTCTGGAGTGGGTGATATTTGTTCACAGTTAGGAAGTATTGGCCTCTGATTGAAATGCAGTCAGTGCATCAAATGAGGACAGCTGTGCCGTCCCGCTCCGATCAGCTTTGCTGCTCCACCGGAACCTTCCGGACCTGAGCTGTGGTTAGTGCATGAAGACATGAAATTATTGCTGATCAGATGTCCAGCACCATCGTTCCTGGCCCCCTCCATTCTCTTCATCTGTCAAACTGCACACGTTGAACTCAGGCACAAAGTGCTGGAGTAGCTCAGCGGGACAGGCAGCATCGCTGGGTGAGGTTTCGGGTCGAGGCCCCGTCTTCAGACTGTGGAAGGGTCTCGACCCAAAATGTCACCCATTCCTTCTCTCCAGAGATGCTGCCTGTCCCGCTGTTACCCCAGCATGGATAGGCCGCATTATTATGGGGGGGGGGAGAAGGAGACAACGAGGAATCATAGAAAATAGGTGCAGGAGTAGGCCATTCGGCCCTTCGAGCCTGCACCGCCATTCAATATGATCATCCAACTCAGTATCCCGTACCTGCCTTCTCTCCATACCCCCTGATCCCCTTAGCCACAAGGGCCACATCTAACTTCCTCATAAATATAACCAATGAACTGGCCTCAACTACCTTCTGTGGCAGAGAATTCCACAGACTCACCACTTAGGTATGTAGGTAAATTGGCTTGGTGTCATAGAATCATAGAAAATAGGTGCAGGAGTAGGCCATTCGGCCCTTCGAGGCTGCACCGCCATTCAATATGATCATCCAACTCAGTATCCTGTACCTGCCTTCTCTCCATACCCCCTGATCCCTTTAGCCACAAGGGCCACATCTTACTCCCTCTTAAATATAGCCAATGAACTGGCCTCAACTACCTTCTGTGGCAGTGAATTCACCACTCTCTGTGTGAAAAATGTTTTTTTCTCATCTCGGTCCTAAAAGACTTCCCCCTTATCCTTAAACTGTGACCCCTTGTCCTGGACTTCCCCAACATCGGGAACAATCTTCCTGCATCTAGCCTGTCCAACCCCTTAAGAATTTTGTAAGTCTCTATAAGCCCCCCTCAATCTTCTAAATTCCAGCGAGAACATGAGTACACGAGTACATGAAACTAGAAGGAAAGTCTGTGTTGGAGCAGTGTATTACATTTATCCTGACTGCCCTGATTTGTCCCAGTGATGATCAGCCACGATCATATTGAATAGCAGACTCGGTAGGCCGAATGGCCTGTCACACGCTGCATCTATAAACTAAACTAAACCGAATCGGCGTATTTATGTTTATAAAATTGGTTGAGCAATAAGTGTTCCATGTTTCTATATCGATGGAGGTTGTTGTATTAATGTATCACGTCCGTGCACCAGATTTTACCTTAACTTTCACACTCCATTTGAATACATGATTTTAGCAACAATCATCGCCAACTGCATTGTCTTAGCACTGGAGCAACACCTACCCGACGATGACAAGACTCCCATGTCCGAACGACTTGTAAGTAATCCTCTTTCTCATCCACGTCTGATTTACTCACGCACGCACGGGTGGACGTACGGGACATTGACCACCTCATGTCAAAGTAGAGGGGCAGTATTAGAAACATAGACACATAGAAAATAGGTGCAGGAGCAGGCCATTCGGCCCTTCGAGCCTGCACCGCCATTCAATATGATCATGGCTGATCATCCAACTCAGTATCCCGTACCTGCCTTCTCTCCATACCCCCTGATCCCTTTAGCCACAAGGGCCACATCTAACTCCCTCTTAAGTATAGCCAATGAACTGGCCTCAACTACCTTCTGTGGCAGAGAATTCCACAGATTCACCACTCTCTGTGTGAAAAATGATTTTCTCATCTCGGTCCTAAAAGATTTCCCCCTTATCCTTAAACTGTGACTCCCTTGTTCTGGACTTCCCCAACATCGGGAACAATCTTCCTGCATCTAGCCTGTCCAACCCCTTAAGAATTTTGTAAGTCTCTATAAGATCCCCCCTCAATCTTCTAAATTCCAGCGAGTACAAGCCGAGTCTATCCAGTCTTTCTTCATATGGAAGTCCTGACATCCCAGGAATCAGTCTGGTGAACCTTCTCTGTACTCCCTCTATGGCAAGAATGTCTTTCCTCAGATTTGGAGACCAAAACTGTACGCAATACTCCAGGTGTGGTCTCACCAAGACCCTGTACAACTGCAGTACAACCTCCCTGCTCTTGTACTCAAATTGTGTGAGTCCTGCACTGTCAGAGGGGCAGTATTGAGGGGGTGCACACTGTGGGGGGGGGGGGGGGGGGGGGCAGTACTGAGGGAGTTCCACAGTCAAGGACACTGTAGACCAGCTAATGTCGTGGCAAGTTGGCATTGAGAAATGCTTAGGCGTGGATTGTTGGATCGAGGTCTATTGGGCAGATCATTTGCTGATGGATAAAACGTCCTTTATTACGGGTGGGATTTGGCTGTTGTGGGCAGGACCAGCATCTGTAGCCCACCACTGAGCAGATTTTGAGTATTGTGAGCAATTTTAGGGCACATTTCTAAGGAAGGATGGTAGACAAAAATGCTGGAGAAACTCAGCGGGTGCAGCAGCATCTATGGAGCGAAGGAAATAGGCAACGTTTCGGCCCGAAACCCTTCTAAGGAAGGATGTGCTGGCACTGTAGAGGGTCCAGAGGTTAACATATGATCAGCATTTGATGGCACTGGGCCTGTACTCGCTGGAGTTTCGAAGGATGAAGGGGGGGGGAACCTCATTAAAACTTACCAAATAGAGTTGATGTGGAGAGGAAGTTTCGACTAGTGGGAGAGTCTAGGACCAGTACAGGTTCAGAATAAAAGGACTTATCTTTAGAAAGGAGACAAGGAGGATTTTTGTTTGTCGGAGGCTGGTGAATCTGTGGAATTCGTTGCTACAGATGGCTGTGGATATGTTTAAGGCAGAGATAGATAGATTCTTGATTAGTCAGGGGTTAGGGGGAGAAGGCGGGAGAATGGGGTTGAGAGGGAAAGATAGATCAGCCATGGTTGAATGTGTGATATCTTAGCTGAAACACAGCATCCCTCAGTTCTGCCCGTCTGACAGTGCGGAACTCAGTAGATAGTCACTGGATAGACAACCTAGAACTTGGTGCCCAAACCCCTGATTGAGACTTGAACCGTGAAAGCTTAAAGAGTGTTTAAGAAGGAACTGCAGATGCTGGAAAATCGAAGGGGTAGACAAAAGTGGTGGAGAAGCTCAGCGGGTGCAGCAGCATCTATGGAGCGAAGGAAATAGGCAATGTTTCGGCCCGAAACCCTTCGGGTTTCGACCCGAAACATTACCTATTTCCTTTGGGTCTCGACCCGAAACGTTGCCTATTTCCTTCACTCCATAGATGCTGCTGCATCTGAGTCTCTCCAGCATTTCTGTCTACCAAAGAACTCACAGTCACTGACGCATCTTCCTCTGACCTGCGAAAGACTGGGGTGAAGCTTTATTAGAAAGACTGGCTGTCTATATTAACCAAAGCTACACAAAAAGCTGGAGAAACTCAGCGGGTGCAGCAGCATCTAAGGAGCGAAGGAGATAGGCAACGTTTCGGGCCGAAACCCTTCTTCAGACGGAAACGTTGATTGATTGATTGGTTTATTAACCAAACGTTGATTGGGAAACACTCAATGCCTGTTTCTGCTTTGTTTCAGGATGACACCGAGCCATATTTCATTGGAATCTTTTGCTTTGAGGCAGGAATCAAAATAATCGCCCTCGGCTTTGCTTTCCACAAGGGCTCTTACTTACGGAACGGCTGGAACATCATGGACTTTGTCGTGGTTCTCACAGGGTAAGTCGCGCTCGTGCTTCCGTTATGTTGTTACCGGGTTGGGGGCCGGTGACGTCACCAGGCTGGCCAGCGTGCGGTTGTCCTTAGTTCAGCTGCAGAGAGAGCGGACGTGGAGCGGTCAAACTGTGCCTGATGGACGAGGAGGGGTGGGGGGGGGGGGGGGGGGGGGGGGGGGGAAGGGAATAGGTGGAGAAGAAGCGAGGATGAGAACATGGAAAATGCTCCCCAAGCTTTGCCAGTGGGGATGTAGAGAAGATATGTCCATGTGTGGAAGAGCAACCATTGGGTTGGTGAATCCAATTGACAAGGAATCTGTTTATTGAAAGATTGCTGATTATATGAAGCTTGCAGCTGACAGGAATGACTGTGAAGTCCAGCTTTGATGATTTTGAAGAGCAAATGGATGAAGATATACAGTTGATCAATTTCCCTCCTGGGATAAATAACGTTCTATTGTACTGCATTAGATCGTGGGGTGTTTTGAGGAGGGGTGGGATGTTTGTGCAGATGGAAGCATTGGCCTGGACGTGTTGGACTGAACTGTGCAAAGTACTATTGATACAGAGTCATCATGTATCATAACAGGTACTTTAATTAGAATACATACAGAGGCCATCAGAATGAGCAGAGTGGGCTTGAAAGCGCAAGTTGATCTGCCCGCATGGCGGTGGTGTGGCAACCTGACATGGATTATGGATCAGGTCATCAGCAGCAAAACCAGACGCGGATCAAATCGGCAATACCGTTTGATCCACATGAACAGCCTGCCTCCCTGGCATCATTTCTGTTCTCTGGGTCCAGTTGAGAGGGGGGAATTCATCCTAAATGTTGCAAAGTACCCGTGTGCCTTGCAGTTTTTGTAACCTGCTTTGAGGCTGAAATCAAAATAGAGGGGCAGGACTGTGGGGGTGCCGCACTAGAGGAATGTTGAGTTTCAGCTAAGATATCAAATATTGGCCCTATGCAGGCAAAGGTTACCATCGTTGCTAATGTGAAAAACTTTCCTTCAACTGCTTCTCCTTTGATATCTTCTTTTCACACCTTACCCTTCCTTATCTCTGTGTCTCCCTCTCCCCTAACTATGAGTCTGATGAAGGATCTCGACCCGAAACTTCACCCATTCCTTTTCCCCAGAGAGGCTGCCTGTCCCGCTGAGTTGCTCCAGCATCTTGTGTTTATCTTCGGTGTAAACCAGCATCTGCAGTCCCTTTTGACACAGTGCGAAAAATGTGTTGGTTACAAATGGGCTGTGGGTAATTTTGTGTTGAGTCTGCTTGGTGTTGATGAAGTGCTGTTGGCAGGGGACTGTGCTCTACGCATCTGACCCACAGCCAGAGATAGTCTGGCTTGCTTGCTTGCTGGAATTAAGATGAGATCAAGTGTTCTTTGTGGGAATAACTTCACCTATCTAACCAAAGGAGCTGCTGGGAAGAGGAGGAAGGATTGATTTTCGGAGTAAATGCTTCCCTCGACCCCGTGTAAATTTGTTTAGGGTAGGGGTGGGGAACCTGCGGCCTTAAGGCTGCATGCGGCCTTCTAGGCCATTAAGTGCCGGAGGGCCGAATGGCCTCCTCCTGCACCTATTTTCTATGTTTCTATGTTTCTATTAGCATCTTAGGTTCATAGGAGCAGAATTAGACCGTTCGGCCCATTGAGTCTACTCTGCCATTCAATCTTGGCTGATGTATATCTTTCCCTCTCAACCCAATTCTCCTGTCTTCTCCCCAGAATGGGAGAAAGATACTCGACCTGTGGAGATATGGGAGATACTCAAATCTGGCAAAACCCACTATCCACATCACTAAATTAAAGTAGTGAGATCGGTGACAGAACTTTTCGGTAATCCACTTTCAAAACCTACCTACCGTGGGTGCTGCCTTCCATTTTGTGTTTCAGGGAGAACGAGTGTTTATTCTGCGCTGTTTGCCAAAGTGAAGCCTACACCTGGATTTCAACTTGTCAGTCGGTGCGCTTCAGAATTCGAGCGTTGGTTCCATCCTGGCAGCTGGCTGCTTTGACTTTGTTGCGCCTTTGTGTGGTAATGGCATCTCGCTGTGGATGGCACAGGATGCCAGGCTATTTTTGACGAGAATTATGAAAAAATGGTCTGGTACACACACGTTATTAATTGATGCTGCACTCTATATTTTGTCTTTTCAATGTCAGTGTGGTTCCTGGTGCTCCTTTCCAAAGTTTTCCATGTTTTATTTAAGGTGTTCCTGTGACCTTCAGACTACTGGCTTTACACCCAATGAACTAGTATAGTTTAGTTTAAAGAAAGTCAAAGTCAAAAGAGTTTATTGTCATGTGTCCCTGACAGACAATGAAATTCTTTCTTTGCATAGCACAACCGAATATAGTAGGCATTGACTGCAATTATATACGTAAATACACACATTAATTAATAAATTAATAAAATGCAAATAACAGATGGAGGGGTATTAATGTTCAGAGTTTTGTCCGAGCCAGGTTTAATAGCCTGATGGCTGTGGGGAAGTAGCTATTCCTGAACCGGGTCGTTGCAGTTCTCAGGCTCCTGTACCTTCTACCCGAAGGTAGCGGGGAGATGAGTGTGTGGCCAGGGTGGTGTGGGTCCTTGATGATGCTGCCAGCCTTTTTGAGGCAGCGACTGCGATAAATCCCCTCGATGGAAGGAAGGTCAGAGCCGATGATGGACTGGGCAGTGTTTACTACTTTTTGTAGTCTTTTCCTCTCCAGGGCACTCAAGTTGCCGAACCAAGCCACGATGCAACCATCAGCAAGCTCTCTACTGTGCACCTGTAGAAGTTAGAGAGAGTCCTCCTTGACAGACCGACTCTCCGTAATCTTCTCAGGGAGTAGAGGCGCTGATGAGCTTTCTTAATAATTGCATCTGTGTTCTCGGACCAGGAAAGATCTTCACAGATGTGCACGCCCAGGAATTTGAAGCTCTTGACCCTTTCAACCATCGACCCGTTGATATAAACGGGACTGTGGGTCCCCATCCTACTCCTTCCAAAGTCCACAATCAGTTCCTTGGTTTTGCTGGTGTTGAGGGCCAGGTTATTGTGCTGGCACCATATGGACAGTCGCTCGATCT
Organism: Okamejei kenojei; assembly: GCA_035221665.1. Classification (NCBI taxonomy): domain Eukaryota; kingdom Metazoa; phylum Chordata; class Chondrichthyes; order Rajiformes; family Rajidae; genus Okamejei; species Okamejei kenojei. The sequence continues at coordinate 5,007,222 of CM069166.1, forward strand.
CTCTTCTGTACTCCGACTCATCCCCATCAGTGATACGTCCCACTACAGTGGTGTCGTCAGCGAACTTGATGATGGAGTTTAGTTTAGAGATACAGCGCGGAAACAGGCCCTTCGGCCCACCGAGTCTGCACCGACCAACGATCCCCGCGCACTAACACTATCCTACACACACTAGGGACAATTTACATTTACACCAAGCCAATTAACCTACAAACATGCACGTCTTTGGAATGTGGGAGGAAACCCGAAGATCTCGGAGAAAACCCACGCGGGGAGAACGTGCAAACTCTGCGCAGACAGCGCCCGTAGTCGGGATCGAACCCGGGTCTCCGGCGCTGTTTCTTATTCTTCTTTCGTGTGGCGTGCACAGCCTAAAGTTGTAGGACAACGTTCTATTTGATCTTCTAGATCTTCTGGATCTAGAAAAGACTAGGCTTGTATTCACTGGAGTTTAGAAGGATGAGAGGGGATCTTATAGAAACGTATAACCATATAACACCATATAACAATTACAGCACGGAAACAGGCCCTCTCGGCCCTTCCAGTCTAATAGAATAAAATTATAAAAGGACTGAACTAGCTAGATGCAGGAAAAATGTTCCCAATGTTGGGCGAGTCCAGAACCAGGGGCCACAGTCTTAGAATAAAGGGGAGGCCATTTAAGACTGAGGTGAGAAAAACCTTTTTCCCCAGAGAGTTGTGAATTTGTGGAATTCCCTGCCACAGAGGGCAGTGGAGGCCAAGTCACTGGATGGATTTAAGTGAGAGTTGGATAGAGCTCCAGGGGCTAATGGAGTCAAGGGATATAAGGGAGAAGGCAGGCACGGGTTATTGATAGGGGGCGATCAGCCATGATCGCAATAAATGGCGGTGCTGGCTCGAAGGGCCGAATGGCCTCCTCCTGCACCTATTTTCTATGTTTCTGTGTTTCTGTTTGTGCACGTCGAGTTGATTGCATTAGTCGAAACAGGGCGGACCTCGTGAAGGTTGTAATCTCCCGCCCCTCCGGGTCTGCTGCAAGCACTGTAAGGCATCAACTCTACCGCTGCCACAAGCTACAGGCTTTACGCCCAGTGAACTACTGGCTTCAGTGAACAATTGGCCTCTTAAAAAAAAAAATTGCCTCCAACATATCGGGAGTGGATGAGAAAGCGGGATAACGTGGACCTAATATTAATGGATGATCGATGGTTGGGATGGACTTGGTGGGCCAAAGGGCCTTGTTTCCATGTATCGCTAGAAAGGTTAATTAAAAAAGCCACTCTGACTCATTCTCAAGAGAATGAACGGCATCCATCGAGAAAAAATAGCCATTGGTGGCACAAAGTGATCACAGATGCCACGTACAAAACCTTTAAAGATTATTTTAGAAACCACTTCTTGTAGAATACATTATTTAGTGTGCCAGTTTCATGCACATCAGTGGAGACTGTCTGATGCATTCACCTCTCCCCATATCAAGAGATATATTAAGGCAAGGAACTAAGATTAAGCAGCAAATGTGCTGGGTTTTCTGGACTGAATGACGTGAGTGTGTTTCATTGTGTCTTAAATTAATTTGTTAGCTTATCTCTTCCAAGTTTCTCATCCATTTTTAAAAAAAAACACATCTGTATTTGAATTTGTTATCACACTCACTCACTTTGATCTTAATTATTAACTCCTAATATTGGGAGAAACCAGAGACTGTGGACACTGGTTTTACACAAAAGGGCACAAAGTACTGGAGTCACTCAGTGAGTCGGGCAGCATCTGTGGAGAAAATGTGTGAGAAAGAACTGCAGATGCTGGATCAAATCGAAGGTGGACACAAAATGCTGGAGTAACTCAGCGGGTGAGGCAGCATCTGTGGAGAGAAGGAATGGGTGACGTTTCGGGTCGAGACCCTTCCTCAGTCTGGATGAAGACTCATTCCTTCTCCCGTAAGATGCTGCCTCACCCGCTGAGCATCTCTGGAGAACCTGGATAGTGATGTTTCAGGTCGGGACCCTTCTTCAGACTGAATGCGGCCCGACCTGCGGAGTTACTCCTACACTTTGTGTCATTTTACTGGGCAAATAAGAGCAGGTGCAGGCCTTACTCCATCAGCCACTGAGATCAAGGCTGACACTGTACCTCATCTGCTCTCCTCTGACCGCCATAACACCCACCCGGTCCTGTGAGGGGGGGTGGGGGGGGTGGGGGGGGGGTGGGGGGGGGGGGGTGGAGGGGAGGACGCGGGAGTGCCCAGAGTGTGGGGGGGTGGGGGGCCGCTGTGAAGGGGTGGGGCGGGGAGATCAAAGGAGGAGCTGGCGTGGGATTCTTTGCAGCTCTGTTGGTGCCCTTTAGCTGGTGACTCTTTGCATACCTCGGGTACGTAAAACAAAGACAACAGACAATAGGTGCAGGAGGAGGCCATTCGGCCCTTTGAGCCAGCACCGCCATTCAATGTGATCATGGCAGATCATCCCCAATCAGTACCCCGTTCCTGCCTTCTCCCCATATCCCCTGGCTCCGCTATTTTTAAGAGCCCTATCTAGCTCTCTCTTGAAAGCATTCAGAGAACCGGCCTCTGAGGCAGAGAATTCCACACTCACCACTCTCTGTGAGAAAAAGTGTTTCCTCGTCTCCGTTCTAAATGGCTTGCTCCTTATTCTTAAACTGTGGCCCCTGGTTCTGGACTCCCCCAACATCCGGAACATGTTTCCTGCCTCTAGCGTGTCCAAGCCCTTAACAATCTTAACAACAAGAACATCACCATGACTTGTCATATGTCACATGTCACATGAATTAATTAATTAATTAGTTCACCTCTTACTAGAAAGACAAACCCTCCAATATGTTGCCCCGCTGCAGTGGGGGGGGGGGGGGGGATGCCAGTCGCGATTCATTGTGTGCACGTATCTGGAGAGTGGGACTTGAACCCACAACCTTGTGCCTCGGAGGCACGAGCCTGACCCACACGGTCTCCACGGACATGCAGACAGACAGGCAGGCAGCAGTTAGCTCTGTCCGCCCTCTGGCACTCCCGGAGTTCAGCTTCATACTCTTCGCAGGAGACAGGTGAATAACGACACAAGGCTCTATTTTTAGTCTTTGCCGTCGAGCCAATTCCACCTTCAGCAGAGGTCACAGACAGAAGGGTTTTGGAGCCAGATTATCCAGTGGATAGTGCAGAGACCCAGAATACTCAATGAAGCAGAGTGGCTACCAGGGAAACAACTAAAATTACAGCTCAGCAGCTTTAGATTCTGTCTCTACCCCGGAAATATCCAGCTGAGCTTCCTGATGCAATGGCAGCGGCTGAGATCACCCCTTGCTTGTGGTGGTTGCCCTGCCGTGTTTCAGAGTGGCCGAGCCCACTGCACGTTCCGTTCATTCAATGATCGTTGAAACCATTCAGGAGAAAAGCAGAAGCAAGGAACTGCCGCTGCTGGTTGATGCACAGAGTGCTGGAGTAACTCAGTGGGTCAGGCAGCATCTGTGGAGAACATGGATAGGTGACGTTTCACAGAGTGCTGGAGTAACTCAGCGGGTCAGGCAGCATCTGTGGAGAACATGGATAGGTGACGTTCCACAGAGTGCTGGAGTAACTCAGCGGGTCAGGCAGCATCTGTGGAGAACATGGATAGGTGACGTTCCACAGAGTGCTGGAGTAACTCAGCGGGTCAGGCAGCATCTGTGGAGAACATGGATAGGTGACGTTTCGGATCGAGGCCCTTGAAACATCACCTACCATATCCATGTTCTCCAGGGATGGGGAGAAGACTGGAGAATGGGGTTAGGAGCGAGAGATAAATCAGCCACAATTGAACGGCAGAGTAAACTTGTTGGGCCAAAAATGGCCAAATGCTACTCCTATCACTTATGAACTTATGCTGCCTGACCTGCCAAGTTACTCCAGCCCTTTTGTCCAAAGAGCAGAAGGCATTGTTTTTGCTCTCAGCCTGACGACACGAGCAATTGATAGAGGGTCGTTTGTAGGCACTCATTTCATCTGGAAGATGGCTACCCGTACATCACACCACCGGCTCAGCGAGACACGGGAGCGGTATGTGCTCAGTGGGGCTTCAATGCACGCGAGAGGCAAGCACGCTGCCAGCTGGGCAAAGTGGCAGGTTAATGGAGGCCTATCGATGGGTTATATATAGGACAATGGACAGCCACGAGTGAATTGTAGGAAGCAGGCCGACTGTGTGTTGGGTTGGTTTATAGATGGAATAATGGGTACCCAGCAGCGAGTCACTGTGAGGACTCTAATCAAAGGGTCCGAGACGTTCGATTAACCGTGAGAGATTGTGTCACGAGCTGCTTCACAGCTGATCGCTGGAGCCCGTGACCTTGACGTTGCCTCGGCAATGCCGCCCGTTTCCTGTTAACTCACCCCCGCGGTTCATGGGGCGAGGTTACTGAAAGCAAGCGAGATGTTTTTTTTGTCGCCGGCATTATCCCAGTGTGGCTTCTGTCAACCGATGCTCCGTGTGGCTGAGGCCTGCTGACAAGGCCGTGACAGACATTTAAGCTGTGCTGTGATTCGCAATTAATTTCCAGAAATAATTCTGATTTATAATAGCGCTTGATGAACCCTGGTGCTAGGACCCCCTGCCTCTCTTCCTGTC
>CM069166.1:5019319-5254319 GCA_035221665.1 Okamejei kenojei
TCTCCATCCGCTTCACCTTCCCAGTCCTCCCACGAATCTTACATTCCATCCTTGTCCTGCCCCCTCCCCAGGCATCAGTTGGAAGAAGAAGGGTCTCGACCCGAAACGTTGCCCATTCCTTCTCTCCAGAGATGCTGCCTCACCCCGCAGAGTTACTCCAGCATTGTGTGTCTCCCTTCGATTTAAACCAGCATCTGCAGTTCCTTTCTCACACACTCCCTGATCATGTATCTATCTATACACTATGTAATGGCTCAATTGAAATCGCCTGTTGTCTTTGCGTTGACTGGTTAGCACGCAACAAACGATTATCACTGTAGCTCGGCACACGTGAGGATAAACTCAAGAGTTCAAGAGTCAAGAGAGTTTTATTGTCCTGTGTCCCAGATGGGACAATGAAATGAAATTCTTGCTTGCTGCAGCACAACACAATATGTAAACATAATACAGAACAGGAGATAAAAGTTCAGTGTGTCTACATACCATAGACACCCAGCTTGTTTTGCAGACATTATGCCTGCTGCCCTTGGTGATAAAGGTTGAGTCTGCTGGCAATATTAAATATATGCCAGGTAGACAAAAGTGCTGGAGAAACTCAGCGGGTGCAGCAGCATCTGTGGAGCGAAGGAGATAGGTGACGTTTTGGGCTGAAACCCTTCTTCAGACTGATGTAGGGTGGAGGGGGAAAAGGATCTTCGATTTTCCAGCATCTGCAGTTCCTTAAACACTTTAAATATATGCTATGTGAGGGCATCTGCATTCAGGAACCTTGTGGTTTATTAGCACGAGAGCAGACTTAAGCTGCGCGGATGTTGAAGTCTTAAACTCATGCTACGGACCGCACAGATTGAGTATCTCAGTCCCTGACAGTGTTATGTTGCTGTAAAACCGGCAGAGCGTTACGACCATCCCCAGCAAACAGCAGCAGGAGAAAGAATGCACACGCTTTGCCATAAAACAGAACGCTCTTGCTTTCACAGACGCACCACAGTAATATCTCCAGTGGGATTGTTGGTGCATGACCACAGGGCCATTCCTCAGCCTGGGGAAGGGCTGCACCGCTGGGGAAATGTTCTGTCGAGTGTAATTGTGTAAATCTACCAGGCTGCACGGAGCACGTAATGGTGGTTTTAGTCTCACGCATTCACACGCTCTCCGCTCGAGTGAACAGCAACGGCCGTAGAAGTCAAAGTAAATGCCGCCATGAATCAGCGGCGTTCCAGGGCGAGATCGTAAAATTGAGGAATTCCTGTATTAAATTTGCGGGGAACCATGTTTGGGCAAGGCAGCTCCTTCAAGCACTTTTCGAGCGAGGGTCGCGCGATTTACTAGTGGCTGAGGAACGTCTGCAGATGCTAAGCTGGGCAGGAGCAGGGACAGGAGCAGGGACAGGAGCCTGCTTTTGTCCAGTTTTTACAGATGCGAATACTGCGCCTGCAATCACAGGACAAATAGGACAGTCAATTCATCAATATATCAATATCAGTTTTATTCGCCACTTGCACATAAAGTGCAAGCGAAATGAATTTGCCAGCAGCGGCACAATGAAAAAGAACACACAAAAACACAATAAAATGTTTTAACGCAAACATCCGCCACAGCATTCATCACTGCGGTGGAAGGCACAAGGTTTGGCCAGTCCTCCTCCATTTCCCCCGTGGTCGGGACCATGACCCTCCGCAGTCGCCGCTCCGGGCGTCCGGATGAGTAGACGGGGTAACGGTCCAGGTAAACACAGAACATTAGCACAGGTGGAATAGAGCAATAGGACAGCACAAGACCAGGATCTTTGGCCCACACTGCCTGTGCCCAACGTGATGCCAAGACCGCATTTTATCTGCCTGAGCATAGTCCTTATCCCTCTATTCCCTGCATATCCATGCGCCAATCCAACAGACTCTTATACACCCTCAAGAGTTTAAGAAACATTTAGCCAGGTACTTGGTTTTAATTTGTAATGATCAGCCATGATCACATTGAATGGCGGTGCAGGCTCGAAGGGCCGAATGGCCTACTCTGCACCTATTGTCTATTGTCTATTGTGATAGTACCTGCTTCGATTACCTCCTCCAGTAGCTCGTTCCATGCACCTATTTTCTATGTTTCTATGTTTCTATGATAGGACAGATTTAGAGGGATATGGGCCAAACGCAGGCAGGTTGGACTAGTGTAGATGGGACATGTTGGCAAGATGGGCCGAATGGCCTGTATCCATGCCGTATAAGGTAGACAAGATTGCTGGAGAAACTCGGCGGGTGAGGCAGCATCTATGGAGCGAAGGAAATAGACGACGTTTCGAGAGCCGAAACGCTTCTTCAGACTGATGCGGGGGGGGGGGGGGGGGGGGGGGGGGCAGGAAGGAGAAAGGAAGAGGAGGAGCCCGAGGGCTGAGGGAGAGCTGAGAAGGGGAGGAGACAGCAAGGGCTACCGGAAATTGGAGAAGTCAATGTTTATGCCACTAGGGTGCAGACTGCCCAAGCGGAATATGAGGTGCTGCTCCTCCAATTTGCGGTGGTGCTCACTCTGGCCGTGGAGGAGGCCCAGGACAGTAAGGTCAGATTCGGAATGGAGGGGGAGTTGAAGTGCTGAGCCACCGGGAGATCAGGTTGGATAATGCTGTATAACTCTGTTGTCCATTACTGTGACAACATCTCCCAAACACTTCTTATTCTAGCGTGTGGTGTGCGCAGCCTAAAGTTGGAGGTCAACGTGTTCTATTTGATCTAATTGTTTGTGCACACTGGGCTGATTGCAGGATGGACCACATGAAGGTTGCAATCTCCCACCCCTTCCAAACACCCAACCGTTACCACCAAGAAGGACAAGGGCAGCAGGCATACGGGATCACCATCACCCACCCGATGGCTTGTAGCCTGACTTTGAAATGCATCGCTGTTCCTTCATTACTGGGCCAAACGTCAGGAACAGGTTGCAGCATATTGCAAAAGGGTGCTGGAGAGAGCGCAAAGGAGATTAATGAGGATGCTGCCAAATCTTGGCGAAATTGAGAAGGATTGGATGAAGGGCGATTGTGCGGGAAGGAACTGCAGATGCTGCTGTAAACCCAAGATAAACACAAAGCGCTGGAGTAACTCAGCGGGGACAGGCAGCAACTCTGGAGAGAAGGAATAGGTGACGTTTCGGGTCGAGACCCTTCTTCAGACTCAGTTTTGTGTCAACCAACACACACAGTCAGGCTGCTTCCTACAATTCACTTGCGAGTGTCCATTACGGTGGCGCAGCGGTAGAGTTGCTGCCTTACAGCGCTTGCAGCGCCGGAGACACGGGTTCGATCCTGACTACGGGTGCTGTCTGTACGGAGTTTGCACGTTCTCCCTGCGACCGCGTGGGTTTTCTCCGAGATCTCCTGTTTCCTCCCACACTCCAAAGACGTGCAGGTCTGTAGGTTAATTGGCTTGGCATATGTGTAAATTGTCCCTTGTGTGTGTAGGATAGTGTTAGTAGATCGCACAGCGGTAGAGTTGCTGCCTGACAGCGCCCCAAACCCGGGCACGATCCTGTCTGTACGGAGTTCGCACGTTCTCCCCGTGACCTGCGTGGGTTGTCTCCGGGTGCTCTGGTTTCCTCCCAGAGGTAGGTTAATCGTAGGTTAATTGTCCTCTACAAATTGTAAGCTGTCCCTAGTGTGTGGGGTAGTGGTAGTGAACCGGGTGATCGCTGGTCGGCGCGCTCTCCGTGGGCCGAAGGACCAGTTTCTGCGCTGTACCCTCTAAAATCTAAAGTCCAAACAGGTCGCACCAATTCCCCTCAGCGGGTGAGTATCTGAAAGGAAAGAATCTCAGGAAAGGGAAGTAGGTCGAGCTGTAAGTACATGTTCAAATCACAACTACAAACGCATGCCTCTTTATAAACCAGCATCTGCAGTTCCTTGTGTCTACAGACCAAGTACATGTTTGATGGGCCAAATGGCCTCCTTCCGTGCTGTAACCAGGGATTTTATGGGATACACCATTTTAATGGAGGGTCTCGACCCGAAATGAAACCTATCCATTTTCTCCAGGGATGCCGCCTGACCCTCTGAGTTACTCCAACACTTTATGTCTTCCTTTGGTAAACCAGCATCTTGTTTCCAAATGTTTGTCACTCTTGGAGCAAATGATGTCTGAGTTTCCTGCAATCGAATGGTGACAGGAAACCTTTGACGCATTAAAATGAGCCGAGTGAGCCGTAATTCGTAGATCTATGGGTTAAAAATCTGGGAAGTGGGACTAGAAGGGATAGTATGGGCATGTTGGGCAGAATGGCCTATGAGTTGTGAATGTCTAAGATCCCATGCAAAGTTCTTGCACACCAAGTATCTACTGTGTGCAAAGTTTCAAAATTCTTTATATTAAAACAAAATATTGTTCTTCACATTCATAATGCACCGATATCCTTTGTGAATATGTGACCTAGTTTGACTAACACATTCGACAAGGAAATATTTTCCCCTGACTGGTAATTATTTTTGCTGTTCAAGGTCGATGCGGAATTTTGGAAATAAAAACGGATAATGCTCAGCCGGTCAGTCAGCATCTGTGGAGGGATGTTAGGAATTAAACTTTTTGGCCGCTAAACCTTTTGCAGATAAGATTCGGAAGGATCGATTGTATTGTGTGGCACGTTAAACAGCCCTAAATAAGCAAAACAACACGGTGATTAAAAAGGTTAAAATCCCATCTGATCTGCCAGCACGATATAATAACAACAACTTTGAAACACCTACCACTGCTCCAGAGTTAGAAACAAGTAACAAGAAACAAGGGAAAGTGTTTAAGGAGGAACTGCAGATGCTGGAAAATCGAAAGGTGGACAAAAGTGCTGGAGAAACTCAGCGGGTGAGGCAGCATCTATGGAGCGAAGGAAATAGGAAACGATTCGGGCCAAAACCCCTTCTTCAGACTGATCTTAACTTCTTCAAAGTAGGCACACCTTGAGGAGATTTCGCAGTGGAGTAGATAAAGTGTTTAAGAGGGAACTGCAGATGCTGGAAAATCGAAAGGTGGACAAAAGCGCTGGAGAAACTCAGCGGGTGAGGCAGCATCAATGGATGCATCGGAAGAAGGGTTTCGGCCCGAAACGTTGCCTATCTCCTTCGCTCCATAGATGCTGCTGCACCCGCTGAGTTTCTCCAGCATTTCTGTCTACCTAAGAAACAAGGGAAAATGGAGGAGGACTGACCAAATGTTGTGCCTTCCACCAGTAGTGGATATTTGTTTTAATTTTTTTTGTGTATTTGTGTGTTCTTTGTCATTGTACTGCTGCTGGCAAATTCATTTCACTTGCACTTTTTGACGAATAAAACTGATTGATTGAAGTATCTGCAGATGCTGATTAGACTTTGGACCTTAGATATACAGCGTGGAAGCAGGCTTTTAGGCCCACCGATTCCATGGCGACCAATGCTCACCCCGTACACTAGCACTATCTACCATGCAGCGGTGGAGTTGCTGCCCTGCAACGCCAGAGACCCGGGTTCGATCCTGACCACAGGTGCTGTCTGTACGGAGTTTGCACGCTCTCCCCGTGACCGCGTGGGTTTTCGTGGGTGTTGGTGAACGGGGATCGCTGGTGGGCACGGATTCGGCGGGCGAAGGGCCTGTTTCCGCTCTGTACCTCTGAGGTAAACTAAACGGAGGATGGAGTTGCACCACTTTCAGATTAAGCATTAAACTGACTGGAGAAGATAAAGGACCCCAAGGCGATATTTTGACGAAGTGACGAGTTCTTGCTTGGGCTAGAATTTCATCCCTCAACTAAATTTTGAAGAACAGGTTATTTTGATTGCAGCCACATTGCTGTTTGCGGGCACTTGTTCTGTCCAAGATTGGCAGCCATTCTTCTTGGATGCAACAGTGACCTGCGGGGGTGAGAGATTGCAACCTTCACCCTGTTTCGACAAATGCAATCAACCTGGCGTGCACAAACAGAAGATCAAACAGCACGAGTTGTCTTACACCTTTAGGCCAAACGCGAGAAGAAGGAGAACAGTGACCACTTCACAAGTGTTTCATTGCCATGAAAAGGACACGAAGGATGTTAAATCCCAAATCTCCCTCCTACGTCCCAACGTTCTGCCTGTCATTATAAGACCACATGACATAAGAACAGAATAAGGCCATTCGGCCCATCGATTGTACACCCCCATTCAATCATGGCTGATCTATCTCTTCCTCTCAACCCCATTCTCCCCGTAACCCCTGACACCCGTACTAATCAAGAACCTATCAATCTCTGCTTTGAAAATACCCAATGACTTGGCCTCCACTGCCGTCTGTGGCGATGAATTCCACAGATTCACCACCCTCTGGCTAAAGAGAGTTGTGAATTTATGGAATTCGCTGCCACAGAGGGCAGTGGAGGCCAAGTCACTGGATGGATTTAAGAGAGAGTTAGATAGAGCTCTAGGGGCTAGTGGAGTTAAGGGATATGGGGAGAAGGCAGGCACGGGTTATTGATAGGGGACGATCAGCCATGATCACAATGAATGGCGGTGCTGGCTCGAAGGGCCGAATGGCCTCCTCCTGCACCTATGTTTTTCTATGTTTCTAAGACATTCTTCCTCATCTCCATTTTAAAAGTAACTTTAATTCCTAGTCCTAGACTCTCCCACAAGTGGAAACATCATCTCCACATCACTATCCAGGCTTTTCATTATTCGGTAGATTTCAATGAGGTCCCCCCTCATCCTTCTGAACTCCAGCGGGCGCAGGCCCAGCGCCGTCAAACGCCCACCATACGTTAACCCGATCATTATTGTAAAACCTACCTCTGGACCCACTCCAACGCCAGCACATCCCTCCCAGTCTGGAGAAGGGTTCCGACCTGAAACTTCGCCTATTCCTTTCCTCCAGAGAAGCCGCCTGACCCGCTGAGTTACTCCAGCACTCTGTGTCCATCTTCGGTGCCAACCAGCGCCTGCAGTTCCTTCCTACACCGACCAGCATATCCATCTTCAGACATGGGACCCAAAACCTGGTCATTTTCCGAGGCAAAGAACGACCACAGGATATTAGTCTGTCCGTTTGTTCCCGAAGAGCTTGTGTTATTTCCATGTCATGTTTTTTTTTTGTGCTCGCACTGCAGTGCGACTTACTTTGGTCTGCGTTCATTTTCATTTGCAATCTGCCCGTCCAATTGTACAAATAATCCACCTTGGTGTTTGCTATGCATCTGACAGCCTTGTGGTTCATTTCAGAGCTGGGGAAACTCGTGTAAGTGCAAAGCAATAAGGAATCCAATCATTGATCCTTGCAGAATGCTGCTTCTGCCCACCTCCTCACTACTCTTTCTGAATCTGCAGGGACTGGCTATTGTAGGAAGGAACAGCGGATGCTGGTTTAAATCGAAGATCAGCGAGACAGCGGATGCTGGTTTAAATCGAAGATCAGCGGGACAGGCAGCATCTCTGGAGAGAAGGAATGGGTGACGTTTCGGGTCGAGACTGATGTCAGAGACAATAGACAATAGACAATAGGTGCAGGAGTAGGCCATTCGGCCCTTCAAGCCAGCACCGCCATTCAATGTGATCATGGCTGATCATCCCCAACCAGTACCCCGTTCCTGCCTTCTCCCCATATCCCCTGACTCCACTATTTTTAAGAGCCCTATCTCGCTCTCTCTTGAAAGCATCCAGAGAACCTGCCTCCACCGCCCTCTGAGGCAGAGAATTCCACAGACTCACCACTCTCTGTGAGAAAAAGTGTTTCCTCCGTTCCAAATGGCTTACCCCTTGTTCTTAAACCGTGGCCTCTGGTTCTAGACTCCCCCAAAATCGGGAACATGTTTCCTGCCTCTAGCGTGTCCAAACCCTTAACAATCTTATATGTTTCAATGAGATATCCTCTCATCTTTCTAAATGCCAGAGTGTACAAGACCAGCTGCTCCAATCTCTCAGCATCTGACAGTCCGGCCAACCCGGGAATTAACCTTGTAAACCTACGCTGCACTCCCTCAATAGCAAGAATGTCCTTCCTCAAATTAGAGGACCAAAACTGCACACAATACTCCAGGTGTGGTCTCACTAGGGCTCTGTACAACTGCAGAAGGACCTCTTTGCTCCTATACTCGATTCCTCTTGTTATAAAGGCAATATGTAGTATTCTTCCATCCTGCCTTGGAGTTAGTTTAATTCTTGGCAGAGATTGATGGCTGGGCGAAGGTAACAGCAAATCAAACAGGGATCAAATGTAATCGGAGACAGTGAGACTGGTTGGAGAACTGGGAAGGGGGAGGGATGGAGAGAGAGAGAAAGCAAGGGTTGCATGAAGTTAGAGAAGTCAATGTTCATACGGCTGGGGCGTAAGCGGCCCAAGTGAAATATGAGGTGCTGTTCCTCCAATTTGCGCTGGGCCTCACTCTGTCAATGGAGGAGGCCCAGGACAGAAAGGTCAGTGTGGGAATGGGAGGGGGGGTTAAAGTGTTGAGTGACCCTTTGAGTTAAAGTGTTGAGGAACATGACTATGTGTTCAGTTTACTGTGGATACGAGGAAAGTCACTCCTTTTCTATCCTTTCAGCCTTAGACAATAGACAATAGACAATAGGTGCAGGAGTAGGCCACTCGGCCCTTCGAGCCAGCACCGACATTCAATGTGATCAAGCCTTCTGCCTTCTTTTCATCTCTGGCCTTTGTCCAAACATCTGCCAATTCAACCTCCTCTCAACTGTATCCACCCACTTCTTCGGAAGAAGGGTTCTGACCCAAAACATCACTTATCACATGGCAAATATATCTTGACCTTAGTCTGAAGAAGTGCCCGACCTGAAACGTCACCAATCCATGGGAGGTGCCAGTCGCAGTCTGAAGAAGGGTCTCGACCCTAAACGGCACCCATTCCTTCTCTCCAGAGATGCTGCCTGTCCCGCTGAGTTACTCCAGCTTTTTGCATCTCTCCATGGGATTCCACTGCTCTTTTGCCTGTGTAACAGGAGGTGGGTACCGGGGTGCAAGGAGGACTGGAGCTGGGGTAATATCGCAATGAACGCAGGCTGGGAGACCGATCAGTGTTCAAGACAATATCTGACGTCATTTTCCTCAGGCTCCACAGATCTCTCAGCCAACTCCTGAAATGATCAGTGTGCATTTGTTCTGCCCAAACGCAAAGTTTCCGGCATGGAAAGACTCAAAGTGTTGGAGTAACTCAACAGGTCAGGTAGCATCTCTGGAGAACATGGATTGGTAACCTTTCTAGTCAGGGCAAAATCAATCTGAAGAATGGTCCCAACCCAAGACGTCTCCTATCCAGTTCCCCAGGGATGCTGCCTGACCCTCTGAGTTTAGTTTAGAGATACAGAGTGGAATCAGGCCCTTCTGCCCATCAATTCTGCACCGACCAGCGATCCCTGCACATAGCTTTCAAGAGGGAGTTAGAAAGGGCTCTTAAAAATAGTGGATTATTATAAAAATATGGGGAGAAGGCAGGAACCGGGTGCTGATTGGGGATGGTCAGCCATGATCACATTGAATGGCGGTGCTGGCTTCGAAGGGCCGAATGGCCTACTCCTGCACCTATTGTCTATTAACACTATCCTACACCCACTAGGGACAATTTTTTCTTTGAACATTCATACCGAGCGTGGGAAGAAACCGAAGATCTCAGAGGAAACCCAGGCAGGTCACGGGGAGACCGTACAAACTCCACACAGACAGCACCCGTGGTCGGGATGGAACCCGGGTCACTGGCCGCGGTCAGGCAGCAACTCTACCGCTGCGCCTCCGTGCCGCCCACTTACTCCAGCACTTTGTGTCCTTCCTTGTTAAAGCAGCATCTGCAGTTCCTTGTTTCCGTGCAGGTCCTGAATGAGCGCACCTTCGTACCTAGTCACACCGTGGCCACCTTCCAGAGCCGTGGCAGCAAGCACACACGCTGGATGAAATTAAGAAAAATTGCAATGCTCCAACCTCACGGTAAAATATTGCAATCTCGCCTCGTGTGAATTGAGTTAGTGCTCACTCACGCCAAGAACAATCCAGTCAGCACTTCATGTTTGGGGAATGTAATGTGCCTTAAAAGCAATTCATGTCTAAGCCTGGTGAATAAGCTTGCTATTCAGTCCAACGCTATAATTCAGTGTAGTCTTAAAGGAAGATAGGCATCAATGCTGCACTGGGTGTTAGCACTGAGTTGTCTATGGGTCATGGGTCGTAACAGTTTAGGTGAGGTTCACAACTTCCCTTGTTTAGTTTGGTTTAGAGATGCAGCGCGGAAACAGGCCCTTCAGCCCACCGGGTCCGCGCCGACCAGCGATCCCCGCACACTAACACCATCTTACATTTACCCCAAGCCAATTAACCTACAAACCTGTACGTCTTCGAAGTGTGGGAGGAAACCGGAGATGCCGGAGAAAACCCCACGCAGGTCACGGGGAGAACGTGCAAACTCCGTACAGACAGCACCCGTGGTCGGGATTGAACCCGCGTCCCTGGCGCTGTGAGGCGGCAACTCTACCGCTGCGCCAGAAATGCGGCGACTCTTGTGTACCTGCCTAGTCTGCTGTATGGTTTTACCGGGTTGTTTGCTAAACAAAGCATTTCACTGTACCTCAGTACATGTGACGATAAAGGATCAATGAATCAATGAATCATAAGCTTTGGAAATGTTTCCCCCTCTTGTCCTTTAAATCCTGGATTGTAATTGTCTGATCTAACAAAGCTAGGTGTCAACTATTGTTTGAAAAAGCAGGATTTTTGCTTAAAAATAACAGGATTTGCTTTAAAAAACTGGGATTTGCTACGGAAAAACTGGGATTTTTGCTTTAAAACTGGGTTTTTAATCGTCTGATCTAATGAAGCTCGGTATCAACTTTTGCTTGAAAGGACGGGACTTTTAACTATAAAAAAAAACGAATTTGAAAACTCGTGATTTTTTTGCGTTAAAAAAACGTGATTTTCGCCTTAAAATTGGGATTTTTATTTGTCTGATCTATTGAAGCTCGGTATGAATCCTTGCTAGAAAATGACCCTCTTGAGGTGTGTTGCTGTTAATGGTGTTACATAATTGTGTGTTGCTATTGGAAAAACCCCCGCATTGCTGAGATGGGGCTCTAGCAGTGAACATCCAGTTCCACAACCTTGGCGACATCCCGGTGACTTGTAGCTGTGGGAGTTCTGTGACATTCCCACAGCCCCCAGGAATCGCTAAACCTCGATGTGGGTTTGAATATTAATCTCTACTCCAGAGATTAATTTGTATCTGACAAAAATAGTTAATTATCAGAACACGCTTAAAAGAAACTGCAGTCTGATAACATTTATAGTACTTAGACATCATTATGAAATTTGAAGAAACACCTAGCTAACAACGACCTATTCTACATTTTCTTTGAACTTCGTCCGCTTTTGATGTCTCGTTTTCACACCTCACCCTTCCCTATCTCTGTGTCTCCCTCTCCCCTGACTCTCAAGTCTGAAGAATGGTCTCACCCACTTCTTCTCTCCAGCGTTTTGTGCCTATCACCGGGTAGCAGGGTGCTAACTCTACCATGTGCAACAATTTATGCGCATTATATTGTCGCCAGCGAGAGGCAGATGGACACCAACAGTGCAGTGTTCACTGTGGTGAATATTGGCAGGAAAGAATGCATTTGCAATTATTACAAACAAACTGGTGGAACACAGATAGAGGGACGGGCATTACTGACTTTAACCGTGCCACATCATTGGTTTCTGCGGAAACTATATACATTAATGGCCAAACTCCAAATCCACATTTTAAACAGGGATTATCCCCTTGCTTTGTATACGCATATGTTCTGCTTATCAAAGCCTACTGCTAATTTCTTTCACAAAATATTGGAGGGCTGATGACTGGTTCCTTATGTTCTGTTTTATTGTGATCTGGAAGGAGGTTGTACCAGGTGCTACTTGTAGGTACTATCGCAACGTTTAAGAGACATTGAGACAGGTGCATGGATCGCTCCATAGATGCTGCCACACCTGCTGAGTTTCTCCAGCATTTTTGTCTAGGTACATGGATAGGTCAGGTTTATAGGGATATGGGCAAACACATGCAGGTGGGACTAGTGCAGATGGGGCATGTTGGTTGGTGTGTGGGCAAGTTGGGCCGAAGGGCTTGTTTCCACGCTGTATGACTCGATGACAATAAGGAGGTTATTTGGCTTGTTGGATCGATGCTAGCTTCCTGGAAAACTATTCATTGCCCCTCTCTCTGTATCCATTCTTATTTTTCTCGCTTGGTCTTGCTTTTTTTGCCACTGACCTCAACTAAGGGGTGATTTGCAATAGTCATTTAACCTACTGGGTGTGTAAGAAGGAACTGCAGGTGCTGGTTTAAACCGAAGATAGACACAAAAAGCTGGAGTAACTCAGCGGGACAGGCAGCATCTCTGGAGAAAAAGGAATGAGACTGAAGAAGGGTCTGGTGGTGCAGCGGTAGAGTTTCTGCTTTACAGCGAATGCAGCGCTGGAGACCCGGGTTCGATCCCGACCGCGGGTGCTGTCTGTATGGAGTTTGTACGTTCTCCCTGCGACCTGCGTGGGTTTTCTCTCAGATCTTCGGTTTCAACCCACGTTCCAAAGACGTTCGGTTTGTAGGTTAATTGGCTTGGTAATTGTAAAAAATGTGCTGGTCGCAGTGGGCAGAAGGGCCTGTTTCCATGCTGTATTTCTAAACTAGCAAGCAAGCAAGAATTTCATTGTCCTATCTGGGACACATAAAGGCCCTCTCCTACTTTCCCGAGTTACTCACGAACTCTCCCGAGTTTTCCCCTAGATTTGATGTTGGGGAATGTCGGTAGCGAGTCCGTAGATGTTTCGTAGCGGCTCGTAATGCCCGCCGTAGGAACTCGGGGCATCAAGTAAGTTGGGACGTTTTTTCAACATGTTGAAAAATGTCCACGAGTTAAGTAAATAGCCCCGAGTACCTGCGAGCGGCTATTACCGTAATTCTCCGAATCAAGGGGAAAACTCAGGAGAGTTCGTGAGTAACTCGGGAAAGTGGGACAGGGCCTTAACAATAAAACTCTCTTGACTCTTGACTTGACTAAACTAAATTAAAATAAAAGGGTCTCGACCCAAAACGTCCCCGGAGATGCTGCCTGTCCCTCTGAGTTACTCCAGCTTTTTGTGTCTATCTTCGTGGAGTTAAATAGGTTTGATCTCAGTTGGTCCAGGGTACCTCTGTCAAGCCTGCGTGTCAGTAACTTGGAGCTAATGGCTTCCTGCTTTTCACAAGAGACCAGCAATTTGAACAGATGGAGGAGGCTGCCCCAGGCTGCAGTGCGAGGGCTGACCAGCAGCTGATTTCTTTCAGCTCAGTGGTAATGGATTCATTTTTCCCTCCTCCCTTTTCTCTGCAGTGTTACAGTTAGCTTCTGAAGCTTTACATAACATGAAGGCTCCTTCTTATGCGCCTTCCTGATCGCATCAGAATGTCTCACAGGAGACATCACAGCTTGGTTTGGGAACAGCTCCATCCAAGACCGCAAGAAAATTGCAGCGAATTGTGGACGCACCCCAGACCAACACACAGTCTGAAGAAGGGTCTCGACCCGAAACGTCACCTATTTCCTTCTCTCCATAGATGCTGCCTCACCTGCTGAATTTCTCCAGCAATTTCTGTCCACCTTAGATTGTTCCAGCATCTGCAGTTCCTTCTTAAACACTCCCCCTTCCATTGACTCCATTCACACTTCACGCTGCCTCGGCAAGGCCAGCAGCATTATCCCCTCTCCCATCGGGCAAAAGGGGTAAATATGTGAAAATGCACACCGCCACACTCCATGGCTGATCTATCTCTCTCCTAACCCCCTTCTCCCACCTTCTCCCCATCACCCCCGACACCCGCACTGATCAAGAATTAATTCCTCGTTTAAATCCTGGAGACGATAGTTAAAGTTTATTTCAAGATACCTAATCGATCAATCAATCTTTTCTTATTTATCTAGCACATTTAAATCAACTCGCATTGAACCAAAGTGCTGTACATGGAAAAATGTGGGTTGCCATACATCCACAGAAATAAAAATAAAAACACAGCACACTATAGAATTTAACGTGCAACGTCCCCCCCCCCCCCCCCCCCCCCCCCGCCACAGAGGCTTCAACGTTTACAACTGCGAGGGAAGGCAGTAAAAGTCCAGTCCTCTTCCTCAGTGTTCTCAGGGGCCTATTTGAGGCCTCTGTGGTCGCCGCAGCAGAGGCCCGGTATTTCAGGCCCTCCCGCCGGATGATGGAGCTCCAGCTTCGGAAAGAACAGTTCCAGCGGCTTGGAGTTCCGAGTAGGCCGCATCCTCCCGGGCAAGCCATCAATCTCTGCCAAGAATTAAACTAACTACAAGGCAGGATGGAAGAATACTGTGTCTGTGGAATTCTCTGCCTCAGAGGGCGGTGGAGGCCGGTTCTCTGGATGCTTTCAAGAGAGAGCTAGATAGGGCTCTTAAAGATAGCGGAGTCAGGGGATATGGGGAGAAGGCAGGAACGGGGTACTGATTGGGGATGATCAGCCATGATCACATTGAATGGCGGTGCTGGCTCGAAGGACCGACTGGCCTACTCCTGCACCTATTGTCTATTGCCTATTGTCTATAATACTATAGATTAGATTTAGTTGTATTTCCCTCTCATAAGCTGGCTTCTTTCCTGTCTATACCTTCTGTCTATTTATATCGGAACTTGGAGAACATTGGTCCCATTCCCCACTTGCTGTAGAAACCGATCAAATCACAGCTGGCTGATCTTTTGAGAGCAAAGTGAGCCATTTAGTCTTGCGTTCGCCGACTGGTCTCTCAGCCGCAAGCTGGCTGCTATCGCTTTGGAGGCACCATTTTGTTTCATTTGTAAAATGCAAATTGGAGGAACAGCATCTCATATTTTGCTTGGGAAGCTTACAGCCCAGTGGACACACAATGCTGGAGTAACTCAGCGGGACAGGCAGCATCTCTGGAGAGAAGGAATGGGTGACATTTCGGGTCGAGACCCTTCTTAAGTCTGACCCGACTCGACCCAAAACGTCACCCACTGCTTCTCTCCAGAGATGCTGCCTGTCCCGCTGAGTTACTCCAGCATTTTGTGTCTATCTTCGATTTAAACCAGCATCTGCAGTTCCTCCCTTACAACCCAGTGGTGTGAATATTGACTTCTCTAACTCCACATAACCCCGGCATTGCCTCTCTCTCCATCCCTCCCCTACCCACGTCGCACCAGCTTCTCGTTCTCACCCAGCAAGCAACTAACAGTGGCCCGTTTCCTTTATATCTCTGTTCTATATCTCTCCACACCATCGTCTATATCTCTCGTTTCCCTTATCCCTAACCAGTCTGAGGAAGGGTCTCGACCCGAAACGTCACCCATTCCTTCTCTCCAGAAATGCTGCCTGTCCCGCTGAGTTACTCTCTGGTTTAAACCAGCATCTGCAGTTCCTTCCTACACATTTCTTTCTATGCTCCTGGTGCACTAGATCTCAACTAATGGGCGGCACGGTGGCGCAGTGGTAGAGTTGCTGCCTGACAGCGCCGGAGACCTGGGTTCCATCCTGACTATGGGTGCTGTCTGTGTGGAGTTTGTACGTTCTCCCTGCCAACGCGTGCGTTTTCTCCGGGTCCTCCGGCTTCCTCCCACGCTCCAAAGACGCGCAGGTTTGTAGGATAATTGGCTTCGGTGAAGTTATAAATTGCCCAGTGTGTCATTTAGTGCTAGTGTATGGGGTCATCGCTGGTCGGTGCAGACTCTAAGGGCTGAAGGTCTTCAAGACCGGTCCAGAGGATGCTTTGCGACTTTGATCCTGGGAATCTTTAGATTAACGTGTGAGGAGCGTTTGGCGTCTCTGGGCCTGTACTCGATGGAGTTTAGAAGGATGAGAGGGATCTTATTGAAAGCTACCTAATAATGAAAGGCCTGGATAGATGAGATGTGGAGAGAATGTTTCCAGTAATGGGGGAGTCTAGAACCTGAGGGCACAGCCTCAGAATAAAAGGACGTGCCTTCAAAATGGAGATGAGGAAGAATTTCTTAAGCCAGATGATGGTGGTGAATCTGTGGAATTCTTTGCCAGATAAGGCTGTGGAGGCCAAGACATTGGGTGTTTTAAGGCAGAGATTGCCAAGTTCCTGATTAGTTCGGGTGTCAGGGTTTATGGGGAGAAGGCAGGAGAATGGTGTTGAGAGAGAATAATAGATCAGCTATGATCAAATGGCAGAGAAGACTCGATGGGCCGAAAGGCCTATCTACATCATATGGTCTTATCAATTTTAGAGATAATGTATGTGGAAATCAATTTGTCCAGATAGTGAGGCTTTGGAAAAGTGCGGTGGGATTGTTTGTGTGCATTCCCGGGATGGCGGGACTGTCATATGCGGAGAGAATGGGGCAGCTGGGCTTGTACACTCTGGAATTTAGAAGGATGAGAGGGGATCTCATTGAAACATGTAAGATTGTTAAGGGTTTGGACACACGCTAGAGGCAGGAAACATGTTCCCGATGTTGGGGGAGTCCAGAACCAGGGGCCACACAGTTTAAGAATAAGGAGTAAGCCATTTAGAACGGAGACGAGGAAACACATTTTTCTCACAGAGAGTGGTGAGTCTGTGGAATTCTCTGCCTCAGAGGGTGGTGGAGGCAGGTTCTCTGGATGCTTTCAAGAGAGAGCTAGATAGGGCTCTTAAAGATAGCGGAGTCAGGGGATATGGGGAGAAGGCAGGAACGGGGTACTGATTGGGGATGATCAGCCATGATCACATTGAATGGCGGTGCTGGCTCGAAGGGCCGAATGGCCTACTCCTGCACCTATTGTCTATTGTCTATTGCCAGACATGACAAATTCAAGCTTTCACTGTTTGATTCTATTTCCTTTCAGTATGTCTCAAAACTCTTCAATCTGTTCAGTCTAATGGGCCTCTTATGTCTTGAGGGCACTTTTTCTGTGAAGCTTTTGTATATTTTGCGTGACAGGATATCTGCATTTCTCTCTCACATTGTGAGACGGGATTTCTTAAAGGTACCTTGTATCAATATTTAATCTTAGCTCCGCACCAATCTTTTCAATGACAAATTGCCCCCAAACCTCTGAGAACTTGGTCAGTGCGTCTGTGCGGTTAACAATCGAGGCTCAAAGTCACCATTATTCTTCCTACAGATTCTCTTTCAATTTATTAATCTCACAGCATCAATAAAACAAAGTCCCCTAATAGAAACATAGATACATAGAAAACAGGTGCAGGAGTAGGCCATTCGGCCCTTCGAGTCTGTACCGCCATTCAATGAATTCAATTATTCTTTTAGGACCGAGATGAGAAAAAAAAAATTTCACACAGAGAGCGGTGAATCTGTGGAATTCTCTGCCACAGAAGGTAGTTGAGGCCAGTTCATTGGCTATATTTAAGATGGAGTTAGATGTGGCCCTTGTGGCTAAAGGGATCAGGGGGTATGGAGAGAAGGCAGGTACAGGATACTGAGTTGGATGATCAGCCATGATCACATTGAATGGCGGCTCAGGCTCGAAGGGCCGAATGGCCTACTCCTGCACCTATTTTCTATGTTTCTATGTTCTATGTTTCTATTAATTTTATGAAAAATGACATGTGAAGCCATCAAACTTTTTTTTTTACACAATAGAAGGTTTTTTTCAGGAAATGCTAATGATCCATTGAATTGATTGAAAGTTGCAGCGTGGAAACAGGCCTTTCGACCCACTGAGTCGACAGCAACCAGCGATCACCCATTCACACCCATTCGCACTGTCTTATCCCACTTTCCCATCCACTCCCGACACACCAGAGGCAATTTTACAGAAGCCAATTAACCTACAAACCTGCACGCCTTTGGAATGTGGGTGGCACCCGCAGGAAACCCTCACGATCACAGGGGGACTGCAGACTCCACACAGACAGTATCTGAAGTCAGGAGCGCTGGCTCGGTGGGCCGAAGGGCCTGTTTCCACACAGTATCTCTGAAAAAACCTAACAATCTAAAGGTGGGGTGGTATTTGTGGGTAGAGAAACTGAGTTAACATTTCAGTGGCACATGAGATGGGATATTTTGTTTTTCAAGAGGGGGCAGGTTAACCATATAAGATGCCGTTATGTGGACAAAAATGATTAGATTATGCTTACATAAAATGGGGTGTATTCTCTGGAATGTTAAAGATTAGATGCAGGAAGATTGTTCCCGATGTTGGGGAGGTCCAGAACAAGGGGTCACAGTTTAAGGATAAGGGGGAAGTCCTTTAGGACGGAGATGAGGAAAAACATTTTCACACAGAGAGTGGTGAGTCTGTGGAATTCTCTGCCACAGAAGGTAGTTGAGGCCAGTTCATTGGCTAAAGGGATCAGGGGGTATGGCGAGAAGGCAGGTACAGGATACTGAGTTGGATGATCAGCCATGATCATATTGAATGGCAGTGCAGGCTCGAAGGGCCGAATGGCCTCCTCCTGCACCTGTTTTCTATGTTTCTATGTTTCTATTAGGGGACTTTGTTTTATTGATGCTGTCAAGTGATTCAAGGAGCTAGAAGAGTAAATAGTGAGAAATCTTCCTCTTGTGTCTGGAAGCCAGGCTGTTTGGGATATTAGGAAGCTGCTACTCAGACAGGGTGGCAGAGATTTGGAGCTGCCTTCTGCACATCACTTTAGATTATTGTCACGTGTACCGAGGTACAGTGAAAAGCTTTTTGGTGCGGGCCTACCGGTCAGCGGTTGAATTTACGGGGAAATTACGGTGGAGTTGCTGCCTTATGCCCCTGTCCCACTTAGGAAACCTGAACGGAAACCTCTGGAGACTTTGCGCCCCACTCAAGGTTTCCATGCGGTTCCCGGAGGTTCCCGGAGGCTTTTGTCCTCCGGCAACCACCTTCAACTAGCATCGCAACCGGCTTCGACTAAAAAATTACCGATTTTTAAAACGGAAACCACTTTCAACCATTAGGGAGACTGACAAAAACCGCCGGGAACCGCACGGAAACCTTGGGCGGGGCGTTAAGTCTCCAGAGGTTTTCGTTCAGGTTTCCTAAGTGGAGCAGGGGCATTACAGCGCTCACAGAGCCGGAGACCTCGGTTCGATCCTGACCACGGGTGCTGTCTGTACGGAGTTTGTGCGTTCTCCCCGATTTAATGGGCTCGGTATAAATGTAAATTGTCCCTAGTGTGTCCCGATATAGTGTCATATGTTTGAGGTAGAGATTATCAATGATTAAAACTAATTCCAACAACGGTGTGGGGATCGCTGGTCGGTGTCGGGACTCAGTGGGTCGAAGGGCCTGTTCCCGCGCTGTATCTCTAAACTAAACTGAACTAAAATGATGATGCAATTCTGGATAAGCTTTCCTTGCTGATTTTCTGTTTGTCTCGCAGCCAGTGTGTAATGGAGAGGGAGTCATGGTTCTGGAATGTTACACGTATATTTAAACATTTATATTGCTAAGCCAACATCTTAAATGGTACACCGAAAGAAATATTGAACAGGGCGACATCTATAAATACACCGACTGTATAATTATAGACAGCAAGGCAAGTTGCTCATCACCGCTGACTATTTTGGGGTCTTTTGTTCCTCCCTCAATAACGCTCCCTCTGTTGTGAATTCCACTCGCTGTGTGTGAACCGATGTGTGTTCTTAACACCTTCAAGATAATTTTAGCCGTGATGGGTTGTGTTATCCTGAAAACAAAACTGAGAGAATCTATCTATTTGGAGATAGCGTTTCATACTTTGCTTGGGCAGCTTACAACCCAGCGGTGTGAGGAGCGTTACTTAAATTATCTAAATTTAGGTAACCTCTACAAACACTGCCCTCCACCTCCCCTCGTTCCTGCCTCCCCCTTCCTCTGCTAAAAGTCCATTAGCCGGTTCCATGGTTTGCAGCGATGTATCTCACTTGGGAGCGCGCGGTTCCCAGCCTATCGGGGAACCTCCCTGGCCTGAGGTCATCTGTTGGCAGCAGGGCCGGATTAAGACCCATAGAGGCCCTAAGCACTTAAAAGATTCTGGTGCCCCCAGATATATGAAATCCAAAATATAAACAATAATAAACCATCAAATACATTTTTATTTTCCAAAATGAAACAGTAAGATGGAAAATAATGTTTAAAGTGATTTATTTTGTGCTGTAAACCATTTACCATTTCTGTGCCCCCCCCCCCTTGATGCCCTAAGCATGTGATTATCTTGCTTAGAAACATAGAAACATAGAAATTAGGTGCAGGAGTAGGCCATTCAGCCCTTCGAGCCTGCACCGCCATTCAATATGATCATGGCTGATCATCCAACTCAGTATCCCGTACCTGCCTTCTCTCCATACCCTCTGATCCCCTTAGCCACAAGGGCCACATCCAACTCACTCTTAAATATAGCCAATGAACTGGCCTCAACTACCCTCTGTGGCAGAGAGTTCCAGAGACTCACCACTCTCTGTGTGAAAAAAGTATTTCTCATCTCGGTCTTAAAGGATTTCCCCCTTATCCTTAAGCTGTGACCCCTTGTCCTGGACTTCCCCAACATCGGGAACAATCTTCCTGCATCTAGCCTGTCCAACCCCTTAAGAATTTTGTAAGTTTCTATAAGATCCCCTCTCAATCTCCTAAATTCCAGAGAGTATAAACCGAGTCTATCCAGTCTTTCTTCATAAGACAGTCCTGACATCCCAGGGATCAGTCTGGTGAACCTTCTCTGCACTCCCTCTATGGTAATGGTTGATCCAGCCCTGGTTGGCAGCCCTGATTTGTCGGGTCTTTTCCTGCTTCCAGTTCTCCTACCTCCCCCCCCCGAAAACAAAAATCAGTTGAAGAGCCCGAGCCTTTTCCGGGGTCACGTCCGCGCCCGGGTGGCGTTAGAGAGGGACTACGCTCTGTCCACGGGCACCCTGGGGGATTTCCGGGATCGCTGGGCACCGCGGGGAGTGGAATGTATCTTGGACAAGGATTGTAATATAGTTATTTAGTAGAGTTTACTAAGTATATTTGTTTGACTTGTACTATGGCGGTGGGTTCTGTTTTGTTTTATTGTGTTGTAAATACTATTTTAATATTTGAATAAATATTTTTGATTTCAAAAATAAAAGTTTAAAAAAAAACCCAATCAGTTGAAGAAGTGTCCTGACCTGAATCGTCACCTATCCATGTTCTCCCACAGATGCTGCCTGACCCGCTGAGTTACTCCAGCACTCTGTGAAACGTCACCTATCCATGTTCCCCACAGATGCTGCCTGACCCGCTGAGTTACTCCAGCACTCTGTGAAACGTCACCTATCCATGTTCTCCACAGATGCTGCCTGACCCGCTGAGTTACTCCAGCACTCTGTGAAACGTCACCTATCCATGTTCTCCACAGATGCTGCCTGACCCGCTGAGTTACTCCAGCACTCTGTGAAACGTCACCTATCCATGTTCCCCACAGATGCTGCCTGACCCGCTGAGTTACTCCAGCACTCTGTGAAACGTCACCTATCCATGTTCTCCACAGATGCTGCCTGACCCGCTGAGTTACTCCAGCACTCTGTGAAACGTCACCTATCCATGTTCCCCACAGATGCTGCCTGACCCGCTGAGTTACTCCAGCACTCTGTGAAACGTCACCTATCCATGTTCTCCACAGATGCTGCCTGACCCGCTGAGTTACTCCAGCACTCTGTGAAATGTCACCTATCCATGTTCTCCACAGATGCTGCCTGACCCGCTGAGTTACTCCAGCACTCTGTGAAACGTCACCTATCCATGTTCTCCACAGATGCTGCCGGACCCACTGAGTTACTCCAGCACTCTGTGAAACGTCACCTATCCATGTTCTCCACAGATGCTGCCTGACCCGCTGAGTTACGCCAGCACTCTGTGAGTCCATCACTGATGGAAGTTAACCCCGGAGCCTTATCCCTGATTATGGGAACCCTAAAAGCCCTGTCCCACGGTACGAGTTAATTCCAAGAGCTCTCCACGAGTTTGCCCTGATTCGAACTCGGAGATTTACGGTAATGGCCGCTCGTCGGTACTCGGGGCTCTTGTGGACATTTTTCATCATGTTGAAAAATCTTAGCGAGTCTTCCCGAGCTTACCTGCCGTTAGCGAGTCTTCCCGAGTACCTGCCGTTAGCGTTACGAGCCGCTAAGCGATGTCGTACCCGCTACGTTCATTCTCCGTGCTTACCACGAGTTTGATTTTATTTTAAACTCGGGAGAGCTCTTGGAATGAACTCGTACCGTGGGACAGGGCTATGATCCAGATCGATCCAGATCCAGATCGGTTCACAACTCATATCCGAAGGCCAATTCTCTACGGGAGGCCTTGTAGCTACCAAATGTGTGTTTGTTCTTTCTATAACACTAGGAGTGTGCATTTGCTAGCGACCATGCCAAGTGTTCATAGCAAGTGACCGGGTTCGAATTTCACTCTTTTGATATTCTAGACATTTTATTCATAGCTCTGAGTTTTTGAGACACATTCTCGTGACTTTGTCTTCAGTGTTTGACGGTCGCCCTTTAGGGAGACTGATTGTTCAAGGTGAACAGTGTACAACTCTACAAAGCCATTAGACTGCTATTCCAATGATCTGGCAGTATCGCTCAGTATTGGGACACCTGATTAATTGAGGCTCCACAGCGATCTGAAAACTCACCGTGTGGAACCATGAATAAATATTAAACACAAACTGTAGCAGCTTGACATCCTCCTGAAGATTTGTCCGTACATCCTCGTGGGCAGTTCTAAGTGCTGGCAGTGGAAGGCCATTCTCTATATGGGGTGGCATGGTAGGGTAACAGTTAGTGCTACTGCCTCACGGCTGTATTAAGTCCCGACCTCGGGCACTGTCTATGTGGAGCTTGCATGTCCTCCTGAGGCTCCCGGTGAGGCATAGAGTCATTCATCGTGGAAACAGGCCCTTCGGCCCAACTTGCCCACAACGGCCAACATGTCCCAGCTACACCAGTCCCACCTGCCTGCGTTTGGCCCATATCCCGTCCAAACCTGTCCTATCCATGTACCTGTCTAACTGCTTCTTAAACGTTGGGATAGTCCCAGCCTCAACTACCTCCTCTGGCAGCTCGTTCCATACACCCACCACATTTCATGTGAAAAAGTTACCCCTCAGATTCCTATTAAATCTTTTCCCCTTCACCTTGAACCTAAGTCCTCTGGTCCTCAATTCACCTACTCTGTGCATCTACCTGATCTATTCCTCTCATGATTTTATACACATAACCAGTTTCCTTCTACGTCCCAAAGACATATTGGTTGGTTAATTGGATACTTCAACCTACCCCTTATAGAAGTAGGTAGGTGGGAGAATAGGGGGTGGGGGGGGGGGGGGGGGGTTGAAAGACATCTGAGAGAGAACAGGTTGTAGGGAAATAAGGGCATTGGGTGGAATGGTACTAATGGGTTTGCTTGGGGCTACTGGAGCTAACATAGACTTTCTATGTTCCATCAAAGATGCATTCTACTTTCTATAGAGTTTCCTCTGCTAGAAAACATGAATTAAGGTGACCAGTTCAAAGAAGGGTCTCGACCCGAAACGTCTCCCATTTCTTCTCTCCAGAGTTGCTGCCTGTCCCGCTGAGTTACTCCAGCATGTTGTGTCAACCTATGAATTAAGGTGACTTCTATGATTCCTCCAGCACTTTGTGTCTTCTTGTGTACTCATTAGCATCTGCAGTTCCTTGTTCCTAAATATGCTCACACACACACAACCAGGAACACATATACCCAGAGACTACACACATCGACACACACATATACGCACAAACACACATACGCACAGACATACACACATAAACACACGCCCAGAGACACATACACACCCAGACACACACACACACACACACCCAGAGACACACACACACACAACCAGAAACATATATACCCAGAGACACACACATATACGCACAAACACACATACACACACACAAAGACACACACATAAACACATGCCCAGAGACACACACACAAACACACCCAGAGAGACACACACAGCCAGAGACATATATACTGAGAGACACACGCACGCACATAGACTCACACACACACACACACACACACACACACACACACACACACACACACACACACACACACACACACACACCCAGAGACACACATATATATGTTTTCAGAGGCATGTATACAAACACATATACATATTCCAACAGACGTACACACATGCATATACGCACACACACACACATGTATGCACACTCACACACACTCGGTAACTATTTGCCACGGTGCATCAATCACTGAAAGTGAGCAAGCATTTGCAACAAGCAGTGAAGAATAGCAAATGGTGCTAAACACCCAGGTGTTGCCGGGCATATGTACATATCCGTAGGGATAGAATTACCAAGGACGGGCAATGATGAATGAAGACAAAGGTTCTGATTTAGTTGCTGCTTCTGTTTCCTGGTGCATCTTTGTCCACTCTCCGGGATGTGTGTTTGGACAGTGTTTCACTGTGGTGCCGTTCCTTCAGTCTCACTGGGCACCGGCTCCTGTGAGTAAAATAACATGCAGGTGTTCACTGACCGCATCTCGTTTCTGTCATCAGCAGGCTTGCTGCTGGGACATGGTTGCCTGGAAGGGTTACTTGTGGATATGCCGGCTGCATTGCACTCTGCACCAGTTGTAAATCGTGATTGGAAGTGAACAGGGGAGTCCTGCACAGCTTAGTCTAACGTTACCAACGAGCCCATCATTCATGGCAACTCCAATATAGTAAAGTCACGCACTGACAGAGTCCTGTCTGATCTGTTTATATCATTCCAGGCGCAGGATAAACCCTTCATAGGTTAGAATGACAAATGATTTGTGTGGACAGACGCAAAATGCTGGAGTAACTCAGCGGGACAGGCAGCGTGTGCAAGAAAGAACTGCAGATGCTGGTTTAAATCGAAGGTCAACACAAAATATAACTCAGCAGGACAGGCAGCATCTCTGGAGAGAAAGAATGGGTGACGTTTTGGTTCGAGACCCTTCTTCAGATCCCTCTGAAGAAGGATCCCGACCCGAAACGTCACCCATTCCTTCTCTCCAGAGATGCTGTGAGTTACTCCAGCAGTGGTTTAAAGACCCAAGGTGAGAAGATTTGAGTTAGATGGAGCTCTAGGGGCTAGTGGAGTCAAGGGATATGGGGAGAAGGCAGGCACGGGTTATTGATAGGGGACGATCAGCCATGGTCACAATGAATGGTGGTGCTGGCTCGAAGGGCCGAATGGCCTGCACCTGTTTTCTATGTTTCTATGTAAACCAGCATCTGCAGTTTCCCCCTACACAAACGATTTGTATGTGTGTGTGTGTGTGTGTGAATATGTGTCAATGTGCATTGTGTGTGACAATCGCTAGTCAGTGCTTTGAATATAAAAATCACTAGATCTTGACGCGGTCATATCGGACTTTGGTGAGGCCACTTTTGGAGTATAAACAGGATAGACAGTCAGAACCTTTTTGGGTTACTCCAGCTTACAATGTCTACATGCACATGCATGTCTACCAATATGGTTTTGTGTGTGTCATAGAAACATAGAAACATACAAAATGGGTGCAGGAGTAGGCCATTCGGCCCTTCGAGCCTGCACTGCCATTCAATATGATCATGGCTGATCATCCAACTCAGTATCCTGTACCGGCCTTCTCTCCATACCCCTGATCCCTTTAGCCACAAGGGCCACATCTAACTCCCTCTTAAATATAGCCAATGAACTGGCCTCAACTACCCTCTGTGGCAGAGAATTCCACAGATTCACCACTCTCTTTTTTTTCTCATCTCGGTCCTAAAAGATTTCCCCCTTATCCTTAAACTGTGACCCCTTGTCCTGGACTTCCCCAACATCGGGAACAATCTTCCTGCATCCAGCCTGTCCAACCCCTTAAGGGGTTGGACACATGCGTGTCCACGCGTGTTCTATCCACATGGCTACTGTATGTAGTATCCGTGTATCAATATGTGTGGTTAATGCTGAAGGAACCTGCCATTTTAATTTCACTTGGTGCGTTGCACATTCCCAGGGTCAGCGCTCGGTGCCCAAGGGTAATGGGCTTCCCCGGAGATGTGAAGCCTCCTCAGACAAGCCAAACTCTTTCTGGGCCTGGAGTTAAACAAAAGCCCTGAGCAATTGCAGGCAAACAGTTTTCTTCTCGAAAGGGCATTAATGAACCCATTGGGGTTTTTTACAACATCAGACTGATGTCAGCTTTGCAATTATAGATTTCATGAAAAATAAGCTGAATCTGACTTCCACAACACCTAGTGTGTAGTTGAACCAGTCCACAGTTAGTCCAGGGGACTGATGCCACTGGGAATACTGTCATAGCTGGCATTGAAATGTATACAGTCACTCAAGTCCCAGATCATGTACAAAATCATGAGAGGAATAGATCGGGTAGACACACAGAGTCTCTTGCCCAGAGTAGGGGAATCGAGGACCAGAGGACATGGGTTCAAGGTGAGGGGGAGAAAGATTTCATAGGAACTTTTTCACACAAAGGGCGGTGGGTGTATGGAACGAGCTGCCAGAGGAGATAGTCGAGGCTGGGACTATCGCAACGTTTTAGAAACAATTAGACAGGTACATGGATAGGACAGGTTTGGAGGGATGTGGACCAAGTGCAGATAGGTGGGACTAGTAGTGGCTGGTGTGGGCAAGTTGGGCCGAAGGGCCTGTTTTCACCTGCTATGCGTTTTAGAAAAAACAGAAGTTCTCGGCAGTAACATAATCAAATGAAAAATAAAATGGTGATATTGGGACAAGTGACCAAAAACTTGCTCAAAGAAGTTAATTTTAAAAATGATCTTAAGAATATAATGGGAGAACAGATGCGATAGTGGACCTGGAGGAAGGAAATGAAGTCCGTACAGGAGTCAGGGTGAGAAGATGAACTGGGTTTAGTAACCACAACTGGGGCCTTCACAACCAAATCTAAACTAAACTGAACTAAGTCCAACTGGTTTCACTCCCACAATTCTCAATGCTGCTCTTGGATATCTAGGCTCAATGCAATCCTGTCTCAGCTCTCTCTGTCTCTCACAGAGCCAAATAGCAGAGAAGAAACATAGAAACATAGAAAATAGGTGCAGGAGTAGGCCATTCGGCCCTTCGAGCCTGCACCGCCATTCAATATGATCATGGCTGATCATCCAACTCAGTATCCCGTACCTGCCTTCTCTCCATACCCCCTGATCCCTTTAGGCACAAGGGCCACATCTAACTCCCTCTTAAATATAGCCAATGAACTGGCCTCAACTACCTTCTGTGGCAGAGAATTACACAGATTCACCACTCTCTGTGTGAAAAAATGTTTTTCTCATCTCGGTCCTAAAAGATTTCCCCCTTATCCTTAAACTGTGACCCCTTGTCCTGGACCTCCCCAACATCGGGAACAATCTTCCTGCATTGAGCCTGTCCACCCCCTTAAGAATTTTGTAAGTTTCTATGAGATCCCCCCTCAATCTTCTAAATTCTAGCGAGTACATAGAAGGGTTCCGAAACGTTGCCTATTTCCTTCGCTCCATAGATGCTGCTGCACCCGCTGAGTTTCTCCAGCACTTTTGTCCACCAGCGCAGAAGCCATCCTTCTGGCTACTGAGCCTGCACTGGGTTAGTTGGCTTTGGTAATGTGTATGTATGATGGTGCTGGTGTAGGGATCGGCATGGGCTCGGCAGGTGAAGGACATGTTTCTGCGCTGTGTGTCCTTCCCTCCTTGCCCCACAGCCCGCCACCAGACTGCGATGACACTAGGGTTGTGGCGGCAACGTCACGTTTGAGCTCCAAACCCATGCTCTGGAGATTGTGTGAATGAGAGCATAGAATGTGCATTTGCTCTGGGAAACCATTATGAATGAGTTATGGGCCGTTGCCACGACAACCGTTATGAATGAGCAGTGGCCAGTTGCCAAGGAGACTGTGTGAATGCGTTCCCACAGAGGATGATGTGACACGACTCCATCAGATAGGCTTCACGTTTTAAAAGAGAAATCCTTGGTCAGGTACAAAACCATTTCAGAAGCAACATCCACACAGCGCTGAAGGCTAAAGGCATCTAGAATGTAATAACGATGAGAGGTCCAAAATTCTGGAGTAACTAAAAATACTCCGCGTTTGGAGTATTGCACGCAGTGGTTCCAAGATGGCGTCCAACCTAGGCAACCATTTACGTGCCGGCCGCAGAAGGAGATCTACAATCTCTCCACACCC
This sequence comes from Okamejei kenojei, assembly GCA_035221665.1. Classification (NCBI taxonomy): domain Eukaryota; kingdom Metazoa; phylum Chordata; class Chondrichthyes; order Rajiformes; family Rajidae; genus Okamejei; species Okamejei kenojei. The sequence goes on from CM069166.1 coordinate 5,047,445, forward strand.
CTAGATCTCGGCACTGCAAATGGCTCAGTTGGAGTCATGTTTTGTCTTTCTGCTGACTGGACAGCACAAAGGCTTTTCACTGAAGAAGGGTCTCGACCCGAAACGTCACCCATTCCTTCTCTCCAGAGATGCTGCCTGTCCCGCTGAGTTACCCCAGCTTTTTTGCGTCCGCCTTCGATTTAAACCAGCACCCGCGGGTCTTTCCTACACAGCTTTTCACTGTACCTCAGTACACGTGACAATAAACTAAACTAAACTAGGTTCTGGTCGCCCCATTGCAGGAGGGGCGGGAGGCTGTGGAGAGGGGATTTCCCAGAATGCTGCTTGGATTCGCGAGCATTAGCTGCAGGGAGAACCATATAACCATATAACCATATAACAATTACAGCACGGAAACAGGCCCTCTCGGCCCTTCCAGTCCGTGCCGACCATTTGTTTTCCCCTAGTCCCATCTACCTGCACTCAGACCATACCCCTCCATTCCCTTCACGTCCATATACCTATCCACTTTTCTTTTAAATGTTAAAATCGATCCTGCCTCCACCACTTCTGCTGGAAGCTCATTCCACACAGCCACCACCCTCTGAGTAAAGAAGTTCCCCCTCACGTTACCCCTAAACTTCTGTCCCTTAATTCTCATGTCATGCCCTCTTGTTTGAATCTTCCCTACCCTCAATGGGAAAAACGTATCCACGTCAACTCTGTCTATCCCTTTCATCATTTTAAAGACCTCAATCAAGTCCCCCCTTAACCTTCTGCGTTCCAAAGAATAAAGACCTAACTTGTTCAACCTTTCTCTGTAACATAGTTGCTGGAACCCTGGCAACATTCTAGTAAATCTAAAGGTGGACAAACTTCAATTGTTTACTCCAGAACGCCAGAGGTTGAGGGGAGACCTGATCTATATGAAATGATGAGGGGCGTAGAGAGGGGAGACAGTCAGAGTCTTTCCCCAGGATGGAAATGCCAACATAGGATAGAATGCCACTTATCGTCATTCAAACAGACATGGTTCGAAACCATAGAACCATATAACAATCACCCAGTCCCATCTACCTGCACTCAGCCCATAACCCTCCATTCCTATCCCGTCCGTATACTTATCCAATTTATGATAAAATCGGATAAATGATAAAATCGAACCTGCCTCCACCACTTCCACTGGGAGCTCATTCCACACAGCCACCACTCTCTGAGTAAAGAGGTTCCCCCTCATGTTACCCCTAAACCTCTGCCCCTTATTTCTCAAATCATGTCCTCTTGTTTGAATCTTCCCTACTCTCAATGGAAAAAGCTTTGTCTATCCCTCTCATCATTTTAAAGACCTGTATCAAGTCCCCCCTTATGACTGCAGGAACAAAACAGAAATTTCATTCCTGCAGTCGTAACATCAAAAAATAACCAAGGCACGCGATTAACACAATTTACATAAACATCCACCACAGTGAATCTCCAAACACCTCCTCACTGGATGAATAGTTTGCAGGTGAGGGGCAGCATTTAAAGGAGAGGTGTGTACAGGGAGGTGAGTACCTGGAACGAGCTGCCGGGATGTAGTGGAGGCAAACACGACAGAGGCATTTAACAGGGTATTAGATATGCAGATGATAGAGGGGTATGGATCAGACTCGATTAATTTATCTTGGCTGGAGATTGACGCAAGAAGCCGGAGTAACTCAGCGGGACAGGCAACATCTCTGGAGAGAAGGAATGGGTGACGTTTCGGATCGAGACCCTTGTTTATCTTGGTGTTCTGTTCGCCACGGACATTGTGGACCTTGGGGCCTGTTCTAGCATTACCACCTTTGCTGTTTGTGGGACCTTGCTGTGCATACACAGTCCCACTTAATAACAGTGACTGCACTTCAATGTGCTAATAGAAATGCGTTCCCCTTGCCTCACCTCAAGTCACCCGAGATGGTCTCCCTGATCATGGAGAGGGCGAGAGACAACTAGCTAGCTGTAGTTTTCAGTGATTTATTCTTGGTAATAAATTCCCGTAATAGACTATACCCTAGTCCAGTGTGATTATCCGTGGCCCAGGTCACCGAGTTAGCAAAATGAATCATGCAGAGGTGTCATACATTAGTGCCAGTGCCCTTGGTAAAGGGAGAAAAGTTAACGCATCCAGTCATTGAGGCAGGAACGATAACAACACTCTGTGCAGCCGAGCAGCGGTAGAGTTGCTGCCTTAAGGGCCTGTCCCACCAGCATGCGACTGCATGCGGCGAGCGCGACCTAACGTGGTCGCTTGAGCCGTCCGGCCTCGCGGGGCCGGTCCCACTTCGATCGCCGGAGCCGTATGGAGTTGTGCGGGGCTGGTCCCGGCATCGCGCGGGGATCCGAAAAACTGAGCGTGTTCAAGAAATCCCGCAGCGCCTCATGTCGGCCCGCACTCACCCTTGACGCCTGGGGTCCCACCCCCCCCCCTCCCTCCCCCCTCCCTCCCCACCCCCTCCCTCACCCCCCCTCCTCGCCTCACCCCCCCTCCCTCCTCACCCCCCCCTCCCCCCCTCTCCCCCCCCCTCCCTCACCCCCCTCCCTCCCCCCCTCACCCCCCCCCTCCCTCACCCCCCTCTCCCCCCTCCGTGACCCCCCCTCCCTCACCCCCCTCCCTCCCCCCTCCCTCACCCCCCCTCTCCTCACCCCCCTCCCTCCCTCCCCCCCTCCTCACCCCCCTCCCTCCCCCCTCATTGCCTCCGTGACCCTCTCTGTGTGCCTCCGTGACCCTCTCTGTGTGTCCCGTCCGTGTCCCTCTCTGTGTGCCTCCGTGTCCCTCTCTGTGTGCCTCCGTGACCCTCTCTGTGTGGCTCCGTGACCCTCTCTGTGTGCCTCCGTGACCCTCTCTGTGTGCCTCCGTGACCCTCTCTGTGTGCCTCCGTGTCCCTCTCTCTGTGTGCCTCCGTGACCCTCTCTGTGTGCCTCCGTGACCCTCTCTGTGTGCCTCCGTGACCCTCTCTGTGTGTGCCTCCGTGACCCTCTCTGTGTGCCTCCGTGACCCTCTCTGTGTGCCTCCGTGACCCTCTCTGTGTGCCTCCGTGACCCTCCCTGTGTGTCCCTCTCTGTACTTGCAAACTTACCGCGGACTTCGCTCCAACTTCGCGCCACGTCGCGCCACTCACCCGACCTCCGCGCGGCCCCCCGCTGCCGGTTTGGTTGCGCTCGCCGCATGGAGTCGCATGCTGGTGGGACCGGCCCTGCACAGCGCCAGAGACCCGGTGTAGAAGTAGCAATGGCACGTTACAAGAAGCTGACGAGGCCACATTTGGAGCATTGTCGAAGCGAGGAACTGCAGATAGACACAAAGTGCTGGAGTAACTCAGCGGGACAGGCAGCATCTCTGGAGGGAAGGGATGGGTGACGTTTCGGGTCCCGACCCTTCTTCAGACTGCAGATGTTGGCGCCTCCTCCTATATTCATTCTTCTGTCTTCACAATTCTGCCTTTCTGTCTGTCTCACACCTCCTGTTTTGATCTCTGGCCTTTGTTCCAACCATCTGCCTATTAAACCCCCACCTCGTCACTGTCCACCTATTACCTGACACATTTTATTCTGACCCTCCTCTCTCCCCCCTCCTCCCCCCTCCCCTACATAATCAGTTTGAAGAAGGCTCCCTCTTCAAAACATCACCTATTCCTTTTCTCCAGAGATGCTGTCTGACCCACTGAGTTGCTCCAGCATTTTGTGTGTGTCTTTGGTATAAACCAGCATCTGAAGTTCCTTGCTACGCATATATAAGTAAGTAAGTAAGTAAGTCTATTGGCCAAGTATTCACATACAAGGAATTTGCCTTGGTGCTCCGCCCGCAAGTAACACCATGACATACAGTGACAGTTACGAATGACTCAGAAAACACTAAACATTAATAATAATAAGACATTAATGATAAAGCACCATTGATCAAGCAGGTGAACCAACAAAATACGGAGCCAATAATGGCCCTGATTGGCAAGCCTTATCACAGAAGAAAGCACTGGCACGACGGGCCGAACGGTCTCCGTCTGTACAGCAAGACTCTGGAGGAGGAGTGGGGATTGATTGACTGAAAGTTGGACACAGGGCAAATGGATGCAGGAGGGGGGGCAAATTAAAGCACAAATTAACTGTGCCGTCTGCTCTGCGCTTGACCGAACTCAGAATAATGAAAGTAAGTAGTTGCTGAACGAAAACAAATGTTTTTTTTGCTACATTCTGTGTGGCGATGGATATTTTAGTTTTGCGAAGGAGGCAGTATTTTTTTCTGCTGGTTTTGCTCTTCACTCGGGCAGCTTTACTGCAGCAGAGTCACCTGATCTCATGAAAATGCATGAGAAATATCTCCCACTGAGAAGCTGCTGAATGTGCAGAATGTGAGACTGGCCTAACTGCTTCCTTGGACCCTGAGCAGAACAGGATGGAACCGAAGATGTAGGAAGACCTCACCGTTTGGGAACTGCTCCCTGCCATCCAACCCGAGAAAGGTGTCGAGGATGTAATCTCTCTACATCATCCATCGTCTATATCTCTCGTTTCCCTTCCCCCTGGCCAGTCTGAAGAAAGGTCTCGACCCGAAGCGTCACCCATTCCATTCTCTCCCGAGATGCGCGACCTGTCCCGCTGAGTTACTCCAGCTTTTTGTGTCTATCTTCGATGCCGGGGCTCTTTCAGGTGCTGGTCAGGTGCTGGCGAATTTGGAGTAATTTTGGGCCCCGTATTTGGGGAGGGGTGTGCCGGCTCTGGAGAGGGTCCAGAGGAGGTTTACAAGAATGATCCCAGGAATGAGTGGGTTAACATATGATGAGCGTTTGACGGCGCTGGGCCCGTACTCGCTGGAGTTTAGAAGGATGAGGGGGGAACCTCATTGAAACTTAGCAAATAGTGAAAGGCCTAAACAGAGTGGATGTGGAGAGGATGTTTCCACTAGTGGGAGAGTCTAGGACCAGAGGGCACAGCCTCAGATGTTCTTTTAGGACGGAAATAAGGAGGAATTTATTTTGTCAAAGGGTGGTGAATCTGTGGGATTCATTGCCACAGACTTGGAGGCCAAGTTAGTGAATATTTAGAGGGGCTTGGGTGGGAATATGCTGCCCCTCATAAGGACAGATGGCAATTTGTGGAACGATGTTTGAGGATTTCAGGAACCCCAGATAGAACTGCAAAACAAATCCACTCTCCATGCTAATTGAGTTTTGGAAAATGCAACAGGATGATGCATAAGTCTTCATCAATATTCATGTGGGAACCCACAACACATTGAAATAAATCACTATGAGAGACAGTCATTGATCCCAAGGCTTATTACAATTGAGATTCAACTGAAACCTGCCTGGCTATGCAAACAAGTCAACCTTTGCCATCGTTTGCACTGATGTTCAATCCATTGTGTGGTGTTCTCAGACATTGCACATGTTGTCAAGTGTGCTTGCCCTTACGGAGCATATCTTAGTCGTACAGCACAGAAACAGGCCCTTCAGCCCATCTTTCCCCATGCTGACCCAGCTGCCCCCATCTATACTAGTGTGTAGGAAGGAACTGCAGCTGCTGGTTCATAGACAATAGACAATAGGTGTAGGAGGAGGCCATTCGGCCCTTCGAGCCAGCACCGCCATTCAATGTGATCATGGCTGATCATCCCCAATCAGTACCCCGTTCCTGCCTTCTCCCCATGTCCCCTGACTCCGCTATTGTTAAGAGGTTTAAACCGAAGATAGATACAAAAAGCTGGAGTAACTCAGCGGGACAGGTAGCATCGCGGGAGAGAAGGAATGGAGGACATTTCGGGTCGAGACCCTTCTTCAGACTGATGTCAGGGGAGTGGGAGGTACAGAGGTAATGAAGTGTAAAGTGTGAAAGGTGTGGTGAGAAGGAATGGGTGACGTTTCGGTCTCTTCAGTCTGAAGAAGGGTCTCGACCCGAAACGTCACCCATTCCTTCTCTCCAGAGATGCTGCCTGTCCCGCTGAGTTACTCCAGATCTTCCATCTACACCGGTCCCAGGTTTAACCGTATCCTTTTGCTCTGGTATTTTAATTCATTCAGCAGTTTAAACTATAATGTTTAATTCGTAATGTTTTATATTTTATTCTTAATTGTTTACTGTGTGTCGTGTTGTTACTTGCGAGCGGAGCACCAAGGCAAATTCCTTGTATGTGTACGCACTTGGCCAGTAAACTTATTCATTCATTCATTCATTCATTCATTCATTCATATCCCGCTAACCTAATGTGTAGGAAGGAACCACAGATGCTAGCTTACACCGAACATAGGCGTAAAATGCTGGAGTAACTCAAAGGATTCAGCAGCTTCTCCGGAGGAAAAGGGTGGGTGACGTTTCGGATCTGAAGAAGAGTTCCAACCCGAAAGGTCACCCACCCTTTTTCTCCAGAGATGTTGGCTGAGCTGCTGAGTTACTCCAGCACTCTGTGTCTAACTGGACCCGTCCCACGATACGAGTTCACCCAAGAGCTCTCCCGAGTTAAAGAAAAAATCAAACTCGTATTATTCTACGAACTCCTACGACCTTCCACGAGTATGTTCACGGGCTCCTACGAGTAAAAAGAAATGTTTTATTTCGTCACGAGTATTGTTTTACTCTTGGCGTTTTTTTCAACACTGTGAAAAATGTCCTTGAGTAAAAAAATACTCGTGATGAAAAAAATAATTACTTTTTACTAGTAGGAGCTCGCGAACATAATCGTGGACGGTCGTAGTTCGTAGAATGCCACGAGTGATTTTTTTTTTAGAACTCGGGAGTGCTCTTGGGTGAACTCGCGTCGTGGGACAGGGTCTTCACTGTTGCTGAGAACTGTTCCTCCATACTGCACCTTGCGTGAAGCGTTGCTGAACCCCCCCACCCACCCTTGCACTGAAGGCTCCAAAACTAGTGAGGCTGGCGTTATCTCAAGCAGGGGTAGATTATGCCAAGCGGCGAGGTGCTGGAGGAGCTCAGCGGGCCAGGCGGCATCTGTGGAAGGAAATGGACAGGTGACGTTTCGTGTCTGGACTGTTGGGTAAAGATCCATTAGAATCCATGTTTAAGAAGGAACTGCAGATGCTGGAAAATCGAAGGTAGACAAAAATGCTGGAGAAACTCAGCGGGTGCGGCAGCATCTATGGAGCGAAGGAAATAGGCAACGTTTCGAGCCAAAACCCTTCTTCAGAATCAGAATCAAATTCAAATTAGAAGCCATAGTCTTTTATTAGCAACTCTGCAGAGGAAACTCGAAGAGCTTTCATCTCAGCATGCATACTACGAGTCTAACAGAGAGAGAGATAGATCTGAAGATGGGTTTTGGCCCGATATGTTACCTATCTCCTTCGCTCCATAGATGCTGCTGCACCCTCTGAGTTTCTCCAGTATTTTGTGTACCCCCGAGAGAGAGAGAGAGTTCTCTAACAAGCCTGTGAGTGGAGCCACGGTAAGAGTGACACTAATCTACAGGACACTTCAACAGACCGATGGAGTTAGAGAGGAGAAAGCCGGGAAAGAGAGTTGAGGGGAAGAGTTGAGGGAAATACTGGCAAGTGGGTTCAAGTGAGGAGGGTTGGTTGCGAAATGGATGGAGATCGTAGCAAAGGCTAGAGGTGACAAGGAGACAGTAGGGTCTCAGATGAGAAAGGAAGTGGAAGACTGAAACATAAAACTCTATTTCACCTCAACATCTCCCGGGAAGTGAGTGTTGGATTTCAAAATGCAATGTCAAAGTCTGTCTAATCGAGAGTGAAGGACTGGGTTTCACATTGGCCTCGAGTGTTGGATGCTGCCTAACATGGGCACCACTTGCCGATTTAAAATAAAAAAAGAAAGCTGTTTCAAGCTCCCAGTGCTGTGAACTTTCATTGAAGGACTTTATTGGAAAGTGTGTGTATGACAACGTGTGCTTGTGTTTGTGTTTGTGTGTCTCATTGTGTATGTGTGTGTATGTCAATGTATGTGTGTCAATGTATGTGTGTGAGACAGTGTGTGTGTGTCAATCTGCTAATGCCAGTGCGTGTGTGAGCCAAGTGCGTCTCCCCGATCTATTCCTCTCATGATTTTGTACACCTCTATAAGATCACCCCTCATCCTCTGGTGTTCCACGGAGCATAGTCTGAAGAAGTCTGAAGAAGGGTTTTGGCCCGAAACGTTGCCTATTTCCTTCGCTCCATAGGTGCTGCTGCACCCGCTGAGTTTCTCCAGCATTTTGTGTACCCCCGTGTGTGAGCCAATGTGTGTCTGACAATGTGTGTGTGTGTGTGTTCCTCAATACACATCAGTGTGTCTCAATGTTTCTCAATGTGAGTGAAGATAGACACAAAATGCTGGAGTAACTCAGCGGGACAGGCAGCATCTCTGGTCCTCCTCAGATGGAGGACCTCAGACCTTTGCTATACTGTTTCTATTCTGGGGATGGGATTGAGGAGCTGACTGGTCTTCTCTTCCATTTGCTCTTCAGGCTCTCATGCTGGCAGAACACAATGGGCCTGAGGCTACAGGGAGAGGTTGAGCAGGTTAGGACAATGCTCCTTGGAGCACAGGACGAGGAGGGGTGATCTTATAGAGGTGTACAAAATCATGAGAGGAATAGATCGGGGAGACGCAGAGTCTCTTGCCCAGAATTGGGGAACTGAAGAAAGGTCTCGACCCGAAACGTCACCCCTTCCTTCTCACCAGAGATGCTGCCTGTCCCTCTGAGTTACTCCAGCATTTTCTGTCTATCTTCGATTTAAACCAGCATCTGTAGTTCCTTCCCACACACTGAATGTGAGTGAAGGTGCATCGTATTTGAGACAATGTGTGTGGATAAGTGGACCATCCCACCAGATAGTGGACCATCCCACAAGAATAGTCCGGATCCACTATCGGACTATTCTTGCTGATATTGCTGGCTTTACCTTGCACTAAACATCGTTTCCCTACACTGTGAACGGATCGATTGTAATCATGTATTGTCTTTCCACTGACTGGTTAGCACGCAACAAAAGCTTTTCACTGCACCTCGGTACACGTTCAGTTCAGTTCAGTTCAGTTTATAAACTAAACTGATAACTGATAACTGGTATGTATGTGTGCGTGGGTGCCTCATTGTGTGTATGTCGGTGTGTGTGTATGTATTAGTTCAGAATCGGGCAGATAACATCTGCTTATGCCAAATTTCAACAACAAACATTAAAAGACTACAAAAAGTAGTAAACACTGCCCAGTCCATCATCGGCTCTGACCTCCCGTCCATCGAGGGGATCTATCGCAGTCGCTGCCTCAAAAAGGCTGGCAGCATCATCAAGGACCCACACCACCCTGGCCACTCACTCATCTCCCCGCTGCCTTCAGGTAGAAGGTACAGGAGCCTGAAGACTGCAACGTCCAGGTTCAGGAATAGCTACTTCCCCACAGCCATCAGCCTATTAAACTCGGTTCGGACAAAACTCTGAACGTTAATAGCCCATTATCTGTTTATTTGCTATCAGTTTATTTATTCATGTGTGTATATATTTACATAATGGTATATGGACACACTGATCTGTTCTGTAGTCAACGCCTACTATGTCCTGTTGTGCTGAAGCAAAGCAAGAATGTCATTGTCCTGTCAGGGACACACGACAATAAACTCTCTCGAAATCTTGAAGCAATAATGTCTATTATGTATGGGGTAATGCAGCAGTGTGGAATCGCTATTGCCCCAAGCTGAAGGGCATGAGGAGGCTTATGTATCAGAGGGCAGCAGAGAGTGAGGCAGATTGCTATGGTCTGCAGTGACATGTTGACCAGACTGGCAAGGGTGGCAGGGTTCCTTCCATAGAGCGTTAATGAGCCAGGTGAGCTTTTATGACTGCTGCCTGTCCCGCTGAGCATTTTGTGTCTACCTTTGGTTCATACCAGCATCTGCAGTTCCTTCCTTCACATTTTGTCTGCTCCACTGCGAAATCTATTCAAGGTGTGTCTTCCTTGAAGAATTCTCCTCCTCTTTCCGACGAGATCCTCTCTCACTGCTCCCTCTCTGTGATTCCCCGTTTTCACACCTTCACACTTCCTTATCTATCTATCTCCCTCCCCTCCCTCTGACGTCAGCCCGAAGAAGGGTCTCGACCCGAAACGTCGCCCATTTCTTCTCTCCGGAGATGCCGCGTGTCCCGCTGAGTTTTGTGTCTATCTTTCGGCTTTGTCACATAGAAACATAGAAACACAGAAAATAGGTGCAGGAGTAGGCCATTCGGCCCTTCGAGCCTGCACCGCCATTCAACGTGATCATGGCTGATCATCCAACTCAGTATCCCGTACCTGCCTTTCTCCATACCCCCTGATCCCTAAAGCCACAAGGTGGCCAAAGGTGATCACCATTACTGAGGCTGGATTTTTATACCAGGTTTATTGAATTCACTCAAATTCCTCAGCTGTCGTGGTAAGATGTGATCGATGGCTGGCCCATGAAAATAAGCTTCAACTCTGTGGAATTGTCACATGCACGATGATCTATAATCTCTTAGGAGTATCTAAAATAGACTGAGAAAAAGGTATGAATAAACTGGCTATGATTCTGCGTAATCATAGAGTTACACAGCATTGAATCAGGGCCTTCAACCCAACATCCATGCCCACCAAGTTGGCATTCTGGGCTACTCCCAGCTCAGTTCAGTTCAGTTCAGTTTATTGCCACGTGTACCGAGGTGCATTGAAAAGCTTTTGTTGTGAGCTAGCCAGTCAGCTTCCTACGCTCCAAAGGGAAAAGTCCCAGTGTGTGCATCCTCTTTCAGTGTCGAGCTCTGGTGAATCTCCTCCGCACCCTATGAATTTATTCTGACATTATACAGGGACAAGTCGGCTCTGAATCCAGTGAAAATATAGATACATAGAGAAAATATAGTGAAAATATAGAGAAATCAGTAGAAGGAACTGCAGATGCTGGTTTAAATTGAAAAAAGACACAAAATGCTGGAGTAATCAGCGGGACAGGCAGCATCTCTGGAGAGAAGGAATGGGTGACCTTTCGAGTCTTGACCCTTCTTCAGACTGACTGAATGAATGAATAAGTTTATTGGCCAAGTATTCACATACAAGGAATTTGCCTTGGTGCTCCGCCCGCAAGTGACAACATGACATACAGTGACAGTTAGGAATGGCACATAAAACATTAAACATTAAACATTAATAATAAAACATGAAGAAGGGTCTCGACCCAAAACGTCACGCATTCCTTCTCTCCAGAGATGCTGCCTGACCCGCTGAGTTATTCCAGCATTTTGTGTCTATTTTCGATTTAAACCAGTATCTGCAGTTCCTTCCTACTTATTTTCTCTCCCTTCCATTCGGATGAAGGGCCTCAGACCTGAAACGTTAATTGGACACACATATTGGCCTGTGGGAGAGCAGCTCAGATGTGTTGCGGGTGCAGATGTAACGTGACGATATTCTCTTTTGTCTCCACAGTATTGTTGCTACAACAGGGGCAGAATTTGACCTACGAACGCTGCGTGCGGTGAGGGTCCTCCGACCCTTGAAGCTGGTTTCTGGAATTCCAAGTAAGTATCACTCCTTGTTCCAGGGACAGACACAAAATGCTGGAGCAACTCAGCGGGGCAGGCAGCGTCTCTGGAGAGAAGGAATGGGTGACGTTGCGGGTCTGGTGGTGCGTGCTTTCAAGCTTCGAGCGTCAGTGTTGATAAGGTGGGACTGGACAGCAGAACTCTTGCAACCAGCACGGATATGTCAGGCTGAATATCCTCTCTCAGCTCTCATTTTTGTGGTCTACATCTTCTACATAGAAACATAGAAAATAGGTGCAGGAGGAGGCCATTCGGCCCTTCGAGCCAGCACCGCTGGAGTAAACGCCACCTAGCTATTTTCTCCAGTGATGCAGCCTGACCCGCTGCGATACTCCAGCTCTTTGTGCGGTTTTACTTTGTAAACGGGCATCTGCAGTTCCTGGTTTCTCCGACAGTGGGCTTTCTATGCTTCCGACTGGGGAACACATTGCGATGTCTGGGAGCAGGAAGGTGCTGACGGAGTGTCTTTGTTTTTCAGGTTTACAAGTTGTGCTGAAGTCCATCATGAAGGCGATGATCCCGCTGCTACAGATCGGCCTCCTGCTGTTCTTTGCCATCCTGATGTTTGCCATCATTGGGCTGGAGTTTTACATGGGCAAATTTCACAAAGCTTGCTTCGACACCAACAGTACGTCCCGAAGCGTCTTGCAATCTACATTCAGATATTTATACAATTTTCCCGCAGATTTTGAGTGAGCCTTTACAGCGACGCGTGGAGTCATAGTGTTGTCTCCTTAGCGGCGCAGCGGGTAGAGCTGCTGCCTCACAGCGCTAGAGACCCAGGTTCAATCCAGATCTCGGGTGCTGTCCGTGTGGAGTTTGCACGCCCTCCCTGTCTCCGCGTGGGTTTCCTCCCTGTGCTCTGGTTTCCTCCCACATCCTAACGACGTGCGGATTTGTAGGTTAATTGGCCCTCTGTAATTTGCAGGAGCGGATATGAAAATGAGATAGCATAGAACTTGTGTGACTGGGTGATCAATAATCGGCATGATGGGCCGAAGGTCCAGTTCCCATGCTGTATCTCTCAACTATAAACTCACCAAACTAAAGCATTTCATATCTTCTTAAGACACAGAAGGAGATTGTTCGGCCCATCCTGTCCATGCAGGTTCAATCCACCAGATATTTCTACGCAACTTTTTTATTGATCACATACCAATCAATTCTCCTACACCCACCTACACACAGATACACAATCCCCTGGAGGGGAGCTCTGACTGCCGGCCCTGTGGTCTGCAGTTCTTCCAGCGGGGACTTTTAGATCTTCGACCGCCGGCCTGCGGCCTACACCAACCAGAAGCCGCAGTCTCCGGTGGGGAAGAGCCGATTCAGGACTGACCTGGACTTTACCCGTCCACTCATCTGGACACCCACAGCGGCGACTGCGGAGGGTTGAGGTCCCGACCACGGGGGGGGGGAAATGGAGGAGGACTGGCCTAACATTGTGCCTTCCACCGCAGTGATGAATGCTGTGGCGGATGTTTGTGTTAAATTTTTATTGTGTTTTTGTGTGTTCTTTTTTCATTGTACCGTTGCTGGCAATTCACTTCACTTGCACTTTATGTGCAAGTGACGAATAAAACTGATATTGATATATTGATATTGATACATACACAGGAGGAATAGGCCATTCAGTAAGAAGGTGGGTGATACAGTGGTATAGCTGGTAGAGATGTAGCTTCCCAGCACAGGAGACCCAGGATGGGCCGAAGGGCCTGTGTCTCCTGTGACCCCAGAACTCTAGAACTTGGTTAAAATGTTTACTTCCTTGCACCAGTTGTTGCCCTGAAAGTGCCGAGAAAGGGAACTAATAAATGAGTCTGAAGAAGGGTTGCATCTTTCCTGTTTCCTTCGCTCCATAGATGCCGCCTCACCCGCTGAGTTTCTCCAGCAAGTTTGTCTACCTTCGATTCTCCAGCATCTGCAGTTCCTTCTAGAACTAATAAATGGACCTCCTCCTCTCCTAATAAAGCTGCGGGAAACTGGGAACTCTCAGCGGGTCAGGAGGCTCCTGCGGAGAGAGAAACCAATTAACGTTTCAGGTCTGACGCCCTTCATCAGAATGGAAGGGAGAGAAAATAAGTAGGAAGGAACTGCAGATGCTGGTTTAAATCGAAAATAGGCACAAAATGCAGGAGTAGCTCAGTGGGACAGGCAGCATCTGGGTGACATTTCGGGTCGAGACCCTTCTTCAGTCAGTCTGGGGAGAAGGCAGGGGAATGGGGTTTGGAGGGAGAGATAGATCAGCCATAAGTGAATGGCAGAGTAGACTTGAATGGCCCACAGAAAACCCACGCAGGTCACAGGGAGAGCGTACAAACTCCATACAGACAGCAGCTGAGGTCGGATTGAACCCGGGTCAGCAAGTCTACCATTGTGCCTCGTGGGAGTTGGATGGAGGCTTGAATGAAGCGAATCGGCGTGTTTAGATAGGCGGCGCTGAATGTATATTGTCTTGGTTTCGTTCCCAGATGAGATCCTGGGCGAGTCTCCATGTGGGACGGATCTGCCGGCTCGGGTTTGTCCGTCGGGAACCAACTGCAGCGAATACTGGGAGGGTCCCAATTATGGAATCACCCAGTTCGACAACATCTTGTTTGCTGTTCTCACCGTCTTCCAGTGCATCACCATGGAAGGCTGGACCGACCTCTTGTACGACGTGAGTTACGCACTCTCTCTCACCTCTGCCCTGACATCCAGTCTTCCCGCTGACTGGGGAGCAGGCAACAAGAAAGCTTTTCACTGTACCTCGGTACACGGAACAATAGAGTGAACTAAACTGAACCGGGATGGTCTGGCCTGCGTCCGCAATTCTCTGCGATTTCCGGGCTGCTATAAAGCTATAACTATTTTACCATCATTGCTGTGACCCTGGTCTCTCCGAATTAATTACTAACAGCTGAACCTGCTGTAAATATACAAGACGTCCTTATAAGGCCGCCCCGCATCTTATCGCCCACATTCCTTGCTGTCTCTGTAACCCGAGCGATTCGTTCCAAAGTGCCCCTTAATCTGTGAGATTCTGAAGGGAGGGAGAGAGTTAACACGTGTATATTGTGTAGGAAGGAACTGCCGAAGATAGACATAGATAGGGGTAGGCCATACGGCCCTCATGGACCATGGCTGATCATCCCCAATCAGTACCCCGTTCCTGCCTTCTCCCCGTATCCCCTGACTCCGCTATTTTTAAGAGCCCTATCTCGCTCTCTCTTGAAAGCTTCCAGAGAATCGGCCTCCACCGCCCTCTGAGGCAGAGAATTCCACAGACTCACCACTCTCTGTGAGAAAAAGTGTTTCCTCGTCTCCGTTCTAAATGGCTTACCCCTTATTCTTAAACTGTGGCCCCTGGTTCTGGACTCACCCAACATCGGGAACATGTTTCCTGCCTCCAGCGTGTCCAAACCCTTAACAATCTTATATGTTTCAATAAGATCCCCTCTCACCCTTCTGAATTCCAGAGTGTCCAAGCCCAGCTGCTCCATTCTCTCAGCATATGACAGTCCGGCCATCCCGGGAATTAACCTTGTAAACCTACCTTTTTAATATATTTTTATTAGAGGCAAACACATATTATGGTGAAAACAGTTCATGTGCATCAATCATACATTATTAATATTATCAATTGAGGATTCATTCTGGTTCTAATAATTTTTTTTTAATATATAGATAGAAAGTAAAAAAAGGAGAGAGAGAAAAAAATTCATAAATGTCAAGATAAAAAAGAAGAATGGAATAATTTACTATTAATACATCATTGGAGATAGGTTCGAAGAGTATAAAATATAGTTTTTCATCTTTTCACACGTTGATGAAGCCAATTTTGCATCTTCCTAATTTTCTTCAGCGAAATTGTTTTTTCCGGGATTAATAAAACATGGAATATTTTCAATTGGCCTCATCCAATTAAATAGCCATCATTTATTGTGTAGGAAGGAGCTGCAGATGCTGGTATACATCAGCATGCTGGAGTAACTCAGCGGGACAGGCAGCATCTCTGGAGAGAAGGAATGGGTGACGTTTGGTGTTGAGACTCTTGACCCGAAACGTCGCCCATTCCTTCTCTCCAGAGATGCTGCCTGTCCCGCTGAGTTACTCCAGCATTTTGTGTCTGTCTTTCCCATAAGGTATTGGGTACATATTACAATGAATGAGCTCAGATGTGAGGTTTTTAGGAGGCAAGGAGCTTGCGCTGTGTGCTTTTGGCTAATAATGCGTGCTGGCTCAATGAAAGCCTTAAGGGCCTGTCCCACTTACCTGATTTTTTCCGGCCACTTGTGGGCACCCGTCAAAGACGCAGCAGGTCGCCGAAAATTTCCAACACGTTGAAAATCCAGCGGCGACCAGAAAAAGGTACAACTCTTCGGGCGACTACTCAGGACCATACAGGCGTCACCCCGCGACATGTCGCCAAAGGGAGAGGCTCAGCGTTTAAAGAGGGAGCGCGTGGGAAGTTTTCTTACGCAGAGGGTGTAAGGTGCCTGGAGCTCACTGGCAGGGGTGGTGGTGGAGAGGCCAGGTTTGGCGATTGTGTTGGGTTATATGTTTGCAGGACATTTCATAAAGATTGAGGTGTGAGAAAGGAGAGGTTTTTAACTTATATATTCCTCTCATATAGTTCCAAGTGGCACAGAAGGAGGCCATTGGGTATATCAAGTGTATTCTTACTCCTCATGGGTTTTTTTTTAAGTTTCGTTTAGAGATACAGTATGTAAACAGGCCCTTCGGCCCACCGGGTCCATGCTGACCAGCGATCCCCGCACACCAACACTATCCCACACACACACACACACACACACACACCAGGGACAATTTACATTTATGCCAAGCCAATTAACCTACAAGCCTGTACGTCTTTGGAGTGTGGGAGGAAAACCGAAGATTTCGGTGAAAACCCACGCAGGTCACGTGGAGAACGTACAAACAGAGAGCACCCGTAGTCAGGATGGAACCCGGGTTTCTGGCGCTGTGAGGTAGCAACTCTACCGCTGCGCCATCGTGCCAACACTGTCCCGTGTGTTGTGTTATGATGTCGAAGGATATTTTGGAGGTGAAGGAGTGAGAAAGGTGAGGTTTTCAACTCATATATCACACTCCTATAGTTCTTAATGGCACAGGGTGAGGTCACTCAGGTATGTGGTGTGTTCAAGACAACAGACAGTAGGGGCAGGAGTAGGCCATTCGGCCCTTCGAGCCAGCACCGCCATTCAATGTGATCATGGCTGATCATCCCCAATCAGTACCCCGTTCCTGCCTTCTCCCCATATCCCCTGACTCCGCTATCTTTAAGAGCCCTACCTAGCTCTCTCTTGTAAGCATCCAGAGAACCGGCCTCCACCGCCCTCTGAGGCAGAGAATTCCACAGACTCGCCACTCTCTGTGAGAAAAAGTGTTTCCTCGTCTCCGTTCTAAATGGCTTACCCCTTATTCTTCAACTGTGTGGCCCCTGGTTCTGGACTCCCCCAACATCGGGTGCATGTTTCCTGCTTCTAGTGTGTCCAAACCCTTAACAATCTTATATATCTGTCACTCATCTTCTTAATACCTTCAATTTAATGTCTCCACCTGAATCAGATGACTGGGGTTGGAATCACGAAGCTATCATGTGTTGCCGTGTGTGATTCTGGCTACATCTCTCTGCCTCCAGTTCCCAGAGTGCGGTGATGTGAAGAGGTCTCAGCATGCATCAGTGCACGTCCCTCTTTGTAATCTTGCTGTTGTGCCTTTCCTCGGGATCTAACAGTATCTGTGTACATTTGTCAAATGATTTCAAAACCAGCCGGAGGATGAATTTTACAATCTATTCACGAGATGAAGCGGAGAGAGGCTGCCGTTGAAAACTGGGAAGAATCATTTGTAGGCTCGCAGCATGGAGACAGGAACTTCAGCCCGACTCGGCCCCTAAAGTCATAAGTGGGGGGATCTTATAGAAACGTACAAAATTCTTAAGGGGTTGGACAGGCTAGATGCAGGAAGATTGTTCCCGATGTTTTAGGAAGTCCAGGACAAGGGGTCACAGTTTAAGGATAAGGGGGAAATCTTTCAGGACCGAGATGAGAAAAACATTTTTCACACAGAGAGTGGCGAATCTGTGGAATTCTCTGCCACAGAAGGTAATTGAGGCCAGTTCATTGGCTATATTTAAGAGGGAGTTGGATGTGGCCCTTGTGGCTAAAGGGATCAAGGGGTATGGAGAGAAGGCAGGTACAGGATACTGAGTTGGATGATCAGCCATGATCATATTGAATGGCGGTGCAGGCGCGAAGGGTCAAATGGCCTACTCCTGCACCTATTTTCTATGTTTCTATGTAAGTGTTGAATTAGGCCATTCAGCCCATCAAGTCTACTTCGCCATTCAATCATGGCTGATCTATCTCTCCATCCCAACCCCATTCTCCTGTCTTCTCCCCGTAACCTCTGACACCTGAACTAATGCTTCCGTGCGGGGTTAGTGTTAATGCGCGTGGATAAAGTATTACTTTTGCATTTATTAAGTCTTTTAAGTTTATCTGGTGGGCAACCAAGATAATAATTAATGGGAAAAAAAATCCGTAAACTGCTGGAGTAACTGAGCGGGTCAGGAGGCAGCTCTGGAGAACATGGATAGGCGATGTTTCATTTTGCGACCTTTCTTCAGATTATCCTAAAGAGGGATCTCGACCCGAAACGTCACCCATTCCTTCTCTCCAGAGATGATAGACAATAGACAATAGGTGCAGGAGGAGGCCATTCGGCCCTTCGAGCCAGCACCGCCATTCAATGTGATCATGGCTGACCATCCCCAATCAGTACCCCGTTCCTGCCTTCTCCCCACATCCCCCTGACTCTACTATTTTTAAGAGCCCTATCTAGCTCTCTCTTGAAAGCATCCAGAGAACCTGCCTCCACCGCCCTCTGAGGCAGAGAATTCCACAGACTCACCACTCTCTGTGAGAAAAAGTGTTTCCTCGTCTCCGTTCTAAATGGCTTACCCCTTATTCTTCAACTGTAGCCCCTGGTTCTGGACTCCCCCAACATTGGGAACATGTTTCCTGCCTCTAGTGTGTTCAAACCCTTAACAATCTTATATGTTTCAATGAGATCCCCTCTCATCCTTCTAAACTCCAGAGTGTACAAGCCCAGCCGCTCCATTCTCTCAGCATATGACAGTCCCGCCATCCCGGGAATTAACCTTGTAAACCTACGCTGCACTCCCTCAATAGCAAGAATGTCCTTCCTCAAATTAGGGGACTTGTCCCGCTGTCCCGCTGAGTTACTCCAGCTTATTGTGTTTATCCTGAAGAACTTCTCTTTTCTCTCGCCCTCGACATCTTCTGTTTTAATTCCGCTCACTATCCCTTTCTCTTACACCTCCATTCCCACCAAGAAGGTCTCGAGGCCTCCGGTTCTCCCTCGAATAGGAGTGGCACAGTGGCGCACTGGTGGTGATCAATGGTGATCAAGGTGATCAAGGTTAGCAACCAGAGTTCAGGGCCGTTGACTCACAATGTGAGTTCAAATCCCACGTTGGTGATCGGGGAATTTAACTTCAGGTAAATTAAATGAAGTTAGATTATTTTAAAGAATCAAGTGATCAGGAGAAGTTTAAATTGCAGAAAAAAAAACACATCCAGTTCAGTAAGAGTCACAGTGAGGGAAGGTCTCAAAGAACAGGGTGGCGCAGCGGTAGAGTTGCTGCCTCGCAGCGCCAGAGACCCGGGTTCGATCCTGACAACGGGTGCTGTCTTTGCGGAGTTTGCACGTTCTCTCTCCCCGTGACCCGCGTGGGTTTTGTCTCCAAGATCTTCGGTTTCCTCCCACACTCCAAAGACGTGCAGGTTTGCAGGTTTAATTGGCTCGCTCTGAGTGTAAATGTTGTAGGATAGTGTTAGCGTGCGGGGATCGCGGGTCAGCCTGGACTCGGTGGGCCGAAGGGCCTGTTTCCACGAAGCATCTCTAAACTAAACTAAACTCCCATCAGAAAGAAGTCTGAAGAAGGGTGCCGACCCGAAATGTGACCCATCCATTCCTTCCGCAGATGAAGCCTGCCCCGCTGATTTACTCCAGCACTTTACCTCATGTGTATCGAGGCGTGTACCAGTAAAAAAACTTTGTTTTGCATGTAATCCAAACAGATCAGATCACACTATGCAGAAGAACTATACATAAATTCTATTGTGCTAGAGGCAAACTCAAGCACAATGGGCAGAATAAAGGGGAAGAAACAGAATGCACTCTATCATTCTTAGCATTGTAGCACATTAGTTGCGAGACTACAATGGTCCGATGACCACAGTGGGTTAGAGGTGAATCGGGCAGTGACCTCGGGGGTCGATCATTTAAAACTGGGGTTTGTAGGTTTTTCTTTCCACAGAGGGCAGTGAATCTCTG
This sequence comes from Okamejei kenojei, assembly GCA_035221665.1. Taxonomy (NCBI): domain Eukaryota; kingdom Metazoa; phylum Chordata; class Chondrichthyes; order Rajiformes; family Rajidae; genus Okamejei; species Okamejei kenojei. The sequence goes on from CM069166.1 coordinate 5,067,310, forward strand.
GAGCTACTACTTGAATCTCTGGAGCTTCGGAGGGTTGTGGAGTCGAGATCGATGTGGGAACTAGATCGTTTTTTTGAAGGTTTGTGGGGAACGGACTCAGGAGAAGGGGCTGGGGCAGATCAGACATCATGGGATTGAATTGTTGCCAGTTGAGGAGCTGAGTTGAGTGCCTACTCTTGCAGCTCGGAAACAGGCCCTTCGGCCCTACTCATCCTTGCCGACCTAGATGCCCCATCTAAGTTATTCCCATTTGCCCGCTTTGGCCCATATCCCTCTAAACCTCTCCTCTCCATGTACCTGTCCAAGTGTCTTTTAAAAGCTGTTGAAGTCCCAGCCTCAACTCCCTCCTCTGGCAGCTCGTTCCATACACCCGCCAACCTCTGAGTGAATAAGTTGCCCCTTAGCTTTGTTTAAATCTTGTCCTTCTCACCTTAAACACATCCTCTTGTTTTTGCATCCCCTACTCTGGGCAAAAGACTGTGCATTCACCCTATGTGTTCCCGTGATTGTGTATGCCTCAATCAGATCACCTCTCAGCTTCCTGCGCTCCAAGGAATAAAATCCGAACCTGCCCAGCCTCTCAGGCCTTTCATCCTGGCAACAACGGCTCAGGCCCTTGATCCAGAAACATATAAAATTATAAAAGGACTGGACAAGCTAGATGCAGGAAAAATGTTCCCAATGTTGGGTGAGTCCAGAACCAGGGGGCACAGTCTTAAATAAAGGGTAGGTCATTTAAGACTGAGGTGAGAAAAAAACTTTTTTACCCAGAGAGTTGTGAATTGATGGAATTCCCTGCCACAGAGGGCAGTGGAGGCCAAGTCACTGGATGGATTTAAGAGAGAGTTGGATAGAGCTCTAGGGGCTAGTGGAGTCAAGGGATATGGGGAGAAGGCAGGCACGGGTTATTGATAGTGGACGATCAGCCATGATCACAATGAATGGTGGTGCTGGCTCGAAGGGCCGAATGGCCTCCTCCTGCACCTAAATTCTATGTTTCTATGTTTCTATCTTCGTATATCTTCTCTGCACTTTTTCCAGATTAACAACATAGGCTGTCTCTTATATATGTTCTTGTGAAGGTAGCTAATCTGGAGTTTGTTGAAATAGTCAAGTCTGGAAGTAAAAAGGAGACAGTTGATTTGAAGCAGAACACTGCAGATGCTTGCTTTGTACCAAAGAAAGACACAAAGTGCTGGAGTAACTCAGTGGGACTGGCAGCATCTCTGTGTAAAAAGGATGGGTAGACACAAAATGCTGGAATAACTCAGCGGGACTGGCAGCATCTCTGGAGAAAAGGATTGGGTGACGTTTTCGGTTCGCGACCCTTCTTCAGACTGATGTCAGAAAAGTGGGAAGGACGTAGATAAGGAAGTGTAAGGTGTAAAAACAGGACAAAGGAAATGGAGATCACGTAAAATGCAGAATAGATGATTGTTAGTTGGGAGAAGTTAAAAATAAAGCAAACAGATAAAATATATTTGAAGACAGTAAGACTGGTCGAAGAACTAGGAAGGTCAAGGCCCCTGACTGGTGAACAAATTCATTTCACTTGCACTTTATGTGCAGGTGACGAATAAAACTGATTGTGATTGTGAAAGGAGGAAGGCTGAATGCCTTCCATCACAGTGAAGAAGGATGTTTATGTTAAATTCTATTGTGTGTGGTGTTTTTTTTTAATTCTGAGGCTGCAATGTAACTCATTGCTCTGTACCTTAATTGGTGCATGTGATGAATAAATGTGAACCTTCAACCTTGAACCGTGAAGGGTAAGGGGGTGCAGAGAGAAGGGGGGAAAGCAAGGGTTACTTGAAGTCACTTGAAAAATGACGGGTGACGTTCCGGGTCGGGACACTTCTTACGGACAGTATTGTGGATACATGGCAGGAAATATGTTCCCGATGTTGTGGGAGTCCAAAACCAGGGGCCACAGTTTAAGAATAAGGAGTAAGCCATTTAGAACGGAGACGAGGAAACACATTTTCTCACAGAGAGTGGTGAGTCTGTGGAATTCTCTGCCTCAGAGGGCGGTGGAGGCCGGTTCTCTGGATGCTTTCAAAGAGAGAGCTAGATAGGGCTCTTAAACATAGCGGAGTCAGGGGATATGGGGAGAAGGCAGGAACGGGGTACTGATTGGGGATGATCAGCCATGATCACATTGAATGGCGGTGCTGGCTCGAAGGGCCGAATGGCCTACTCCTGCACCTATTGTCTATTGTCTATTGTCAGACATGACAAATTCAAGCTTTCACTGTTTGACTCTATTTCCTTTCAGCATGTCTCAAAAACCTTTCAATCTGTTCAGTTTAATGGGCCTCTCATGTCTTGAGGGCACTTTTTCCGTGAAGCTTTTGTATATTTTGCGTGACAGGATATCTGCAAAATGTGTGTGACAGAGTGTGCCATTTGTGCCTGGGCAAAATTAGCAACCTATTTCTTGAAAGTGCAAATCTTCCCGCAGTTTTGCGATTCCTTCCGCTGCGCTCCCCACCCCTCAATCCCGAAAGACAATGCCGGTGTTTTTGTTCAGTGTGTCCCTGCTGAGGTTGCATGGTTCACTGCCTTATTGATTGAATGCACGGATCTGTGTTATATTTAGTATTTAGCCTTTGGTCACAAGCCAAGATGAGATTCATTGCGCAGAATAAGATGGATAATATTCCACTTGTAAGAAGAGGCAGAGCCTTAATGTCCTCTTTCTCTGCAGGCAGGATGAGGATGTCACATCCTTTACTGCCCGAGCACAATAGTGAGCACTAAAACCTCATGGTTTTTATAATTTAGGTTGAAATCTCTTTGCCTGGGCGAGCAGGTCTGGCTGCAGGGTTGAGTGCTGACCGTGAATCTTTAGCCTTTAGTCGAAATGCAAACAAAGCAACTCGTTTCTGGGAAGATCTTTCAGCTTCTCTTCAGATTGTTAACCTTCGAATCCTGGAACTAATAAAAAAAAACCAGAAGACTCTGGGCACACTCAGTAAGGCCGGCCGATATTTACAGACAGGAATCAGAGTTAATGTCTCAGGTAGACAAAAATGCTGGAGAAGCACAGCGGGTGAGGCAGCATCTATGGAGCGAAGGAATAGGTGACGTTTCGGGTCGAGACCCTTCTTCAGGCTTAATGTCTCGGCTGCTCTGGTCAAGGGGGTAGGGCATTGTCGTTTGGGTGGGGTTTCAAGGCCCTGTCTCCTCACTCAGGTGGATTATAATGGCCATACAGAGCTGCCTTGAAGTAGACTATCGGAGATAATAGACAATAGACCACAGGTGCAGGAGTAGGCCATTCAGCCCTTCTATGTTGTTCCACTCCCTACACACCAGGGTCAATGTACACAGGTGAATTCACCCTTAAACCTGCATGTCTTTGGGATGTGGGAGGCACCCGGAGAAAACCCACGCAGTCACGGGGAGAACGTGCAAATTCCACACAGACAGCAGCTAAAGTCAGGATTGAACCCGCCTCTACCAGCTGTGTCACTGTGTCTCTTTTTGTGACTCCTTCTGTCTTAAACCAGCATCAGCAGTCCCTTGTTTCTAAACATTACACGGCATTTGTTTTGTGTGTATATATATGCACACACGCACACGCACGCATGCACACACACGTCTACACATGCACACGCACGCACACACACGCACGCACACACACACGCGCACACACACACACACACACACGCACACACACACGCACGCACGCACACACACGCCCACATATGCACACGCACACGCACGCACACGCACGCACACACACGCGCATACACACACACGCACACACACGCGCGCACGCACACACACGCACGCACAGACACACGCACGCACGCACACACACGCACACACGCACACACACACACACACACATGCACATGCACATACATGTATAGGAAGGAAGGAACTGCAGATGCTGGTTTAAACCGAAGATAAACACAAAATGCTGGAGTAACTCAGAGGGATAGGCAGCATCTCTGGAGAGAAGGAGCGGGTGACGTTTCGGGTCGAGGCGTCAGGTCTGAAGAAGGGTCTCGACCCGAAATGTCATGCGTTCCTCTTCCAAACACACATATATATTATATATATATATATATATATATATATATATCCAGCACTCCAGCAGTTTGATTTTGTTTTCGTAAACCAGCTCCTGCAGTTCTTGGTGTCCACATTCTACCGGGTAATTTTCATTTTGCTGTCCGCGGGAACATACTGGGAAAAATATCAACACTGACGAGTGTTTAATTTTACATAACGGTGCGATAAAATTCTTATTTGTGCCGCGTTACGGGCCTGTAAACACAGTCCACAACGATAATATATAATAAACAAAACAAAATCGATAAATTAATAACAATACCACTGCAACCAGAGACAGTCCACACACAGGTCACAGTTGAGGTTGGTGGTGTGCAGTGTTACAGAGCCTGATAGTTGTTGGGAAGAAGCTGTTCTTGAACCGATGATTTTCACGTTTCCTTTTCTGCAACGGAGACTGAACTTATTTCATTGGGTGCAGAGCACTCTGGAAAGCCATGAGGATGTGCAAGGCACCGTAGAAATGCATCATGTGTAGGAAGGGACTGCAGATGCTGGTCTAAACCGAAGATAGACACAAAATGCTGGAGTAACTCAGCGGGACAGGCAGCATCTCTGGAGAGAAGGAATGGGCGACATTTCGGGTAGAGACCCTTCTTCAGACTGAAGAACCCGAAACGTCACCCATTCCTTCTCTCCAAAGAAAAGCATCAGTTTGAAGAAGGTTCCTGACCCAAAACCCTGAAGCAAAGCAAGAATGTCATTGTCCTATCTGGTAAAAAATGACAATTAAAAAAATATATCTTGAACATCACGTATCCTTGTCCTCCACAGACAGATGCTGCCTGACCCGCTGAGTTACTCCACAACTTTGTGTTTTAGTTTAAAGTCACAGCATGGAAACAGGCGTTTCGGACACCTTGCCCATACCGACCACCGATCACCCAATTCACACTAGGGGCAATTTATAGAGGCCAATTAGCCTACGAACCCGCATGTCTTTGGGATGTGGGAGGAAACTGGAGAAAACCCGCACAGGTCACGGGGGAGAACATACAAACTCCACGCAGTCATAGAAACATAGAAACATAGAAAATAGGAGCAGGAGGAGGCCATTCGGCCCTTCGAGCCCGCACCGCCATTCATTGTGATCATGGCTGATCATCCCCAATCAATAACCCGTGCCTGCCTTCTCCCCATATCCCTTGAGTCCACTAGCCCCAAGAGCTCTATCTAACTCTCTCTTAAATCCATCCAGTGATTTGGCCTCCACTGCCCTCTGTGGCAGGGAATTCCATAAATTCACAACTCGCTCGGTAAAAATGTTTTTCCTCAGCTCAGTCTTAAATGACCTCCCCTTTATTCTAAGACTGTGGTCCCTGGTTCTGGACTCACCCAACATTGGGAACATTTTTCCTGCATCTAGATTGTCCAGTCCTTTTATAAGCATCTAGCTTGTCCAGTCCAGTCAGCACCCGCAGTTAGGATCGAACCCGGGCCTCTGGCGGTGTGAGGGGGCAACTCTACCGCCGCACCACCCTTTATATAGAAATGTGCCTTTAATGTTTGATTTTAATATTTGAAGAGTATTGGAAAATGGACATCATGCATAAGTTCACAGTGACCAGAGAAGGGTCTCGACCCGAAACGTCATCTATTCCTTCTATCCAGAGATGCTGCCTGTCCCGCTGAGTTACTCCAGCACTTTGTGTCCATCCAAAGCTAGTAAGTTGGATGCATGCATAGAACCCAACAGGCAGAAGGAATGCTGCAAGATTAAACCCAGCAGATCACGGGGTATCCGTTTTCATGCAATAGTAATGAGCAATGGCAGAAGCAGTCTCTGTGTGTCCATTAATAGTAGGCTCTGGTATTAAAATGCAGTCTATTTAAGGGTTTAGATGCCCAGGAACTTGATAGCTTTCGCCACTTTGATTGCATTGTTCACCCTTGGTTTGATCACCGTACTCTCGATGGGTTCAGCCACAGACTGGTTCCACCAAGATGCAGCACAGAACGCCACAGGAGATCCTTCTTCCCCATTGCTATCAAACTGTACAACTCCTTCCCCTTTTGTCGTGGGGTAGACTGAGACTGACTCCCCCCTCCCCCCCCCCCCCACCTCCCCAATCTTTGCACATCCCCCAAGCCTTTCCACTCGTCACTTTAATTTCATGTTTCATGTTTGTCGTGTTTTTTATGACTGTTGGCAAATCTTAGAAACATAGAAACATAGAGAATAGGTGCAGGAGGAGACCATTCGGCCCTTCGAGCCAGCACCGCCATTCATTGTGATCATGGCTGATCGTCCCCAATCAATAACCCGTGCCTGCCTTCTCCCCATATCCCTTGAGTCCACCAGCCCCTAGAGCTCTATCTAACTCTCTTAAATCCATCCAGTGACTTGGCCTCCACTGCCCTCTGTGGCAGGGAATTCCACAAATTCACAACTCTCTGGGTGAAAAAGTTTTTCTCACCTGAGTCTTAAATGACCTCCCCTTTATTCTAAGACTGTGGCCCCTGGTTCTGGACTCGCCCAACATTGGGAACATTTTTCCTGCATCTAGCTTGTCCAGTCCTTTTATAATTGTATATGTTTCTATAAGATCCTCCCTCATCCTTCTAAACTACAGTGAATACAAGCCCAGTCTTTTCAATCTTTCCTCATATGAGTTCTATCATAAGTTGTATTATGAGTTCCTCATAAAGTTCTATCGCATCGTGTCGTGTCGGGTTGCGAGTGTATTTCCCGATACTGCAGCCCCCCCAACAGCTCAGACAGGGCAGCATTGCCTGTAAGCTTCATGAGGATGCAGCTAGCTGCTGTTGTGGTTGCGAGGTTGCTGCTGACGAGAGGCACATGGGCTTGGCATGTGTGGCAGCATCTATCGCAGCCACTGGTTGCTCGATCTATTCTGTCATCATGTCACCCAGGCACATGCTTGTCGCATCTGAATTGCCATCTATTTCAACGCTTCAATGCACCATCCCTTTCAGAAGGCTCACCTCGCTGATTTTGTTTTCTTTAAGCCACGCATGGGCTGCAGGGGTCACTGACAGAGACAGTATTTCTTGATGCTGAGTAAAACGCAAAGAGCTGGAGGTACTTAGTGGGTCAAGCAATATCGGCGGGGGGAATTGATAGGCAATGTGCTAGGCCGAGATGCGTTAGGCTTTAGAGATACAGCGCGGAAACAGGCCGACCACCGATCCCCGCACACTAACACTATCCCACACGCACTAGGGATAACTTACAATTTACAGAAGCCGATTAACCTACAAACCTGCACGTCTTCAGAGTGTGGGAGGAAACTGGAGCGCCCGGAGAAAACGCACACAGGTCACGGGGAGAACGTGCAAACTCCGTACAGACAGCGCCCGTAGTCAGGGTGGAACCTGCGTCCCTGGCGCCGTGAGGCAGCAACTCTACCGCTGCGCCGGCCTTGAATATAACACAAAGCGCTGGAGGAGCTCAGTGGGTCAGGCTGTGTCTGTGGAGGGAATGTATTAGTGCCCGGTCTCTGGGCCCCGGTCACTGGGGAGCTGCAAAAGAGGTGAGGGCTGGGGGGGGGGGGACTTGGCCTGGCACGTGACAGGTACATACAGGTGAGGGAGGCAGATGGCAGGTGGGTGAATAGAGTAGAGAGTCATACAGCATGGAAACAGACCCTAAGGCCCAACTTGTCCATGCCGGCCAACATGCCCCATTTACAAGAGTCCCACCTTCCTGAATTGATGATTTTGTGTATCCTCGATTTCCAGCATCTGCAGCATCTGCAGTTCCTTCTTTAACACTTGTTTTTACTCCACTGCAAAATCTCCTCAAGGTATGCCTACTTTGAATAAGTTCTCCTCCTCCCTCCGGAGAGAGTTTCCTCCTCCTTTTTCCTTTCTTCCCCCCACCCCCCCATCAGTCTGAAGAAGGGTTTCAGCCTGAAACGTTGCCTATCTCCTTCGCTCCTTAGATGCTGCTGCACCCGCTGAGTTTCTCTAGCATTTTGTGTACCCTCGATGAAGTATTGGGTCAGGAGCCTTCTTCAGGCTGCTTGTGACCGGGGAAAGAAAGCTGGAAGAGAGATGTGCGAGTGATAGGTGGAGACAGGCTGGGGGGGTGGACAAGGGCTAGTGAAGACAAGAGGGCGTGTGATAAGGAGAGACTAGATCTGAAATGTGAGGCTAGAGGAAGGAATGGAGCTGGAAGAGGATGGAGGGAAGGGCAAGGTGGAAAGATAGATCAGCCATGATTGAATGGCGGAGTTGGCTTAATGCGGCTTAATAGGAAAGGCAAAAATACGCTTTGTGACTTCACCCTATTCCTTTTTCAGTCATTGATTATGTGTGAACGTTGTGTGAAATGGGTACAGCGTTGGTTCATATTCACACAGATTGTAAAGTTTTGCAAAATCTGAACCGGATACGTACAAAATCCTTAAGGGGTTGGACAGGCTAGATGCAGGAAGATTGTTCCCGATGTTGGGGAAGTCCAGGACAAGGGGTCACAGTTTAAGGATAAGGGGGAATTCCTTTAGGACCGAGATGAGGAAAACATTTTTCACACAGAGAGTGGTGAGTCTGTGGAATTCTCTGCCACAGAAGGTAGTTGAGGCCAGTTCATTGGCTATATTGAAGAGGGAGTTAGATGTGGCCCTTGTGGCTAAAGGGATCAGGGGGTATGGAGAGAAGGCAGGTACGGGATACTGAGTTGGAAGATCAGCCATGATCATATTGAATGGCGGTGCTGGTGGAAGCCAGAGTAGAGAAACCCCACATGGCGAGCGTGCAACCTCCCCACAGACAGCACCCCAGGTCAGGATCCAACCTTGTCCGTTGTTCTCGGAATTGAAGGGGATGTGGCGAGACTAAGTTATAGGGAAAATATCTTTGATCGGACTTTACTGGCTCCAGTGTGAATGGCTCGATAGTAGTGGCTGGTTAGCACGCAGCGAATGCTTTTCACTGTACCTCGGCACACGTGACAATTAACTAACGGTGGCGCAGCGGTAGAGTTGCTGCCTTACAGCGCTTGCAGCGCCAGAGACCCGGGTTCGATCCCGACTACGGGTGCTGTCTGCGCGGAGTTTGTACGTTCTCCCCGTGACCGCGCGGGTTTCCTCCCACTCTCCAAAGACGTACAGGTTTGTAGGTTACTTGGCTTGGGTATAGGTATAAATTGTCTGGTAGTGTTAATGTGCGGGGGTCGCTGGTCGGCGTGGACTTGCAAGGACAGGTGGCAGGCAGCATGCTCAGAGATGGAGGGAGCTTTGTGTCAGTATTTGTTTGGGTTGGGTGTCCTGCGTTTACCCCTGGTGCGACACGGGTGCTATGTGGGTGGAAGGTGTTGAGCACGTTGTTACTTGAAGCCTCCAGTCTATAGCCGTGCTATAAAAAACAACCCTACCGCCTTGGAAGCGTCGAATTAGCCTATTTGCACCAAACAGCATTTAATTCCAAACGCCTTGAAATAACCTTTCAGGGCAAGGTGTTGCAATCAAAGCAAATACTACAAGGGATGTAGAATGATCAAGTACATCAGAACAGATAGTTTAAAACATGTTATTACAGGGCCTGTCCCACTTACATGCAATTGCATGCGTTTGGCACGTGAGTTCACGTGAAGCTCGCGCTAAGTACACGCTAAGTTTGCGCTAAGTTTGCGCGTGACGTCATTTGTGTCATATTTACCAATCAGCTGGGCAGGAGGCGGGCCGACTGAATTTGGGCGTCGCACGGCGTCGGGCGGTGATGTCATCACGCAACGCCACGCCGGGCAGTGACGTCATCGCGCAACGCCACGCGCTAGGCGTACGCCGTTCGGACGCTGCGCACGGCCAGCCCCGCACAACTCCGCGCTTCTAAGTGGGACCGGCCCCACGCGGACATACGGTGCCTCAAGCGACCACGAGGTCGCGTAATTTGCGAGCCAAGGTCGCGTAAGTGGGACGGGCCCTTACTTGCTACCTTGTAGTTGATAGCCATGCTATGAAGAACCGTGCTTGAAACAGCAAAAAAATGTCAGCCTAGTTGCAGCAAACAGCATTCGATTCCTTATGTCGTGAAATATCTTTTCAGTGGAAGGTGTTCCAATCTAACCACATCGTGCTCATTGCTGCCTTCACTAACTCCTGGAGCCCTGGCCACTGTGATCTGAATGTTAGACCAGGCAATGTTTTTTTCTCTCTCATTAAATCACAGTGAAACAATGATGCACCTTGAATGGATGACGTGCGTGGTGGTGAGCCTGGAGACATTCCTCTCTGCTGCTCTATGCAGTGACTATATATAGTAACCGGCAGGCGCAGTGTGTGTACGAGCTGCAAGTCCAGAATGGAGATTATTTTCCAGTGGTGTGTGGGCTGTGGCGATGCGGTTGTCTCCAGTATTTAACGTGAAACATTAACAATCTTCCCCTCTCTTATTCACACGTATAAATGATAGGCACCCTCCATGAATGATGTGAGCTGGGCTTTAGATAACATAAATCTTTTAGACCTGTGCAATATGTTGCAGCTGAGCGATTTCCCTTACAGTTCCCTTTGTTTTCGGGGGGGGGGGGGGGGGGGGGTGGAGGTTTGCAGCACAGCGAGAGGCCATTCGGCCCATCGCTTCCAGCCTGGCACAAGAAAGTTTTTGGATTTTTCTATGCGCCATTTGTCAAGATGCTGCCAAGCTGGAAAAGGGTACGGGGAAGATTTATGGGGATGTTGCCAGGACTGGAGGGTGTGAGTTATAGGGAGAGGTTGAGTAGGCTGGGACTCTACTCCTTGGAGCACAGGAGGATGAGGGGTGATCTTCTGGAGGTGTATGAAATCAAAAGAGGAATAGATCGGGTAGACGCACATAGTCTCTTGCCCAGTGTAGGTGAATCGAGGACCAGAGGACCTGGTGGGCCAAATGACCTAATTCTACTCCTATCACTTATGACCTTAAACCAGGGTGGGGAACCTTTTCATGTCAGAATGCCGCATTACGTTAGCTGTAATCTAATAAGGCCACATCCAAGAATTTTACTCTTTAGTATTTTAAATACGTTCATTTTAAGATAAAAATAAAAATAATAAAAGACGAACAAAAACATATTAATAAAAATAAAAGGATTTGTTCTACAAAATTTGGATTCATTCAAAAGGACGCACTTAATGGCCTAGTAGGCCGCATGTGGCCTTAAGGCCGCAGGTTCCCCAGCCCTGCCCTAAAACTGATCAAGGAGGATGAGGGATGATCTTCTAGAGGTGTGTAAAATCAATAGAGGAACAGATCGGGTAGATGCACAGAATCTCTTGCCCAGAGTGTAATGTGTAGCAGGACTCTCTCTGTGTCCTCTGCTGCTGCTTCCACCTCCCCTGTGTTTGCTCCACCACTAATGGTCTGGTTCTTTCAATGACTACAAGCCCCCTGAGAGTGTGTAGTAAGCAAGCTGTGCCAACTCATTCCCTTTGAGCACTGCCCCAGTGGAGTGAATGTCACACTCTGCCGCAGCTCCTGCTGTTGAACGCATCCCGCGGGCATGTCAACACTCGACTCCATCAGGGGGGGGGGGAGAGAAGGTTGCATTTCACTGTTTTGAGGAAGGACATCCTTGTGATTGAGGCAGTGCAGCGTAGGTTCACCAGATTGATCCCTGGGATGGCGGGACTGTCGTATGAGGAAAGATTGAAAAGACTAGGCTTGTATTCACTGGAGTTTGGAAGGATGAGGGGGGGATCTTATAGAAACATATCAAATTATAAAAGGTCTGGATAAGCTAGATGCAGGAAAGATGTTCCCAATGTTGGGCGAGTCCAGAACCGGGGGCCACAGTCTTAGAATAAACGGGAGGCCATTTAAGACTGAGGTGAGAAAAAACTTTTTCACCCAGAGAGTTGTGAATTTGTGGAATTCCCTGCCACAGAGGGCAGTGGAGGCCAAGTCACTGGATGGATTTAAGAGAGAGTTGGATAGAGCTCTAGGGGCTAGTGGAGTCAAGGGATATGGGGAGAAGGCAGGCACGGGTTATTGATTGGGGACGATCAGCCATGATCACGATGAATGGCGGTGCTGGTTCGAAGGGCCGAATGGCCTCCTCCTGCACCTGTTTTCTATGTTTTTATGTTGACCGGCTTCATTGATGGGCGTACTCAGACAGCAACCACCACCACAATTCATCACGGAGGCGCAGCGGTAGAGTTGCTGCCTCACAGCGGCAGGTTCCCGGGTTCCATCCCGACTACGGGTGCTGCCTGTACGGAGTTTGTACTTTCTCCCCGTGACCTGCGTGGGTTTTCTCCAGGATCTCCGGTCTTCTTCTTTCACGTCCATCTTCCATGTTTCAAATGTTGACCTCGCTGTCATCGTCCGTCCTGAAAAGGACGCGAGCTTCCGGCGACAATCAGTGGGAGCCATCACTTGTTGCAGTAGATGATGGTGGTGGCAGAATTAGCCCGGGATACTTCCAGTTCCCAGCCCCGCGACGTGGACACTTCTGCTATGGGGCCCGGGATCTCCGGTTTCCAACCACACTCCAAAGACATCCAGGTTTGTCGTTTAATTGGCTTGGTATAAATGTAAATTGTCCCTAGAGTGTGTAGGACAGTGTAAGCGTTCGGGGATCGCTGGTCAGCGTGGACTCGGCGGGCCGAAGCCCCTGTTACCGCGCTGTATCTCTAAACTAAACAGACTGAACTAAAGCTTCAGAACAAAAGGATGAACCTTTAGACACTTCGACAGGGGCATGGATAGGAAAGGTTTGGAGGGATCTGGCCAAAAGCTGGCGAATGGGACTAGCTTAGATGGGCTTAGCTGATGTTGAGAATACTTTATTGTCACTGGTACCTCGGTAGGTGCAGCGAAATTATTTGTCTTTGCAGACAAAGTGTACAAAAGAGTCGCCACAAAGGCAGCAAAGTTACAAAGCATACTCTTGCCTTCTTCATCCCCCCACGCCGGGACCCCCTTAGTGTCCGCGTCCGCAGTCTGGGGTCCCTCGTTGGGGGCCCGGGAGGAGAAGAGCTCCGACCACCGGCCTGCGGCCAACTTCTATCGCGGGCGCGGCGGGGACCTACCTTCAGGAGCGGGGCCACTCGCCGGGGACCCCTGTCGCCTGCGGTGCTTCTGGCTGCAGCGCAGTGAGAACTTTAAACCTCCGACCGCCGGCCTGCGGCCTACACCTCCCTGAAGCCGCGGTCTCCGGTGGGGAAGCAACGATTCAGGACTTTACCTGGACGTTACCGTGTCTGGACGCCCGCAGCGGAGGGTTGAGGTTCCCACCACGGGGGAAACTGGAGGAGGACTGGCCAAACTTTGCTGATGAATGCTGTGGTGGATGTTTGTGTTGCACCGCTGCTGGCAAACTCACTTCACTTGCACTGTATGTGCACTTTATGCGCAAGTGACAAATAAAACTGATATTGATTGATATTGATAGTGCTAGGTGCCCCCCTACCCCCCCCCCCCCCCCCACCGGTTCCCTCTTTATTCTCAGGACCCCCATCCCCAATGCTGGTCCCCTTTTGCTCTCAGCGGCCCCTTTGTCGCGGGTACCCCCTTAATTCTCAGTGCCCCACCCCCACCCCCTCACGCCGGGGTCCCCCATCGGATCTCCGCGGCACAGCCACCTTGACCGCGAGGCTCTGCCCTGGGCCTGACTCCGTTCGAGGCATCTGGTGCAGAGTCACATCCAGAAGGTGAGAACTCAGCCGATTGGTTTTGGGAACCGACGCTAATATTGTAATGGGAGTTTCCTGCATACACCGGGAGGGCCGGTGCATAAACCTGGTTCAAATGCTGATGAATGGGAATGATTTCCTGAATCATTGATTTAATCATCTCGTTAGAGCCTCCTAATTATGTGCATTGTTCATTGTGTTGATATAATGGTTTCTCAACCTGATTATGTATGAGCGGAGGAAACGTTTCCTTCAGGGAGCAACTTAATTATTTCACAAACTGATTACTTGAGAACAAGGTGCCAGATCTCGGAGGGTGGACGGGTTCAGCCCAGTGTCGAGAATGGCAATGCCAAATGCTTCCGGTTAAAGCTAAAAACTTACAAGGACAGTAAACCAAAGGCTTTATGTGTTTTGTAAGAAACTGCAGATCCTGGTTTAAACTGAAGATAGACACAAAAAGCTCAGCGAGTCAGGCAGCATCCCAAGAGACGTTTTGGTGGGACCCTTCTGTAGACTTATTGTGGTCGGAGGGAGGGTGGGGTTGGGGTGGGAACGCTGGAAAAGAGGAGAGGCGGCACAAAAAAAGTCACAAAAAGCTGGAGTAACTCAGCGGGACAGGCAGCATCTCTGGAGAGAAGGAATGGGTGACGCTTCGGGTCGAGATCCTTCTTCAGACCCGAAACGACCCCCATTCCTTCTCTCCAGAGATGCTGCCTGTCCCACTGAGTTACTGTGGCGTTTTGTGTCTATCTTCGGTTTAAACCAGCACCTGCGGTTCCTGCCAAAACATGCGCTTCATCTTTCATGTGTTGAGCAGGTGGCCAGTTTGTTCGTCGTGTGAGTGAGGTGTTTGGAACCGTTTGTGAGTAATGCATTGAGCTGCCCTGTAAATGCAAAGTCGCCTTTCCAGTCAGTGACAGGAACCAACAGGCAGTGTGATGTCCGGGATATGAGACATCGTTAGCCTTTGAAGGTTCATACACTGAGGTGTTGACTGATTAAAAAGCGAAACGCTGGAGGAACTCAGCGGGTCAGACAGCATTCGTGGTGAGAAGGAACAGGTGACGTCTCGGGTCGGGTCCCTTCTTCAATAGACAATAGACAATAGGTGCAGGAGGAGGCCATTCGGCCCTTCGAGCCAGCAACGCCATTCAATGTGATCATGGCTGATCATCCCCAATCAGTACCCCGTTCCTGCCTTCTCCCCACATCCCCTCCAGGCTGATGCATGGGTGTGGGGGCCAAACTACCTTCAAGAGGGAGCCAGATAGGGCTCTTAAAGATAGCGGAGTCAGGGGATCTGGGGCGAAGGCAGGAACGGGGTACTGATTGGGGATATAGACAGAAATGCTGGAGAAACTCAGCGGGTGAGGCAGCATCTATGGAGCGAAGGAAATAGGCAACGTTTCAGGCCAAAACTCTTCTTCAGTGGGTTGAAGGGTTTCGGCCCGAAAGATTGCCTATTTCCTTCGCTCCATAGATGCTGCCTCACCCGCTGAGTATCTCCAGCATTTCTGTCCACCTTCGATTTTCCAGCATCTGCAGTTCCTTCTTAAACCTACTGAATGGGGATGATCAGCCATGATCACATTGGATGGTGGTGGTGGCTCGAAGGGCCGAATGGCCTCCTCCTGTCTAGACCTATTATTGTCTAGAAGCTGGTAAATAGAGATGGGGGTGGGGGCAAAGCATGGCAAGTGATAGGTGGAAGATAGACACAAAAAGGCTGGAGTAACTCAGCGGGACAGGCAGCATCTCTGGAGAGAAGGAATGGGTGACGTTTCGGGTGGAGACCCTTCTTCAGCTTTTTGTGTCTACGGTTCAAACCAGCATCTGCAGTTCCTTCCTTCCTGCACAAGTGATAGGTGGATACAGGTAAGGCGGTGATGGGTGTAAAGAACATATAGAACAGATGGAACATGATGCCAAGTTAAACTGATCTCATCTGCCTGACCAGGACCTATATTCCTCTATTCTCTGCACATCCATGTGCCTATCCAAAAGCCTAGAGGGCACAGCCTCAGAATTAAAGGACGTTCCTTCAGGAAGGAGATAAGGGGAATATTCTTCAGTCAGAGGGTGGTGAATCTGTGGAATTATTTGCCAGAGGCTGTGGAGGCAAAGTAAGTGAATATTTTTTAAGGCAGAGATAGTTGGATTCTTGATTAGTACGGGTGTCAGAGGTTATGGTGAGAAGGCCGGAGAATGGGATTAGGAGGGAGAGATAGCTCAGCCCCTGTTGGGCCGAATGGCCTAATTCTACTCCTATTCCTTATGACCTCAAACACCACTATTGTACCTGCCTCCGCCACCATCACCCCTGACAATTGCCAGAGGCCAGTTAACCCACAAACCTGTACTTCCTTGGAGCATGGGAGGAAACCGGAGCCCCCGGAGAATGAAACGACACGTCCACCGGGAGAACGTATAAACTCTGCACACAGGCAGCTTCTGAGGTCAGGATGGAATCCGGGCATCTGGTGTCACCACGCTCCCCTCGTCTGAGATCCTGGAGATTTTCGCGGCAGATTCACGATGTTTTGATGGTTTATTGCTCCCTCTTTTGGGGACCATATGCCACACATCCTCTCCAGGCAATGCCAGCTGGGAAGATGCCACACATCTATACATTGCTACAGTCCCCCTCCAAACAGCTGCCTGGAGATCAAACCACAGTGGCCATGCCAGGCAGCTGGGGGGGGGGTGCCAGGGTGAAACTGTGACCCTGCATCTAATCTCCGTTTGTGTCGGAAGGAACTGCAGATGCTGGTTGAAACCGAAGATAGACATAAAAAGCTGGAGTAACTCAGCGGGACAGGCAGCATCACTGGAGAGAAGGAATGGGTGAGGTTTCTGAACAACACTGGAAAATGGGAACGCTGGAAAAGAGGAGAGACAGCACAGAAAAGTCACAAAAAGCTGGAGCAACTCAGCGGGACAGGCAGCATCTCTGGAGAGAAGGAATGGGTGACCCTTCTTCTGACCCGATACGTCACCCATTCCTTCTCTCCAGAGATGCTGCCTGTCCCGCTCAGTTGCTCCAGCTTTTTGTGTCTGTCATCTATGTTTAGACTGATTTAAAAATCTATCGCTGGAAATTCCAGGGTGAAAATGTGCATTATCAATGTGTCTCAAACAGGTCTCTGCAAAAGTGGCAGGGCATTGCAAATGCAATTGCTGTACTCCCTCTGAAGATGATAGAGGGGGAATTAGTTTTGTTTAGAGATGCAGCAGAGAAACAAGCTCAAATCCACGTTGGCCACTGATCACCCGTTCACACTAGTTCTATGTTATCCCACTTTCTCATCCACTCCCTACACACTAGGGGCAATTTACAAAGAGCCAATTAACCTACAAACCCACATGTCTTTGGGACGTGTCCTGTTCCCGTGCTGTATCTCCAAACTAAACTAAATAGGGGAGTGGCAGATAGAACAAAGGCAAGAAACATAGAAACGTAGAAAATAGGTGCAGGAGTAGGCCATTCGGCCCTTCGAGCCAGCACCGCCATTCAATATGATCATGGCTGATCATCCAACTCAGTATCCTGTACCTGCCTTCTCTCCATACCCCCTGATCCCTTTAGCCACAAGGACCAGAGGCACAAGGAACTGCAGATGCTCGAATCTTGAGCAAAACACAAAGTGCTGGAGTCTAAGAGGCTTTTGGATAGGAATGGAGGGATATGGGTCACGTGCAGGCTGTGGAGGTTAGTTTAACTGGGCGTCGTGGTCAGCACGAACATTGTGGGCTGAAGGGCCTGTTGCTTTGTTGTGCTGTTCTAAGTTCCGTGTACCACACAGGGAGGTTAGAAGATGGAGAAGTGGTTGAATGGTTCTGTACTGTCACCTATGCAGTGAGTAACGCAGTCAATTTCCTTTGCACAACCCTCAAATGTACAATCGCCATAGAGTGGTGCCGCTTACAAAAAGTAACAAGAAAATGTCCAAAGTCAGGTCCACGTGCGGGAAGTACTGGAGCTCCCCCGACCCAGGTAAGCCCAGGTATCCACAGGTAAGCCCCAGGTATCCCCAGGTAAGCCCAGGTATCCCAGGTAAGCCCAGGTATCCCCAGGTAAGCCCAGGTATCCCAGGTAAGCCCAGGTAGCCCCAGGTAAGCCCAGTTATCCCAGGTATCCACAGGTAACCCCAGGTAAGCCCAGGTAGCCCCAGGTAAGCCCAGGTAGCCCCAGGTAAGCCAAGTTATCCCCAGGTAAGCCCAGGTAAGACCAGGTATCCCCAGGTAAATCCAGGTAAACCCAGGTAAGCCCCGGGCTGCTGCAGACCCGCAACCTGACATCCAAATCTTCACCGGACCGCCTAGGTGTCCTGAGACGCGATATCTGGGACTGCTGGGCACCGCGGGAGGTTGAATGCATCCTGGACAAGGATTGCAATAGAGCTGTATAGTTGTTTACATAGTATAATTATATGTCTTGTATTATGGCGGTGGGTTCCGCTTTGTTTTATTGTATTGTAAATACTGTTTTAATATTTGAATAAATATTTTTGATTTATAAAAAAAAAGGTGTCCTGAGAGGGACTCAGTTCAGTTTATTGTCACATATACCGAGGTACAGAGAAAAGCTTTTGTTGCGTGCTAACCAGTCAGCGGTAAAGACAACACAGGATTACAATCGAGCCATTTACAGTGCAGAGATACAGGATCAGGGATAAGGGTTAGTGCAAGGTAAAGCCAGCAAAGCCCGATCAAGGATAGTCCGAGGGTCACCAATGAGGTAGATAGTGGTTGGACGATTACCGCCAGTGTCCACTGCCCACCTTGCTCCAAGGTGTGTGGATCGGGGATCGGCCTCTACAGACGTCTGCAGACCCACAGGTAGACGACCCCATGGAGGGGAGAGGACAGGCATACTCGTTTCCAGTGACCGCCAGGATGAGTTCAGGACTGCTCTCTGGTTGTGGAAGGATGGCTCAGTTGCCTGATAACAGCCGCTGGGTGAGTTGGCTAATTTTATCTCTTTGTGTCTTCCGCGCAGAGTGACGATGCTTTGGGGAGCACCTGGAACTGGTTGTACTTCATCCCTCTCATCATAATCGGATCCTTCTTCATGCTCAACCTCGTTCTCGGCGTGTTGTCCGGGTGAGTGTTCCCTGTCTCCCGCCTCCACTATCAACATCGGCCCATTGTTAACGTGTGGTAGAGTTGCTGCCTCACTGCGCTGGAGACCCAGGTTCGATCCCGACTGTCTGTACGGAGTCTGCACGTTCTCCCCGCGACCCCCATGGGATTTTCTCCGAGATCTTCGGTTTCCTCCCGCTCTCCAAACACGTACGGGTTTGAGGGTTAATTGGCTTGGTACAAATGTAAAAATTGTCCCTTGTGTGTGTAGGATGGTGTTAGTGTGCGGGGATCCATTCTGCTTGTGACCGTGTGGGTTTTCTCCGGGTGCTCCTATTTCCTGCCACATCCCAAAGACTTGCGGGTTTGTAGGTTAATTGGCCCTTGGTAAGATTGTGTCTGGAAGTTGGATAGCGTAGAACTTATGCAAATGGGTGGCCGTTGGATGGTGTAGACTTGATGGGCCTGTATCTCCAAACTAAACCAAAGGAGATATGGGAAGGCCAGATAGAACAAAGGGAAGAGAGGCACGAGGAACTGCAGATGCTCGAACCTTGAGCAAAACACAGAGTGCTGGAGTAATTCAGCAGGGCAGGCAGCACCTGGGAAGGAAGTGTATAGGTGACATCTCATTTTGTGTCCCTTCTTCACACCTGGATACTGAAGAAGGGTCCAGACCCAAAATGTCGCCTATCTATTCCTTCCACAGATGCTGCTTGACATGCTGAATTCCTCCAGCATTATGTGTTTAGATTCTTTCAATCGATCAGTTGGAAAACTCTGACCCTCCAGAGTTTAAGTTTCCTTATGCCATAAAAGTACTGACAGGAGAGGGTCATTACTTGTTGCCAGTCTCAATATCCGCCAGGATTTACACTCATGATGGGCTCCAGGGTTTTTTCCTTCATGGGATATTCTTCCCAGAAGCAGCAGATCAAGCCTTGCCCACCGCTGGCGCTCCCAAACAATTCCTGAGCGAAGGAGTGTGGCCCTTGCTGAAAGTCGCTGATCTAACGATAACATCTCTCTTGCAGGGAGTTTGCTAAAGAAAGAGAGAGGGTAGAGAATAGGCGAGCATTCCTCAAACTGAGGAGGCAACAACAGATTGAGAGGGAGCTGAACGGCTACTTGGAGTGGATTTGTAAAGCAGGTAAGTGTGGGATTTGGCCTTGAGAGGCACGTTGGGCTAGGATTTACCTCCTGTCCTCGGGCTTCCTGAGAAGTCACTGATGGCTTGCTTTCACTATAGTTCTGTGGGCTCTGAGCTAAGTGACAACGGGCTGGAGGTACTCAAAGGGGGGAGATCAAAGAGCTAGGGGAACACTTAAACGGGTGATGGGGAAAGTCAAAGGGTAAAAAAGTGCAGGACAAACTCAAAGGGTAAAAAGAAAGTGCTGGAGGAACTGAAATGAGTTAAAGCAAAGTGCTGGAGAAACTCAAAGTGTAAAAACAATGTTGGCGGAAATCAAAGGGTAATATTGGAGGAAGTCAAAGGAGGGAAATTGGCTCAAAGGGTAAAGTGCTGGAGGAACTTGGAGCAATGCACAAATAGAAAGGAATGTTTAATTGTCATAGTGTTAAAGCAACTCCCTCATGTCCCACGGTTTGTACGAGTTCATTCCCTGTCCCAAGAGCTCTCCCGAATTAAAAAAAAAATCAAACTCGTGGTAAGCACAGAGAATGAACGTAGCGGGTACGTCGGAGCTCGGGGATGTCTGTTAGCGGCTCATAGAAACATAGAAACATAGAAAATAGGTGCAGGAGTAGGCCATTCGGCCCTTCGAGCCTGCACCGCCATTCAATATGATCATGGCTGATCATCCAACTCAGTATCCTGTACCTGCCTTCTCTCCATACCCCCTGATCCCTCTAGCCACAAGGGCCACATCTAACTCCCTCTTAAATATAGCCAATGAACTGGCCTCAACTACCTTCTGTGGCAGAGAATTCCACAGTTACGCTGTAACGGCAGGTACTCGGGAAGACTCGCTAACGGCAGGTAAGCACGGGAAGACTCGTGAAGATTTTTCAACATGTTGAAAAATGTCCACGAGAGCCCCGAGTACCGACGAGCGGCCATTACCGTAAATCTCCGAGTTCGAATCAGGGCAAACTCGGGAGAGCTCTCGGAATGAACTCGTACCGTGGGACAGGGGTTTTAGTGTGCGGGGGTCGCTGGTCGGTGCGGACTCGGTGGGCCGAAGGGCCTGTTTCAGCACTGTATCTGTAAACTAAACTGTACCAAACTAAAAGTGTACTATAATAAATAACGAGTAAATTAATAATTTGTAGTGCTAGGTAACCAGATTATAATAGTGCAAAAGCAAAGAAAGATGGATCTCTAAACTGAACTAAACTAAACTATAGAACTTGCCGCTGTTTAATCCCAATTAAGACATTCTCAAAGGCTATGTGGAGAAGGCAGGGGAATGGGGTTGAGAGGGAAAGTTAGATCAGCAATGATCTAATGACGGAGCACACCAAATGTAGACAGAAAAGTGCTGGAGTAACTCCGCAGGTCAGGCAGCATCTCTGGAGAAAAGGAATAGGTGACGTTTCAGGTTGAGACCCTTCATCAGATAGGCCGAATGGCCTAATTCTGCTTACGGTCTAATGATAACATAATTAACTCTCTAAAGGTATCAAAGAACTAATGGCAATTCTCCATGTCAAAAATTCCCAGCAATCTGATGTATTCAAGAGAGATGTGTCGGAAAGGAACTGCAGATGCTGGTTTAAACCAAAGATAGACACAAAAAGCTGGAGTAACTCAGCGGGACAGGCAGCATCTCTGAAGAGAAGGAATGGGTGACGTTTCGGGTCGAGACCCTTCTTCAAACTGATTCAAGAGAGAGTTATGCCCCTGTCCCACACTTAGTTCAAGTAGTTTCCATTCAAGTTTCCTAAGTGGGGCAGGGGCATTACAGTAGATATAGCTCTTAAAGCTAACGGAATCAAGGCATATGGGGAGAAAGCAGGAACGGGGTACTGATTTTTGGGGATGATCAGCCATGATCATATTGAATGGCGGTGCTGGCTCGAAGGGCCGAATGGCCTACTCCGGCACCTATTGTCTATGTTTCTATTAAGTTAAGCCTCAAAGTTTTATGAATGTGTAAAACTGTTCTAGGATGTATTCTGCACATAGGAGTTATTACTGGTCCCTTCATCATATTCTCATTTTCTTCCTGTTATTTGACTATTCATTGCATGCAGAGGAGGTAATATTGGCAGAGGAGGAGACAGACATTGAGGAAAAATCACCCTTTGATGGTAAGGCTCATCTAAAGAAAATGTACATATTCAATCTTGGTCAAGAGTTGTAAATGCACCATGTGATGAGAGGTAGACAAAAGTGCTGGAGAAACTCAGCGGGTGAGGCAGCATCGATGGAGAGAAGGAAATAGGTGACGTTTCGGGTCGTGACACTTCTTCAGTGCGGGCCATGCAGGGTCCATGGGAGATCTAAAGGAGATCATGCCAGATCATGCCAGTGTTACGGAGACACGAGGAGTTTTCTAATGTCTAAAGTAATAAGCTGGAGTTCGAAGAAGATTATAGTAACAAAATTTGGATGTATCTCACTGTTTTCTATCAACAATAAAACATTTATTCATCAAAAGACTGTGTTTTGAAGCCATATCTGAGAAGAAGCTCTGAAGGTCTCTGTGAGTGAGCTCGCATGCGTTTAGAAGACACCCCCTTCAACCATTCTCGTCCAAATGGCGGCTAGGGTGCTAATTACCTGAAAGATATGAAAATCTGCCGCTGCATTAAGTATAAAGAAGTCTGAAGAAGGGTCTCGACCCGAAACGTCGCCTATTCCTTCTCTCCATCGATGCTGCCTCACCCACTGAGTTTCTCCAGCACTTTTGTCTACCTTCGATTTTTCCAGCATCTGCTGTTTTTTTCTTAAACACGTGATGAAAGGTGTTCCCTTGCACCCGAACCTCAGATCCACTGCCCCTTTTCCTGGGGTTACGTCCGCGCCCAGGTGGTACTAGAAAGGGTAGACACAGAATGCTGGAGTAACTCAGCGGGTGAGGCAGCATCTCTGGAGAGAAGGAATGGGTGACGGTTCGGGTCGAGACCCTTCTTCAGACTGTGGAACATAATATATGTATTGTCTTTCCACTTAGCACCAACAAAAGCTTTTCGCTGTACCTCAGTACACCTGATGATAAACTAAAAACTGAACTAAAACATAGAAAATAGGTGCAGAAGTAGGCCATTCGGCCCTTCGACCCAGCACCGCCATTCAATATGATCATGGCTGATCATCCAGAATCAGTACCCTGTTTCTGCTTTCTCCCCATATCGCTTGATTCCCTAAGATCTATATCTAGCTCTCTCTTGAAAACACCAAGAGAATTGACCTCCACTGCCTTCTATGGCAGAGAATTCCACAGATTCACAACTCTCCAAGTGAAAACGTTTTTTCTCATCTCAGTCCTAAATGGCCTGCCCCTTATTCTTAAAATGTGACCCTTAGTTCTGAACTCTGGGGAACATTTTTCCTGCATCTAGTTTGTCCAATCCCTTAAGAATTGTATACGTTTCTACAGATCCCCTCTTTTAAATTGCAGTGAATAATAAAACCTATTGCTTACCAGCTCTTGCCCCCCCCCCCCCCGTCCCTAGAGCTGTGAACAGCAGCACTACCTGCTGCATCGCCGTGCCTTGGGTTCTTAATTACCTTTTAAAAGTATTTTAGTAGAGTCATAGAGTCATACAGCACGAAAAGAGGCCCTTCGGCCCAACTTGCCCATACCGACCAAGCTGCCCCATCTACACTAGTCCCACCTGCCTGTGTTTGGCCCATATCCCTCCAAACCTGTCCGATCCACGTTCATGTTCTAATGTCTTTTCTGTAATATATTTTCAATCTGTCTCAATAGTTTTTTAAATGTTTCTGTCAGCAAGATTTAAAGATAGCTCGAAGGTCTTTGCAGCTGCCGATTGGTATCAAAAGGTATCCATGGTGATGCCTAGAGTGAAAGGCCTGAGGCCTACTTGCTGCCCAGAGCCTGCTGTGCATTGTGGGATACCTCTAGGGTACCGAGGGCCATTTTACCCAGCTCTCCACACCTGGGAAAGGTAAGTTTAGAATGGTGGGCAACTCTGACCAGTAAGTACACAGTGCTGGAGTAACTCAGCGGGTCAGGCATCTCTGAAGAACATGGATAGGTCATGGACATGAATGAGCAGGAGACCTAATTGGAACAGCAAATAGTGAAAGGCCTGGATAGAGTGGATGTGGAGAGGATGTTTCCACTGGTGGGAGAGACTAGGACCACAGGTCATAGCCTCAGAATAGGACGTTACTTTCGGAAGGAGATGGGGAGGAATTTCTTTATCCAAAAGGTGGTGAATCTGTGGACTTCATTGCCACAGATGGCTGTTGAGGCCAAGTCATTGGATATTATTAAGGCAGAGATTGATAGGTTCTTGATTAGGAAGGGCGTCAAAGGTCACAGGGAGAAGGCAGAAGAATGGGTTTGAGAGGGAAAGATAGATCAGCCATGATTATATGGTGGAGTAGACTTGATGGGCTGAATGGCCAAATCCTGGCCACATCACTTATGAACATAGGTGACGTTCCGGATCAGGACCCTTCTTGAGAGGGCCTGTCCATGGCCGTCATTTGCGCGTAATTTACGCTACATCATTTACGCGTCACGACGCATGATGCGCGCATAGTGACACGCACATGGTGCGTGCATGGTGCGCGTTACGTGCGCATGGTGTGTGATGACATAGGCAGTTACGCGCGGCCGCGCGTGGCGTCGCAGTATTTTGTGATGCATAAAATCTTCGCGCAGCATCTGCGTGACGCGTAAATGACAGCCAAGTGGGACAGGCCCTTGATTGTGGTGGCGGTGGGGGTGGGGTTGGGAGGTGAGAGAAGCTTTGGAGAGAGGAGAGACAGGACAAAGCGTGGCAGGTAATAAGTGGACACATAGTCAAGGGGGGGTTGATAGGTAAAGGCCAAAGATTAGATGAAGGCGTGATGAAGAATTGAAGATTTGCAAATTGTGAAGCCAGATGATGGAATGGAGGGGTAGGGGAGGGGAGGGACGAAATATGTGTAAGTCCAGTTAGAACACAGGGAAGGGGAGGGTGTTGGGGAGATAGCAGAGTGTGGGGTGTGGGGGTGGGGGGTGGTGGGCTTTACTGAGCAGTACGTCTTAGGCGCAGGAGAGGCCTCAAGTCAAGCCAGAGTCATGGAGGTAGTGCACTGTACTTAGCTCGCAATTGAGAAGACAATATTTAATTCATGAAGTGCTATGAGAATCCTTTCATCAAGTGCCCAGGATGGACCAGGGCCACGGTGGGGCTCATTCCTACCGAAAGCGGAGTGTCGGGGTTATCGGAAGAATGAAGCATCTCTGAGCTGCCTCAGTCTTTTTCTCTTTGTCTCCCTGTGTGTCGCAGCAGCCATGAGAAGAGGAACAATAAAAAAGAATAAAACTGACCTGCTGAATCCTGAAGAGGGTGAGGATCACCTGGCGGACATCTCCTCCGTGGGTGAGTGTTTGACACCGTGCTGCCTCGCTGGGTGGGATGGGGTGGGAGAGCGGGGTCGAACGTTCCCATTTGCAAGAATGCATCAGGAAGCAAGTCCAGAGAGGCTGCATTACCAACTCCAAGAAGGCTTAGTTTTTAATTTAGTTTAGAGATACAGCGTTGAAACAAGCCCTTTCACTATTATCAAGGGGTTGCAGATCCGTTTTAAACATACTTGACTTGAAACATTAACAGTAGTTCTTTTCAAACATGTTGCATTGGACCCGTGACCTACGGCATTGGCAGGAGCATTGATGGATGCACTAATTATCATTCTCTTTCTTGCCCAGGGTCTCCGTTCACGAGAGCAAGTATTAAAAGTGCCAAATTGGAGGGTTCTTCATTTTTCCGCAAGAAAGAAAGACGCTTTCGATTCGTTGTCCGACGAGTAGTGAAAACTCAGGGCTTTTACTGGACTGTGCTCAGTTTGGTCGCTCTCAACACCTTGTGTGTTGCAATTGTGCATTACAAGCAGCCTGACTGGCTCTCTGACTTCCTATGTGAGTATCCTGGTGACGTTCATCGTGTGTTGGGAAGGTGAATGATTGAGTGAGTGAATGAATGAATGAGTGAATGAATGAGTGAATGAGTGAATGAGAGAATGAGTAAATGAATGAGTGAATGAATGAATGAATGAATGAATGAGTGAATGAATGAATGGGTGAATGAGTGAATGAATGAGTGAATGAGTGAATGAGTGAGTGAATGAATGAATGAATGAGTGAATGAGTAAATGAATGAGTGAATGAATGAATAAATGAATGAGTGAATGAATGAATGAATGAGTGAATGAATGAATGAGTGAATGAATGAATGAATGAGTGAATGAGTGAATGAGTGAATGAGTGAATGAATGAATGAGTGAATGAATGAGTGAATGAGTGAATGAGTGAATGAATGAATGAGTGAATGAATGAATGAGTGAATGAATGAGTGAATGAATGAGTGAGTGAATGAGTGATGAGTGAATGAGTGAATGAGTGAATGAGTGAATGAATGAGTGAATGAATGAGTGAATGAATGAGTGAATGAATGAATGAGTGAATGAATGAATGAATGAGTGAATGAATACTTTGCTTGAACACCCAAGGTATGCAAATAGTCGCCACATAAAGGGTGACACAAAGTACTCCCACGCCGTGCCCTCCATTATTCCTTCCCTCGTTAGCGGTGTTCTCACTTCCACGTGGTCTGTCCTCATCCGTTGGTCGGCAACAATTTTGGCTGCCGCACCGACCTCTCCACTATCGCCGCCGGGTCCTCTCCGTGGCGCCGACCAGGGCCGCAGCAGCGGCTCCGCAGACCCAGGGGCCGATGGAATTTTGCAACTATAAATCTGAAACCTGGTTGAAGTGTATACTGTAGTCATAGAGGCCTAGGAGGTTCGACATGTCCCCAACAACCCTCACCAACCTCTACAGATGCGCAGTAGAAAGCATTTTATCAGGATGAATCACAACACGGTTTGGGAACAGCTCCATCCAAGGCCACAAGAAATTGCAGAGAATTGCAGATGCAGCACAGACCATTCCCCGGTCGTTCCCTCTGATAGCAGGGAAGTGAGAGCGTGGCCAGGATACAGTGGCTCTTTGATACTGGAGTTGTAAGCAGCAGCACTCACAATGAGGAGCAACGAGTTGGTGTATTTGGGCTTTCAGGGGAGATGATACTGTCTGCCTTGTTAAGACATCTTATACACCCTCTTATATATCACTCTGACGGAGAGAAGGTCAGTACCTGTGAAGGACACAAAAGCTTAGACTAACGGTCTAAAGTCATGAGTTCAAGTCTCACCAAGGCGCGTAGGGAATTTGATTTTTGTCAATTAAATGTCAGGCATTCAGAAGGAAGTCTCGGTGTCAGCAAACCTAATGTTTGCAAATTGTGGAGCTGCATGACATTAGCATTAGTGACAAATCAGCGTTTGAAATATTAATGGGACTAAAATACAATAAATCTGATAAGCAGCATCCCAAGGTCGAGGTGAGCATGGAGAGACTGTGAATGCGGTTTATCGTTTAGTTTACACACAAAATGCTGGAGTAACTCAGAGGGTCAGCGAGCAACTCCAAAGTAAAACTTTTGGTGACTTTTCGGGTCGAAACCCTTCTTCAGACCACTGAACTATTGTGTAGTTTAGTTCAGTTTGGAACCAGGCCCTTCAGCCCACTGAATCCATGCTGACCATCGATCGCCCGTTCCCATCAGTTCTCTGTTACTCCATTTTCCCATCCATTCCCTACACGCTAGGGGCAACAACCTACAAACCCACACGTCTTTGGGATGTGGGAGGAAACCGGAGCACCCGGAGGAAACCCACGTGGTCACGGGGAGAACGTGCAGACTCCGTACACAGATGGCACCCGCAGTCAGGATTGAACCCGGGTCTCTGGCACTGTAAGGCAGCAACGCTACCCCTGCGCCAATGTGCCACCCATCATCTCTTAAATTCCAGACCTTGTAGACTGGTTCCCACAGATTAGAAGGATGTAAGTGTAACTGCACTGTTTAATCTGGGAAGGCGAGAAAAATATGGAGAACTACAGAGAAAATGCTAAAATCCATTTGGGAGGAAATCAGTTTAGTTTATTGTCACATGTACCGAGGTATGGCAATGGCAATGTACCGAGGTACAGTGAAAAGCTTCTGTTGCGTGCGATCCAGTCAGTGGAAAGACAATACATGATTGCAATCGATCCATTTCCAGTGTTAATGGCAAGGGGGCACTTGTAAGATTAGAATAGGGTTGGGCAGAGCCAGGGTGAAAGGGAAACCATGGTCTGAAGAAGGGTCTCTACCTGAAACGTCACCCATTCCTTCTCTCCAGAGATGCTGCCTGTCCCGCTGAGTTACTCCAGCGTTTAGTGTCTGTCACCGCGAGCAGACTGGGCGTTAGTCATCGCGCTGCCGCCTGTGCGAGCTTCCTGGCGAGTGCATTTTCAGCATCGCATCACGTGGCTGTGACGTTCTACAGAACATTCAGGGCGGCGCGGGATAGCTGCTGCCTCACAGCGCCAGAGACCCCGGTTCGATCCCGACTGCGGCTGCTGTCTACTATCCCTGTGACCTGCGTGGGTTTTCTCCGGGTGCTCCGTTTTCCTCCCGCATTCCAGGTTTGCAGGTTAACTGGCTTCTGCAAAAATTGCAAATTCTCCCGAGCGTGGGATCAGTAGGGTCAGTGTTCGGGGATCGCTGGTCGGCGAGGACTGGGTTGACCGAAGGGCCTGTATCCGCGCTGTAATCTCTCACGCCTAAATGCTGCAAAAGGGCTTTTCTTGTTAAAACTGGCACATTGTCATTTGTATGTTGAGGGGTGCGTACAGTTTATCAAATCTGAATGCCTCATCAGGAGAGATATTCATCGCTTATTATGTAAAAGACCTGGCTTTGTAGAAGATGTGTTAAATGATATTTCCTCTGAAATTATGCAGCCCTTGCAATTTAATTCCTCTGCCTCCTTTTGTAATGGAAATGGCTAATGGAAACTGTATGTGTCTGTCTGGATTAGCATTGGAGCATGTTCCATTCTCAACCCTTTCTGTTTCAGACTATGCAGAATTCATATTCCTCGGACTCTTTATGTCAGAAATGTTTATAAAAATGTACGGGCTGGGCACGCGACCCTACTTTCATTCTTCTTTCAACTGCTTTGACTGCGCGGTAAGTCGTCAACTCCGTTTTATTTCTATAGCACATTGAAAAACTACTCTCGTTGACCAAAGTGCTTTACATTAGTGCTGGTACTAACGTGCCACAAACAGTGGTACAAAGATCTAACAATACATACATAAATACTTACATACAGCGCTCCCTCAGAGGACCTCAAGAAACGCTTGTGAGTAGAAATAGGTTTTAAGTCTCGACTTAAAGGGGTCGATGGAGGGGGCAGTTCTGATGGGAAGAGGGATGCTGTTCCACAGTCTAGGAGCTGCAACCACAAAAGCGCGGTCGCCCCTGAGCTTACACCTGGACCGCGGGATGGTCAGTAGCCCCCAGTTGGCCGATCTGAGGGACCTGGAGGTGGAGTGGTGGGTGAGCAGATTTGTATTTGTGTATGTGGGGCCTCTTCCACTCTGTTGACTGGTGATTATCCTTCTGTTTCCCTGCAGGTTATTATAGGCAGTATTTTTGAAGTGTTCTGGGCTGCAGTGAAGCCGGGGACCTCGTTTGGCATCAGCGTTTTACGGGCACTGAGGTTACTCCGTATCTTCAAAGTCACAAAGTAAGTTTGGAGACACAAGGAACTGCAGATGCTGCTTTACCGAAAGAACACACAAAGTGCTGGAGTAGCTCGGCGGGTCAGGCAGCGTCTCTGGAGGGGATGAAGACGGGCCTCGACCATGCTTTCCAGAGATGATGCATGACTCACTGAGTTAAGGGCCTGTCCCACTTGGCTGTCATTTGCGCCTCATTTACGCGTCATATGTAAAATAGGTCGGCGCGTCGTGATGCGTGACGGCAACACGGCCGTCTGGAGCGCGTGACGTCATTACAACACCCTGCGGCGCGCAGCAGGACGTTGACTCAAGGACGTAACGACGTTGACGCACGGTGGCGTCACCACGCGATACACGTGAAATGTCGGGACGCCAGCGTACGGCGCCAATGCGTCAGCGTGCGTACGCGATACGTCACGCAGGTGGCGCGCGAGGATTTCGTTCCTGCACTAATACCACCGCATACGATTCCACGCCTCACCATGCGCACCCCGCGCGTCATGATGCGTCGACCTAATTTACATATGACGCATATAATTTACATATAATTTACATATACGTAAATGAGGCGCAAATGACGGCCAAGTGGGACCGGCCCTTAACTCCAGCACTTACGTGCTCACATTGTAGCCCTGATTGTACAAAGAATGTTGATTCACTGGTAACTTTGACTGGGGTCAAATTATCTCAGATGGGATGGAGCAGAAGTTGAATAGTCTTTCCGCTGACTGGTTAGCACGCAACAAAAATCTTATCACTGTACCTCGGTACACGTGACAATAAACCAAACTGAACTGACGAAGATCCTTCTCAACTCTGAGGAGTTTGATCTATGGAAAAAAATGCAAGTATATAGCGAATATACCACCGATATAAATGTAGTTTATTATTGTCACGTGTACTGAGGTACAGTGAAAAGCTTTTTTTGTTGCGTGCTATCCAGTCAGCAGGAAGACTATATATTATTACTATCAAGCCATCTACCATGTACAGATACAGGATAACGGGAATAACAGTGCAATACCTGCGGAAAAAATAAAATCTTCAGTTTAGTGCAGGATAAAGTCCGATTAAAGATAGTCCGAGGTTCAGTTGCCTGATAACAATTGGGAAGAAACCTGGAGGTGTGCGTTTTCACACTTCTGTACCTCTTGCCTGATGGGAGGGGAGAGATGGTGGCCGGGCTGAGACTGGTCCTTGATTATGCTGCTGGCCTTGCCGAGGCAGTGTGAAGTGTACGTGGAGTCAGTGGAAGGGAAATTGGTCTGTGTGATGGTCTGGGCTGTGTCCGCAACTCTCTGCGATTTATCCCGGCCTCGGATGGAGCTTTTCCCAACAGACAATTGGACAGGACTGTGGATAGGAAAGGTTTAGAGTGTTCTGGCCAAATGCGGGCAGGTGGGACTAACTTAGATGGGCCATGTACAGGTTGGGCAAGGGGACCTCTTTAGCATCTGTTAATGTATGACTCCATCACTGCACCAGGTGTTTCAAATAATGACTTCCTCCAGCTCAGCCACATAACTGATGGAGATTTCTGTTCCTTCCACAGGTATTGGGCTTCTCTACGTAACTTGGTGGTCTCCCTCCTGAGCTCCATGAAGTCAATCATCAGCTTATTGTTCCTCCTGTTCCTCTTTATTGTAGTCTTTGCCCTTTTAGGAATGCAACTCTTTGGTGGCCAGTAAGTAGGAGTTGTCACTAGTTTCACTTGCACTAAGTGTGGATGGAGTATTTCATTGCGCAAGTAAGGGATGGGTTTTTGCATGGGAATGTGGCACGTTAGAGCAGGATCCCTCGGAAGCAAATGCCATGTCTTTGGTGTCTGCTAGATCCTTGACTTGGAGATGCGGGATGTGGGCTGAGCTGCCTTACTGCCCGGGGCGGAAATCCTGGGGGGGACGGGGGGGACGCGTTCCCCCATCCCTGCTTTGAGAGGTGGGGGGCAATCCCCCCCCATGTTTTGTAATCCAGACTTTATCAGACGCTTTCTAAGGGCTGAATCGGCTGTTCGCGGGGCCTTTCAACGCCCAGCCGGATTAAAATTAAACTGTCGTGTCGAGGCGGTCACGATGTTGAAGCCCCCGCCGGCCGATGAAAGGCCCCGTGAAAGGGCCGATTTAAGCCCCATGATTCGGGGCGGACGAAGCTGCTGTTGCTGGAGTTCGGAGTCGGTCACCAACCAGGTCAGCTCCCGATGTTACCGTCCACAGGGCCCACGGCCGATGCTTCGCGTGCGCCACATCCACCATGAAATTGTGTGTCCCTCCCCCCCCCCCCCGCACGTTTTGATAGCGATTTCTGTGCCTGACAGCGCCAGAGACCCGGGTTCGATCCCGACTACGGGTGCTGTCTGTACGGAGTTTGCGCGTTCTCCCCGTGACTGCGTGGGCTTTCTCCGGGTGCTCCAGTTTCCTCCCACACTCCTAAGACGTACAGGTTTGCAGGTTAATTGGCTTCTGTAAAAATCATACTTTGCCCTCAGTGTGCGTAGGATAGTGTTCGTGTGTGAGGCGATCGCTGGTCGGCACGGTCTCGATGGGCTGAAGGGCCTGTCTCCGCGTTGTATCTGTGAACTAAACTAATCTACGTTCCCCAGAGATGCTGCCTGACCCACTGGGTTACTCCAGCACTTTGTGTGTCTTTTTAAAAAAAGTTGTTTTGATCTTCTCTCCTTAAATATTACAGGTTCAATTTCGAGTCTGGCACGCCCTCCACCAATTTTGATACTTTTCCCGCAGCTATAATGACGGTGTTTCAGGTGAGTGCAGAATAAACACTGGTCAGGAGTGTAAATCTCCCACCACCAGCGGGTCAGTGATTGAGATCCACTAACAGCCCATAGGTATGGATAGAATGGAATACCTTATTGGGTCTGAAGAAGGGTCTCGACCCGAAACGTTGCCTATTTCCTTCGCTCCATAGATGCTGCCTCACCCGCTGAGTTTCTCCAGCATTTTTGTCTACCTTATTGTCACATGTGTCTAGGCACAGTGAAATTCTTCGGTAGACTCAAAATGCTGGAGTAACTCAGCTGGTCAGGCAGCATCTCTGGAGAGAAGGAATGGGTGACGTTTCGGGTCGAGACCCTTCTTCAGACTCAGGTCCGAAGAGCGGAACCAGAGAAGGGAGGGATGCTGGACATAGGGGAAGCAGTGGATAGAGAGAAAGGGATGTGGGAATCAGATGGATAAAGTTTGTGGGCGCTTGGCAGATGGACCTGTGAGGGAGGGGAGAGAGACTGGGTACTAATTGTGGATGAACAGCCATGGTCATATTGAATGGCGGTGCTGGCTCGAAAGGCCGAATGGCCTACTCCTGCACCTGTTTTCTAAGTTTCTAAATCTGTTTCTTTCATAAACCAAAAAATAGATATATTCAAGCATTTACAATACTATTTACCCCATGCAATTATTCAGAACAGAACCCACCACCACAATACGTCCAAAACCGAATTCCCCATCCGTATTAAAGATGCATTCCACCCCCTGCGGGGCCTAGTGGTCCCGGAAACCCCCCAGGGCGCCCGTGGGCAGCGCCTAGTCCCTCTCTAACACCACCCGGGCGCGGACATAACCCCGGAAAAGGGGCAGGCAGCCGGATCGGGCAGAGAGAGCCCTCCCCCGCCCGGCAATCGAGGTACCATTCTCCATTCTCGATTGTCACGCATTTAAAAAAATCCTGTTGATTTAAACTTAATATCCATGATATTTCTAACGAGCCTTTAATGTCAGCAAGCCTCGAAGCACTTCACACAACAAATTAGTGCTGCGCAGGCAATTAATATGGTCAATTAAACCGTATTTAATTGAGAAGACTCAGTTCCTCCGGCCTTTGGCCTAGTAAGATGCAATCACTGAGTAACAGCTCAGTTTAGACTCTGCAAAATAATACAAGTCTTTGCTGCTTTGGAGATTCCCAATCCTAACCCTGGCCTCAGAACAACTAGTCTTTAGAACATAACATTAGCACAGAGCAAAGTGTAAAGATTAAACTTCAATTAAAATGTTGTCTTTGTCATGGGTGATGGATTCTAGCCTGTGGGCTGGACACACATTGGGGAAGGTTTTGAGAATACTGTGCTTGTGTCTCTCTCTATCTCTCTGTCTGTCTCTCTGTCTGTCTGTCTCTCTCTCTCTCTGTCTCTCTCAGTTTCCCTCTCTGTCTCTCTCTACCTCTATCTATATCTATCTCTACCCCTCTCTGTGTCTCTTTCTCTCGCTCTCTCTGTCTCACCTCTTTCATGCACTCTTCCTTGATTTTTCTCTCTCTCTCACTCTCTTTCCTTCCATTCTCCTCTCTCTCTCTCTCTTTCTCTCATTTTCTCTCTCTCTCTTCCTGTTTCTCTCTCTCTCTCTCTCTCTCTCTCTCTCTCTCTCTCTCTCTCTCTCTCTCTCTCTCTCTCTTACTCGCCCCTCTCTCTCACTATTTAATTCTCTCTCTCTCAATCTATTTCTCCTTCATTCCCTCCTCTCTCTGTCTCTGTCTCTGTTTCTCTGTCTGTCTCTCTCTCTGTCTTTCTCTCTCTGTCGCTTTCTCTCTCTCTGTCTTTGTCTCTGTCTCTGTCTCTCTCTCTCTCCCTCTCTCTCTCTGTCTCTCTCTGTGCGTGTCTTTCTCTCTCTCTCTCTTTCTCTCTCCCTCTCTGTCTGTCTCTCTGTCTGTCTCTCTGTCTCTCTCTGTGTATCTCTCTCTCTGTCTCAGTTGGGCCGAAGGGCCTATTTCCATGCAACACGAGTGTTGACAGTGGCAGTTCTTTGCCCCTAGATCCTGACTGGTGAAGATTGGAACGTGGTGATGTACGACGGCATAGAATCCCAGGGCGGCGTCAATAGGGGCATGATCTCCTCCGTCTACTTCATCGTCCTGACCCTCTTTGGCAACTGTATCCTTGACGTTACAAAGCACAGAGCCATTCCAAAAAT
Organism: Okamejei kenojei; assembly: GCA_035221665.1. NCBI lineage: Eukaryota > Metazoa > Chordata > Chondrichthyes > Rajiformes > Rajidae > Okamejei > Okamejei kenojei. Next base: position 5,101,765 of record CM069166.1, read on the forward strand.
GCTGGAGAATCTCGACCCGAAACGTCACCTATTCCTTTGCCTCACCCGCTGAGTTTCTCCAGCATTTTTGTCAGCATCCGCAGTTCCTTCTTAAACAGTTCTAGTTTCCATGTTCCTAGCAAGGCAGGCTCTCCCTGTAACGGCTCTGGATGGTACAATTACAGGTACAAACGAATATCTGATAACTGATGTGTTTAAGAAGGAACTGCAGATGCTGGAAAATCGAAGGTAGACAAAAATGCTGGAGAAACTCAGCGGGTGAGGCAGCATTTATGGAGCGAAGGAGATAGGCAACGTTTCTGAAGAAGGGTTTCGGCCCGAAACGTTGCCTGATACCTGATAACCTGGATTAGAACTGATCAGGGGTTTGGACTATTTGTCTATTTCTGTTTTTGACCTTTACTTTGTTGGGCAGACACCCTACTGAATGTATTCTTGGCCATCGCCGTGGACAACCTTGCCAATGCACAGGAGCTGACCAAGGTAACATCACAGCCATCAGGCAAACCCTCTCACCAGTGACGTACCTCAACGTGCTAACCCAGGTCCGCCCTCCATCTGAAGCATTGTCCTAACCTGGCCTGTGGTCCTCATAGAAACATAGAAACATAGAAAATAGGTGCAGGAGTAGGCCATTCGGCCCTTCGAGCCTGCACCGCCATTCAATATGATCATGGCTGATCATCCAACTCAGTATCCCGTACCTGCCTTCTCTCCATACCCCCTGATCCCTTTAGCCACAAGGGCCACATCTAACTCCCTCTTAAATATAGCCAATGAACTGACCCTCAACTACCTTCTGGCAGAGAATTCCACAGATTCACCACTCTCTGTGTGAAAAATGATTTTCTCATCTCGGTCCTAAAAGACTTCCCCCTTATCCTTAAACTGTGACCCCTTGTTCTGGACTTCCCCAACATCGGGAACAATCTTCCTGCATCTAGCCTGTCCAACCCCTTAAGAATTTTGTAAGTCTCTATAAGATCCCCCCTCAATCTTCTAAATTCCAGCGAGTACAGGCCGAGTCTATCCAGTCTTTCTTCATATGGAAGTCCTGCCATCCCAGGAATCAGTCTGGAGGGCTTGGAGAAGGACTTCAAAGGATGAGAGGAAATTGCAACAGACACACCATTGGATGAAGAAGGGTCCAAACCAAAAACATCTCCTGTCTGGTCTTCGTTTAGTTTTATTTATTATTGTCGCATGTGGAATTCTCTGCCACAGAAGGCAGTGGAGGCCAATTCACTGGGTGTTTTCAAGTGAGAGTTAGATAGAGCTCTTGGGGTTAACGGAATCAAGGGATATGGGGAGAAAGCAGGAATGAGGTACTGATTTTGGATGATCAGCCGTGATCATACTGAATGGCTCGAGGGGCTGAATGACCTACTCCTATTTTCCTATTTTCTATGTTTCAATTCCAAGGGGAGAGGTGATTGTGTGAGCAGGGGGAAGGCTGTTCTGGAGGGACAGACGTTGGGCGTGGGGTTGCGTTGGCGTTCGAGCGCGTTGCCAGGTTGGTATGCGCGCGAGCAGGGGCTTGCATGTCACCCCCACCCACCCCTAATTGCCCCGCGTGTTGAAGTGATGCTCACGGATTCTCTCCCTGTGTCACACTAGGACGAACAGGAAGAGGAGGAGGCAGCAAACCAGAAGCTGGCCTTGCAAAAGGCCAAGAATGTTGCTGAAGTCAGCCCCTTATCAGCGGCCAACCTCTCCATAGCTGCGTAAGTGGAGTCTGATTCACGTATCCTAGGATGCCTGGATCGCTGTCCATGCAATAATATCTTACCCACACAACGAACGCTGCATTTAAAGAAATAAGAACACCCTTTGCCAGTGTGGCTACTCCCCTTGTGACAAGTTTGGAGCTGCTCACCTTGCCACAATAAGGAACTGCAGATGCTGTTTTACCACAAGGAAAGACACAAAAGTGCTGGAGTAACTCAGCGGGTCAGGTAGCGTCTCAGGAGAAGACGGATAGGCGATGTTTTAGGTCAGGAATATCGTATCTGAAGAAGGGTCCCAACTCTAAACCAAATGAATTGGTTACATCCATGTTCTCCAGAGATGCTGCCTGACCCGCATGAGTTACTCCAGCACTTCTATGATGTGGGTCAATGGGATGTACCATTAGGTGAGGCTTCTTTTTCCCACTTCACAGGTAATGCTAATATGAACGGCCATTCAGCCCATCGAGCTTGTCCTATCATTCAGTAATATGGACAATCCTTTTCCTTCTCCATTTTCCCCTCTTTCCATACATGTCCATGAATCTATTGACATCAGCCTGCGATATGTCCAACAACCTAAGCATGAACAGTTCCCTGTGGGGGGGAGAATCCCAGAGGTTCACAACCCTCTGGGTAAGAGCACATCTCAGTCCTAACCTAGTGACCCTTTATTCCTGAGTCTGCGCCCGTAATTGGTACACAAGATGGCATGGTGCCCAAACGTTGTGTGTTCGCCTGCTATTCAATTGGGGGTACGTTGCATGTGTGTGTTTCCCCACTGGCCCTGCTGGTCAGAATGGGGGTGCAATCATCAAACCCCTTCTTCCCAATGTCGGGCGTAGTATTCATATTAGCAGTACCCAAACACAGGTCACCTTGGAGTGGACTGGCAGGATAGAACTTGAGGAAGTACCATTGGGCCCGGAGATGGGAACGGTTTTCTGGTTCGGGTGGGGTGGGGTGGGAGTGGGCCTCCTGAGTGAGATGGGTTCAGCCATGATACGGAACCCTTTGGAAATTCATTTGGAAACATTGGACTGATCTCAGGGTCAAAGGGGGAGGAGAGAAGGTAGATTCAGGTTGTGTTAAGTATCTCTTCCCAATGTGCTGGGGTCTATTTGAATTGTTTGAATTAAGATAACATCACGGGGCTTGACATTTCTCCTCAGTAGATTTGCCAAACTAGGGTGGTCTTAAATTCGAGAAGGACACACAAATGGCAGCCCTTGCCGTGCGGTGGGTTTAACCTGCTAAACAAGGATACCTCTCCGCCCAGTAATTCCTTCCTCCTTGGAGAGACCTCCTTGGTTTCACCCTCAGTCTCTCCAGGGTCACAGCATCGCTGCTCTTTCAGCTGCAACCTAGTGGTCACACAGCCCCAGAATAGGCAGTGGAGGGTTCAAGACTAGGCAGGGGCTGAGACAGTGGAGTGGAGGGCGGGGGGGGGGGGGGGGGGGGGGGGGATGCCTTTGGATGAGATGTTAAACCAAGGCCCCGCCTCAGGTAGGCGTAAAACATCCCATTAAAGCCAAACACCCTGATAGCTGAAGTTGTGACAACAGTAGTCAGTTGGGATATAAAGTTAAAATTCTATCTGAATCCACCTGAACTGACAACTTGTATTTTTCAAACATGACAACCCAACTATTATTGCAACAATGATAGACCCAAGGAACTGCAGATGTTGTTTTTAGAAAAAAAGACATCAAGTGCTGGAGTAACTCAGGCAGCATCAGGAAGCATCTCCGGGAGAATATGGCCAGGTGACATTTTGGGTAAAGCATAAAGATACTGAACAGTGGCTGGGGAAGTGATGAGATTTACATACTGCACATTCAAATCCACTTCAGTGAGAAGGGATGATTTGTTTTTAAAGAGGGTTTTTGTCCGACCAGGTCAGGGGTGGCACAGTGTTGCTGCCTCACAGCCCGGGTCTCTGGCGCTGTGCCACCCGAGGAAGTACCTCGTAGGAGGTGGAGGAATTGCTCTGTTTAGGAGGCAATCGGGAGAGCTGATGGTTATGTGGGGAGAATAAATAAATGGGGTTAACGCAGGATTAGTGTAAATGGGTGTGGGAGATTGCATCCGTCGAAACAGGGCGGACCACGCAAAGGTTGCAATCAACCTGGCGTGCACAATCAAATAAGATCAAATAGAACAAGTTGTCCGACAGCTTTAGGCTGTGCACGCCTTACGCAAGAAGAAGAAGAAGTGTAAATGGGTAGATGATGGTCAGCACAGGTGTGATGGGCCGAAGGGCTTGTTTCTGCATTGCAGGGAATGGAGCGACGCACCGTGTGTGTGCGGATGAGATTAAATCATATCGCCGTCATGTTCAGCACGGACGCTGTGGGCCGAAGGGCCTGATCCTGTGCCGTGTCCGGTGATTGTAGGAATTGCCAAGGCTGGAGAGTTGATGAGGGGCTCGGCAAGAGTTAAACTGAGAAGAGGGGACACACTCAGAGTCGTGTGAAAACAGGCAGCCGCAGCCACAGGTCCTCCCTCTAAGGATTGGGTAGAGTTTCAGGCCGACGCCAGGGGGAGATAATGGAATTAGCAATGGGTGAAATATCCTTCCACCTTCCCCTAATGCCGGACATTAGCGACACATTCCCGACTCCAAACATCCCGGCACAATCCCTCGGGAGATCCATTTGGCCAAAGTAAATGATGTCAAGACACGTTCCACAAATACAGTCACAGTAACATTGAAAATAAACATTTTATAATGGGCACATTCACACTGTAATTAAGACAATTTTATTTGTGAAGTCAATGTCATCAAAGCTGAAGCTACAATTAAACTGTTTAAAACAAGAAGATATTTTGAAATTTAATCACAGATTAGGCGTTAATGATAATCTCACTGAAATGGTTTAGTGTCTATTAATTCATCCCTCTCCCCATTATGCTGTCCCCTCATGTAGAAACATGGAACATGGGTGCAGGAGTAGGCCATTCGGCCCTTCGAGCCAGCACCGCCATTCAATGTGATCATGGCTGATCATCCACAACCACCTCGTTCCTCGTCTTCCCTTACCTTTTTGCATTGTACACAAATATGAAAGGCCATTTGGCCCGTCTAATTCATGCAACCATTCAGGTTGATAGCACAGGCAATGGTATTGTGATCATTGTCTCTATGTGCTAACTCTTCATTGTTGCAATCGCTGCCAAGTTGATCCACAGGGGGTTTTCAGTTGGCAGATTGCAGACTTCCATTTCCTTTGGCATTTGAAGAATGCCCGGTGATGAGTGGGTTGGAGAGTGGCCCATTCCTCTCGAGCCAGGGGTGAAGGGACCTGGTTCCTAAATATACACCTGGTCTTTGCTTGTCATTGCTGTCTGTCCTGAAGGAGCACTGTCCCCAGGTTCCAGAAAAAAAGGTACATCAGCTCAGAGTCATCCCGCTCATTATTCTTTGCAGCAAACTGTTTGCATCGGACCATTGGGCAAAGCAGAGGCTGGTTCCAGTGATGATGCACAAAAAAACAGTATTAGAGTCATTAAGTCATACAGCATGGAAACAGGCCCTTCGGCCCGACTTGCCCACACCGACTAACATGTCCCATCTACACTAGGCCAGTTGTCTCCACCCTCACGTGTTTAGGACAAGTGGCAAAGAATGAATTGCTACCCCCTGGTGCTGATGTAGTAGAGGACATAACCAAGGCTTGGGCGAACTACTGTTCTTGGGGTTAAATAGTATGTCAACACTCACTACCGAGGGTCACACTATATGCATATAATAATGGAGAGTACTGTTTACCTGTCTGACCATCAGGTTGTCCCCTCTGGTGAGGGGAGGTGATGGATGGGGAGATGTGTTGGTCAAGGCCAATTTAATCCTTTGTACGTTGTGATAGTGCTCTTTTGCCCAGGTCAGCTCTGAACCACTCTTTCTTGCCTTGTTACGCTATGACTGTGTTTTAGGATGCAAACTTTTAGAAAGAAATGCCAATGTGTGCCATTTTACTGGTTAATATTTGTGACTTCTTTTTTTAAATTGTATGTTTTTTATGTAACAATGTTTAAAGATAAACCTGACTTTCCTGGCTTGGTTACATGGCTGCCCCAGTCCAAGTCGTCTCAAGGCTGGGAGGGAGGGAGCCTCAAATTTAGATCCAGGCTTCAGAAATGCTAGGCCGGCCTTCAGCAATGTGACATTACATTGAATGGTTAGAGTATTGGATTTTTTGAAAAAATATATATTTTCTTGCACAGAAAAGCAAAGAACATCAGCCATTTTGCTTTTTGATCTTGATTCTTTGCTGAGGAATTAAGATTAAGGAAACATGAAACTATCATCCATTAACACAAACTTAACAGAAGTTTACATTTTAACTAAGCTCCTTTGCATGTCCTACCCTGAAAAGATCCTTGTCCTTGGTTGATATGCAATACAGTAGTGGCTGCGCTTTGAACTTTCTTTCCAAGTCATATTTCACTTTCTTTCCAAGTCCTGTTGACTTAAGCAGGAGTGTATCATTGCCACTGTATTTCATATCCAGCAATGGACAAGTGTCAATCCTGCAGTATTTAATACACTTCACCAGCTATTCTCCATTGTGTCCATTTGGGAGTGGGGCGGGTGGTAGCTGGCCTTTCCTTTGTTGCTGGTCGTAAAGTGCATTTCAAGAGGTTGAACTATCCTCCAAGCTGCGGAATGGTGGAGGATGATCCTTGCTCTCCTGATAAATGCACGGTTCCAATCATTTTCTTTAAAGCTTCTGTTTTGGAGTTGTGGGTTGTTTGTTGAGGAGTTTGTGATGTTTGGTGGACTGTGTGGGGTGGGAGGACCCGTTGCTCCTCCCGTGCAGCAGGTGGCGCTGCACAGGACAAAGGGAGATGTTTTGTATATAGTTTATCAGGTCGGTGTGGGCTGTCAGATTCTGTAAGACGAACATGAAAGAGTAGTTACTCTCTCTCTCTCTCAGGGCCAGGAGTTTGCTGAATTGTGCCATCTACAAACGCGACTGGCACGTCTGCATACATCACCCTGCCTCTTGTCGAGTTTGATTCATCCTCCATGTGCATGAAAGGTTGGCAAGGCCATTGTCGATCGTGAGTTGCCGCGAACCGCCGCTGCCGCCTTTGCGGTGAAGGTGCTCCGACAGTGTTGTTGGGGAATTGGATTGGACAGGCTCGATGCAGGAAAAATGTTCCCCATGTTGGGGGAGTCCAGAACCAGGGGTCACAGTTTAAGAATAAGGGGTCGGCCATTTAGGACTGAGATGAGGAAAAACATTTTCACCCAGAGAGTTGTGAATCTGTGGAATTCTCTGCCACATAAGGCAGTGGAGGCCAATTCACTTGATGGTGTCAAGAGAGTTAGATTTATCTCTTAGGCCTAACGGAATGGATTTTTGATGAGCAGCCATGATCATGTTGAATGGCAGTGCTGGCTCGAAGGGCCGAATGGCCTACTCCTGCACCTATTTTCTATGTTTCTATGAAGGAGTCCCAGGATTTAGAAGCAGCCTTGATGGAAGAGCAGGAATGTATTTCCAATTTAGGATGGTGAGTGGGATTCAGGAAGCAGATGATGTTCCATTGCACCTGCGGTTCTTGTTCTCCTGGGCAGTAGAGGTCACGCGATTTGCTGATGAGGAAACAAATCTGTTGGGAGAAACCGCAGAGGCTGGTTTACACCGAAGATGGACACAAAATGCTGGAGTAACTCAGCGGGACAGGCAATATCTCTGGAGAAAAGGAATAGTGACGTTTTGGGTTGAGTCTGAAGAAGGGTCTCGACCCGAAACGTCACCCATTCCTTCTCTCCAGAGATGCTGCCTGTCCCGCTGAGTCACTCCAGCTTTTTGGGTCCATCTTTAATGAAGAAACATAGATGGCTTATAGGTGCTGCAAGGAAGAGCCATGGTGTGCGAGTGGTGGAAAGAATGGATGGTTAATGTGGTGAGACGGTGGCACAGCAGTAGAGTTGCTGCCTTACAGCACTTACAGTGCCAGAGACCCCGGTTCAATCCCGACTACGGGTGCAGTCTGTACGGAGTTTGCACGTTCTCCCCGTGACCTGCGTGGCTTCTTTCCGATATCATCGGTTTCCTCCCACACGCCAAAGATGTACAGGTATGTAGGCTAATTGGCTTGGGATAAATGTCAATTGTCCCTAGTGTGTGTGGGATAGTGTTAATGTGCAGGTCGGTGCGGACTCTGTGGGCCGAAGGGCCTGTTTCTGCGTTGTGTCTCTCAAACTATAACTAAAGATTGAAATGAGACTGGCTGTTACTTCTTGCATGGTGGAATGGAGTGTTGTAGCTGCGTAGAAAACATCCTTCATGATCCTGATTTGTAGAGAGGGAAATGTTTTGGTTCTTTCTGGAGTCAGGAGCTGAATCACGCATCTCAGTACAAGGGCAAATATCACAGAATTCAAACACTGAAGCGGCAGAAATTTAACAGCATTAATTAATTCACACTAGCACCATGATGATCTCATCAATCTCACTTCCTTAAACAATTAATGCTGTTAATTACCTCTCCTTAAAATCCTTGGAACATTCGAAAACAAGGATGCTATCCCAATCCCCCATCTGCAGAATCCAATACTCAAACCTTGAAGACAATTCGGTATTTTTGAATTTCAATTAATTATTATTTTTAAATATATGTTGCAAAGGGAGATGGCCGATTCTTACCTGAAGTGAAATTAGCCGGAGATTTGTAAACCCAGTGAGTCCAGGACAGTCATGATCACCAAATGTGTGCACTTCATTGCGTGTTTAGTAACCTGGAGCATTCTTCTGAACTCTGACGCTCTCTCCACATGTCTGGACAGTACTGAGAGGGTAAGACCTCTTTCCCCTAGGAGCTCTGTGTACAACAGTGACGCCTGCACTCAAATGTAAGTACCTAGAAGTGCAGGTTGGAAATGAAAACCAAAAAAGACCAGAGTTTCCTCACTAAACATCCATCCAACTTTGGAAATGTTTCTAGACCAATATTTAGACAATTATTATATGAACATTTGTTTTTATATTAATACCACCAGCATCTGCGCGCCAGTTTTGGATGTGATGTCATTTTCACAAATAGTTGTTTTTGTGGCAAAATCACGAGGATTGTAAAAACACGATTTATTATTAGAATTTTGTCTCTTTTTTTTCATTGAGCTGATCTTAAATCTGGAAGAATTGGGCACAAATTGAACTGGTTCCTTTGGAGATGTGAGATTGGGCGAGAGTCTGGGGCGGGTGTATTAAACCTGTTTTTAAAAAAAACGCAGCGTTTGTGAACCTCAAGTTTAGAAGCACATTAACACCACTTGAAATGAGAAGAAAGTTGCACACCTGACGACCAACTCACCACCTAGACCTACAGATGAGCATTTTCTAAAATGTTTTTCAAACAAAAGTGACTTTCATTTGTATAGTTCCTTTCACATCCCTTTCAAGACATCCGAAGGCAGTTCACAGATAATAAGTATTTCTAAAGTTTGGCCAATATAATGTAGAGGACTGAACAGTGCGTGTGAGCCGAGCAAACATAAATGAGAACATTTGTGTTTTAAAATGCAGATCGAGGGATATCTCTTGGTTCCAAGACATCATGAAACGAATGACAGAATAGACTCGATGGGCCGAATGGCCTAACTCTGCATCCTATGTCTTAAAGTCTTATTAAAGATCTCGAGACACAAGGAATTGGAAATGTTGGGAAGATGCCTTTTGGAGTAACTCAGCTGGTCATGTAGCATGTCTGGAGGACAGGGACATTTAGCATCTCCTACCCATGTTCTCCAGAGATGCAGCCTGATGCGATGAGTTAGTCCAGTACATGGGAAAGATCCCCTGTTCAGCTGTGGGATCTTTTGCATCTTCCTGGGTGGACAGAAGGGATTGAAGATTTAAGGCATATAAAATGGAAACTACCCTTAGGGTATTTTTGAGAGGGCTTCTCAGCCATCACTTCAAGGATGGGAGCATCAAATGCTCCGGCTGTTTCGGGTTTGGTCAGCAAAGAGACTACACTTCAGAGACACTGCCCAATAATCTAGATGTATGCCCCTGTCGACCGCGCTGTATCTCTAAACTAAACCAAACATCTAGGTAATCCGAGGAATGTATCCAAACCCTGTCTAGGGACAACCATGGAATTGCCATGTCCGAGTACCCTCCATCTTCGATGGAGGTGCCTGTCCTCCCACCTTCTAAAGATCCGCAGGCGGCTTAATCATCAACGTGACTCATAGTGTAGGGAACGGACGGAAAATCAAAGTTAGTCATCGGGTTAGTGAGAGTTCTTTGAGATGTCGGGCTAGTGAGAAATGTGGAGAGGAGAAATGATACAGATGGAATTTTACCCGCTAGAAACTAGTATTGATCTACTGTGGCCAAATAGCCACCCTCTGTAATATAAGTAAGTGAGCTAGAAAGCAAAATAAACTGCCATGTATTTTAATATAACAATTTTAAATAACAATTTTAATGTAAAATTGTTCAGGATGGAGTGATTATGAAGTTGAAGCTGAGAGACTGTGACTGAATCTGTTTCATGTTCCCCTGGATATTGCTGTGGAGTTCACTCCCTGATAGATTCCCATTTCGAGTACCCCCGATATTGCAATATCCTGTCTATATACAGATACGCTCTTAGCCCTTATCTTCGTAAATGTACGTTGGCGGATTGTAATTAACATTTTCTGTGTTTGGGGTATTTTGTCTTTGAATGTGAATTCTTTTACAATCTGTGTGCTTTTTGATGTGCGTTTGCCATTGCCTTTCATCGATCACTTTCCATGATTTGCATTTTAATTTCTTGGCTGGTTGACGTTGCTGGTGGGAGTGGAGTAATATCTCCAGCTAATGGTGGAGACAGTAAGGTTCCAAAACGGGATGAGTTTACTAATTGTTCTCATCCCTGTTCTGCTGCACACAAGGAGGGATTCGCATTATCAGAGTAATATATTCATCAGACATCGCAGCAGAATTGGACCATTGGGCCCATCAAGTCTACTCCGCCATTCAATCATGTCTCTCCCTCTCGATCCCATTCTCCTGCCTTCTCCCCATAACTTTTCTCACCCGTACTAATCAAGAACTGCCAATCTCTGCTTTAAAAATACCCATTGACATGGCCTCCATAGCCACTTTGGCAATAAATTCCACACCCTCTGGCTAAAGAAATTCCTCCTCATCTCCATTCTAAAGAACGTCCTTTTTTTCTGAAGCTGTGCCCGCTGGTCCTAGACCTAGACTCTCCCACGAGTGGAAACACCCTCTCCGCATTCACGCTGTCCAGAGGTTCTGACTGCCTACAATGTCTATGCCACTCTTAATTTGTCTATCAAGTCTCCCCTCAACCTCGGACGTTCCAGAGAAAACAATCCACGTCTATCCAATGCCTCCCCTTTGCTGAAACCCTCCAATCCAGGCAGCATTCAGGTAGCCCTCCTCTAAAAAGAGATGGACAATAGAAAGGACAAGGCCAAGAACGGTACCCAGATGGGCGCCTAAGGATGAGAAGCTGCTGAAAAGTCATGACGCTGAATGGACATGAAGCCGAAATGATAAATAGATATGAAAGTTTTAAAAATCAATAATTTCAACCCAAACCCTAATCGTTCGGCTTCATGTCCGCTCGGCCTCAAGGCTTTTCAGCTTCATGTCCTTTTGGCATCTTGGCCTCGGAGAGCTGTCCGCAAGCAGCCAAATACAATACAATAGAATAGGCTTACCGGCTTACCTGCTTCCTACCAAAGTGGCTCACACTGAACCTTGTACATTAACTGATTGCATGCTGCATGGAATGCACTGTACTTTATTTGCGCTCCGGTAAGTAGACCCAGTGGCTGTGATATCATTAAAATCTCCATCCTTTTTGTCGTTGTCGTTGTTTCCGTCTTGTGTGCTTTGACACATCGTAAAATCCACCAATGGGAAATGTATCTGCGAAAACGCCCAGCGGTAAACGGTGAGAGGTTTCACCCGCCGCTGTGATTTGCTATTGTTATTAACCGAAAGACTGTTAATGGGCATCTGGGACAAGTCTGAAACATGGCCACAGGTCTTTTCAGAGGAACCTTTGAAGATACAGAGCGTTTAGAACGTTTTCTTCTGCGCGCCAAAGTCAGTGCCCAAATAGTTTAAAACTGACAATGATGGATTTTCGTCAGAAGTAAAGCTCCGATGATCCAGCACCCTTGAGATTTACGGTGCAGATCCTTCCAGACTTCTACCAATACCCAAACACATTTTTCATGCACTTTTTCAATGTTATTGCAACGGTATAATAAGTTTTCCGGTGATTTTAAAGGGAGAGTGCAGGTGAGTTTCAAGAGGGGTTCGGGAAACAGCACACGGTGTGAAGAAGCGTCTCGACCCGAAACGTCGCCTATCTCCTTCGCTCCTTCGATGCTGCTGCACCCGCTGAGTTTCTCCAGCCTTTTGTGTACCCACAGTGTGATAAATGTTGGGCATTAGGATTTCTGAACAATAGAATACCAGATGATTAGAGCTTTGCTCCATTTAGGAGAGGGGGTGTGAAAGTCAGAGATGAGCCATAACCATGCTGAACGGTGGGATAAACTTCATATGTTCATGTGATAGGAGCAGAATTAGGCCATTTGGCCCATCAGTCTACTCCACTATCTCTTTAGCCAGAGGGTGGTGAATCTGTGGAATTCATTGCCACAGATGGCTGTGGAGGCCATCATTGGGTATTTTTACAGTAGAGAATGATAAATCACGGCTGATCTAACTCTTCCTCTCAACCCCATTCTCCTGCCTTCTCCCCACAACCCCTGTCCCCCTTACTGATCAAGAATCAATCTCTCTCTGCCTTAAATATATCCATTGGTGTGGCCTCGTCAGCCTTCTGTGGATTTGTGGGGCTCCAGGTCTCTATCTGCTCATGGGTTTCTACTTTATTTCACCCCCCTCCTCTCCCACCACAAGATCAGGTCGATTAGAAATTTCCTTTGCTTGCAGTTTGTGCATTTGGATTGGCCATTCAGGCAGTGAGCCTACTTCAATGTGAAATAAAACCAGGACCAACCATCTGGCTAATAGATTTTCCTACATCCTGATCAAATCCTTTGATATCCAAAAAAATTGGCCATGCACATAGTCAACAAGCAATTGTGGGCCCAATATCTGAGGAGGAATATGCTCACAGTGCCGGGGTCCCGGGATCGATCCTGACCCTTTTGCGCTGTCTTTGTGGAGTTTGCACATTCTCCCTGTGACCACGTGGGTTGCTTCTGGGTGCTCCAGTTTCCTCCCACATCCCAAGGACAAGTCATTGGGTACTTTTAAAGTAGAGGTTGCAAATTGCCCCTAGTGTACAGGGAGTGGATGAGAAAGTGGGATAACATAGAACTAGTGTGAACGGGTGGGTGATGGATGGTTACCATGGACTCAGTGGGCCGAAGGGCCTGTATCCATGATATATATCTCTTAAACTAATATAGGTTCTAGCCTTGTTGCAAACTTCAAGACTTCCACATCAAACTGTACTTGTGGCAGTCCCGAAGCCTCTGTCAGTTCCACTGAGCAATGAGGTGAATGTTGGTCGGTTCATCGTCACTTATGCAAGAATAGTCACCCAAGCCCAGGAGAAAGCTGGGCAGTGGGGTTGAGCATTGTAATCCAGCGGGCCAACTTGTAGAGTTGTGATGGGTAGGAAGGGCTTGGTTAACTATGGGCCAATGACTATGGGGGCAGGCAGGTTCCAGCACCAGAGGACATCCTGATAACATCTGCTTTCTTTTCAGGAAGGAACAGCAGAAGAACATGAAGCTGGGGAAGACAGTGTGGGAGCAGAGGATGAACGAGATGAGGAAGCAGAACCTGATGACCAGCCGGGAAGCCATTTACAACGAGCTGGACCCGGACGAGAGGTGGAAGATGACTTACTCCATGAACATCCGTCCGGACATGAAGACCCACATGGACCGCCCCTTAGTGGTCGACCCTCAGGAGAACAGGAACAACAACACCAACAAGACCAGGTCGGCCGAGCCCACAGTGGACCAGCACAGCAGTCAGCAGAGGGCCGAGGAGTTCCTGAGGAAGCAGGCCCGTTACCACGACCCCAATAAAGACAGGACCCTGGAGAGGGAGGTGGGGATGGTGGAGCAGGGCGAGAGGGGGCGGAGGTACCGCAGCAACAGCAAGGAAGGCGAGTCCAACCGGGACGGCGCCCCCAGGGACGTGGAGTACCGTGGGAGGGAGCAGGAGGGGAACCAAGAGAGGGGCGTGAGGGAGGGAGAGGGCGAGAGGAACCAGGCCAGCGAGGCCCAGCACCGGCGGCACCAGCACCGGCCGGGCGGCAGCAAGGAAGGGAGGAGCGGCGGCGGCGGCAGCGGCACGGCCAGGGGCGAGGGAGACCGGGAGCGGCGGCACAAGGGGCACCGGCGCGGCGCCGCCGAGACGCACGAAGGGGGCGGCGCCGAGGAGGGCGGCAAAGGGGAGAGGCGCTCGAAGCACAGGGAGGGCAACCGGGGCAGCAAGGCGGGCGGGGACGGCGAGAACCCTGACGGGGCGGAGAGGAGACGGAGGAGCCGGCACCCGCAGTCCACCAACGACCACGATGCCAAGAAGGACAGGGAGGACAGGGACCCAGCAGCGAAGGAGAGGAGGCACAAACGCAAGAAGTACGTAATTTGTGAAACGCATTCACTTCAAACTCATGTGTGGTTGCATTTGAGAACACATCTTGGGTTAGAAATTCACTGGGCTAAAACTTACCGAATGGCCACTTGTCTGACTCACAAAGTGTTACTCACCTCCCATGTTTTTATGTTTATTGTCAAATTCTTTAATGTTGTGTCTTATCTTTATTCGTGTGCTGCGATGGCAAGTCGAGTTTCACTACACCAGTTGGTGTATGTGATAATAGATGTCCCTTGTATCCTTGTATTCGCTTTCCCACACGGACCGTTCAGTCCTGGGCCTCCCCCATTGCCACATGTGGCCACACACAAACTGGAGGAACAAAGTCAAAGTCAAAAGAGTTTATTGTCATGTGTCCCTGACAGGACAATGAAATTCTTTCTTTGCTTAGCACAACAGGACATAGTAGGCATTGACTACAGTTATATACGTAAATACACACATGAATATATAAATTGATAAAGTGTAAATAACAGATGGAGGGGTATTAATGTTCAGAGTTTTGTCCGAGCCAGGTTTAATAGCCTGATGGCTGTGGGGAAGTAGCTATTCCACAGCTCCTTTAGGGCAGCGCAGTGGCTTAGCGGCAGAGTTGCTGCCTCACAGCAAACTCCGTACAGACAGCCCCCGTAGTCGGGATCGAACCTGGATTACTGGCAAAGTAAGGCAGCAACTCTGCCGCTGTGCCACGTATTTTCACGTGTACCAAGCAAGGTCCAGTGAAATTCCTTTCTTAGCATAGAAGCATAGAAAATAGAAAATAGGTGCAGGAGGAGGCCATTCGGCCCTTCGAGCCAGCACCGCCATTCACTGTGATCATGGCCGATCGTCCCCAATCAATAACCCGTGCCTGCCTTCTCCCCATATCCCTTGACTCCACTAGCCCCTAGAGTATCTATCTAACTCTCTCTTAAATCCATCCAGTGATTTGGCCTCCACTGCCCTCTGTGGCAGGGAATTCCACAAATTCACAACTCTCTGGGTGATAACGTTTTTTCTCACCTCAGCCTCCCCTTTATTCTAAGACTGTGGCCCCATGTTCTGGACTCGCCCAACATTGGGAACATTTTTCCTGCATCTAGCTTGTCCAGTCCTTTTATAATTTTATATGTTTCTATAAGATATCCCTTCATCCTTCGAAACTCCAGTGAAAACAAGCCTAGTCTTTTCAATCTCTCCTCATATGACAGTCCCGCCATCCCAGGGATCAATCTCGTGACCCTACGCTGCACTGCCTCAATCACAAGGATGACCTTCCTCAAATTAGGAGACCAAAACTGTACGCAATACTCCAGATGTGATCTTACTAGAGCCCTATACAACCGCAGAAGAACCTTGGATTCATTGAATTTTCTCAATTCTGTTAACCCTTGCTGTCTCCTCCCCTTCCCACCTCTCCCTCAGCCCTCGGGCCCTGGCATTCCCTCTATCTCTATCTCCCTCCCCCACCCTAGTCGCACCAGCTTCTCATTTTCACACCACAAACAGCTTACAATGGCTTGTTCCCTTTATCATCGATACTTTTTTGCATATCTTTCATTCATTGTTCTTTATCTCTCCACATCACCGTCTATATCTCTCGTTTCCCTGATCCCTGACCAGTCTGAAGAAGGGTCTCGACCCGAAACGTCGCCTATCTCCTTCGCTCCTTAGATGCTGCTGCACCCGCTGAGTTTCTCCAGCTTTTTGTGTACCCTTGGATTCTAGCATTCAGTTCAATAATATTCTTACCGTACATAAACGCAATCATACTTACGTACAGGAATGTAGGAATAGTAGATCAAGCCCGGGTCTCTAGCGCTGTGAGGCAGCGACTCTACCAGTTGCGTCTCTCTGCCGCCCTTTGTTCCATTGAGTGCTTCTTCATACTGAACTTACTTTTGTTGGTAGACAAAAGTGCTGGAGAAACTCAGCGGGTGCAGAAGCATCTATGGAGCGAAGGAGATAGGCGACGTTTTGAAGAAGGGTTTCGGCCCGAAACTTTGCCTAAGAATTCCAGAATTCTTTCCAGAATTCCAGTTCCTCCTTAAACAAATTACTTTTGTTGGTTATATTTTGCAAGATTCTATGACTCTGACTCCAGTGAAACATTCTTGAATCTTGAGTTGGGTGAATGAAGTTGCAGCCCTCTGTTGCTATTGGGGTCAGTGTGAGGGTTTGTGGGCAAACTCTTTATGACGTGTTTTGCTTAATACTTCTCTGTTCTGTTTCGCTGTCACAGAGAGGGCCAGGGGACTGCTGCCCCTGCACCGGGCGGCCCGGCCTTGTCCACCACGCGGCCGGTACAGCAGGACATCAGCCGGCAGAATGGCCAGCACGCCGAGGACATGGACAACGTCCGCAACACCAAGCTGGCGACGCAACCCGCCAATCCACGGAACGCCGGCAATCCCAGGGACACGGTCAACCCGGCCAACCCATCCAACCCCTCCGGTCCCCACAACCCCGGCAAAATAGCTAACCATGCCATTCCCCCCAACCCCGGTGGCAACCCCGCCAACCCCCTCAACACCGCCAACCGCAAGGCTCCCACCACCAACCCCGGCAGCACCGGCAGCACCGGCAACCCCAAGAACCCAGAGAATAACCTCATCATGACCAACCCGGGCAACCCCAACAACCTAGCCAAACCAGTCCAGAAACCCGATCACACCACAGTGACCATCCCCTTCGCAGACCCCACTCTGCAAGGTAAGGCTGTTGGTGCTGGGATAGCATGCGGGGATCAATAGACAATAGACAATAGGTGCAGGAGTAGCCACACGGCAGTAAAGGCTACTCAGTAGAGTAGCCACACGGCAGTAAAGGCTTGGATAGAGTGGATGTGGAGAGGATGTTTCCACTAGTGAGAGAGTCTGGGACCAGAGGGCACAGCCTCACAATTAAAGTACGTTCTTTTAGGAAGGAGATGAGGAGGAATTTATTTAGTCAGACGGTGGTGAATCTGTGGAATACGTTGCCACAGACGGCTGTGGAGGCCAAGCCAGTGGATATTTTTAAGGAGAGAAGGAATGGGTGACGTTTCGGGTCGAGACCCTTCTTCAAATCTGAAGAATCACGGCTGATCTGTCTCTCCTTCTCAACCCCATCCCCCTGCCTTCTCCCCATAACCCCTGACACCCGTACTACTCATCAATCTATCAGTCAATGCCTTAAAAATATCTATGTGCAGGAAGGAACTGCAAAGGATGCTGGTTTAAACCAAAGATAGTCACAAAAAGCTGGAGTAACTCTGCGGGACAGGCAGAATCTCTGGAGAGAAGGAATGGGTGACGTTTCGGGTCGAGACCCTTCTTCAGACTGAAATGTCGCCCATTCCTTCTTTCCAGAGATGCTGCCTCACCCGTTGAGTTACTCCGGCATCTTGTGTCTACCTTCGATTTAAACCAGCATCCACAGTTCTTATTTACACACTAGTATGGGACAACGTGGTCCGGCCGAAGGGCCTGTTTCCATGCTACATGACTGTGGTAGAAGTATGGACAAATAGAGGCAGGGGGGAGAAGATCAAGTCAATGGATATTTTTTAAGAGAAATGCTTTCAAGAGAGAGCTGGATAGGGCTCTTAAAAATAGCGGAGTCAGGGAATATGGGGAGAAAGCAGGAACGGGGTACTGATTGGGGAGAGTCAGCCATGATCACATTGAATGGCGGTGCTGGCTGGAAGGGCTGAATGGCCTACTCCTGCACCTACTGTCTGTTGTCTATTGTCTAAAGCAGAGAGAGACAGATTCGTAGACACAAGATGCCGGAGTAACTCAACGGGTGAGTCAGCATCTCTGGAAAGAAGGAATGGGCGACATTTCAGTCTGAAGAAGGGTCTCGACCCGAAACGTCACCCATTCCTTCTCTCCAGAGATTTTGCCTGTCCCGCAGAGTTACTCCAGCTTTTTGTGACTATCTTTGGTTTAAACCAGCATCCTTTGCAGTTCCTTCCTGCACATAGATATTTTTAAGGCATTAAGATTGATGAGTAGTACGGGTGTCAGGGGTTATGGGGAGAAGGCGGGAGAATGGGGCTGAGAGGGAGAGATAGAATGGCGAAGTAGACTTGATGGGCCAAATGGCCTAATTCTGCTCCTATCTCTAGGGGGAGACAGAGGTTGGGAGATGATGAGGGATGATGGAACCATTTATGGGAGAGATGATAGGCAGATGGACGAGGGGATAGGGTGGGTGGGGAAACCTATATGGATGGATGTGTAGATGCTGATCATGGGGCCTGGTGTAAAAGACAAACTCAAGCGAGGCAGCTCCTTCTATTTTGTCTCCCCAGTCAACAAAAATGCAAACACGGACGCCGTGCCC
Organism: Okamejei kenojei; assembly: GCA_035221665.1. Taxonomy (NCBI): domain Eukaryota; kingdom Metazoa; phylum Chordata; class Chondrichthyes; order Rajiformes; family Rajidae; genus Okamejei; species Okamejei kenojei. The sequence continues at coordinate 5,120,438 of CM069166.1, forward strand.
AAAAAGGAAGAAGAGAAGAAAGAGGAGGAGGAAGATGAGAAAGGTGACGGGGAAGATGGTCCGAAGCCAATGCCGCCCTACAGCTCCATGTTCATCCTGAGCACCACCAACCCGTAGGTCACCTGCGCTTCTGTCTGGTCTAACGCTGCCCAAACGTGTAACCCCACGTCAGCGAGCTAGCTTAATCACTGTGTTTGAGTAAAAGTTCACGTTCGATTCGATACGATAGAACTTTATTGATCCCAGGAGGGACATTGATCTGCCAACAGTCATATAAACACAAAAAACACAAAACCATGTTCTTGAGTCACGGGAGCAGAATTTGGTAATTCGGCCCATTGAGTCTACTCCGCCATTCAATCATGGCTAGTTTATCTTTCCTTCCCGACCCCATTCTCCCGCCTTCTCCCCGTGACCTTTGAAAGTAATTTAGCACCTCTATCAGAAAACCCAAAATGTTCCTCTTTCCCATTAATCGCATCGATCCTCATGCGGCTCACCTGGTCCACGTCGACCATCGATCTCCCGCTCGCACTAGTTCTACGCTATCCCACTTCTGCACCCTCTCCCCACGCGCTGAAGGGCAACTTACAGAGGGTTAATTTACAATTAACCGACAAACCCGCATGCCTTTGGGACGTGGGAGGAAACCGGAACTCCAGGAGGAAACCCACAGGGTCCTAGGGAGAACGTGTAGACTCCATACAGGCTGTGATACCACAATATAATACCATAGTAATATATAATACTGCAACACTATCACTATTATAATACTATAGTAGTATGTAAATGTACTAACACCATAACACTGTAAATACTTTAATACTCAATAATACTATAGTGATAGATAATATATAATATATAATACTACAGCAGTATATACTATGTACTCACATCATAACTATAAATACTTCAATAATAATACTAAAGTACTATATTATATAACACTATAAATACTATGATACTATAGCAGTATATAATATGTACACCTTAACACCTTAACATAAATACTTCAATACTCTATAATACTATAGTAATATGCGTGACTCTTTGTATCTTTTATGTGATGCTGTAAATGGAGCTGCTACGATGCAAAACTAATTTCAGACTTTAGTCTGACAATAAAGTAATATTGTATCGTATCGTATATGTAATATATTACACTATAACACTATAATATTATAGTATGTAATATGTTAAAATACCATAATGCTATAAATTAATACTCAATACTATAGTAATATAATGTATAACACCATAAAACTATAATTCCATAGTAGTACCTAATAATACCATAACACTATAAATACTTTAATACTCAATAACATTACAGTAATATGTAACACTATAATACTATAAATCCATAGTAATATATAATAGTACCATCACTATTAATACTGTAATAATAATAGTATAGTAATATATAACACTATAATACTAAAATTCCATGGTAATATATAATAGAACCATAACACTATAAATACTTTAATACTCAATGATACTATAGTAATATATAACACTATAATATTATAATTCCATAGTAATATATAATAATACCATTATTAATAATTTAATATTCTATAAGTATGTACTAGAGCATGAGTGCCATAACTCTGGGCTATAACACATGTCATGGACAGGGGGGTTGTTGGGCTGGCTACCACTCTGGTTAATGTCACTGCTGCATTAAACTGCCTTTTTGTTTTGTTATCAAAAATAGTTTATTCAATTACGATACAAAACAATACTTACAAAACAAAACCGTGTTAATACACCTACCACCATAGTACAAAATCACCACATTATCTAAGACACTAAATTTTCAAATAACTATAATACAATCCTTATTGAGGACACATTCCACCTCCCGCGGTGCCCAGCGGTCCTGGCAATCCCCCATGGTGCCCGTGGACAGCGCGTAGTCCCTCTCTCGTACAGTAAACCACCTTGCTGTGCCATGTTCCCGACAGACTGCGCAGAGCCTGCCACTACATCGTGACCCTCCGCTACTTCGAGATGTGCATCCTCATGGTCATCGCGATGAGCAGCATTACACTGGCCGCTGAAGATCCCGTCCAACCCAACGCCACCAGGAACAACGTGAGCTCACGGCTTTGCCTAAAAACACTCTGTTGTAATTCTGAGACAGAGAAAGAGTACTGTTTGTAATTGGGGCAGTGGGGGAGAGAGTGGGGGAGGGAGAGGGGGGGGGCGTTATTGGAAGGAAAGCTATCTTTCCAATATTAGGCAAGAACTGCTGCTTTGTGGTAATTGGAATTAACAATTTTGTCTTAAAATCAACACTCGAAAGAGCATTTGGATCTTAGACCCTCAGATTCAATAGGAAATTTGCTGATTATCTCCTTACTCACACAACAAAATGGCGGCACAGAAATAAAATGGCTGACTTCTACTTAAATGTCACTGGTCAGTGACTCCATGCAGCTGTAGATCTGTAAGGTTTGGGGTTTAGTTTGGCCCAAACTCATAGATAGGGATGGGGTTAGGGATGAAAACTCTCCTCTGCTCCACAATTAGATCATTTTATCATCAATTCAACTCGCAAATAGTGAAGATTCAGAGCACAAAATGGGTCCAAATGTTAGCACAAGCCCAGGCGTGAGGTTGGCTGGTTTAACATCGCCTTTTGTAGAAAAAAGGATAACATGGAGAGAATTAAGCAAGGTACATAAACCGATAGAGGCTTAGGTCAAGTGGAGAGGATGAAGGTATCTCCCTGGGCAATAATTGGATAAGAAGGATGATGAAAGTATTTTCCTTTATTTGGGAGTCAGGAACTTCCTCGAAGGTGTAATATTAATGCTGCAAAGATCCCTTAAGATAGACGCAAAATGCTGGAGTAACTCATCGCGACAGGAAGCATCTGTGGAGAGAAGGAATGGGTGACGTTTCGGGTCGAGACCCTTCAGACCCTTATCCCCTTAAAGAAACCCTTATTAGCTTTGAGGTTAGAATGCGAGCAACTAAGCGAGAGGCAAATATGGTCACAGGCTAAATGATACACAAAATTTACGGGTCTCAGTCATTATAAGCATCTGCTGGAAAAAATTATCGTTTAATTAGATGTTGGGTTGTGTGAAACGTGGTCTGTTCCAGGAGGCAGATAAAATGTGTAGGAAAGAACCGCAGATGTTAGTTTAAATCAAAGATAGACACAAAAAGCTGGAGTAACTCCGCGGGACATGCAGCATCTCTGGAGAGGAATGGGTGACGTTTCGGGTCGAGACCCTGCAGATGTTGCCTTGGGTGTAAAAACATGTTTGCTTGTACTTCCAATTAAAATCTGTCAGAGCTGATGATATATTTTTAATTTAATTAATGACGCCACCTCGTCAGGCAGCTTGGTTTTTACTCAACATTTTTATTCCTTCTTTTCACAGGTTTTGAGATACTTTGACTATGTATTCACGGGAGTCTTTACCTTTGAGATGGTTATTAAGGTGAGTCAACAGATGCTGGAATTTTGAGCAAAACGCAAAATGCTGGAAGGACTCAATGGGTCAGGCAGCATCTGTCGAGGGAATGGATAGGTGACGTTTTGGGTCAGGACCCTTCTTCAGGCTCCATCTCAGTCCAAAGACGGGCCCTGACCCAGAACGTTACTTGTCCACTCCCTCTAGGCTGTGGGCCGAACATCAAAAATGTGTCTAGAAATCGTTGGTTTCCTCCAACATTCCAACGATGTACAGTTATTGGCTTGGTGTGTGTGTGTGTGTGTTTGTAAATTGTCACTAGTGTGTGTGGAAAAGTGTTGATATGCGGGGATCGCAGGTCGGTGCGGACTCGGTGGGCCACACGTAGGGCCTGTTTCCGTGCTGTATCTCTGCACTAAACTAAACTGGCACTGGCTAGATATGCCAAGCCAACTGATTGGGGATGATCAGCCATGATCACATTGAATGGCGGTGCTGGCTCGAAGGGCCGAATGGCCTTCTCCTGCACGGGAGTGGTCTATTGTGTATTATCACTATAACCCACTGGCACTTGACGTGAAAGGTGAGCGACTAAGGAAGTTGATGTTTAGCCACATTGAATGAGTTTCACTGTCTCTGCATAGATGATCGACCTTGGATTGGTGCTGCACCAGGGTGCCTACTTCAGAGACCTCTGGAATATCCTGGACTTCATTGTCGTCAGTGGGGCGCTGGTGGCGTTTGCTTTCACGTAAGTTTCTTCCCAATCTCCCGTGCCTGTTTTGGAAGCGATTGCTGTCCAGGAATGGCGTTTGCAGTGTGTTTGGTTTCTCCTGACGAGGCACAGTGTGCGTTGCCTCTGCCTGTGTCTCTATGCCTGCAGAGAGAGGAGGGGATGCATGCCGACTGTACTTAGCAAACTTTTCACGTTTTAAGTTTTCATAAGTGTTCAGAGCCAGAACCAGTAGGGCCGGGGCTGTAGGTGTCCCTGGTAGAGCTGCTGCCTTACGTCACCAGAGAGACACAGGTTGGATGCTGACTACGGGCACTGTCTGTGTATGCACTCCGCACGTTCTCCCCGTGACCATGTGGGTTTCCTCCGGGTGCTCCAGTTTCCTCCCACATCCCAAAGATGTGTGGGTTTGTAGGTCTTTTTCTTCTTGCGTATGGCGCGCACAGCCTAAAGTTGTAGGCCAACTTGTTCCATTTGATCTTATTTGTTTGTGCACGCCAGGTTGATTGCATTCGTCGAAGCAGGGTGGACCAGGTGAGGTTGGCAATCTCCCACCCTGTTTGTAGGTTAAATCACCTCTGTAAATCGTCCCCTCGTGGCTGGGAGTGGATGTGAAAGTGGGGTAGAAACATAGAACAAGTGTGAACGAGTGATGGGTGGTCCTGTACCCTGAATATTCACTCTGCTTATTATTATCACACTGATGTGAGCACCATCTACAACAAGCACCGCAGTTACTTTCTCCGGCTACTCCAAACGCGCCTGCCAAACCCGTGACCCCTACCTCCTCGGTTGGTAATGCTGGCAGGAGCGAGGGAAGACCGTACCTGATTGAAACAAGGAACTGCAGGAGCTGATTTACTCAAAAGGACACAAAGTGCTGGAGTAACTCCACGGGTCTGGTAGGATCTCTGGAGAATGTGAACAGGTGACGTTTCGGGTCAGGACCCTTCTTCAGACCCGACCTGAAATGAAGAAAGACTGGATAGACTTGGCTTGCACTCGCTGGAAATTAGAAGATTGAGGGAGGATCTTACAAAATTCTTAAGGGGTTGGACAGGCTAGATGCAGGAAGATTGTTCCCGATGTTTGGGAAGTCTAGAACAAGGGGTCACAGTTTAAAGATAGGGGGGAAGTCTTTTAGGACCGAGATGAGAAAAACATTTTTCACACAGAGAGTGGTGAATCTGTGGAATTCTCTGCCACAGAATGTAGTTGAGGCCAGTTCATTGGCTATATTTAAGAGGGAGTTAGATGTGGCCCTTGTGGCTAAAGGGATCAGGGGGTATGGAGAGAAGGCAGGTACGGGATACTGAGTTGGATGATCAGCCATGATCATATTGAATGGCGGTGCAGACTCGAAGGGCCGAATGGCCTACTCCTGCACCTATTTTCTATGTCTACGTAGCCATGTTCTCCAGAGATGCTGCCTGGCCCGTTGAGTTACTCCAGCGCTCTGTGTCCTTCTGTGAACACCCCCATACCTTTTTTTTTGTTTTCCCTCAACCACCCTGACGTGGAAAGATCTTCTCTCCATCATCCAGAGTCCTAAAGCGCGTTTACCAACAAAACTGTGGGAGTCGCCTTCAGTGCATGGAGTGCGGTCGCTCTCAAGGCAGCAGCTCACCACCAGCTTTTCACTGGGGATTAGGGAGGGATGATAAACACTGCCCTTGCTTGTTGTGAAAGAATAAATCAAAACACCCTGCAAGCCCCCCTCTCCACCCCTCCCCAACCCCATTCTCACCCTCTCCCACCAGGGCCTGCACGTTGAGGTGGGGGGACAGAAACAAGAAAAAGATGCTATACACTTGTGAAAACGATGAAAGTTGTGAAAATGGCTAAGTAGTGAAAACGGTTCATACGTTGTTCCTTGAATGGCACGCTGTAATGTAGACTGTGGAGCAACGGCAACAAGGATTTAATTATTGGTTGGGGGGCTGTGTTTGATTAGTCCACTTTAACTGATAATCACATGAAGTTTCGTCGTGAAGTATGCAAATTTCTACTAGTGTTCCATCTGGTACGTTTCAGAGCTTGAATCTTCCATCATTCACCCCGTGCACAAATCTCTCCTGCTTTTGAGTTGTCGGTTCCGATTCTCATTCCTTGTTCTCCTCTCATGTTCCCCGCCATTTTAATCGTTGGCGACAGGCTGTAGAGGTATCTGGGATTCGCTACCGATCCCCCATTCATTTCTAGACTAGGAACGCGGGTATCAAAAATGCTGTTTGTAACCAACACTGTCACAACCCATTCAGTTGTTCAACAACGTGTGTGTGTGTGGTCTCACTTGGTTTAAACAGTCAACTAAATCTTGGTACTCACCTGCTGCAAAGTGGATTTCCAATGCAGTTTTGACAATCAGGTACATTGGCATTATAGAGTGCTCGAACGATTGCATTTTAAAAGGGAATTTAGGAGGCTTTGGAATGATTAATCTTAATTACAACGGGAATATGCGTCAATAATATCTACAGCAGTATAAGCCCTGCACCACTGATCGAAGACTGTTAGTGGCTAGCCCCTTTGATATCAGTGTAAAATGCTATTGAGGGAGCGCAGCGTAGGTTTACAAGGTTAATTCCCGGGATGGCGGGACTGTCATATGCTGAGAGAATGGAGCAGCTGGGCTTGTACACTCTGGAGTTTAGAAGGATGAGAGGGGATCTCATTGAAACATATAAGATTGTTAAGGGCTTGGACACACTAGAGGCAGGAAACATGTTGGGGGAGTCCAGAACCGGGGCCACAGTTTAAGAATAAGGAGTAAGCCATTTAGAACGGAGACGAGGAAACACTTTTTCTCACAGAGAGTGGTGAGTCTGTGGAATTCTCTGCCTCAGGGGGGCAGAGGCTGGTTCTCTGCATATTTTCAAGAAAGAGCTAGATAAGGCTCTTAAAGATAGCGGAGTCAGGGGATATGGGGAGAAAGCAGGAACGGGGTACTGATTTTGGATGATCAGCCGTGATCATATTGAATGGCGGTGCTGGCTCGAAGGGCCGAATGGCCTCCTCCTGCACCTATTTTCTATGTTTCTAAAAAAACAGAGGTGGTACGTGGTGTTCTAGTCAGCACTGTCATTGCCAGAAGGAGTTCCAGATCTCAGTTGTTGGCGTAGCTCTGCGGGTCAGCCAAGACCTCTGGAGAAAAAGCATGGGCGACCTTCCGGGTCGGAACCGAAAGTTGACGGGGTGGGAGGAAACTGGGAAGGGCCAGAACAAATCAAAGTTGCCAACAGATGACCAAGGAAGGGTGGAGCCCACAATGGCCCATTGTTGGCTGGGGAAGAGGTGATAATGAAGGGAAACAAGGATGCAAAATGTGGAACTAGTAGGACCACGAGGGTGGGGGGGGGGGGGGGGGGGGTGGGAAGAATGCAGCGGTTACTTGAAGTTAGAGAAGTCAATGTTCATACCGCTGGATTATAAGCTGCCCAAGCGAAATATAAGGTGCTGCTCCTCCAATTTGCGTTGGGCCTCACTCTGACAGTGGAGGGGGCCTAGGACAGAAAGATTAGTGTGGGAATGGGAAGGGGAGTTAAAATGTTCGGGGATGTCATTGGTATCCAGGTACCCCCACCACATCGCAATCCCCTTTCCCCACCCCCTCCTTGGATCACTAGCCAGGTGACATTAATGAAAGTGGAAGAAATAAATGCAGCTCAAACCATTCAGCAAGTTCGAGACCATTGAGGACATCGGGTGCATGAAGCAAATCTGGGTTCCAATCTGGCGGCCAATCCAGGTGACCAGTTGCGTGCTGGCCACAGAAGCAGATCTACACTCACATATTACAATCACTCCACTCTTTTAAATATACACTGCAAACGGCTGGATTGTAATCATGTATTGTCTTTCCGCTGACTGGTTAGCACGCAACAAAATACTTAAAATATCAATAATTCATCGCGTGTGATGGTGGACCTGAGTTACTACAAAGTGGTAACTATTCAGACAAATTTAAAGTCCAAGTAATTTAAATCTTTCAAAATCTCGGCCTTTTAAGCTTTTTGGATTCTCTGAACACTGAATGTTTCTCCGCCTTTGACACTTGTTGCACGCTGATGTGGTAGGAATTGCGTTGTCCGTGTTTTGGGACTTGTGATTTGCTCGAATCCCCTTGGAAACAACAAGACTGTCTGTCTCCAAGACCCCTTTCTGCAAAACATTCGCCCTTCCCCCTCCCCACCTCACCCCCACCCTCACCCTCAGGCTCCCAGTGTATGTACAGGATTCATGGAATCGCTGGTCGACACCAAATTACATGTACCAATCACACCCGGTAGCTTCTAGAGTGGGATGACCTCTCTGTCTTGCCAGGAACGGCTGAGGGATCCCAGCTTGCATGTTGACTGAAGGGTTGAGATGGACCCCATTGCCATGCAGTGTAGGTTATAGGCAAGGTTAGAGCATTGGCAAAGAAAAATGAGAGAAGCATTGGTTGCATGTGCATGTCAGTGCATGCCATAGGTTGCGACGAGAGTCTGTCTCTTCTGTTCGCCTGTGGGGTAGCAGGTCACGCCCTTGCCAGGTTGCGAGTTCAAGTCCCACCTCGGGAGACTCTGGGCTGTCGCTTCAGTGCAGCACTGGGGGAGGTGTTGCATTGTCAGATGCGACAGTCAATCGAGGTGCCCCCTCCTCCCTCCTGGAGGACTAGGAGGAAAAGCAGCGGAGTTGAACTTGGTGTCCCGGCCAATATTTATCCTTCAAGCATCAGCCTCCCTTAAAAAAGAAACTAGCATTGTGGATCTCACTATGCACAACCTACCTGTTGAACCACAAGCAATGGTGAGTATGCTTCTAGCCTGAGAAACCCTTTAGGCTCTCCGAGTAGGATCCACATGAGATCCAACAGCATAATCAATTGACACTCCTAGTGTTGCGGAGATTGTTACCAAAGGTGAAGTGTAGACAACAGAAATGACGGCCGTTCAAAGCTTGGGGTGGCACGGTCAAGCTGCGGCCTTACAGCGCCAGAGTCCCAGGTTCGATCCTGACCGCGGGTGCTTGTCTGTGCGGAGTTTGTACGTTCTCCCCGTGGGAGAACTGTGTGGGTTTTCTCCAAGATCTTCGGTCTGCAAAGACGTGCAGGTTTGTAGGTTTATTGGCTTGGTATAAATGTAAATTATCCCTAGTGTGTGAAGGATAGTGTCAGTGTGCGGGTATCGCTGGTCGGTGCAGACGCACACGCACACGCACACAACTACAGGACCAAGACTTTAATTGGAAAACACAGTCAAGATTGTGATCAATTGCCCCTGATACTGCATTGTACCTGACTTGTATTCCACGTTTCTCTTGCTTAGTACAAACCAAAAGTAAGACAGAGATACCTTGAGTCAAAAGAATAAAGAGCATAATTCTAGTGGAATAACCAAATATGTGCTGTTGTCATTGACCAGTATCCACTGGGTGGGGAATTGAATTGAATCTGGGAGCAAGACTTGGTATAAGAGGCAAGTCAATTCAAGAGAGTTTGTTGTCATGTATCCCAGATAGATCAATGACATTCTTGCTTTGCTTCAGCACAACAGAGTATTGTAGGCATGAATACAGAACAGATCAGTGTGTCCATATATCATAGAATATATATATATACACACACATAAATAAACAGATAAAGTGCAATAGGCTGTTCTAGTTCAGAGTTTGTTTGAAGTTGTGTCGAATCGTCTGATGGCTGTGCTTTTAGGAGGGAATTTTGTTAACACTTCTACACGCAGAGGGTAGCAGGGAATTGGAAATTTCTCCTGGAAAAGACAGATGAATGCGGGTCAGTTGTTAACTGGATGTTAATCACTTTTTGACAAGCAGAGTTTTCAAGGCGATAAAGTGAGGGATAACGTCCAGTTGAAATAAAAACAGGTTCAAGGAGCTGCTCGGTGGCGCAGCGGTAGAGTTGCTGCCTTACAGCGCCAGAGACCCGGGTTCAATCTTGAATCCGTGCAGTCTGTACAGATTTTGTACATTCTCCCTCTGACCCGATGGGCCAAAGGGCCTGTTCCCACGAGGTATCAAGTCTAAAGCTGCATATCTTCCCATTGTTCCTGTGGGAGCAGCGAAAGATCAGCCAGGGATCCCTAACCTGAACGATATTCAGATTCTCCAGTTAGGGAGGTGCATTGGTATCCAGTGAATCCTGCTCAGGCGAGCTGCTACCAAATGCCCAGCAGGTACAGTCCACCCACAGCACACCAGCCTGCTCACTGGGAGCAGTTCCCATGCACAGCGGTATGGCCAAGACCAGGAGAAGTGGGCAAGAGAGCAACAAAGGGAAGGTGACAAACTCAACTCAAGGAGGGGAGGGGGGGCTGATGCAGAAAGAGCCTGCGTTTACCATTTGCGAGTGGTGCCAGTTCTCACCAGCTTGTTTCACCTGGCACCGGTTGGCACTGCATGTTGCAAGCTGAGGACGCACGTCACTGACTCCACCAGTTACCGTTGCAAACCGACCATCGGCGCCCTCCGCGTCTTTACGCGGCCACCGTAGCCAACCGCGGGCGCGTGCCCAGGGTGGAGCCGCTGGCATAGACCTCGGTGGGTGCCACCTTGCCTTGGTTCTGGAGCTGTGCCTGGCTTTGACTTCCCTCTGACCTTGGCAGAGGTGGCTTTTGGCATTCCCCACCAGAAGTTTCTGAAGGAATGCCAAAGGGGTGACGGGGTGATGTGTGGTGGGGCGGGGAGGTGGTGGGGGGAGGGGGGGGGGGGGTTGGGCCAGCCATGACCGAGCATTGAAGAACAGCATCCTGCATGACTGAGTTGCCAACGACCGGGGTGATGTAGCTCATGTTTTCCTGTTTAAATCACTTTCACCTTTCTCAACAGGAGACCACCGACGCCAGAACTGGGGTTAAATCAGGAGTCCTCTGAAATGTAAATCAACCAATGCATCCACTGTTGGGATTTATTAACAACGTGTATTGCACTAATTAGTTACTCATTGGCATTTCCCTGGTATCAGAGGGGCCTCCTCATCTGTTTTTTAACTTTTAATTGCCTCCTCTATATTTATTATTTTCATTACCTCATGCAGCATTATTCCCGTTGCCCGGCAACTGAGATGGATGGAGGCCTTGTCTCGTCCCCCCCCCCACCCCCCCCCCCCCCCCCCCGACTTCTCAATGCAAGTCATTCAGATGCAAGGTTCGGCCAAGGGGCCTGTTCCCCCTCTCGGGTGGGTCCTGGGGCACTACTGTGGAGAGATTCTGATCATCATTGATCCTTCCCAAAGTGACTGAGATAGAACTAATCTGGTTGTTGTTGCAATCGAAGGTAGACACAAATGCTGGAGAAACTCAGCGGGTGAGGCAGCATCTATGGAGCGAAGGAGTAGGTGACGTTTCGTGTCGAGACCCTTCTTCAGACTATTATTGCAATGTCCTTTGTGGCATCATCTGTGCCAGACCAACAACCCACCTGACAAAAATGATTACCCAACAGAAGTAAGCGGGGGATTCTGAACTGGATGTTTAAGGGGTTGGAGAAAGGCAAGTCTGCATCTTGTCCTTCAGTAGTTAGACCTGTTGGGGAGCACACAGAGATACCAATGTCCTGGGAGTGTGAAGGAAAACCACCTCACTCACCAACGCCTACATCCAGACATCCCATATCAATTCAGGATCCTCTACACATTTCCAAAGACATTTGAACAGATGCATATGTGGATAGGATAAGGGGGGGACCTCATTAAAACTTACCGACTAGTGAATGGTCTGGGCAGAGTGGGTGTGGAGAGGATGTTTCCACTAGTGGGAGAGTCTAGGACCACAGGGCACAGCCTCAGGATAAAAGGACGTACCTTTAGAAAGATGAGGAGGAATTTCTTTAGTCAGAGGATGGTGAATCCGTGGAAATCATTGCACAGGTGGATTGTGGAAGCCAAGAGATTGGATATTTTTGAAACAGAGATCTACAGATTCTTGATTAGTATGGGTGTCAAAGGTTAGGGGGAGAAGACAGAAGAATGGGGTTAGGAAGGAGAGATAGATCAGCCATGATTGAATGGTGGAGTAGACTTGATGGGCCGAATGGGCTAATTCTGCTCCTGTGGCTTATGAACTAATGGAAATAGAAAATATGAGTGTTTTAAAAAAAAAACTGGAAATTACTGGAGTAACTCAGCAGGTTAGACAGAATTTCTGGCATGCATGGATAGGTGACGTTTCAGGTCGGGACCCTTCCTCAGACTAAAATATGAGTAAATGGCTTCTCCTCATCTGCCGTCTGTTGGTGTGTGTGGGCAATTTGGGCCAAAGGGCCTGTTTCCACTCTGGATGATTCTATGGATTCCAGGATTGTTTTGTCTGGAATGTTGGAGATTGTCGGGAGATTTGGTAGAGGTACATAAAATTAACAGAGTAGATAGGGTAGACAGTCAGGGCCTTTCTCCCCAGGGTGGAAATATCCAACGCAAGCGGGAATGAATGTAAGGTGAGCGGGGGAAAGTTTAATGACACATAGAAAACATTGACAATAGGTGCAGGAGGAGGCCATTCAGCCCTTCTAGCCAGCACCGCTGGTTAGGTGGCGCTATTGGTGGCCACATAGGGTGGCTGTGGTGGCCTAGGACACATTGCCAGGAGTGGTGGTGGAGGCAGATGCAATAGTCAGAGAGTGTTTAAGAGGGTTTTAGATAGGCACATGGATATGCAGGGAATAGAGGGATATGGATCATATACAGGCAGATGGGATCAGTTCAGCTAGGCATCATGTTCGGCATAAACATCGTGGGCCAAAGGGCCCGTTCCTGTGCTGTACTGTTCGATGCTCCACACAGAAAGGGCAGGCCAGCAACACAAGGTGGGCCTGAGGTCAGCACAATAGCCCTGAAGTACTGAGGGAGCGCCACACTGTCAGGGGCGAAACCTTTCCCCGTGATGCCTCACCTTCATTTCATGGCAGGTTAGTCCCTGGGGTAACGGCAGTGTGCTTTGTAGATGCTACTTACCTCAGTCACTGGTGGAGATAGAAACTAACGCTCAGGGCTGGGGGAGAATGGGCCGTTCAGGTGAGCAGTGTTGCCCTGGGTGGTGCTGAGCTTCCAGAGTGTAATTGGATTTACACCCCTTGGGCCTGAGGAGAGTATTCCATCACCCTCCCGCCTTGTGCCTTGTAAATGATCGAACCCATCATAGATGTTCCCCATGTTGGGGGAGTCCAGAACCAGGGTTCACAAAGTTTAAGAATAAGGGATAGGCCATTTAGGACTGTGATGAGGAAAAACCTTTTCACCCCGAGAGTTGTGAATCTGTGGAATTCTCCGCCACAGAAGGCAGCGGAGGCCAATACACTGGAAGTTTTCAACAGAGAGTTAGATAGGGCTAAGGGAGTCAAAGGATATGGGGAGAAAGCAGGAACAGGGAACTGATTTTGGATGATCGGCCATGATCATTTGAATGGTGGTGCTGGCTTGAAGTGCCAAATGGCCCTACTGCTGCACCTATGTCCTATGTTTTTATGAATAACTTTTGAATTATTGAGTTACTCAACTGCGTGATATCCAGCCTCTAATCCGCCCTTCCAGCCACAGTCAGTAGTGAAAGAAGCCAAACCTTCGAAGCAGTACAGCCATATCTTTGACATTGTAGACTTAACCCATATGATGCCATGGCCCACGTTCCTACAGATACACCCTCTGGTTTGGACCAGGTTATTTCCACCTCTGGCCTTAATACCTATCTGGCTGGCACAGTGGTGACCCCGAGATATTGATGTTGGGGGGGGGCTCAATGAAAGTGATGTCCTTGAATGCTGAGGGTAAATGGTTAGACTTTCACTTGTTGGGAAGGGTTATTGCCGACCACTCTCGTGGTGCACATGTTATTGCCATTCAATAGCTCAGGCTTAGGTCTTGCTGCATGGGCTGCTTCATCTGCTGAGATGTTGCAGATGCAACCATTAGAATCAATCTCCATTGCTGACCTTACAAAGGAAGGAAGGTCACTTGATGAAGCATTTGGAGATAGTCCAGGACACTGCTCTGAGGAGCTCCAACGATGAAATCCTGGGTACACAAAAGGCTGGAGAAACTCAGCGGGTGCAGCAGCATCTAAGGAGCGAAGGAGATAGGCGACGTTTCGGGTTGAGACCCTTCTTCAGACTGGTCAGAGATCAGGGAAACGAGAGATATAGACGGTGATGTGGAGAGATGAAGAACAATGAATGAAAGATATGCAAAAAAGTATCGATGATAAAGGGAACAAGCCATTGTAAGCTGTTTGTAGTGTGAAAATGAGAAGCTAGTGCGACTAGGGTGGGGGAGAGAGATAGAGAGAGAGGGAATGCCAGGGCCCGAGGGCTGAGGGAGAGGTGGGAAGGGGAGGAGACAGCAAGGGTTAACAGAATTGAGAAAATTCGATGAAATCCTGGGGCTGCGATTGTAGACTTTGAAGTTCCAAGTTCACATCCTTCATGTAGCCTCTGCCATCTTTGGATCCACAATACTTTGATCTGACACAAATTATGATGAACCTGAGGTAAACAATGGCTTGTGTCTGACATCAGTGGAAGTAAAATGAACGCAGTTGACTTTTAATGGTACACTAAATTTTTACCTTGCGTTCCACTATATCCAACTGGAATCTGAGTTGGCTGGCATTGGGGATGGTCTCATTGCTGATTCCCTTCATGGTCAACACTGCCCATCCCATGAACAGGATGGCCCACAGTGTGAAGTAGCAGACAGCTACCTTTGCCTTTGGCTCTGAATTCTGGAGGCTGGGAAGGATTGGGCGGACGAAGTTGTGGGTCTCGAACAATTCATTCAAATGCTCTCTCGCACACAAATCTTCAACTTTTACCACCTGCGGGGTACTGCTTGATACTTCACACTGGGGCGTTAAGGAATTATTTTACTGCCCTATTTCAGTTGGATTGAAAGACAACCTTGCAATCTGCACCAAGCCATTCCATCTAGAGTTTGTATTTTAACCTGCAAACCAATAACCGTGGCATTTTCTTCAGTTTCCCTCGACTGATAGTGGTGGCGTTCGATGAGACGTTGTTGCCTGGTTCGGGATGGTCTCTGGATAAGGCATGAGTTGACGCGCTGCATAACTTTGTGCTGTTGTTGAGGGAGGGGGTGGTCACGGTAAAGAGGTTTGTGCGGCTTGGTGGCGCAGCGGGTGGAGCTGCTGCCTCTCAGCGCCAGAGACCCTGACCTCAGGGTTCGATCCTGACCTCAGGGTGCTGATGTGCGGAGCTTGCACGTTCTTCCTGCGACCACGTGGGCTACCACTTACGTCTTCCCACATTCCAAAGACGTGTGGGTTTGTAGGTTAATTGGCTTCGATAAATTGCCCCTGGTGTGTAGGGAATGGATGAGAAAATGAGATAACATAGACTCGGTGGGCCGTAGGGCCTGTTTCCATGCTAGATCTCTAAACTAATTAACCGATTGGAAGGTAAACATAGAAACATTGAAAATAGGTGCAGGAGTAGGCCATTCGGCCCTTCGAGCCTGCACCGCCATTCAATATGATCATGGCTGATCATCCAACTCAGTATCCCGTACCTGCCTTCTCTCCATACCCCCTGATCCCTTTAGCCACAAGGGCCACATCCAACTCCCTCTGAAATATAGCCAACGAACTGGCCTCAACTACCTTCTGTGGCAGAGAATTCCACAGATTCACCACTCTCTGTGTGAAAAATGTTTTTCTCATCTCGGTCCTAAAAGACTTCCCCCTTATCCTTAAACTGTGACCCCTTGTTCTGGACTTCCCCAACATCGGGAACAATCTTCCTGCATCTAGCCTGTCCAACCCCTTAAGAATTATGTTAGTCGCTATAAGATCCCCCCTCAATCTTCTAAATTCCAGCGAGTACAAGCCGAGTAGGTAGCAATATGAATGGTTTATTGTCCCATATTACCAAGCACAGTGAGAGTCTTTGCTTGCCCAGACAATGTACATAAATAGCAGCCACCTCCGGTGCTGACAAATTTATTTTCAGGAGTATTTCTCCAGTTGAGAGCTGCAATGGGGATATCCATTGAGTTTTTACTCCTCCAATATGTACATTGCTCACTGTGCATTAAACCCCAGATCCCTGTTTACCTGTTGAAACATCAACAGCTAAATATGCGCTGAGCACACGGACTATAGAGGGAGTACAGCGAAGGTTCACCAGACTGATTCCTGGGATGGCAGGACTTCCATATGAAGAAAGACTGGATAGACTCGGCCTGTACTCGCTAGAATTTAGAAGATTGAGGGGGGATCTTATAGAGACTTACAAAATTCTTAAGGGGTTGGACAGGCTAGATGCAGGAAGATTGTTCCCGATGTTGGGGAAGTCCAGAACAAGGGGTCACAGTTTAAGGATAAGGGGGAAGTCTTTTAGGACCGAGATGAGAAAATCATTTTTCACACAGAGAGTGGTGAGTCTGTGGAATTCTCTGCCACAGAAGGTAGTTGAGGCCAGTTCATTGGCTATATTTAAGAGGGAGTTAGATGTGGCCCTTGTGGCTAAAGGGATCAGGGGGTATGGAGAGAAGGCAGGTACAGGATACTGAGTTGGATGATCAGCCATGATCATATTGAATGGTGGTGCAGGCTCGAAGGGCCGAATGGCCTACTGCTGCACCTATTTTTCTATGATTCTAAAGGAATCAAGAGATATGGGGAAAATGCAGGAACAGGGTACTGATTTTGGATGATCAGCCAGGACCACGTTGAATGGCGGTGTTGGCTTGAAGGGCCGAATGGCCTACACCCGCACCTATTTTCTATGTTTCGAACCTGGAGCAAAGGTGGTGACTGGGATGGCGGTGACCTTCCCAGGCACCGTGTACCCTGCAGCAGAGGAGATTCATGTTTTACCCAGAGACAGGCACAACCTCGGAAGCCATGCAAAGCGGGCATCTACCTGGAATATCACAGGGAAGGTTGCATGCCTGAACCTTCGGTTGGATAACATGGGGGGAAACATGAAACAGGATACTGAACAGCCATCCATGGTTTATAAGTTAACCAGCATGGATAAATCCACCGTTGGTTTTATGTTTGACTTTCAATTGAAATGCGACATGGATGCCAGTTACTAATTTATTTGTAACACTCCTGTTGTGTTTTGTTTTCTAACTGGAAGAGACGGATTATTTTGCATTGCGAGGGCTGGGTTACCTCACAGTCCTGCCCTCTCACCACCTGTGTGGAAATACAATTGGACTGAATGAATGTTATAAAAAATTCTCCACCGACACAGTTCTGCATCCACATCACAACCGGAGGCGGCACTGGAAGTTTTAGTCAAAAAAACCAACCTCTCCCTCTCTCTCTCTCTCTCTCTCTCTCTCTCTGCCGGGAATTGAATTGGTTCAGTTCGGTTCGGTGTCCGATAACTGGGGTGATGTGAAGGCAGACTAACTTACGGGGAGAACTGGCCTGGTGTTTAAAGAGTTATTGTCGGGTAACTTGATTGGAGTCGAATGTTGGACTTATAATTGCGTGCTCGATCCTGGTGAAGTTTCCCCCCCCCCCCCCCCATCCAGAGAAGAAGGCAGCTGCAGCTAATTCTCCCAACGAATTCTGCAACGTCGCATGGCTAAGATAACCGGAGTTTTGCACTCTGCTTCTTCAATACTCCCCCCCCCCCCCCCCCCCCACCCCACTGTCCTATTTGCTGCCATGTCTGTTCTGCTCCTCCAGGGTTTTTTATAACTGTGCTTCCTATTTTCTTAGTCTCATTCTCCACTGCGCACGCAGTTCGTATTCCAAGCTTTTGTGTCCTCTCTTCACACTGACTTTCTTCTCATCTTTCCTCTCTGCTGGATCAGGAACATTATGGGGTAATATATCTGTTCTATTCCTTTGTAATACTGTCATCAGATTTGCGCTGCGTTCTGTTCTTTTCTGTGTTTCTCTGCCTCTGCCTCTCGATTGGAATTCTCCTTGTGTATGTATCTGTGTGTCGTCTGATGAATGATTCAGCTGCTGCCCTGCTCGGTGCAAGGCAATCTGTTACTGTGTTAGACTGTTCCAAACACACCACAACTACTTCACCCTGATCACCATGGCCAATGCCCCAATGCAGACCTGGCCCTCCTCGTTCAGAACAGTCGGCGTGAGAGAATGGAGCAGCTGGGCTTGTACACTCTGGAGTTTAGAAGGATGAGAGGGGATCTCATTGAAACATATAAGATTGTTAAGGGTTTGGACACGCTACAGGCAGGAAACATGTTCCCGATGTTGGGGGAGTCCAGAACCAGGGGCCACAGTTTAAGAATAAGGAGTAAGCCATTTAGAACGGAGACGAGGAAACACTTTTTCTCACAGAGAGTGGTCGATCTGTGGAATTCTCTGCCTCAGAGGGCGGTGGAGGCCGGTTCTCTGGATGCTTTCAAGAGAGAGCTAGATAGGGCTCTTAAAAATAGAGGAATCAGGGGATATGGGGAGAAGGCAGGAACGGGGTACTGATTGGGGATGATCAGCCATGATCACATTGAATGGCGGTGCTGGCTCAAAGGGCCGAATGGCCTACTCCTGCACCTATTGTCTATTGTCTATTGTCATAATTGCTAACCCATTTTAAATTGTAACACTTAAGGCGGGCGCAGAGGAACAGCGGTAGAGTTGCTGCCTTACAGCGCCAGAGACCCGGCTTCTGTTTAAGTTGTAAAATTGACCTTAATGTGTGTCGGGTTAATGTATGTGGTGATCGCCAATCGGCACAGACTTGCTGAAGGGCCTGTTTCCGCGTTGTAGGTCTAAAGTCTAAAGCTGATGTAGAATTGATGGTCTGAGAGTCCCTCTTATATATACCGCAACGAAATATATGGTGTAACACGAAATATCTGGAACACAAACTGAGTAAAATATGCAGGGATCCCCAGGCAGACGCACAATGCAGCAAGGATTGCAGTGCAAGACTGAAATGAATTTCTTACTGCTATGTTCTTTTTATATGAAGGCAAAAATCCTTACTGTCTTTTTAATCGGTTTCTCAAAGTCAGAGGGCCTTCTGCCTAGAAGGAGGGGGAAATTCTTTAAGCAGCGGATTTCATCTCTGACCTCAGGGTAGTCAGGTAGTCAATTACTAACAACAAAAGACGAAAAATAAATACTGGAGGTGCTGTGGTAAAAATATTGTGTTGACACCGCAGGAAACCAAGTCTTTTATTCTATTGACCAGCAAGGTCATGGGGAGAACTCATGGGAATGGGGTTGAGAGGGAAAGATAGATCAGCCAAGATTGAATGGTGGAGGAGACTCGACGGGCTGAATGGCCTAATGCTGCTCCTGGGACTTAAGAACTGATGAACTTATTCCAGGTGTTCGAGCCAAAAGAAAGTGAACGGATTGACTCCAAGTAAGTTGAACTTTGCTCCAGCAAGTAAGTGACTTGTTAGAAGTTGAGGCTGGTAGATGTGTCGAGATCAGATGAACTGTTGCAAGCAGCCGCAAGACTGAGGTTGCTGTTTGGTGTTGTTCTGTCGAGTGCTCATCGTCTATTGTTTCCTTGCCAGTGGGAGCAAGGGGAAGGATCTGAATACCATCAAGTCTCTGAGAGTCCTTCGAGTGCTGCGGCCGTTGAAAACCATCAAAAGGTTGCCCAAGCTCAAGGTAACAAAGATGAACGTCGCCCTTGTTTTGGAACGGAACGCTTTATTGTACACAAATAGCAGCCACCAACGGTGTTGACGGAGTTACTAAGTATGCAAGCTCCCCCCCCCCCCCCCCACCCCACAGTGGCTCCCCCACGCTGGGTCCTCCACGCTTCTCCCCCCCCACGGTGGTCCTCCACACTCTCGTCGACCGTTCACGGGCGCGTCGACCCGCGAGACTTCACCGCTGCCCCGGGAGTTGCATGCGGGGGTTGCAAATGTTGAATTCTCACATGTACCAACAACGTGCCTCACCCTGACTCGGCAAGGCCAGCAGCTTGACCATGACCAGTCTCACCCCCCCCCCCCCCCCCCTTCTCCCCTCTCTCATCGGGCAAAAGGCACAGAATTGTGAAAATGCACTCCTCAAGATTCAGGGGCAGTTGATAACTTCCCAGCTGTTATCAAGCAACTGAACCATCTTATCACCAAAGATCCTATAGTGGAGCAAGATAGACCACTCCTGCTAAATGCAATGGGCTGACGTGTAGTACGCAACGGAACGGAACGTGGGCCTTTTTTTCATCCATTTCAGTAACCGGACCCGGCCCGACCCGACCCGCAGTGTAATCAACGTTGCGGGGGAACAGTTTGTGTTAATAAATTATAATTCTGAAAACGAGAAGAAGATTTTTCCCAAAGAACTTTTATTTTTACGAGGATGTTTCCGTAACCGGCTTCCGTCTCCGCACTAGTTATCTTCGCTCCGCTGCGACGGGATCTTTGGTGCGGGGACGGAAGCCGGTTACGGAAATGGGGCCGAAAATCACCCGTGAACCTGCCCGTGACCCGTACCACGTCTTGTTCGATTGCCGAGGGGACCATCTTGCTCGCTAGAATGGGATCGTTGGCTTATCACCAACTAGAGAGTGGGCGTTGATACTGTGAAACACTGTGCTCTGAGCTCATTTAACAGGGTATTTTTGCATTAATTATTTTTTGACCTGGTTAATTTTGTTGGTGGCTTTTTCCAGGCTGTCTTTGACTGTGTGGTGAACTCTCTGAAGAATGTCCTCAACATCCTCATTGTTTACATGCTCTTCATGTTCATCTTCGCTGTGGTGGCAGTGCAGCTTTTTAAGGGCAGATTTTTCTATTGCACGGATGAATCCAAAGAATTTGAGCGTGACTGCAGGTACTTGGTTGCATGTTTAGCCCCCATGTATTCTATCCTGTCGGCAGTCGCTGTCAGAGACAGTGTGGGTCTGCAGAGTTGTGCCCCTGTCCCACTTAGGAAACCTCTGGAGACTTTGCGCCCCACCCAAGGTTTCCGTGCGGCTCCCGGAGGTTTTTGTCGGCCTCCCTGATGGTCGAAACTGACAAAAACCTCCGGGAACCGCACGGAAACCTTGGGTGGGGCACAGAGTCTCCAGAGGTTTCCGTTCAGGTTTCCTAAGTGGGACAGGGGCATAAGGGCGGCACGGTGGCGCAGCGGTAGAGTTGCTGCCTCACAGCGCTAACAGCTCCAGAGACCCGGGTTCGATCCCGACTACGGGTGCTGTCTGTACGGAGTTTGTACGTTCTCCCCGTGACCTGCGTGGGCTTTCTCCGAGATCTTCAGGTTCCACCCACACTCCAAAGACGTACAGGTTTGTAGGTTAATTGGCTTGGTATAAATGTAAAAATTGTCCCTAGTGGGTGTAGGATTTGTCCCTAGTGGGTGTGTGGGGATCGCTGGTCGGTGAGGACCCGGTGGGCCAAAGGGCCTGTTTCCACGCTGTATCTATAAACTCAGCAATACTAAACTAATGGAAATGTCCTCTTTCATTCCGTGCTGTTTCAGCCCATGGTTTAGTTTGAGTTTTAGAGACACAGGAAAGAGGAAGCACTGTCCCGTATCATCAGAATATCTCACTCACATCACTGTCTCTTGACTTGTTCCGCCTCTCTCCAAGAGGCCTGGCAGAGAGGGGGAACAAGTCAAGCGCAGTAGTATAACACTATAGGATAGTGTTAGTGTCCAGGGATCGCTGGTCGGTGAGGACTCAGTGGGCCGAAGGGTCTGTTTCCACGCTGTGTCTCTAAACTAAAAACTAAAAGATGCGCGCGGTGTGTTACTGTACCCCTGAGGAACAGCACCATGGCAACTCAACATCTGTTCATGGGCCACAGTTTAAGAATAAGGGGTAAGCCATTTAGAACGGAGGTGAGGAACTTTTTCTCACAGAGAGTGGTGAGTCTGTGGAATTCTCTGCCTCAGAGGGCGGTGGAGGCCGGTTCTCTGGATGCTTTCAAGGGAGAGCTAGATAGGGCTCTTAAAGATAGCGGAGTCAGGGGATATGGGGAGAAGGCAGGAACGGGGTACTGATTGGGGATGATCAGCCATGATCACAGTGAATGGCGGTGCTGGCTCGAAGGGCCGAATGGCCTCCTCCTGCACCTATTGTCTACATTAAATACTTTGAATGATTTTTCTAACGTTTTAATGCTGCATTGAAATCTAAAGCGTGCTTTTGTTTCTCACTTCTCTGTTTCAGAGGGCAGTACCTGGTGTACATGAGGGAGAGTGATATTAAAGCACAGAAAAGGGAGTGGAGACGATATGAGTTTCATTACGACAATGTGCTGTGGGCTCTCCTCACACTGTTCACTGTATCGACTGGAGAAGGCTGGCCAGAGTAGGTGTCCCTATTCAAGACCAACATGAGGCAATAACAGTAACCTCAGTGGGTCGTACACACTAAAAGCCCTGTCCCACGGCACGAGTTCATTCCAAGAGCTCTCCCGTGTTTCCCCTGATTCCAACTCGGAGATTTACGGTAATGGCCGCTCGTCGGTACTCGGGGCTCTCGTGGACATTTTTTCAACATGTTGAAAAATCTTCACGCGTCTTCCCGTGCTTACCTGCCGTTGGCGAGTTTCTTCCCGAGTACCTGCCGTTAGCGTTACGAGCCGCTAAGAGACCGACGTACCCGCCACGTTCATTCTCCGTGCTTACCACGAGTTTGATTTGTTTTAAACTTGGGAGAGCTCTTGGAATGAACTCGCACCGTGGGACAGGGCTATAAGTGCTGGAGTAACTCAGCGGGTGAGGCAGCATCTATGGGGAGAAGGAATGGGCGGTGTTTCGGCCCGAGACCCTTGTTCAGACTGAAGCTGAGTCTCACCCGCTGAGATACTCCAGCATTTTGTGTCTAACTTCCATTTTACCAGCACCCGCAGTTCTTTCTGAAAGCGCAGTGGTTTCTTTATTGTCACCTGTACCAGGTACAGTGTAGTAGTGTCACGGGGCCGCCGTGAGGGGGGTGGGGGGAGAACAATGTACGATCGGTGTGGGGGGGGGGGGGGGAGGGGGACAAAGGACAATGGGGATCTGGTGTGGGGGGCTGCAGTGAGAGGGGGGGGGGGGAGAACTAAAGGAGGCAGCGTGCTTCGTAACTTTGTCAGTGCCGTTGGTGGCCGCTGTAGGAACGGCAGGAACGGGGTACTGATAGGGGATGATCAGCCATGGTGGCGCTGGCTCGAAGGGCCGAATGGCCTACTCCCGCACCTATTGTCTATTGTCTATTCTCTATTGTCTGTATCTACACGTTGGGAATGCAAGCAGAGCTTTTCACCGCGCCTAGTCACAGGGCAGTCACGGTGGCGCGGCGGTAGAGTTGCTGCCTCAGCGCGAACGCAGCGCCGGAGACCCGGGTTCGATCCCGACCGCGGGTGCTGTCTGTACGGAGTTTGCACGTTCTCCCCGTGACCTGCGTGGGTTTTCTCCAAGATCTCCGGTTTCCTCCCACACTCCAAAGACGTGCAGGTTTGTAGGTTAATTGGCTTGGTAAATGTAAAAAATGTCCTAGGTTAGCGTAGCATAGTGTTAATGTGCGGGGATCGCTGGTCGGCGCGGACCCGGTGGGCCGAAGGGCCTGTTTCCGTGCCGTATTTCTAAACTAAACATTTAACAATAAGGTATTCCTATTCCTATACATTTTGTGCATTCAGCCTAGTAAGATTATTCCCGTACTGTCGGTACACAAGACCAGAATGACTATTAAACTGTAGCTGAAGAAAGACACAAAAAGCTGGAGTAACTCAGCGGGTGAGGCAGTATCTCTGGAGAGAAGGAATGGGTGTCGTTCCGGGTCGAGACCCTTCTTCAGACTGGTTACGGATCAGGGCTGTGGGGAGAGGTTGAGTATGCTGGGTCTCTCTTCCCTGGAGCGCAGGAGGATGAGGGGTGATCTTATAGAGGTGTACAAAATCATGAGAGGAATAGATCTGGAAGATGCAGAGTCTCTTGCCCAGAGTAGGGGGATCGAGGAGCAGAGGACATAGGATCAAGGTGAAGGGGAAAAGATTTAATAGGAATCTGAGGGGTAACTTTTTCACTCAAAAGGTGGTGGGAGTATGGAACAAGCTGCCAGAGGAGGTAGTTGAGGCTTGGAACTCTCCCAACGTTAAGAAGCTGTTAGACGGGTACATGGATAGGACAGGTTTGGAGGGATATGGAGCAAGTGGGACTAGTGTGGCTGGGACATGTTGGCCGGTGTGGGCAAGTTGGGTTGAAGGGCCTGTTTCCACACTGTATCGCTCTATGACTGTATAAACTGATTCTGGATTCTCCTGTTCTCGACAGTGTGCTGAAACATTCCGTGGATGCCACCTACGAGAACCAAGGACCCAGCCCTGGTTACAGGATGGAGATGTCCATCTTCTACGTGGTCTACTTTGTGGTCTTCCCCTTCTTCTTCGTCAACATCTTCGTGGCCTTGATCATCATCACCTTTCAGGAGCAAGGAGATAAAATGATGGAGGACTACAGCCTGGAGAAAAATGAGGTACCGTCGTGTTCGCAAGCCACGGTTAGAAATTAAATGCACTAACATAATGGATATTGGGTGACAAAAGTGGGACAATGTCGGAAGTGGGTGCACACGGGGTGACAATTCTGTCGCTTGAAAACACCGGGTAACAGTGGGTGGCACGGTGGCGCAGCGGTCGAGTTGCTGCCTCACAGCGTCAGGGAACCGGGTTCGATCCCGACTACGGGCGCTGGCTGTACGGAGTTTGTACGTTCTCCCCGTGACCTGCGTGGGTTTTCACCAGAAGCTCCGGTTTCCCTCCCACACTCCCAAGACATACAGGTTTGTAGGTTTAATTGGCTTTGGTAACATTGTAAGTTGTCCCAAGAGGTGTGGGATAGTGTTTGTCAGCGTGGATCGCTGGTCGGCACGGGCTAGATGGGCCAAAGGGCTTGTTTCCAAGCCGTATCAACCTAAACTAAACTAAACTGCAGTGCTGTTAGTAACTGAGTTTGGGTTTCTGTTAGCATAATTCATCTTTAACTATCTTTACCATATATAGCATTTCGTCAACTCTACTATTTAAATTCTCCTGAATGGACAGGTTATTTTTACTAATTTAAACAAAGTTATTTTGTTTAACAGAGGTATTACTTCCCACAGTACTTCAGTGAAGTGTCCACAATGGAGATATCAGACCAAGGCCTGAAAGGTTTAGTGTGTGGGAAGGCACTGCAGATGCTGGTTTGAACCGAAGATAGACACAAAATGCAGGAGTCGCTCAACAGGTCAGGCAGCATCCCTGGAGAAAAGGATAAGGGTCTCGACCAGAAACGTCACCTATTCCTTCTCTCCAGAGATGCTGCCTGACCCACTGAGTTACTCCAGCTTTTTGTGTCTTCGCTATAAACCAACATCTGCAGTTCCTTCCCACATCTACATGGGGTTAGCAGGTGTTTGCTTTAAGGCTGTTTGAATTGTGTGAATGTGTGGTTTGTTCTCTTGCAGAGAGCCTGCATCGATTTTGCTATCAGTGCCAAACCCTTAACTCGACACATGCCACAGAACAAACAGACCTTTCAGTACAAGATGTGGCAGTTTGTGGTGTCGCCCCCATTCGAGTACACCATCATGGCCATGATTGCCCTCAATACTGTGGTGCTAATGATGAAGGTGAGTGCACAGAACTCTCCCCTCTTGCCCTGTGTGCTCTTTAGAACTCTCTACCTCAGGGACTTTGCATGCTCGGTCACTGAGTACATCCAAGATTGAGATAATCCGACAGCCTATGTCCTCTGGTCCTCAACGACTCAGGGATCTATAGACCTTCTGCCCAACTTCCCCACACTGGCCAACTACGCTAGTCCCACCTGCCTGCATTAGGTCCATATCCCTCCACAACTGTCCTAACCATGTACCAGTCTAACTGTTTCTTAAAAGTTGGCATAGTCCCAGCCTCAACTATCTCCTCTGGCAGCTGGTTTCATACGCCCACCACCCTTTAGAAACATAGAAACATAGAAAAGAGGTGCAGGAGCAGGCCATTCGGTCCTTCGAGCCTGCACTGCCATTCAATATGATCATGGCTGATCATCCAACTCAGTATCCCTTACCTGCGTGACCATGCCGACCAATGACGAGGGTTCTGACTTCCCAGCCCCACCACTAGGTGCCGCTACATTCCCTTCTTTATCACTTCTTCCCCAGCCAACAATGGGCCATTGTGGGCTCCACCCTTCCTTGGCCGGCCTTCTCCTACCTCCAGTTCTCACCCCGTCCACTTTCAGTCTGAAGTTGGGTCCTGACCTGAAACGTCACCCACCCCTTTTGCTCCAGAGACGCTGCCTGACCCGCTGAGTTACTCCAGCACTATGTATCTGGCTCCAGTCAGCGCCTTGGCAGGTGGAATAACACAGTGTGGAATCAGTAACCAAACGCTCTTTTTCTTATTTTAGTTTTCCGATCAACCACAGTCGTACGACGATGTTCTCAAGTATCTAAATATGGTGTTCACCATTTTGTTTTCATGTGAATGTATTCTGAAGATTGTTGCCTTTGGAATTCTGGTGAGTACATGCCACGAGTCTGATATCATTGGCATTGGCCCCTGATGTTCTGTGCCCCTGATAAGGGTGAAGTAGCCCTTTATCTCCGCTGGTAACTATCTTTTTATTTCATTTTTAAAAATGTATTTATTGGAAGCCAAATGTACAAGAGTAGAACCAATGGCATATAACATTATACAGTTATTCTACAGTTTCAATTTTAACTTTTTAGCTTTGAATTAGAAATAATTTGAATTAGAATTAGCTTGAAGGGAAAGGAGAGAAAGCAAGAAAGGAAGAGTGAGATCTGCAAAGGTAGGACCCCTAAACTACCAAAGTAGTGGAGCCAAAGAGTGAATAAAAGAAAGAAGAGAGGAAAAGAAAAAAATAAAAGGACTAAAAGAAAAAAAGAAAGAAAAGTGGTTATATACCTGCCTCTCGTCCCTCCCCACCCACATCTCGGTACAGATCTCGACATCTAGGTACTATTGAGGGAGTGCAGCGTAGGTTTACAAGGTTAATTCCCGGGATGGCGGGACTGTCATATGCTGAGAGAATGGAGCGGCTGGGCCTGTGCGCTCTGGAGTTTACAAGGGTGAGAGGGGATCTTATTGAAACATATCAGATTGTTAAGGGTTTGGACACACTAGAGGCGAGAAACATGTTCCCGATGCTGAGTCCAGAACCAGGGGCCACAGTTTAAGAATAAGGGGTAAGCCATTTAGAACAGAGACGAGGAAACACTTTTTCCCTCAGAGAGTTGTAAGTCTGTGGAATTCTCTGCCTCAGAGGGCGGTGGAGGCCGGTTCTCTGGATACTTTCAAGAAAGAGCTAGATAGGGCTCTTAAATATAGCGGAGCCAGGGGATATGGGGAGAAGGCAGGAACGGGGTACTGATTGGGGATGATCAGCCATGATCACATTGAATGGCGGTGCTGGCTCGAAGGGCCGAATGGCCTACTCCTGCACCTATTGTCTATTGTCTATTGTCTACATGCGTTTCCCCAACCAACATCAATATTGTTTAGTAGTAAAGCAATTGATTAGTCATAGAGTCATGCAGCATGGATAGAGACCCTTCAGCCCTACTTGCCCATGTTGACCAAGATCAACAGTAGCCCCACTTGCCTGCATTGGGCCCAAATCCCTCTAAGCCTTTCCTGAGCATTTACTTGTCCAAACGTCTCCAAAGTACTTCCTCAGCTCAATAACATGGTTGTACCATTCTACTGAATGCCTCCCTGTTTCGACTAAATGCAATGAACCCGACATGCACAAACAAATAGATCAAATGGAACAAGTTGGCCTACAACTTTAGGCTGTGCACGCCATAGGCAAGAGGAAGACTGAATGGTTTGAACCTAATCCTGGACAGCACTTGATGGACACCACCAACAAAAGTGATCTCTGCTGATACAGCACATTTGACCCAGCAGAAATATCCCAGGCAGTTCCCCAGGCCCATCATTCATCCAAAATAGTTGGTGGGCCACATATTGGTGCTGGTGGGCCAAGGTCTGGACAAGGAGGTGGAGGAAGGGAGAGATGTAAAGGGGGTAGTCCAGAGCTGTAGATTTGTCCGCCAATATTGGAGCAACTGAACGCCGGATATTTTACAGAAGAGTGGACAGCTCGTGATTGGGGAGGTGGAGGGGTTCGAAAACCAGGATGAGAACTTTAGAACTGCAGCACTGTTTAATCAGGGGTCGGTGTATGTCAGGAGATAAGGCTAAGGAGGGGAGGAGGGAAGAGTCATTCAAAGTTGGCACCTGATTGCCATCCAATGCCAAAGGGCATGCGTGGGAACTTTGGTTTGAAGTCAACTTTGAACCGGTCCTCAATGGCGTTCCTGCACTCAATGAATGCGGTGCTGGTTCGAAGGGCCGAATGGCCTCCTCCTGCACCTATTTTCTATGTTTTCTATGAATGAGGTGACGTGTAAGGAGCTTATCATTCATCTCAGGATGGCCCAGTGGCGCAGAGGTAGAGTTGTCGCCCCACAGCATCAGAGACCCAGGTTAGGCCCTGGCCCCAGGTGCTGCCCATGCAGAGTTTGCACGTTCTCCCTCTGACTGCATCGTTGCCCTCCGGGTGCTCCAGCTTCCACCCACATTCCAAAGGCTTTGTAGGTTAATTGGTCCTCTGTAAATTGCCTCAAGCGTGTAAAGAGAGGACTTTTGCAAAAGTGCGAAAACGCATCAAACTCGTATGAATGGATGAATGATGGTCGGCACGGACTCGGTGGGCCGAAGGGCCTGTTTCCGTGCTGTACCTCTGAACTAAGCTACGTGCGTGTGCTTAGCCGTGCAGCGAGGGGGGGGGACGGAGGATGAATCATTGCTTGAAAACTAACCATCGCTGACGTCGTTGCTTTCTGTTCTTGCTCCACAGAACTATTTTCAGGATGCTTGGAATGTATTTGATTTTGTCACAGTCTTGGGCAGCGTCACTGATATATTAGTGACAGAGTTTTGGGTAAGTGTGCTCCAAAAGAATTTAAACTGACCTACAATGCTCGCATCTCTGCAGGAGGGGTGTACGGAGGGTTGGGGGGGCAGCGAGGAGATGATCTTTCTTGCCTCCCATCACCCAGTGCGTGTTGCCTAACATAATTAAGATGCCCCCCCGCCCCAGATGCAGTGAGATTTAAGTCTCTTTGATGTTACAAAGTCAGGTCATTGGTGATTCATAGATCCCAGAACGCCACCATCTGCCCCTGCTGTGTATGTAGTTCTGTTATCATCAGTGTCTGTGCATGTAATCCCGGTGGTAAAATGTGTAGAGGATGCAGCATGCTCAATTAATCAGCAGGAGGGCTCCCCAGCCTAATGGTACAGGCAAGGGAAGGCTGGCTTCCCGGCCAGACTGTTATAACCTCTCTGGTGGAATAAAACTGGGTGAAAAAAAGGTCTTACCTGCCACTACCTGCAACCTCCAGCAACCACCTTCAACTAGCATCGCAACCGGCTTCGGCTAAAAAATTACCGATTTTTTTAAACGGAAACCTATTTTTAGTTGCGGCCGGTTTTGAATTTTTTGAAATAATCGCCGGAACATAGAAGGTGCGGAAACCGCTGTCGACCATTAGGGAGACTGACAAAAAACCTCCGGGAAACGCACGGAAACCTTGGGTGGGGCGCAAAGTCTCCAGAGGTTTCCGTTCAGGTTTCCTAAGTGGGACAGGGGGCATTAGTCCTCACCTATCTGCTTCCCGCTGCAGTGGAGCTAATGTACGGGACAACTTGGGACAACTCTCCCAATGTTGTTTGCAAGGTCACTCCGGCATCTGATCATTGATCCTCAGAGAGCAGACGTTTGTGCTTGCCTTCAGCTCGGGAAGGGTCTCAACCCGAAACGTCACCCATGCCTTCTCTCCAGAGGTGCTGCCTGTCCCTCTGAGTTACCCAGTTTAATATATTCTCCTACTGTGTTTACCCCTTAACAAATACTCTTAGAGTACAGTCTGTAAGCCTTAGCTTGATGTAAAGGGACTGTAACTTAATGACTAAATGTTTAAGAAGGAACTGCAGATGCTGGAAAATCGAAAGTAGACAAAAATGCTGGAGAAACTCAGCGGGTGAGGCGGCATCTATGGAGCGAAGGAAATAGGTGACGTTTCGGGTCGAGACCCTTCTTCTGACTTTTTCAGCGGGAGGAGGAGAACTTCTTCAAAGTTGGCATACCTTGAGGGGATTTCGCAGTGGAGTCTGAAGAAGGGTATCGGCCCGAAACGTTGCCCCTTTCCTTCGCTCCATAGATGCTGCCGCACCCGCTGAGTTTCTCCAGCATTTCTGTCTAACCCATAACTTAATGGCGATGTGTTGTGGGGAGGAACGGATGAATGTTTATCATTGAGGATGATGTGTGGGTAAATGGAGTTGAAACTCCATGTTTGGCTCCGTAAACAAGAAGGGGGCTGTTTGCTAATTGTTTATTTCAGGTTTCCTCTTTGAAAGGTACGTGTTCAGTGTGGAATTTTCTTTGCCTCATGATCACAGTGATGGATTGGTTCGACTCCAGTACCTGGCAACATGCAGGGACTGGACACCTCGTGGGGATTAGTTCGTACTGTGTCCTGCTTAGAATTAAAGTGTGCCATTGAACATTAGCCCCCTGTACTATCGACAGAGATGAATAGAATGCAGGCCAAGTGTGCCCACCCTCTTGTGCGGGACTCTCGCTCACTTAACTCACAGTCTTTTCTCACAGAGAATTGTGAGTCTGTGGAAATTTCTGCCTCAGAGGGCGGTTTGGACACACTAGAGGCAGGAAACATGTTCCCAATGTTGGGGGAGTCCAGAACCAGTGGCCACAGTTTACGAATAAGGAGTAAGCCATTTAGAACAGAGACAAGGAAACACTTTTTCCACACAGAGAGTGGTGAGTCTGTGGAATTCTCTGCCTCAGAGGGCGGTGGAGGCCGGTTCTCTGGATGCTTTCAAGAGAGAGCTAGATAGGGCTCTTAAAGATAGCGGAGTCAGGGGATATGGGGAGAAGGCAGGAACGGGGAACTGATTGGGGATGATCAGCCGTGATCACATTGAATGGCGGTGCTGGCTCGAAGGGCCGAATGGCCTACTCCTGCACCTATTGTCTATTAACCTCGCTGCTCAATTTGGGCTCCAGAGAGTTTAATGAGCACAATTTGCATTATGTTGCCTGCAAGTTAACCCTCTTTGTCTGAATGGCAGCACCTTGCTTGAGAGTAAAGTGCAAAGCCATGTACAAGGATGCGTGTCCCACCCCAATCCACACTTGTGAACCATTCCTGTGTGTACCAGTGTGTCGTTATTGTATGCTGATGTAGATCATCAGCAGAGAAAGCAAGTGAGGTGCCATTAATGATTGTCTTTTTTATCTTGTTTTATCTTTTCACATGCTGTCTTTAATCTGTGCTTAACTGGCTCAACGCCTTCTGAAATAACTCATCCAATCAAAATGCACTATGAAATTCATGTGTCCATCCATGTATGCGTGCGTCTCTGTCTCCATGCCAACTAATTTTTAAACGGGTTGCAAACCAATCCCAATGCAATCCAATTCCAATCATCCATCAACAACATCTACATATAGACCACGGTTGGTTTGTAACGTTTTGAGCCTAATGCATTCACGATCTAAGTACCCTTGGCATGGCACGCACTGCTGAACTGTGAACCGCTGCTGCTACCTTGCATTGTGTTGTTTGCATTGGCTTTCGGACTCCCCCAAATCACATCCGAATCATAGACGTGTTTAAGAAGGAACTGCAGATGCTGGAAAAATCAAAGGTCGATAAAAATGCTGGAGAAACCCAACGGGTAAGGCAGCATCTATGGAGCGTAGGAATAGCTGACATTTCGGGTCGAGTCCCTTGTTCAGACTGCCCCCCCCCCCCCCCCCCACATCAGTCTGAAGAAGGGTCTCGACACGAAACGTCACCTATTCCTTCGCTCCATAGATGCTGCCTCACCCGCTGAGTTTCTATCTACCCGCTGAGCATTTTTATCTACCTCCTAAATCGTAGAGAGTTAGTTTTACCAATGCCTTAGCAGCCTGCACAAAGCAAGACCTTAGTTTAGTTGTAGTTTCGAGACACAGCGCGGAAACAGGCCCTTCGGCCCACCGAGTCCGCACCAACCAGCGATCCCCCTCCAAACGAATACTGTCCCACACGCACTGGGGACAATTTATATTTATGCCAAGCCAATTAACCTACAAACCTGCACGTCTTTGGAGGGTGGGAGGAAAAAGAAGATCTCGGAGAAAAGCCCACGCAGGTCATGGGGAGAGAGAACGTGCAAACTCCGTACAGACAGCACCCGTAGTTGGGATGGAACCCTGGTCTCTGCTGCTGTAAGGCAGCAACTCAATACACAGTGCGTGTACTGCACGCCCCGCATGCGTAGGAAGCAACTGCAGATGCTGGTTTACCCCAAAGCCAGACACAAAATGCTGGAGTAACTCAGCGGGCCAGGCAGCATCTCTGGAGAGAAGGAATGGGTGACGTTTTGGGTCGAAACATTTCTTATTTACACACGAGACAGTAAGGTATCCATTTCTTCAAAGGCAAATTGAACAAATCTACAGGGCAGGTATTTTTGTTTCCTATATTACACACCTTTGGTCAACTGATTTAATCATCACGTGAGATTGTTCTACCATAGGAACCACTGCTGTCTTTGGCACCTTAGATTACCTAGATGCCGAACATCCCCAGATCTCCACTCTTGAATATTAATTTGTGTAGGAAAGGACTGCAGATGCTGGTTTAAATCGAAGGTAGACACAAAATGCTGGTGTAACTGAGCGGGACAGGCAGCATCTCTGGAGCGAAGGAATGGGTGACTTTTCGGGTCATGAAGACTGGAGAAGGTACAAGACCCGAAACGTCACCCATTCCGCCTCTCCAGAGATGCTGCCTGTCCCGCTGAGTTAAGGGCCTGTCCCACTTTCACGACCTCTGCCGAGTTTGTCCCTGACTCATACTCGCAGCATGGTCGTCACGAGGTCGTAGGTAGGCCGTAGCAGGCCGTGATGCTAGTCGTAGGTACTCGCGGCATCAAGTAGGTCGGGGCGTTTTTTCTAGCCTGATGAAAAATGTCCACGAGTAAAACAGGTCGTGAATTAGGTCGTGAAAGTGGGACAGGCCCTTTACTCCAGCATTTTGTGCCTAACCATAGGCCTTAGTTTGTGTTTAGTTTAGAGATACAGCGTGGAAAGAGGCCCTTCGGCCCACCGAGTCAACGCCGGGCTCCACTGCTCTCTAACAAGCACTCTAACGCTCCACCGTGTCCGCAGCAGAGCAGAAACATCGAAAGTCGACCTGAATCGTCACCCATTCCTTCTCTCCAGAGATGCTGCCTGTCCCGCTGAGTTACTCCAGCATCTTGTGTCCATCTTGAATATTAATTTGTCCATTCCAAAAGATCCCCAGTATGTAAAAGACTGCTGTACTAAAGTCCTCTTACCACAGTTTTATTTTCCCAATCACTCAATTAATAAATTCATAAATTATAGGAGCAGAAAGAGGCCATTTGGCCCCTCACGCCTGCTCCGCCATTCAATCATGGCTGATCTATCTTTCCCTCTGAAACCCATTCCCCTGCCTTCTCCACATAACCCCCCCCAATAGTCAATAATCCAGCAAATGTCCACCTTAAAAATATCCATTGACTTGGCCTCCATAACAATCAATTCCACAGATTCACCACCCTCTGTCTAAAGAAATTCTTCCTCAATCTATTAGTATTTGGGTAATTTGATGATTCTGTGCAGACTGCTTCCACCTGTATTAATGCCTTTGGCCCACTTCGACAAGAGATTTTATGCCCCATTAATGCAAATACTTGACTGGGCTTATATTCACTGGCATTGAAATCTTATAGAAACATATAAAATTCTTATGGGATTGGACAGGCTAGAGGGGTCTGGGCAATGCAGTCCGCCTTTAATCTCTGGTTCTCACCTCGTCTTTTGCAGGAAAATTGTTCCCGATGTTGGGGGAGTCCAGAACCAGGGGGTCACAGTTTAAGAATAAGGGGTTGGCCATTTAGGACTGAGATGAGGAAGAACCTTTTCACCCAAAGTCTTGTGAATCTGTGGAATTCTCTGCCACAGAAGGCAGTGGAGGCCAATTCACTGGATGTTTTCAAGACAGTTAGATATAGCTTATGGAATCAAGGGATATGGGGAGAAAGCAGGAACGGGGCACTGATTCTGGATGATCAGCCGCGATGATATTGAATGGTGCTGCTGCTGGCTCGAAGGGCCGAATTGCCTCCTCCTGCACCTATTTTCTATGTTTCTAAATCCAACATTAAATCCAACATCTCTGGTTATGGGTTATGGCTCATCTAATCTCCTGACCAGATCAAAGATTTGCTTTGGTGAGTAAAGGGATTTGGCGGCTGGTGGTGAGAAAAACCGCAAGGAATAAATAGGATTACAACAAAGCCAAGAGATGATTAGCAAAGTCAGTGATTAAACTACAAACCAAGGAACAGAAGCTGAAACTAATACCTTTAGACTTTAGCGATATAGCGCAGAAACAGGCCCTTCGATCCACCGACCTGCGATCACCCTGCACACTAACACATGGTCATTCTCTGCCTCAGAGAGCGGTGGAGGCAGCCTTAGTGAGACCTGCCTCCCTAGTGAGCCTTAGTGAGACCACACCTGGAGTATTGTGTGCATTTTTGGTCCCCTAATTTGAGGAAGGACATTCTTGCTATTGAGGGAGTGCAGCGTAGGTTTACAAGGTTAATTCCCGGGATGGCGGGACTGTCATATGCTGAGAGAATGGAGCAGCTGGGCTTGTACACTCTGGAGTTTAGAAGGATGAGAGGGAATCTCATTGAAACATATAAGATTGTTAAGGGTTTGGACATGCTGGAGGAAGGAAACATGTTCCCAATGTTTGGGGAGTCCAGAACCAGGGGTCACAATTTAAGATTAAGGAGTAAGCCATTTAGAACGGAGACGAGGAAGCACTTTTTCTCACAGAGAGTGGTGAGTCTGTGGAATTCTCTGCCTCAGAGGGCGGTGGAGGCCGGTTCTCTGAATGCTTTCAAGAGAGAGCTAGATAGGGCTCTTAAAAATAGCGGAGTCAGGGGATATGGGGTGAAGGCAGGAACGGGGTACTGATTGGGGATGATCAGCCAATCACATTGAATGGCGGTGCTGGCTCGAAGGGACGAATGGCCTCCTCCTGCACCTATTGCCTGTTGTCTATATCCTACACACACTAGGAACAATTTACAATTTTACCGAAGCCAATTAACCTACAAACCTGTACGTCTTTGGACTGTGAGAGGAAAGCCTCACTGTGCGGGTCACGGGGAGAACGTACAAACTCCGTATAGACAGCACCCGTAGTCAGGACCAAACCCGGGTCTCTGGCGCAGTACGGCAGCAACTCTACCGCTGCGCCACCGTGCCGCCCTCAAATGGATTGTCTTACATTCGTTCACATGTTTGAGATGGATGGCTGTTTAAATCTTTAGAATCAAAAGCTCCTTTGGATTGCGTTTCAGCCTCTGGTCATTGGGCTTCCACTTCCTGCTTTGGGCTCTTCCACCGCGACTGCGTGTAGAGGCGTTGTGCATGTGCCTGACTGTGCTAAGGCTGCCAAT
Organism: Okamejei kenojei; assembly: GCA_035221665.1. Taxonomy (NCBI): domain Eukaryota; kingdom Metazoa; phylum Chordata; class Chondrichthyes; order Rajiformes; family Rajidae; genus Okamejei; species Okamejei kenojei. Next base: position 5,156,103 of record CM069166.1, read on the forward strand.
TTACCCTGTGAAATATCCATGGACAATGGATGAGAATCCTTCATTACGAAAAGCAATACCCCAGAACAGACCAGTACGGGTGTCAGGGGTTATGGGGAGTAGGCAGGAGAATGTGGTTGAGTGGGAAGGTAGATCAGCCACGATTGAATGGCGGAGTAGACTTGACGGGCCGAATGGACTCATTCTGCCTCTATAACTTATGAACATAGCTCTGACAATTTATGTGCAATCAATTAAAACTGATAAATTGTCAGATGACAAAATTCTTCTTTGAATGAGTGTAAGTAAATAACTATGTTGAATAATGGGTTAGTGCCAACTTTTAGCCTCCACGTTTAGTTTTGTTTACGGATACAGCATGGAAACAGGCCCTTCAGCCCACCTTGTCCATGCCGACCATTCATCACCCGCACACTAGTTCAATGTTATGCATCCTACACACAAGGGGCAATTTACGAGGGGCTGTTGTAACTTTACAGAATTGCACCTCTTTGGGATGTGGGAGGAAACCGGAGTACCCAGAGGAAACCCACGAGGTCTCAGGGAGAATGTGCAAACTCCATCCTCACTCCTTGACAGCTGTTACTAGGCCAGGTTTAGATCTTGGATCCAACTTGCCTTGGATCCCACTGGATCTCACTGGGTCTAAACCTTGTGGACCTGACTTCCGTGAGTGACCTTGTTGAAAGTCCAGAGGCAGGACTAGAGCAAACATTGAAAGGATATTGTAAATCTAACTTTGGGGGCGAGATGAAGGATTCATTGGATTTTTAAATTTTTTTTATTGCTCTTTGGCCTTTCTGTGAGCAGTGATAGTGAGAGTTGGGTCATCGTCATAGATGGACAACGGCATGAGCGGGAAATGTTAATTAGCTGCATGCACTTCAAAAGAGCTGCCGATTTATCCAAGCCCCAACCACCCCAACCCCCCCCCCCCCCCCCCCACCCTCACCCCCACACCCTCCCAGCTCTATACAAAGACAGATTCTAGGTTGCTGCATTTTGCTCTTGCACGACAGACAAGGGAGTCTACACTTAATGATAAGAGTTGCGGTTTGATATCTACAGTGTGCTTGCCTCTCTTGCTTACGGTGCATCTTTGCTGTGTGGTAGACTCCACATTATGCCTTGCTTGTGTCAAAAAACAGTGCATTTGGTTGTGTTAAAAATATATAGATATGCAAATGTTTATATATCTTTTAACACCATAACGAGGAAACCCGTTCTTTCCCATGATTGGATGATGGCCAGACTTGTTTAACGGGAGTGTTCTCTTGAGTGGCATCCTTGACTGGTGCAAGCAGAGGGGAACGGTTCAGTGCAGGCCGCGTTTAATCTCTGCTCCTTGTCTCGCCCTTTTGCAGAAAAACATCATCAACCTGAGCTTCTTGAGGCTCTTCCGCGCAGCCAGGCTCATCAAGCTGCTGAGGCAAGGATACACCATCCGCATCTTACTGTGGACGTTCGTTCAGTCCTTCAAGGTAAGGCCTGCCGCTGGCTTTCGTGCCTCACTGAGCCTTAAGGGCCTGTCCCACTTGCGTGTCCTTGGCACGCAAATTACGCGATCTCGTGGTCGCGTTGAGGCGCACGGGCATCGTATGGCCGGTCCCACTGAGAAGCGCGGAGGGGTATGTAGTTGTGCGCGACATCGCGCAGGGCTCCGAAATTTCTGTAGCGAACAAAATCGCCAACGGACCTGTCGCGTAACTGACGGCCAAAGTGGGACAGGCCCAAGACCCTGGCGCGACGCAACGTCTCGCCTCCAACAGCGGCAGAAGCAGGCAAACGATCGCCGAGCTCGGCCTGGGGCTCACGGCCGTTGCGGTCCGGATCCGCCCCCACTTCTACTCCCAGAGCGGGGCCAAGAAAATCAAAGATAGACACAAAATGCTGGAATAACTCAGCAGGACCGGCAGCATCTCTGGAGAGAAGGAATGGGTGACGTTTTGGGTCAAGACCCTTCTTTCAGACTGAAGAAGAGTCTCGGCCCGAAGCATCACCCATCCCTTCTCTCCAGAGATGCTGCCGGTCCCGCTGAGTTATTCCAGCATTTTGTGTCCATCTTCAAACGACGTCACGCGCTCCAGACGGCTGTGCATCAAGTTGCGTGCGTCCTTCGCGGAACCTTCGCGCCTCAACGCGACCACGAGGTCGCGTAATTAGCGTGTCAAGGACACGTAAGTGGGACAGGAGCTTTAAGATGCCCACTCCTGTTAACAATGCAGGGCACCTGTCGATGGTGCAGATTTTGCAGTTTAGTCTATTATTGACACGTGCACCAAGCTACCGTGAAAAGCTGTTCTTTGTTGCATGCTATCCAGTCAGCGGAAAGACTATACTTTTTTTAAATTTCAAAATATACTTTATTCGAGAAATAAATATATAACAATACATGATCCGTACATTCTCGGAGCCTATACATACATTCCAATACTGCTTACACAAATTATACAATTTGTATTTTTTTTCCACCCACTCACGTGGCCCACTGATGTGGAATCCCTCCACTTATTTTTGAGGGGCGTCTCCACCATACCGTGCCCCCCATGTCCAGCAGCGGAAGGACCCTAGACTGTGGTCCTTCCCCCACCGAGCCTTGCCGTTGGCTGCACCGAGCTTCAGTGCGTCCCTCAGCACGTACTCCTGCAGTCTGCAGCGGGCCAGTCGGCAACATTCCCCGACGGACATCTCGGTCCGCTGGGAGTTCTACACATGATTACAATCAAGCCGCCCAGATACAGGATCAAGGGAATAATGTTTAGTGCAGGATAAGGTCCAGTAAAGTCCGGTTAAAGATAGACCGAGGGTCTCCAATGAGGTAGATGAGAGGTCAGGACCGCTCTCTCGTTGGTTACCTGTCGATGGTGCAGGTTTTGCAGTGATAGTTCAGAGCAAGGGGTCACAGTTTAAGGATAAGGGGGAAATCTTTTAGGACCGAGATGAGAAAATCATTTTTCACACAGAGTGGTGAATCTGTGGAATTCTCTGCCACAGAAGGTAGTTGAGGCCAGTTCATTGGCTATATTTAAGAGGGAGTTAGATGTGGCCCTTGTGGCTAAAGGGATCAGGGGGTATGGAGAGAAGGCAGGTACAGGATACTGAGTTGGATGATCAGCCATGATCATATTGAATGGTGGTGCAGGCTCGAAGGGCCGAATGGCCTACTCCTGCACCTATTGTCTATGTTTCTATGTTATAGGTCCATGAGGGGAGTAAAAACTCGATTCGAGTTCTAAACCTGAGAGGGTCAGTGTGTGGGTCAGGTGTTGCAGTGGGACTTCAGTTTAGTTCAATTTATATTGACACCATTTGTTTGACCATGAGCAGATCTTGTTCACCATCTCATGGACCTTGCCTCAATCCTCTTTACTCAAAGGAAATCGATCCCCAGCTTCTCCAGTCTGATCCTCTCCCTGTAATTCCTTAATCCAAATCTTTTCTGAGTCCTTTTTTAGGAGCCAGCACACGCCTCCTCAAGCCTAGTAACCTAAACTGGACTGCTGATGCCTCATTTGGATCAGCCAGTGTGAGAAATATTCCACAATGTGTCCCTGTTTTTGTATTAATTGTCGCTTATTAATGAATCCAAGGATCTCACACACTGTAGTGATCACTCTCTCAACCAGTCCCACCACTCTCAGACATGAATGGACTCACCCTTCTGTCCAACATGCCCTTTGCGATCAAACCAGTTAAGGGCCTGTCCCACTTACGCAACCTTTACTGGCGACTGCCGGCACCTGTCATAGGTCGCCGAAATTTTCAACATGTGTAAAAATTCAGCGGCAACCAGAAAGACGCTACGACCATAGGAGACATCTCACGGCCATTCAGGCGACCCCTGGCAACATGTTGCGGGTGACCTCTCACGACCATAGGAGACCTCTCACGACCATAGGAGACATTTCACGATCATACAGCCTATGGTCGTGAGAAGTCTCCAATGGTCTTGAGAGGTCTCCAAAGAGTAGTAGCGTATTTCTGGTCGCCGTTGAATTTTCAACGTTGAAAATTTCGGTGACCTATGACGGGTTGCCGGCAGTCGCCTGTAAAGGTCGCGTAAGTGGGACAAGCCCTTTATCGTCTTTCCTTATTGCTTCTGCCGAGGTGTATCATTACCTGCGTGGACGATTTTATTTTTCAGGCCTTGCCTTATGTCTGTCTATTGATCGCGATGCTGTTCTTCATTTATGCAATCATTGGAATGCAGGTGAGTCAAGGTTTCTCTTCGTCATCCCAGGGTTTGGGTAGATGGGGGAGGGAATGTCCACATTTTGGAACACTGTCGAACACTACTAATGAACCTTAGACACAAAATGCTGGAGTAACTCAGCGGGGCAGGCAGCATCTCTGGAGAGAAGGAACGGGTGATGTTTTGGGTCGAGACACTTCTTCAGGCTGAAGGAGGACTTATTCAGTCTGAAGAAGGGTCTCGACCCGAAACGTCACCCATTCTTTCTCTCCAGAGTTGCTGTCTCACCGCTGAGTTACTCCAGTAAGCATCTTTCTTACACCAGTGATGGCTTTGTTGTGTTAGGTTACCAGAGTTTAACTGTGAATAAGGTGTTGTTATATCTATGTTGTTGTATCGACCCGACACAGACCTATTTGCACTTTATATTGATTTTTTTTTTAAATCTTGTTTCTCTGGGTGTCTACATTTTTAATTAATTAAGTTATTACATCGGATGGAAGCTGCATACCAAATCTCTTTGTACCTCTATGCAATGACAATAAAATATATTATTATTATTATTATTACTGTAAACAAAACATAAAATTGCATTTAATACATAATATCAATTACCTAAACTGGAGCTAACCTGCTATTTTCATCCAATGTTTATGAAGGACATTTTAGCTAGCGCTGTGTTGTATTGGCATGGAGTCAGTGGGCAGACGCATTGGCGGAAATCCTGGGGGGGACGGGGGGGACATGCCCCTCCCCCCCCCACGTTTTGAGGACAAGTGTTCTCGCTTGCCCCGGAACTGGCTGCAGTTCCCAAGTCGCAAAAACTAATTGGAAAAAAATACACCTGCGGGCTGGATGATTTCGGGTTAAGGGCCAGATCCGGCCCGTGGGCCGTAGGTTGCCAACCCCTGTCCTAGATGTCAGACCTCATTGTGTCCCCCCCCCCCCCCATGTTTTAAAAGCGATTTCTGCGCATGGGCTGAACGGCCTGTTTCCTTGCTGCATCTCTAAGCTAAAGCTGCCAGTTAAATTGTTTGTGGTTAACAACACTAGTCAACCTCTTGCAAGCTGGGACGGGCAACGTTGTCCAATGATGGGGCATGGTTCTGTGGTCACCCAGAGCTGATATGGTAAAGCTAACTATCTAACCGCAAACTCCAACCTCACCCACTCCCCCCACCCCCCACCACTCCCCCACCTGACCCACTGAGTTACTCCAGCACTCTGTGAAACGTCACCTATCCATGTTCCCCAGAGATGCTGCCTGACCCGCTGAGTTACTCCAGCACTCTGTGTCCTTTAATATAAACCAGCATCTGCAATTCTTTGTTTCTACGATCTCAGGCTGGTATTTGGTTTTGCAGGTGTTTGGAAACATTGCCGTGGATGATGATGAAGACAGCGAGATCAACCACCACAACAACTTCAGGACATTCTTCCAAGCCCTCACCCTACTTTTTCGGTGCGTATCAATAAACTTTCTTTTTTTTTCATTTGAGTCTTTATTGCTTTTATGCATACACAAATAAAACACAAATATAACAACAAAACATACAACAATGCAGTGAAACGTGCAACAGTGCAGCGGGGGGTTCAGTTTACAATTAATGATGCAGTATACAGAACTATGTTCTTACTAAAACATTTTCCAATAACTTACATTATTGTCAATAATATTATACAGTGTTAATGTCTTTATTTCTATACCTAATCCATTTTTCCCATTTTCTGTTAAACGCGTCTTCTTTCACTCTTAGAGAGTATGTCATTTTCTCCATGACAAATATTTCCTGTACTATGTCTAACCGTTGTCTAAGTCTGGGTGTGTCCGCTGCGAGCCAGTTTCTTGTAATGGCCTTTCTGCCAGCTGTGAGTAGGGACCAATCACCGTACTCATCGTTTCACCTTCCGCTCGCCTTCTGACAGCTGCTTGGGTGAAGGTCCATTCGACATAGGAGCAGAATTAGGCCATTCAGCCCATCGACTCTGTGCTATTCAATCTATTTTTCCCTCCCAACCCAAATTCTCCTCTCCTTCACTCAGTAACCTTTGAGACCCTTACTAATCAAAATCATGTTAATCTCCACCTTCTTCTTGCATATGGCGCACACAGCCCAAAGTTTTTGTTCAACTTGTTCTATTTGGTCTCGTTAGTGCACATCGGGTTGATTGCATTAGTCGAAACAGAGTGGACCAGGTGAAGGTTACAATCTCCCACCCCATCTCTGCCTTAATAATACCCAATTACTTGGCCTCCACAGCCGTCTGTGGCAATGAATTCCACAGATTCATTATCTTCTGGCCAAAGAAATTCCTCCTCATCCCCATTCTAAAGTTTCTTCCTTTAATTGTGAGGCTGTACCCTCTGATTGTAGACTCTCCCACTAGGGGGATAGACTCTCCCTATCTGGGACATATGACAATAAAACACTCTTGACTATTGACTCTTGAGTTGCTGACTGGCAAGGAAGGGCCGGAGCTGACCTTGTGTCTATGTGTGTTTCAGGAGTGCCACAGGAGAGGCCTGGCACAGCATCATGTTGTCGTGCTTGGGTGGCAAACTGTGTGACCCTCGCTCGGGCATCGTGGGCCACGAGTGCGGCAACGAGTTTGCCTATTTCTACTTTGTCTCCTTTATCTTCCTCTGCTCCTTCCTGGTAAGTGACACATGCAACTGCAGGGAAAGGTGACCTTTTTACATGTGTAAATAAATACGATACGATGAAATGTTATTCATCCGCGCGGAGTGAAAATGGCCAGCCGACAGTCACAACACACAACAAGGTGTACGATTACCTTGAAATTAAAAGTAAAAACAAACAGAAAAAGGCAAAAGACTGTTGGCCGGCAGAGAGTGGTGAGTCTGTGGAATTCTCTGCCTCAGAGGGCGGTGGAGGCCGGTTCTCTGGATGCTTTCAAGAGAGAGCTAGATAGGGCTCTTAAAAATAGCGGAGTCAGGGGATACGGGGAGAAGGCAGGAACGGGGTACTGATTGGGGATGATCAGCCATGATCACATTGAATGGCGGTGATGGCTCGAAGGGCCGAATGGCCTCCTCCTGCACCTATTGTCTATTGTCTATTGGCTGCCGTGTGCACAGCCCCTTCACCGGAACAAACAAACACAGACTTATCCCCTGGGCAGAGGATTCCAAACTAGAGTGGAATCTACCCCCCCCCCCCCCCCCCCCCCCCCCCACACCGGGTGCCCATTTTTTCCCACCGCCCCCCACGGCGATTCTCCAGCTGGTCTTCACGGCGGTCGCCATTATCTTCCCCTCCGCCCCCTCACGCTCATCGGCCGCGAGGCCACACCACCACCGAGGCCCGCTTGCTGTCGCTGAGTCTCTGAAATAAGTTTTAAAGAAGGAACTGCAGATGCTGGAGAATCGAGGGTACACAAAAAGCTGGAGAAACTCAGCGGGTGCAGCAGCATCTAAGGAGCGAAGGAGATAGGCGACGTTTCGGGTCGAGACCCTTCTTCAGACTGGTCAGGGATCAGGGAAACGAGAGATATAGACGGTGATGTGGAGAGATAAGGAACAATGAGTGAAAGATATGCAAAAAAGTATCGGTGATAAAGGGAACAAGCCATTGTAAGCTGTTTGTGGTGTGAAAATGAGAAGCTGGTGCGACTGGGGTGGGGGAGGGTGATAGAGATAGAGGGAATGCCAGGGCCCGAGGGCTGAGGGAGAGGTGGGAGGGGAGGAGACAGCAAGGGTTAACAGAATTGAGAAAATTCAATATTCAAGCCCAGAGGATGCAGACTCCCCAAGCGGAATATGAGGTGCTGTTCCTCCAGCTTGCGGTGTTGCTCACTCTGGCCGTGGAGGAGGCCCAGGACCGAGAGGTCGGATGTGGAATGGGAGGGGGAGTTGAAGTGCTGAGCCACCGGGAGGTCGGGTTGGTTATTGTTATAAAAAAAAAATAAAATAATAATAATAATAATAATAATAAACTGAGCTGAACTAGACTAAAGAAGTTCATAAAACTTGCGAGCTTTGTGTTTCTCCGTTAGATGCTGAACCTCTTTGTGGCCGTGATCATGGACAACTTTGAATACTTGACGAGGGACTCGTCCATCCTGGGTCCTCATCACTTGGATGAGTACGTCAGGGTGTGGGCTGAGTACGATCCTGCTGCCCGGTAAGTCTGTGTCTGCCGCAAGTCTCCTTCCCCGTGCAGAATTCCGGGAAAAACATCGCAAAATAGGTGCCAATTCGGCCCTTCGAGCCAGCACCGCCATTCAATATAATCATGGCTGATCATCCAACTCAATATCCTGTACCTGCCTTCTCTCCATACCCCCTGATCCCTTTAACCACAAGGGCCACATCTAACTCCATCTTAAATATAGCCAATGAACTGGCCTCAACTACCTTCTGTGGCAGAGAATTCCACAGATTCCACAACTCTCTGGGTGAAAAATCCTACAGGTTCAAAACTTTCCTGGTAAACCCAGAATGGCAAGCCACATCCACACTGGTGTTGGAAGCAGTGTTCCTTAAAACCCACGGGACGGCGATAAGGTGCTCACTGTTTGTTCTGGGAGTCGGGGACAGTCGTCAACATCTCCCAGCTCGGACTCAAGCTCCGCAGTTGTGGGCGGACAGGGGTGGGAGAGGTGGGGGGGGATTAGTTCCTGCATCCTTCTGGAAGACCTGACATAGACATCTTCTCTCAGGAGGGTGGAACCTTGTGGGGAGAAGGCAGGAGAATGTGGTTAGGAGGGAAGGATAGATCACCCATGATTGAATGGCGGAGTAGACTTGATGGACCGAATGGCCTAATCCTCCTCCTATTACTTATGATATAACCTCTTTAACCCCAGCTTAAAACATGATCAATTTCCAACTTTTCTGAGCTCCGATGTGCGGCCATTGAGCTGAAACATTAATTCTATTCCTCTCTCTGCAGATACTGTCTGGCCCTCTGAATCCTTGCCTTATTTCCCATTCTTATTTCCCATTTCCAGCCTCTGTAGTATTTTGATTTCCGAGCCTTGAGACTCCCCTCTGCAGCCTCCGTAGTTCTCTCGTTTCCTCCACATAGACTTATTATGGTTACATGTTACTGGCTGATCTGGCGATGGACCTTGGTGTCTTCATAAAGCATTGCCTGCTGTAGGCACGTGCGCCCAGCTAGAGATCTGATTCGATTCCAACCGACCCCTCCCTGCAAATGCTCCAGAAAGCGAGAGACCGTTTAATGAATCACCCCTCTGGTGTAAAAAAATGATCATTATATTGGCGATAGACACAAAATGCTGGAGTAACTCAGCCGGACAGGCAGCATCTCTGGAGAGAAGGAACGGGTCGAGGTCCTTCTCCTTCAGAAGATGGGTCTGAAGAAGGGTCTCGACCCATTCATAGAAACATAGCAAATAGGTGCAGGAGGAGGCCATTCGGCCCTTCGAGCCAGCACCGCCATTCATTGTGATCATGGCTGATCATAACCCGTGCCTGCCTTCTCTCCAGAGATGCTGCCTGTCCCGCTGAGTTACTCCAGCATTTTGTGTCTATCTTCAGTGTAAACCAGCGTCCAGCAGTTCCTTCCTGCATCATTGGCAATGGGACAGGGACGAGATTCAGAGGCAGTCTGTCTCGGAATACATTTCAAGAGAATACAAACCTTCCCCTGAGGTAAATGTACGCTAGAGTAATTGCTGCTATTCTTCTCCATTTCAATCATCTTTGGAGTCTATGACCCCACACTGTGGAAGTTGAGTAGCTACACTCATCTGCCCTGTTGTGTGACGTGAAAATAAGTTGCCCACTGAAAATAATAGCAGAGAAAATAAGTTGATCAGGGGTAGAATCGTGGCGACCAACTTGAATACATGAGGTCCTTCTCTGTTGGAACTTAGTTCCTTCCTGCCTTCCCCGATCTGTCACCAGACCAAAGTAAACGTTTCTATAAACTCCCCTCCTTTTGTGATTTGTATTGCTCCAGCCTTGTCCACAATCTTGTGTGTCGATCCTGCTGTGATTTCTTCGTCAAATGTTTTCTGGGACACCGTGTTATTTTAACAAAAAAAAAAAAAATGTTTACTGCAAGTTCTGTGCTGGAAATGTGTGGCTAATCTTAAATTCATCCTGCATCAGTTTAAAGTTGCATTGTGTTGTCAAGGCATATCCTGGCTTTGAGATGTTACTAAAGCCATATTGGTTTTTCACCCGAGTGTTACAGCTTGCCCCAGAAATTGCCCTGGGAGCAGCGGTAGAGTTGCTGCCTTACAGCGCCAGAGACCAGGGTTGGATCCTGTCTCTGGGTGCTGTCTATACGGAGTTTGCACGTTCTCCCCTCTGGTTTCCTCCCACACTCTTCTTCTTCAGAAGAAGAAAGGTCCCAACCCGAAACGTCACCCATTCCTTCTCTCCAGAGATGATGTATGTCCCGCTGAGTTACTCCAGCAGTTTGTGCCTGTCTCTCTCGGGTTTGTAGGTTAATTGGCTCGGTGTAATTGTAAATTGTAAATTGTCCCTAGTGTGGGTAGGACTAGTGTTAGTGTGCGGGGATCGCTGGTCGGAGCGGGCTCGGTGGGCCGAAAAGCCTGTTTGCCGCTCTGTATCTCTAAACAAAACTAAAATAAAACTTAATCATCCCCCAAATTCCTTGCAATTTACTTATGAAAATATTATTGTCATTAAATGTTCAAGACCCTCTCCCTCTATAGACCCAAGCAATTAAAACATTTACTATAATTTGCCATACCCACGATGGAAAGGAAAATGTTGGAATAGAGATTTCTGCCACATTAGCTGGTCAGCTCAAGACCTGAGTACAGAGGAGTATGAAATTATTCTGGAGTTTGAGTCATTGACTTCCAGAGATTTACAACACAGACTGAGGCCCTTCGGTCCATCATATCCATGCTGGCAAAATACCAAACACATAGACAGGAAAATAGGAAATAACGGGATAAATTATTGGGGAAATTATGTGAACCGGGGGCCTGATGTATAAAATACGAGTCGAGCTAATCAGATTAGGGACGGCATAGTGACCCTGGTTCGATCCTGACCTCGGGTGCTGCTGTTTGCGTGCAATTTGCCTGTGACCGTGTGGGTTTTATCCAGGTGCCCTGGTTTCCTCCCACCTCCCAAAGACGTGCATGTCTGTAGGTTAATTGGCTTCTGTGAATTGCCCAGGATAAAACTAGTGCTGATCGCTGGTCGGTGCGGACTAAGTGGGCCGAAGGGCCTGTTTCCGGGCTGTACCTCTAAACTGAACTAAAGAAGATAATTGGGTGATCAGTACTGTTATGCCGACTGTATGAGTCACACTGAATAAAGCTTTGTCAGAAGTTTGTCAAAGGTAAAATAGGCAAATTAAATCATTGCCGTCCTGTGCAACTTTAAACATCTGATTGTCTGGTTTGTTGGTGAATCTTTGTTCTCAAAGTTACTCTTCCCAGTGTGTGTCGGAGGCAATACCCTGGTTGTATTATGTTACAGTAATGGAGTCATCTAGCTGTTGTCTGCCCTGCAGCTTAGGGTTGCTACCATTAAGTGTGTTGATACCACAAGTTGTTCCCCACAGGACTGTTCGTAGATGTGGCAGCCCATAGCTAATACACAAAAGGAGGCCGGTTTCTTCCCGCATCCCAAAGACATGCGGAGTTGTAGATCATAAGGTCGTAAGTGATAGGAATAGAATTAGACCTTTTGGCCCTTCAAGTCTACTCCGCCATTCAATCATAGCTGATCTATCTCTCCCTCCTAACCCCCTTCTCCTGCCTTCTTCCCATAACCTCTGACACCCGTACTAATCAAGAATCTATCTGTCTCTGCCTTAAAAATATCCACTTACTTGGCCTCCACAGCCTTTTGTGGCAAAGATTCACCAGATTCACCACTTTCGGACTAAAGAAATTCCTCCTCATCTCCTTCCTAAAGGAACGTCCTATAACTCTGTGGCTATGACCTCTAGTCCTAGCCATTCACATTGAGCAAATGATAACACCCTACCAAGCCTAATCTCCAGAGCTGAATGAATTGAAGCAGGCTCATTTCATTTTTAAATCATTTTAGGTTGGGTTTCTCAACCATAGTCATAGTTATACAGGCCCTTCGGCCCAACTCGTCCATGCTAGCCCCACCTGCCTGCATGTGCCCCATGTCCCTGCAAACCTTCCCTATCCATGTACTTGTTCGAGTGTATGTGAAATATTGTGACTGTACCTGCTTTAACCACTTCCTGAGTTTTGAAAAAGGATCCTGACCTAAAATATTGTTTGTCCATTCCCACCACCGCTGCCCGACCCGCTGAGTTCCTCCAGCAGTTTGATTTTTGCCCAGCATGCTGGCGAATCGTCCGTGCACCCTGTTCGAGCTTGTTGGCTCATTCTTGGGCTGTAGGCATTGCTGGTGGCAGCGTTCGATTCCCGTGAGAAGGCAGTGGTGAAGCATCGGTATAGCCCATGCGATGACCATCCTCCTCACCCGTGCAGTGAGCGAGGGAGGTTCCACAATCCATACCCAGACAATAATGGCGATCCATTGAGATGATTAGGACGTGGAATGGAATCTGCAGGCAACGGTGTCCCTAAGTATCTGCTGCCCTGTCCTGTTAAGTGGTTGGCATCATGGGTTTGTAGGTGAAGTCGCCTTATTGTAGATTAATTTCGAGTTACATTACAACCAGGTTCAATTCCACCTTGGGCAGCGCAGCGGTAGAGTTGCTGCCGTACGGCGCCAGAGGCCCGGGTTCGATCCTGACTACGGGTGCTGTCTGTACGGAGTTTGCACGTTCTCCCCATGACCTGCGTGGGTTTTCTCCGGGTGCTCCGGTTTCCTCCCACACTCCTAAGTCGTACAGGTTTGTAGGTTAATTGGCTTCGGTAAAATTGTGAATTCTAGTGTGTGTCGGATAGTGTTAGTGTGCGGGGACATCTGCTCGGCGAGGACCCGATGGGCCAGTTTCCACGCTGTATCTCTAAAATCTAAAAAAAACACACCCATTCCACCAGCTCAGATGTCCATTTTGGCATCTTACCCCCTACCCAGGCAATCGGAGATGCAGTTAAGGCTTTAATTATGATGGTAGCTTTTACTACCAATGAGAACCTTCACAAACTAACTTCACATGAATGACGTACAGGTTTGTAGGTTAATTGGCTTGGTATAAATGTCAATTGTCCCTAGTGTGTGTGTGTGTGTGTGTGTAGGGTAGTGTTAATGCCTGGGGATCGCTGGTCAGTGCGGAGTCGGTGGGCTGAAGGGCCTGTTGCCGCGCTGTATCTTGAAACTAAACTAGGACTGAAGGAAAATTAGAGGGATGGAGAGTTTGGGCGGCTGATCCAGCCATTGGCTCAGGGAACGGCACCTTGTTTAGAGTGGGATTCAACCACCGGTCGGTGTGACTGCGGAACTGCTGCAAACCAGCCAATTGGATTCTCACGTGCGCTGTGCTTTCCGATGATGTTTTATACCGTAAGCTGCTGGATGTTAATCTGTGAAAGTTCTGCTCTGTTTGAACCTCGCAGCCATGTTTTCACTAACTGATTGTATTCTTTTTCCAGCGGTCGCATTCATTATAAGGATATGTACAGTTTATTGCGTGTTATCTCACCCCCTCTGGGCTTAGGCAAGAAATGTCCTCATAGGGTGGCGTGCAAGGTTTGACTTCCACTAAGCTACCAGCCTCGGCATCAATGAATGAGTGTTGCTTCCTCCTTGTTTTTGCATTTCTTGGAGTCGAATGTACAGGAAAATGCAGTCAGCTAGACAATCCAGCATGGAATATGCACATCTACCTCAGCCTCAGACATTGCTGCTTGTTTGAACCAAAACCACCTGGCATCTTGGGTTCAGTAGTGTTCATTGCTGTCGGGGACAGAAACTGCATTGACATAGACCGCATCTCCTCACAACAGGCTTCTCATCAAAGATTTCTCTTTCTGCGCGTCTCTATGCAATAGTTAAGACAATTGCATAGTAATTGGGTGAATTTCTGTGGTTGACAGACCCGTAAAGAATAACCTTGTAATTTTTTTTGTGTTTTTGTTTTTTTTTTTTTTTTTTTTGTTTGTTCCCTTCCGTTTTTGTTTTTAACCCTATTCCGTTTGTCACGGACGCATCCTCCTTATTGCCTCATTTCCGCTGCACAGGGGCCGCATCAGTTACACTGATATGTATGAGATGTTGAGACACATGTCTCCACCTTTAGGCCTGGGAAAGAAATGTCCTACGCAAGTTGCTTATAAGGTAGAAACGTGTCCTTAGTGTTCAGTGTCTCGGGGAAGCTCTGTGAACTGTGAGGGTCAGGGTTCGTGCAGTCCAAATGAAGTGGGAGGAGTCGGGAGAGGGTTACTGATCAATGTTGACGGAACCATTACCTAAAATCAAACCCAGTTTTTCTACCTTTAGGAGCCAATAATTTAGGAGCTCCTTTAGGAGCCAATAATCTCCTAAAATTACCGACACTGGTTAATTGAAAACAGCTAATTCACATCCTCACAGTATTTTGACCCAACTTTTGGTTTTCAAATATCGATTGAGTACATTGGCCCTAGTTGCGTGATAGCAGGGGAAAATAAACCTTGATCCTTGCCACTAGAAGTTAACAAACGGAGGTCTCAGTGAGCCTCGAAGTAAGATCTTGCTGCATCTCACAGAAGCAAACCACTCCTATGTTCTTCCCCCACCCCACTTCCCTTTAATATGCTCCCATCTCCCCCTCCCTTTCAGACAGTTTTCAATGGCTTACTACCATGCTAGCAGCACAGACAAGCAATCTGACATCTTCTGCTGAGACAGTGTTCGTCTTCAAGGACTATCTTGTGAGAAATGGTGTGAGGTTCCGAATCCTTTGAAGATTTGGCACTCGTTGTCTTATTAGCTCAGCTTACACTCACTAGCGGTCCCACTAAATTAGGTTTAGACAAAGGTCTCTTCATTCTTGGAACGTGGATCTCAATGCAATACCAAAATTAGTTGTTCACCGAAGATAGACACAAAATGCTGGAGTAACTCAGCGTCTCTGGAGAGAAGGAATGGGTGTTGTTTTGTGTCGAGTTTCGACGTTTCGGGTCCGCTGAGTTACTCCAGCATTTTGTGTCTATCTTCGGTGTAAACCAGCCTCTGCAGTTCCTTCCTTCACATTAGCTGTTCATCCCTAATTGAGGCAGTAAAGAATCGACCGTGTCATTGAGTCTAGAGTCACGTATTGGCTCGACCAGGCAATGCTGGCAACATTTCCGTCACTGAAGGATATTAATGATCTGGATTGATCATTATGGCAACCCAGCAGTAACTACTGTTGAGGTGATCTAATTATTGGAAGTTAATTATCATAAAAACATAGAAGATAGGTGCAGGAGGAGGCCATTCGGCCCTTCAAGCCAGCACCGCCATTCATTGCGATCATGGCTGATCGTCCGCTATCAATAACCCGTGCCTGCCTTCTCCCCATATCCCTTGACTCCACTAGCCCCTAGAGCTCTATCCAACTCTCTCTTAAATCCATCCAGTGATTTGACCTCCACTGCCCTCTGTGGCAGGGATTTCCATAAATTCACAACTCTCTGGGTAAAAAAGTTTTTTCTCAGCTCAGTCTTAAATGACCTCCCCTTTATTCTAAGACTGTGGCCCCTGGTTCTGGACTAACCCAACATTGGGAACATTTTTCCTGCATCTAGCTTGTCCAGTCCTTTTATAATTTTATATGTTTCTATAAGATCCCCCCCAGCTTCTGTGGTGGGATTTGAACTCAGTTGCTCCAGAGCTCTGGTCCAGTAACATAATAAATGGGATGCTCTACTCATAGAACCTGTTACACTCCTGTGTTCCCCACAAGCCACTAGTGCTATCGTCACCCTGGTCGCGTTTTAAAAAAAAGATTAAAGCACTCTGAATTTAGCAACAATTAGGAAGAGGTTAGACAAAAATGCTGGAAAAATTCAGTCTGAAGAAGGGTCTCGACCCGAAACGTCACCCATTCCTTCGCTCCATAGATGCTGCCTCACCCGCTGAGTTTCTCCAGCATTTTTGTCTACCTTCGATTGTTCCATCATCTGCAGTTCCTTCTTGAACATTAAGAAGAGGTTAGTGCTTAATAGTCCACTTTTCCCTCCAGTCTCTCTTGAAAGCTCCAATTCTTCAATACAGGGTCCAGAGACTTTTTTTTTTCTCATCCATTCCCAGTTTTTGAGGGCATTGTTGGCAAGGCCAGCGTTTATTGCTCATCCCAAATTGTCCTTGAGAACGTTTTGGTGGGCCACCTACTTGGTCTGCCGCTAACCTTCTGGTGAAAGAGCTCCCACAGTACCGTTGGGAAGGGAGTTCCACCAACAATGCAGGGACCATAAGATGGACACAAAATGTTGGAGTAACTCAGCGGAACGGGCAGCATCTCTGGAGAGAAGGAGTGAGTGATGTTTCGGGCCGAGAAAAAGGGTTTCGACCCGAAACGTCACCCATTCCTTCCAGAGATGCTGCCTGTCCCGCTGAGCTACTCCAGCACTTTGTCTTTATCCTCCGTGTAAACCAGCGTCTGCAGTTCCTTCCTCCACGGACCATAATAACCTGCCCAGTTAGAGTGGTTTGCACGTGGGTTGAAATGTAAAGGTCACAATGATAATATTGCCCTGCTATCCTTAATCATGCCTTTTGGCTATCCATGTGAAGTCAGCCTAGTCTAGTATTGGCAGATCAGTGGGCTGATGGGATGAGCAAGAGGCATCGGACCTGACGCTCGCTGATCCTGCCTTGAGTTGTCATGCATGGCCCAATATTGGTCATTGAATGGAAATCCAAGACCAAAATCATTAGGTGTTAACCATAACACAAGGTTAGACAGTGTCCTCTGCATCATGGTAGTCTGTGCCATTGCTCACTGGTCCTTGAGAGAACAGTGTCCCCTTAAACCAATTCCAACCTTTAACGGTGTGAGCATCCAGAGAGGGTCTTGCTCGAACGATTCAGAGCCGCCCGCATCCTTCTGTTGGGTATGGCTTTCGACCTTTGAATAATATCTGGAGCGCGTGCATTCAGGATGTGCTGCAGGCCCAGCACAGAGCGAGGGAGGGCCAAAGTGCAGAGTTCCCTTGTCCTACACAGGAGGATCTCCTCTGGAGATTTAAAGAGACCCAGAGAGGCTGTGAGACCTGAATGATAGATGGAAATAGTAACATTTACCCCACCCTGCCCTAAAACAGCCCTGGCACTCTGAATATAAATACAGTTTAAATCCAGCCCTCTGTAGCTTTGCCAAATCTAAATTGTGATGGAGGGGCAAGAGATACCATTTATTTAATGGATCCAAACAATATTTTTTTTAAATACATTTAAATAACTAAAGTTGTTGAACAGAGAGCACACTCCCCTTCCTGTGGGTTGCATGACTTTCGTTGTGTGTATCAGAGAGGGCAGTTCAATTTCTCTTCAGGTATTTAGACTGAAGGAGAGCTACAAATTCCTCTCCCAGTTCACCACCTCTCAACGTTTAGCTGTTACTAACTTTTCCAGCTTCGACCTGTTTTTTCTTTTTTTTTTCCTTTCTGTCAATGCAGTTCTAACCTGTATTGGTCCGTTTTATTCCCTTCCACATCACACACCTAGTTTATCATGAATGCTCGATCCACATCCTGCATGCTGCGATGTAGAGATGTGCCAACATTGATAGGCAAGTCGTGTGCCAATCCCAAACTCTAGCCAAATGCGGTAGACAAATTGGTGTTGCACATATTATAACAAATTTAATGTATAATATATTTAATGATACAACATGTATTCCTTGTATGTGAATACTTGGCCAATAAACGTACTTACTTATTTACTTAACACCAAATAAACTGGTGTGTATGACGGCATACTTAAAACCAAATATAGTTGTGCATGCGATCGCAAATTTAACACCAAACTCGTTAATTTATCATTGAATTGCAAACACGATCACTGGAATCGCTGTTGTCCAGTAATTAAATTCAAAGGTTCAATGTTGGCACAACAAGGCACCCAACTGAAGCATGAATTTTTCACTTAAAGTCTCATGAATTCATGATTTCTCTCTCTTTTCCGGCCCATGGATAACCTTTCTTTCCTGTTTCCTCTTCCTTCCCAAAGCTCAATTTTTTTTTTTTAACGCTTGGACACAACGCGCCCAGTTTTTTTAAGCAGCAGAGATTAGGTTGTGATGGTGGCCTTCATGATCTTGTGGCCGGAAGGTCATCAGCGATAGGAGCAGAATTAGGCCATTTGGCCCAACAAGTCAACTCCGCCATACAATCACGGCTCTTCCATCCCTCCCTCCTAACCGCATTCTTCTGCCTTCTCCCCATAGCCTCTGACACCCGTACTGTGCATATTATCATCGATGGAATCGGGCTAGCAAGAATAAAGGTTTCCTTTTAAGGCAGTGAACTCCTGTAGTACCACAGGTTTTCCTTGCTGCACAGATCTTCTCATCCCTGCCTCTCATCAGTTGATCCTGAGTTCTCGGAGCTACCCTTCGTCCCGGCTTTCTGCGGGAGATTGTAGAAATTTACCCCACCACAGAAGGTCGTTCGTTCACCCTTTGTGTCCATGCCAACTGAAGCAGAACATCACAGGATTACCCATTTCTCCCAAATTCTCAAAGAAAGACACCAGATGCTGGAATAACTCAGCGGGCCAGGCAGAATCCCTGGAGAGCATGGATAGCTGACGTCTGAAGAGTGCTTCCAACCTGAAACGTCACCTACCCATGTTCTCCAGGGATGCTGCCTAACCCGCTAAGTTACACCAAAGTTTTGTGGCTATCTTTGGTATAAACCAGCATCTGCATTTCTTTCCTACACATCTGCAGTTCATCATTATCCCAAACATTCTCCTTGGTCTGCTTCATTTAAATGGAAAGACAGAGAATGTTAGACAAAACCAAAGATCAAGAATGAGTATGATGTGCTTCATATTAGTATGGTGGTCACCTTGCACCTGTTATCTCAATAATAGCTGTTAAGGTTCCCATATAGTTTGTTAGCCCACACTCTGAGGTGGGGTAGTGATAAAGGACTTGGTAAACTGTTGGTTCTAAGAGCAGATGAGTGTGTGAGAGGAACTGGGGTTCACATTTGCCAAGTCACTTGCCAAGAGATCTTTACCCCATTCAAGCCAAGCCAAGTTTATTTGTCACATACACATAAATGAAAAGTGGCAATGCCTACGAATTGTGCCAAAACAGCAGAACAGAACAGAATCAGTGTTTGCATTAGAACATTTTTTTTTTTCAAGAGACACGACACAACAGTAAATTAGTTCCTGGTGAGATCAGAGTTTACAGTCCTGATGGCTTGTGGGAAGAAACTCCGTCTCATCCTCTCTGTTTTCACAGACCGTTGCTGGGGTGGAAGGGGTCCCCCATAATGTTGCTGGCTCTGGATCTACACCTCCTGGTGTATAGGTCCTGCAGGGGGGCGAGTGTAGTTCCCATAGTGCCTTCGGCCGAACGCACTACTCTCTGCAGAGCCTTCCTGCCCTTCTTTGCTGGTTCCCCTTTCAAGGGTCTCAACCCAAAACGTCACCCATTCCTTTTCTCCAGAGATGCTGTCTGACCCGCTGAGTTACTCCAACAACTTGTGTCGAGCCCCTTTCAAGATGTTTTAAATCAGCAGTGGGTTTATGAGCGGTAGTGGCTGACCTTGCACCCTCCCCCGTGGAAACTGCCCACCCCTCCCCTCTTGCACCCCTTTGCCCTGGATGATCCATATACACCCCCCCTCCCCATTCACCACTGAATGTTACCGACCTACTTCTACTGCTCCTTAGCTGTTAACCCTGTTAAACACTGGAAACTAAGCAATTCAGTTAGCACTTATGTTTTTCAGTAGCTTCCACATTCCTTCCCCCTCCCAGGCTCTGGATTCTGATTCAACGCTATAGATCAGGTGTCAGAAGTATCTGAAGAAGGTTCCCGACCCAAAACGTCACCTATTCCTTTTCTCCAGAGAAGCTGCCTGTCCCGCTGAGTTACTCCAGCATTTTGTGTCCATCTTCGGTGTAAACCAGCATCTACAGGTCCTTCCTTCACACTTGGTGAACGTACACTTTGTTTCACCTCAACAAGGAGCTTTTATTGCATAATCATAGTTGCAAAGAACTGCGAGGATAAAAACTGTTTTGCAGTTTGCAAACATCAATTATTAAATTGAAACATTGATCATCCATATCCAAGACGCACTTGAGATCGCGTGGTGACCAGCGTTGACTGAAGGCTTCCAAAGTCCCTGTGGACGCCCTATGCTCCCTCTACAGGGGCTTAACTCTGGCAGGTCGCTCGACAGCCTGCTGCCTTGGACTCTTGGTTGGCCACCTTGGCCAGACCCTGGGGCAAACCCACAGGGACATCTATCCGCATGCTCCAGAGATGCTGCCTGTCCCGCTGAGTTAATCCAGCACTTTGTGCCTTCTGTGTGTGTGACTGAAAAATTCAAATCAGCCAGAAAAGACAAGAACTGCTCCAGAGAAACAACAGCAGGAGATGATGCTAACATTAGGCACTCCAGTATCCAGCTAGTGATCCAAATTCTTAAGCAGAAGGACAGGCCCAACTTTTATAAAACTCCCATTCATTAAATGCACAAACATCAGAGCCCTTCATTTCATGTTTGTAAAGAGATTGGTGAGAAGTACAGATCACACTTACATAGAACCATAGAAAATAGGTGCAGGAATAGGCCATTCGGCCCTTTGAGCCAGCACCGCCATTCAATATGATCATGGCTGATCATCCCCAATCAGTATCCCATTTCACCAAGTCTATTTATTTTTAAACGAGCTGCCCTTTGAACTTCATCCTCTGATTTCACCCTCTGTGTGTGTCTATTCCTCTGTACGTTTACCCCGCTCTATCCATGGGCTTTCCCGCTCTCTTCCTAACCTTCATCCTCTTTGACATTTCATGCCCTTCCAGACCACAAGGTGAGAAGGAGTGCCAGGAGGTTTCTGTGCTGGTGGGAAGAATGGTTTGTTAGACCTATTGACACTTTTGCAAACCGTTTCTGAGCCACTGTGGTGACACGCTCACCTCGATTTGTTGTCTAACTTAAGTCTGACGCTAGTGATATTCACGGTGAGAGTTAACCTTACCTCCTGTCCGAGTAAACACCTCGGCATATGTTCACAGCTGACAATCACTTTATCTTGGGTCTGAGCATCTTCTGAATGCAGGCTGAAGGTAATGTACTGCCTAATTCAGTACACCTGCCTATTCTAAGAGGAAGACTGCAAGATAACAAAACTGATTGATTGATAGTAGACAAAAATACGGGAGAAACTCAGCAGGTGAGGCAGCATCTGTGGAGCGAAGGAATGGGTGACGTTTCGGGTCTGAAGAAGGGTCTCGGCCCGAAACGTCACCTTTTTCCTTCGCTCCATAGATGCTGCCTCACCCGCTGAGTTTCTCCAGCATTTTTGTCTACCTTCGATTTTTCCAGCATCTGCAGTTCCTTCGTAAACAACGGATTCATTGATTGACAGGTACTTTATGGAGTTAGTATGTTCTCCCCGTGGGTTTTCTCCGAGATCTTTGGTTTCCTCCCACACTCCAAAGACGTGCAGGTTTGTAGGGTTAATTGGCTTGGTGTAAATGTGAAATTGTCCCTAGTGTGTGTGTAGGGTAGTGTTAATGTGCGGGGATCGCTGGTCGGTGGACTGTTTCCGCGTTATGGCTCCAAACTAAACTAAACGAGACTCCGCGCATGCACGAGTCACCACGTGAAGAGTGCCAAGAAAGTTATGGAAGTGTTCAGAATAGTCCATGTAGCGGAGGGAAGGGTGGAGATAGTAACCAAGTAACAGGTGGGAGTGCAAACGGTGGAAGGTAGTGCGAAAGGAAGGTGGGAGTGAAATTAAGGGGTTCAGGGGTTGGACAGGCTAGACGCAGGAAGATTGTTCCCGACGTTGGGGAAGTCCAGGACAAGGGGTCACAGTTTAAGGATAAGGGGGAAGTCTTTTAGGACCGAGATGAGAAAATCGTTTTTCACACAGAGAGTGTTGAATCTGTGGAATTCTCTGCCACAGAAGGTAGTTGAGGCCAGTTCGTTGGCCATATTTAAGAGGGAGTTGGATGTGGCCCTTGTGGCTGAAGGGATCAGGGGGTATGGAGAGAAGGCAGGTACGGGATACTGAGTTGGATGATCAGCCATGATCATATTGAATGGCGGTGCAGGCTCGAAGGGCCGAATGGCCTGCTTCTGCACTTAATTTCTATGTTTCTATGTTTCTAAATGTAGGGCCAGAGGGCAGGTTGGCGGGTGGAGGGGGAGCAGGTAGACGGGGTTGCTGGGGAGACGGGTCCTGAGATGGGTCTTTTAGAGCAAGTCAGCACCAGTGGGAGGTGCAGCGGTAGAGTCGCTGCCTCACAGCGCCAGAGACCCGGGTTCCATCCTGACTACGGGAGCTGTCTGTGCAAAGTTGGCACGGTACAAGGTAGACAAAAAATGCTGGAGAAACTCAGCGGGTGAGGCAGCATCTATGGAGCGAAGGAAATAGGCGACGTTTCGGGCCGAGACCCTCCGTCAGGGTACTTGTACAGTACAAGCCCTGTGATAGTGTGGGTTTTCTCCGGGTGGCTCCTGTTTCCTGCCACATTCCAAAGACGTGCAGACATGTCGGGGAATTGGCTGTTGTAACGTGTGTAGGAAGCAGTGTAGTGCGTGGGATGACGTGTAACTTGATCGATGGTCGGCGTGGACTGGGTAGGCTGAAGGCCCCCCTTTCCACACTGCATTCCCAAAACTAAAAAAATTGCTCCCGAAGGTGTCCGCCATTCCTCACTCAGCACCAGTGAATTTCTGCCACTTCTTGCACCTCACTCATGCCTCCTCGCCTCTTTCCATTCCCTTCCCGCTATCTCGCCCTCGCTCTCCCCTTTCCCTCTCTCCATTACTGCCTTTAAAACTCCTCTGAAAGAAAATATATCTTTGAAACCATCCCATTGTTCTGATTGCAGCCGCCCCTAATTTACTGGGGGATTACTGGATGCCGCTGTTAATGATCTCTGAATGACGCTCTCTCGCACTGGAGGAGCAGATTTTAAGCATTAGCATAGCTGCGAATGGAATCCAGCGTCTTATCCTTAGATCGCTTGTGTGTGTCCGGTGTAACTGCCTTGCTTGTTCTGTGGGGATCCCCGTGTGCATGCTGCATGTGTCTGCATCCCTCTGTGTTTGGTAATTGGATGTCAATGCCTCAAGTGAACCTGAGAATGCCCACTGCACTGTGTCATGTCCCGCGGATTCTGTGTGCGTTTGTGTATGTGTAACGTGCGTGCGTGCCTCGTGTTCGATTGCAATCGTGTCCAAAGTGCTTGAGTTTTGTATTTTTTTAAAAAATGGAATGAATTGTTTGAAGCGATATTTGAAAGGAAGCGGGATGTTCACCGCTGTACACCAGGCAGCTGATGGTGCTCTGGGCTAGGTCTGTTGTGTGGTTACTTCTCCACAGAGGCTCTTGCGAATGGACTTGCCAGTGGCCGAGGACAACAGCGTGCATTTCAACTCCACGCTCATGGCTTTGATCAGAACCGCCTTGGACATCAAAATTGCTAAAGGTGAGCCATCATCGCTGTTATTATAGCAAGCACACCAACGCCTCTACTTCCTAAAGGGCCTGTCCCACTTTCACGACTTAATTCAAAACCTCTGCCGAGTTTAAAGGACCTACAAAAAAAAAATCAAGATCGTGGTAATCTACGAACCCCTACGACCTTCCACGAATATATTCACAAACTCCTACGAGTATGTCTACGAATTCCCACGACTATTTCGATGCCCTCCTTACGAGTAAAAAGTTGCAATTTCTTTCATCCGACCATTTTTTTACTCATGTACGGGCTGGAAAAAACATCCGGACTTACCGGATGCTACGAGTACCCGCGGCTGGCATAACGAGCCGCTACGATATATCTACAAACTCCTACGGGCTCGTTACCAACATTCTGCGATTTTGAATCCAGGGGGAAAACTCGGGAGAATTCGTGAATTACCTCGTGAAAGTGGGACAGGCCCTTTAGAAGGCTTAGGGAATTCGGCACGTGTCCCATACAACTCTCACCGACACCTTCAGATGCTCCGTGGAAGGCATTTTATCGGGATGCATCACAGCACGGTTTGGGGACCAACTCCATCCAGGACAGCGGTCACGGGGGCGCAGCGGTGGAGGTTGCTGCCGCACAGCGAATGCAGCGCCGGAGACCCGGGTTCCATCCCGACTACGGGTGCTGTCTGTACGGAGTTTGTACGTTCTCCCCGTGACCTGCGTGGGTTTCCCCCCCAAGATCTTTGGTTTCCTCCCACGCTCCAAAGACGTACAGGCTTTGTAGGTTAATTGGCTTGGTATGAATGTAAACATTGTATCTAGCGGGCGTAGGATGGTGTTAATGTGCGGGGATCGCTGGTCGGCCTGGACCCGGTGGGCCGAAGGGCCTGTTTCCGCGCTGTATCTCTAAATTAAACTAATCAAGAAATTACAGAGAATTGTGGACGCAGCCCAGACCATCACCCATTTGAAACCCTGGCTCTAATAGTTAAGATTCTACCCCCTAATCCTAGGCACCTGAAACAGCGGCAATTCTTTCTCTTAATCAGGATCATCTTTCTCCTAAATAGATAAAGATTTTATAAGATCCATTTTATTTATGGCCAGGAAGAATACCCTGCGACAAGGTCTCTCTCAGTTTAAACCTGATCTAAACCACTAGAATGACTGCTTATACCTCACATGAAGATTAGCAGTTTCAGTTCAGTCTCAGTTTATTGTCACGTGTACCGAGGTACAGTGAAAAGCTTTTGTTGCGTGCTAACCAGCCAGCAGAAAGACAATACCTGCACCTCCTCCGACCTTATCTATTGCATCCGCTGCTCTCGATGTCAGCTGCTCTACATTGGTGAGACCAAGGGTAGGCTTGGCGATCGCTTCGCCGAACATCTCCGCTCGGTCCGCAATAACCAACCTGATCTCCTGCTGGCTCAGCACTTCAACTCCCCCTCCCATTCCGAATCCGACCTTTCTGTCCTGGGCCTCCTCCATGGCCAGAGTGAGGACCACCGTAAATTGGAGGAGCAGCACCTCATATTCCGCTTGGGCAGTCTGCACCCCAGCGGTATGAACATTGACTTCTCTAATTTCAGGTAGTCCCTGCTTTCTCCTCCCCTTCTCAGCTCTCCCTCAGCCCCCTGTCTCTGCCTCTTCCTTTCTTCTCCCCCCCCCCACCCTCACATCAGTCTGAAGAAGGGTTTCAACCCGAAACGTTGCCTATATCCTTCGCTCCATAGATGCTGCCTCACCCGCTGAGTTTCTCCAGCATTTTTGTCTACCAGCAGAAAGACAATACTTGATTACAATCGAGCCGTCCACAGTATGCAGATACACTATAGATACATGAGATTTTAATATGGTGGGCAGAGAAAATCTCAGTGGCTGTCCATAGAGACATTTCTTGCAGCTCTGATGGCTTAACCTGCATTAAACGTACTTATCAACTCAACGCTGCCTATCTCTTTACTAGGAGGGGCTGACAAGCACCAAATGGACCGTGAGTTAAGGAAAGAGATGATGTCCATTTGGCCCAACCTCTCCCAAAAGACAATTGATCTGTTGGTCACACCTCATAAATGTAAGTCGAGCATTTTTTCTATTTACCGTAACTTTCTCAAATTGTCATTCCCTGATGATTCAACCAAGTATCAACACGTTGGAACGTTCCTGGAAAGGGGTCCAAGCTGGAAAGGGTGCGGAGAAGATTTACGAGGATGTTGCCAGGACTCCACGGCCCTGAGCTGTAGGGAGAGGTTGATCAGGCTTGAAGCGCAGGAGGATGAGGGGTGATCTTATAGAGGCGTATAAGATCATCAGAGGAATAGATATGGCAAATGAACATAATCTTTTACCGAGAGTAGGGGAATCGAGAACCAGAGGACATAGGTTTAAGGTGGGGGGGGGGGAAAGGGGGTAATTTTTTCACACATAAGTTGGTGGGTGTATGGAACGAGCTGCCAGTGGAGGTAGTTGAGGCAGGTAATATCGCAACATTTAAGAGGTTAGACAAGTACATGGATAGGACAGGTTTGGAGGGAATGGGCCAAACTCAGGCGGGTGGGACTAGTGTGGATGGGGCATGTTGGTCGGTGTTGGCAAGTTGGTCCGAAGGGCCTGTTTCCACGCTCTATCACTCTATGAGAAAGACTTACATGACCCCGAGCCATGTAGTTGGCGTTTAGTTTGTTGACACAAAACACTAGATGCTGGAATCCCTCGCAAAATATAGGAGAGCAGCCGGAAATCTCAGCGGCCCATGCAGTTTCTGTGGAGGGAAATGAACAGATGACGTTTCGGGTTAAGTTCCTGCATCTAGACTGAAGGGGGAATATTCAGACTGAAGGTGAGGATGGTTGGGGCAAAGGATGGCAAGCGATAGGTGTATACTGTGTGGATACTCCTTATAGGGGAATGGGGTTAGGAGGGAGAGATAGATCAGCCATGGAGTAGACTTGATGGGCCAAATGGCCTAATACTACTCCTATTCCTTATGACCTTATGAGCGGCTGATAACAGATGGGGAAAGGATGGGTGGAGCTAGCAACAGAGGTTGGGAGGTGAAAAGGGAGGATTAGAGTAGCTGGGACATGTTGGACGATGTGGGCAAGTTGGGTCGAAGGGCCAACTGTTTCCACGCCGTAGCACCCTATGACAAACGGCTGCAGAATCTGGAATCTACAATTGCAATTATTTTACCCTAAACTATTTTCACCATGTACATTATCTATGTGACTGCAAGGAAGATCCTGACCCTGGCATATCATTCCAGTTCCCTTGTAACACATTTGTTGTCCTATCAGAGTTGAGTTGCGGAGAGACACTGTCTTTTGAGCTCCCTCCCTCTGTTGTTAGCGTCTCCTTATTAAAGCCATCTCGTTCCAGTTCCTCCACTTTGAAATCATCCCCTTGTGTTTTCTATTAATTGAAATGCTCCCGGCATGGAATATTGGGGATTTGATTTGTCCTATTAACTTGAATTGTACGCATCCTGGTGAAGTTAGAACAATACAGTTTTATTGGGCCATTATGCTCACAATTTAAGTATAATTGCCTAAAGGCCCTGTCTCACTTTCCCGAGTTACTCACGAACTCTCCCGAGTTTTCCCCTTGGTTCGAACTCTGAGAATTAAGGTAATAGCCGTACGTAGGTACTCGGGGCTATTTTTTTAACTCGTGGACATTTTTCAACATGTTGAAAAAAACGTCCCGACTTACCCGATGCCCCGAGTTCCTATGGCTGGCATTACGAGCTGCTACGAAACATCTACGGACTCCTACCGACATTCCCCGAGTTCGAATCAAGGGGAAAACTCGGAAGAGTTCGTGAGTAACTCGGGAAAGTGGGACAGGGGCTTAACATACAGAATTCTACTCAACCATAAAGACTTTCCCCCCCATATAAACCATAAGTAAGACAGAGATATAGCAAGTGATGACTTTGACCCATTTATTTTCTCTTAGTTTTATTTTCTTGGATTTCTGGAACGCTATTAGATACTTTTACAGCCATACTAATATTGCCCTTATGATTTTTATTACGCACTTTATATCTTATTATTGTTTTATTACTTGAGGAAGCCATCTGCCTTAAAACGCTCAGAAAGCAACTGTGTTTCTTCGAGAAGCAGGTTTAATTCACCATAGTCTGGCCCCACAGTCTGTCCAGGTCAGTAACCGGGATATTCTTCCTTCCTACTTCGATTCCTACACTACACCGAGTCTGCTGCATCCAGAGCTATAGGTTTTAAAATAATTTGCAAGAAAGCTACTTGGCTTACAAGAGTGTACATGGGTAGGAGAGGTTTGGAGGGATATGGGCCAGTGGGTGGGACTAGTGTAGCTGGGACGTGTTGGCCGGTGTGGGCAAGTTGGGCCGGAGGGCCTGTTTCCACTCTATGAATGTTGAGGGACACATGAGAGGATTTTGGTATACACGCAGAGGTTGGCTAACATCTGAAGCCCGCCGTGTGGAAGGCGGTAGATTTAATGAGAGCTTTCAAAAGCCAGTTGGGGGCGTGTTTGAAGACATTTCTTTTCAGGAAGAGTTTAGGACGGTACAGTTGGGCAGCGGTAGAGTGAACGTACTTATTTTCGGAAGAGGGAGGGTCTCAGCCCGAAACGTCACCCATTCCTTCTCTCCAGAGATGATGCCTGTCCCGCTGAGTCACTCCAGCATTGTGTGTCGGTCTATCTCAGGTTTGTAGGTTAATTGGCTTGGTGTAATTGAAAATTGTAAATCGTAAATCGCCCCTAGTGTGGATCGGACTAGTGTTAGTGTGCGGGGATCGCTGGTCGCCGTGGGCCGAAGGGCCTGTTTCCGCGCTGTATGTTTTCTTGTTACCTAATTGATCTTCTCGCCTTCTCCTCCCCCTCCCCCTCTACTGCAGCGACGGATCTGACCGTAGGGAAGATCTACGCAGCCATGATGATCATGGAATACTACCGGCAGAGCAAAGCCAAAAAACTCCAGATACTCCATGAGGAGCAGGTACTAGTGTAGCGGAGAGTATCCATTCAATCACAAACCTTATCAGACAGCACCCCAAAACAAAAAGAGAGGAATGCAAAGCAGAGACTCATCCAGAGAAAGGACAAAGCTTTGCTTAATCAGCTTACAGTTTTGCTTTGTGATGTTTGCTTCTTGCACGCTCCCACCCATTGGTCCTCACCTTAGATGTCACAGTGGCAGAGAATGGAACTTTCCTTTGGCAATGTTGAGCTTGCAACCTGGTTATTTTTGTTGCATCTGATCTGAGCAAACCTGGGGTCTCCAAACCGTGGCTCGCCTCAGTCGAGCCCCCGATCTGGTTTCTCGTCATTCTTCTATCTGGTGGTACTGGCAGGTTTTGTGGTGTTTGACCCCTCCGGTGGCCCGGAGGTTTGGAAACGGGGTCACCCCAAGTGCTGAACTGCATTGCACTGCACTGCACCAGTTGGTATCAGCACCTTGAGATGCAATGGGAGAAGACTCAAAGCTCTGAGGGGCAGATAATTGACTTCAAACAGTGCAAAGAACTCAGCTGCACATTATCATCTCTCCTGCTGACAATCAGTTCCATGGGCACCAGTGGAATAGACTGTACAGCCACCATTGTATGCCACGGTTAACACAGCCAGCCAAGGGAAAACCTGAAGATTTATTGCTTCTGAGGATCCATAGTTAGATGCCATTGAAGATTAAAAATTCTGAACACTTCTTCACCTCCTTAGGCTGGAGTTAAACTAATATTTAACTAATGTTTGTATTTTACTGATTTTTGTGTCATGATGTTCTGGTGGTGGAGGAAACCAATGTTTAAGGTGATAGTTGGGATGTCAGTCAAGCAACTGGTCTCAAGGGTCAAGAGTCAAGAGAGTTTTATTGTCATGTGTCCCAGATAGGACAATGACATTCTTGCTTGCTGCAGCACAACAGAGTATGTAAACATAATACAGAACAGGAGATAAAAGTTCAGTGTGTCTATATACCATAGGCCAAGCTTCTTGAGTGTTGTTGAGTTTCTGAATGTCCATTGTTGAAACAACCGCTGGATTTTCCCAGATGATATATTGGTGCCTGTGGGGTTTCCATATATTTCCCACCAGCTTGTTTGCTGCGGTTCATGTCTTCCGTATCGTGTTCCTCCTATTGTGAACATGCTGAGATGTCACACTGGGCACATGTATGAGACAGGGCCAGTTACCGCTCTCAGCTATCAGTCAGTTCACATTGGTGAAGCATCCATCAACCAGGCTGTCCAACAACACTAAGTGTTATTTATACATAAAACACATTGAAGCAAATGGCCAGAGATGGAAATATGGAAAAATAGGTGCAGGAGTAGGCCATTCAAGTCAGCACCGCCATTCAATATGATCATGGCTGATCATCTAAAATCAGCCATTCTGCCATATTACACTAGAGGAGGTTTCACCTATTTTAAGCAGCTTTCACGCCCCTTTCTGGACATCCCAACGAGCTTTAAAATCATTCAAGTGCTTTAAAATAGTGGTCGCCCTTGGGACCACTATTTTAAATTTTAAGGTAAAACCAGATCACATATGGTACGCTCCAGTGAACAGCATGGTGCCTTGAGGAAAACAGCAGAGAAAACTGGGGGAAGAGGGGGCCCGGTCTCAGGCTCAGAGCAAATGAATCAAGAGGGCTCCGTCTCTTCCAGTTGTGGATGTAGCCCAACATGCCGGGGTGGTGCGATGATCCGTGCTGCTAGGGATTTTACAACAAGGCACTCGTGATAATGTCTAAGGCAGAGTCTGCCCTGAGATGGAAAAGCAAAACACTGGTTTAAAAACTATCAAAAAGTTTTTTTCGAGCTGGCCGTCCAATTTCCTGCCAATGAAAGTGTTGTTACAATCTGGGATCGTGTTTGTAGATTTATGCCCCTGTCCCACTTAGGAAACCTGAACGGACACCTCTGGAGACTTTGCGCCCCACCCAAGGTTCCCGTGAGGTTCCCGGAGGTTTTTGTCCTCCGGCAACCACCTTCAACTGGCATCGCAACCGGCTTCGACTAAAAAATTAACGATTTTTAAAACGGAAACCACTTTCGACCATTAGGGAGACTGACAAAAACCTCCGGGAACCGCACGGAAACCTTGGGTATGGACGCAAAGTCTCCAGAGGTTTCCGTTCAGGTTTCCTAAGTGGGACAGGGGGCATTATTGATCGAAGTTGCCCCAGTGTTGTCGCTGGTTTTTTAATTTTGTTTCGTTTTGCTTCTGGCTGGCACCTGCATTCACTTTGGCTCATTGGTTAGGGGGACTTTGGAGCAGAATTTTACCCCAAGTGATGTTCTTCCACATTGGTGTCTAAGGGGGAAGTTTGTGTGCTCTTTTTGCTTCTCACGATGTACGTGTCCAATAAAGGATGACGGCGTGGCGATTTTGAAGAATTCCGAAAATGATGGGGAAAGGTTTACCCCAGACTTCATTGCTGCCTCTTGCCTTCAAAGCACTGAAAAGATGCTCATTGCCCGCATGATCTTTTTTTTTTAATGAATGCTTCGGGTTCAGATGACATTCATTTACTAAGGGGGTCATTCAACATTGGATCTGTGAGCAGGTTGTGAAATCCTGGGAAGACACATTTGATATATTTAATTTTTTAAATATGATTTCACTGGCAGGCCTCTTCTAATCAATTTACACAGGCATAGGGATTCCAGGAATCCAATTGTATCCCATTTCTACTTGATTTATCCTAAATCCTGAGTCGTTGGGCGAGTGCCTAGCTAGTTGTCCACTACCAATGTGGCTCTGATTTCACCTCTGAGGCAGGCTGTTATGTTGGTGTGAGATAGGTGTCTCCCTGGCAGCATGGATACTAGTTACTGCAAATGCGAATGGGAATAGCGAGCATGCTATGGCCATGCCCATGGCAACACATCAGGGCAATATATTGAAAGTCTGTCATTGTTAAACATCCAGTTTGAACCCTATTGGCAATGACAACCTTCCCCCAATGTAATCATGGGCTGCAGATACCTGTGGCAAGGCCAGCATTTGTTGTCCATCCTTAAATTATCCTCAGCCAGATAGTTTGGGTGCTGGAGTCACAATTAGACCAGAGCAGATCAGGCTGGTAGATGGCCCTGCCAGGTGGTTAGTGGGGGAGCTGAACTAGATGGGATTTTACAGCAATATGCTATTGCTGGCATTCAATGTTTATGTAAGATCTATTTAGTTGATATTAAGTTGGAATTGAACTCATGCCCCAGGGCAGTCAGTCAGAAATGACGTGACCTTTTATACAACAATGTTCTTTGGGTGGCTATTTTAAAGAACATACCATGGTTAATATTTTTAAGGCGACAAGTCTTTGGTATATTTACAACTTCCTGCCCTCTTCTCTCTTCTCTCTTCACTCTCCTCTCTCCTTCTCTGTTCTCTCCTCTCTCCCCTCTCCCCTCTCCCGCTCCCCTCTCTCACTCTGGCAGTTGAGATCTTCTAAGGTTTGAGGGCACCTTAGTTGAGGTTTCCATGTGTAGCTCTGATTGTCCATTCCTCCCATTCCCGTGGGAAGAGAAATCTCCAGCCTTAGACTACAACCTGATCCCATTATCCCTCTCCCCAGCCCCCCCCCCCCCCCACACACACACACAGTCTGAAGAAGGGTCTCGACCCGAAACGCCACCTATTCCTTCGCTCCATAGATGCTGCCTCACCCGCTGAGTTTCTCCAGCATTTCTATCTACCTCAGATATCCCACTACCTCAGTTTCAACTCCCCAAAATGACTAAACTTGAATATTTCAGATTAAAAAATGCAAACGTAAAGAATTATCTTTCCCGAAGCATTGACCGAAAATATTGATGCCTATCTTTCGCTCATCCAGTCTCTGACAGTTATCTCCACTTGAAGTCTTAGTAGATGACTTTAGTGGCCGTAAATTTAGTCCAGCTCTGATAGTTGGGAATAATATTTGTTCTTGTCCTCCAATTTGCTATTGGCATTTTCGATTGAGTTTTATTGGGATACTGAATGTCCAATTGGAATTAGATTAATTTCGTCATTATGCTATAATATTGATACGCACTATTGCCGGGGTACAACCCATACATGTTTATCCTCATGGAGCTACGGTGTTAAATGACCTCCTGCTTCCCAACATCTGGAGTGGCCGGGGAAGTAAATGAATCTTCTTCAGCACCACATTCTGAATCTGATTTCTTCATTCCCATAAGTCTGTCTGATGCCAGCACTAGGCCATGTTGTATCTCACACAGAACCGAACGCCATTACTATTTCAGCGCATGGAACCAGCGTCACCTACCCAGGAGATGGAGCCGGGGCAGAGCGCCTTGCCGGAGCAGCCGCACGTTTCTGGGGACGCCCTGTAAGTTCCAATGCCAATGAATTGACGAGTGTGTCAAATCAGAGGAATGTGTTGTGTATTTGGGTGCTTGGAACTGACTTAGTCTAAAATGTGTAACAATCCGAAGGACGACATCTTGCCACGTAGACACAACATAGAGATAGTCTGACAAACCCGCCGACTTGTACAGCTGATGTTTTACACTACAGTCCCCTGCATAGAAGGATCTGCAGGCCTCTCGTGTCCAGCTCGCAAACAACAGCGACACAACTCCATATCTACTGTTTAAACTGTTAAACAATCCTGCGTGTTGCAAAACAGTCATGCACTGTATTTAAATGATGAGTTCACAAACTCTATCCCATCCTCGTCGCCAATTGTTGTGTATTTGGGTGCTTGGAACTGACTTAAAAGAACACTCAGTTACGGGAGTAAACTAACAAGCTTCTTTCTTCCAGGGTGCCACCTTGAGTCTCTCTCAGCGCATGCGCCCCCTCGCACAAGACATAACATATGCTCATTATATCACATACATCACAGAATGCATCGGGTAGAGTCTCTTGCCCAGAGTAGGGGAATTGAGGACCAGACGACATAGGTTTACGGTGAAGGGGAAAAGATTTAATAGGAATCCGAGGGGTAACTTTTTCACTCAAAGGGTGGTGGGTGTATGGAATGAGCTGCCAGAGGAGGTAGTTGAGGCTGGGACTATCCCAACGTTTAAGAAACAGTTAAACAGGTACATGGATGGGACAGGTTTGGAGGGATATGGACCGAATGCAGACATGTGGGACCAGTGTAGCTGGGACATGTTGGCCGGTGTGGGCAATAGACAATAGACAATCGGTGCAGGAGTAGGCCATTCGGCCCTTCGAGCCAGCACCGCCATTCAATGCGATCACGGCTGATCATCCCCAATCAGTACCCCGTTCCTGGCTTCTCCCCATATCCCCTGACTCCACCATCTTTAAGAGCCCTATCCAGCTCTTGTTGGGCCAAAGGACCTGCTTCCACACTGTATCATCCATGACTATGAGCATTCATAAAGTGCTTGAGTCCTCGGATTTAACAGGCTAAAGGGATTTGA
Source organism: Okamejei kenojei (assembly GCA_035221665.1). Taxonomy (NCBI): domain Eukaryota; kingdom Metazoa; phylum Chordata; class Chondrichthyes; order Rajiformes; family Rajidae; genus Okamejei; species Okamejei kenojei. The sequence goes on from CM069166.1 coordinate 5,190,211, forward strand.
TGCTGTAAAATTGAGAGTGGATCATTAGGTTAGTATATAAAGCCCCAATAAATCCCTATAGAAATAGTTATACAGAAGAATCGCTCGTGAAATGGCAGTCAGTGAAATGTGTAAATTATATGTATTTTTAAAGCTTATAGCTGTAACTTATTTCTGTTTGTACTCTAGAGTCCAGAGACTGAGCCAATTTACACTAACGTGATTGATATCTCAATTTATCTAACCTTCAGCAGGATTCACAGGCTGGATGGTAGAAGGATATTTATTCCTAACTCCAGTCTCTGACAATTATCTCCACTGAGATCATTCTCAGACGTCTAAGCTCTTAAGAATCTACCATAAATTGAGTCCAGCTCTGATAGTTGGGAATACAGTTTGTTATTGTCCTCCAATTTGCTACTGGCATTCTAGATTGAGTTTTACTGGGATACTGCAACTCACAATTGGAATTAGATTTACATCCCTTCCAAGTTTGGGTTTAGGCACAGGTACATAATTGTACCAGGATCTGTACTCAGTTTCGATCCCGGTTTGGGATTACATTTCCGAGTTTAGATTGGGATTTGTACTCAGTTGGGTCACATACCCATTTCAAGTTAGGACTGAAGATCATTTGATTCCTATTTAAGAGTCGAATCACACATGCTGTTGACGTTGGATTTTGTTTAATCCGACATTTCTCAATGTTCTTGCGGAGTTAGTTGGAATAGTTATTCAGTATCAGTGGGGCCAGATATTCAGATAACAATTCCACTCAATTACGATTGACATGAGCTTCTTCCGTACATCGCACTGCCCACCACTACAGCCCACTATTCTTTTCACCCTTCAGTATCTACCACGCCACTCTTCGAATATGTTCTACAATTCACCCCTCGAGCCCTCCGCCCCACTCCCTATAGGAATTAATTCCACCTACCCACCAGTTTATTTCTCCGAAACAGTGTGATTTTTTGCTTTAATAACATTTAGTGCAAGGTAAAGCCAGTAAAGTCTAATCAAAGATAGTCTGAGGGTCACCGATGAGGTAGATAGTAGTTCACGACTGCGTTCTGGGTGTGGTAGGATGATTCAGTTTTCTGACCACAGCCGGAAGAAACTGTCCCTGAATCTGGAGGTGTGCGTTTTCACACTCCGATACATTTGTCCCGCTGAGTTACTCCAGCTTTTTAGCTGGAGTAACTCAGCGGGACAAGCAGCATCTCTGGAGAGAAGGAATGGGTGACGTTTCGGGTCAATCTCTCATTTCCCTTATCCCTAACCAGTCTGAAGAAGGGTCTCAACTCGAAACGTCACTTATTCCTTCTCTCCAGAGACGCTGCCTGTCTCGCTGAGTTAAGGGCCTGTCCCACTTTCACGACCTAATTCACGGCCTTTTTTACTCGTGGACATTTTTCATCAGGCTAGAAAAAACGCCCCGACCTACTTGATGCCACGAGTACCTACGACTAGCATCACGGCCTGCTACGGCCTACCTAGGACCTCCTACGACCTCATGACGACCATGCTGCGAGTACGAGTCAAAGGCAAGCTCGGCAGAGGTCGTGAATTAGGTCGTGAAAGTGGGACAGGCCCTTAACTCCAGCATTCTGTGTCTAAATTCAGGGTTAATACTTCGCAGGCAATGTGATGTTCTGGTACTGAGATGTTCTGCCAACTATTGACTACTTTCATCGCTGTATGAAATAATATGTTTACTAAATGCGTTATTCTTCTGCCCAAAGACCACAAGATGGGATTATGAAGGAGAGTCAATCTTGGGTGACCGATCGAGCTCAAAAAATGTTTCAGCAGACAGGGGCGTGGAGTCCTGAAAGAGGTCGATCAGAGGATATAGAAGACATTCGGCCGAACTCTCAGGTACAGGCTACAAAACATACCTCACTGTTGCATTACTTAATATCACAGTAGTTGATGAGCACACTCTAGTGCAGTGGTTCTGAACCTTTTTGGCTTACGTACACGCGTATGCAGACAAAATACTGTATGTGGTACGTACCTTTGTTAGGTTCCTAAACATGGACTCAACAAATGGATATGTTATTTATTACCCTCTTCATGTCCCCCGGTAAAGCCCCAAACGACCCCCTCCAATGGGGTCCCGACCCCTCCAGGTTAAGAACCACTGCTCTAGTGTCTGGTGGCTATTTGTTTTGTGTTCGGCAAAGAATGGCCATCCACATTGAAACCGAGTTTGAGACCAGCTCATATAGAGTGCCGTTGAATAGACTGGTCTCTGTTGCCCAGAATTTGCAGTCAGTAATAAGGAATAGACAATAGACAATCATTCATCATTTTTCACACCGAGAGTGGTGAGTCTGTGGAATTCTCTGCCACAGAAAGTAGTTGAGGCCAGTTCATTGGCTATATTTAAGAGGGAGTTAGATGTGGCCCTGGTGGCTAAAGGGATCAGGGGGTATGGAGAGAAGGCAGGTACGGGATACTGAGTTGGGTGATCAGCCATGATCATATTGAATGGCGGTGCAGGCTCGAAGGGCCGAATGGCCTCCTCCTGCACCTATTTTCTATGATTCTATGACAATAGGGGCATTCTGCCCTTCGATCCAGCACCACCGTACAATGTGATCTTGGCTGATCAAGGAAGCTCTGAGCTCAAACAAAAAAACTTGCCCACAACTATACCGGAGGTCTTCTGGTATAGATTTTCCTGTTCCCAACACCTTATGATATCTGGTGTAAGTTGAAGACAATCCCTTGTGCTCAGTGACTGTGATGTGATCGAGTCCGTTAGTATACATTACCGGCACTACGAATCAAAGGGGTGTTGATGGGCATGTTTGAGAGAAAATAAGTCCCCGGAGTACAGTAAATAAGGAGTAAAGTAATGGAGCTTGCAGTTACTATCGCAATGTTGCTGGTGCTATCACTATATTTAAGAAACATTTGGACAGGTACATGGATAGGACATGTTTAGAGTTATATAGGAGCAAAGAGGTCCTTCTGCAGTTCTACAGAGCCCGAGTGAGACCACACCTGGAGTATTGTGTGCAGTTTTGGTCCCCTAATTTGAGGAAGGACATTCTTGCTATTGAGGGAGTGCAGCGTAGGTTTACATGGTTAATTCCCCGGATGGCGGGACTGTCATATGCTGAGAGAATGGAGCATCTGCTTGTACACTCTGGGGTTTAGAAGGATGAGAGGGGATCTTATTGAAACATATAAGATAGTTAAGGGTTTGGACACGCTAGAGGCAGGAAACATGTTCCCGATGTTGGGGGAGAGCAGAACCAAGGCCACAGTTTAAGAATAAGGAGTAAGCCATTTAGAACGGAGACGAGGATACACTTTTTCTCACAGAGAGTGGTGAGTCTGTGGAATTCTCTGCCTCAGAGGGTGGTGGAGGCCGGTTCTCTGGATGCTTTCAAGAGAGAGCTAGATAGGGCTTTTAAAAATAGCGGAGTCAGGGGAGAAGGCAGGAACGGGGTACTGATTGTGGATGATCAGCCATGATCGCATTGAATGGCGGTGCTGGCTCGAAGGGCCGAATGGCCTACTCCTGCACCTATTGTCTATTGTCTATTGATATGGGCCAAAAGCAGGCAGGTGGGATTAGTGTAGATGGGACATGTTGGTCGGTGTGGGCAAGTTGGGTTGAAGGGCCTATTTCCACGCTGTGTGACTCCTATGTCTCTAACTACATCTCCTAGATTCCCCCAGGATGGCTTTAGGATTAGCTGTGTGACATATGACTCCATCAAGCTAAGTAATATGATACCCTGGGAGCTGCCGTAGACCTCTCTATGTCATTATAAGCTGACTGGCTAGCCAATTAAAATATTCGCACAGACTGCAAACAGTCAACAAAATAATCCATATAATTGAAAAACAAACAGAAATAATGTGCTGGGAATACCTGGCAGATCACACAGCGTCTGTGTAGAGAGAAGAGTTAATATTTCAGTCCAGTGATCTTTCATTTGATCTTCTGAGTATCCCAACATTTTCTATTTTTATAACAAAATCACAATGTGTTTTATTAATCTAAAAACGTTTTTCAGAGCACAAGGTAAAGTGTCAAGCATAGATTGCAGAAATGCTGAACTATCGTCAGCAACAATTGTTTGAGTCTTGTACGTAAGGGGATTAAAATCCACATGCTTCAAATTGGATTTTTAGGATCGTGATGATTTGGCATGGCAGGGCGTGGTTTAGAATGTGATTATAATTTCAGTTTGAGCTCGGTTGTAACATTTTTACCGAAGATAGACACAAAAAGCTGGAGTAACTCAGCGGGTCAGTGAGGAGGCATAGGTGACATTTCGGGTCGAGACGCTTCTTCAAACTGAGAGTCAGGGGAAAGAGAAACGAGAGATATAGACGGTGATATGGAGATATAATAATATTAATAAACTTAATTTCAGACTCAAGGTCCAGACAAGGGGCAACATTACATAAAAAAGCATTGCATATTAAAAAATATCATAAAGTACATATAAAATCTTAGTATATCACTTATAAAAGCATCATAAATTATATATTAAGAAAAACACACAATACCATATAAACCATATAACCATATAACAATTACAGCACGGAAACAGGCCCTCTCGGCCCTTCCAGTCCGTGCCGACCATTTGTTTTCCCCTAGTCCCATCTACCTGCACTCAGACCATACCCCTCCATTCCCTTCCCGTCCATATACCTATCCACTTTGCTTTTAAATGTTAAAATCGATCCTGCCTCCACCACTTGAATACATGAATTAAAATCCAGAATAAAAGAATGATCAATGCCCTACAACGAGACAACGATACCAGTGTCACCACAACTGGGATTCGTAGAGTGTGGTACTAAACCTTATGTTTGACAAGGCCACAATAATTACATTTTTAGAGTCATTTATCCTGCAAATGATTTTATACATATGATTTCTTAGGATAGCTTCTAAAGTACTGACTCCTGCAGCCACAAACATGTTACTATCACTACACCATCTAGGTTTCCTTAGCACTGTTCTCGTGGCATCATTATAGGCCACCTTTAGTCTCTGCAGTGGGGGCAGTGTTAGCTGTGAGGAGGATGCTAGGAGGCTGCAAGGTGACTTGGATAGGCTGGGTGAGTGGGCAAATGCATGGCAGATGCAGTATAATGTGGATAAATGTGAGGTTATCCACTTTGGAGGCAAAAACAGGAAAGTAGACTATTATTTGAATGGTGGCCGATTAGGAAAAGGGGAGATGCAACGAGACCTGGGTGTCATGGTACACCAGTCATTGAAAGTAGGCATGCAGGTGCAGCAGGCAGTGAAGAAAGCGAATGGTATGTTAGCATTCATAGCAAAAGGATTTGAGTACAAGAGCAGGGAGGTTGTACTGCAGTTGTACAGGGTCTTGGTGAGGCCACACCTGGAGTATTGCGTACAGTTTTGGTCTCCTAATCTGAGAAAAGACATTCTTGCCATAGAGGGAGTACAGAGAAGGTTCACCAGACTGATTCCTGGGATGGCAGGACTTCCATATGAAGAAAGACTGGATAGACTCGGCTTGTACTCACTGGAATTTAGAAGATTGAGGGGGGATCTCATAGAGACTTACAAAATTTTTAAGGGGTTGGACAGGCTAGATGCAGGAAGATTGTTCCCGATGTTGGGGAAGTCCAGGACAAGGGGTCACAGTTTAAGGATAAGGGGGAAGTCTTTTAGGACCGAGATGAGAAAAACATTTTTCACACAGAGAGTGGTGAGTCTCTGGAACTCTCTGCCACAGAGGGTAGTTGAGGCCAGTTCATTGGCTATATTTAAGAGGGAGTTGGATGTGGCCCTTGTGGCTAAATGGATCAGGGGGTATGGAGAGAAGGCAGGTAAGGGATACTGAGTTGGATGATCAGCCATGATCATATTGAATGGCGGTGCAGGCTCGAAGGGCCGAATGGCCTACTCCTGCACCTATTTTCTATGTTTCTATGTTTCTATAAACTTGTCCCTTCATAGTTCGACCACAGGTCGAACCGTGGAACAAACGAATGAAAGATATGCTAAAATGTAGGGATGATAAAGGAGACAGGCCATTGTTAGCCAGGGACTAGGTGGAAACGGGTTACTGACAATGAGACTCAACAAGACGCTAGTACGACTTGGGTGAGGGCGGGATGGAGAGAAGGGGGATGCAAGCGTTATTTGAAGTTAGAGAATTCAATATTCATACCACTGGGTTGTAAACTCTGTGGGTCTTGTCATTTCATTGTGGGTCTAGTTTGGACATTCCCAGAGATTTCACTTGATTGCAGAGCAGATGGCTGCAAACAGCACAGCCTGCAAGGAATGCTGAATCACTCAGAGAAATGCTGGGATTTCTAAATTATTCACCGCTTGCATAAAAAAGCCACAGTCACTGCCAGGGTGATAATGGTAAATGTCAATATTTAAAATTATGCCATCGACTTTGTTGCTAGCAGCCATCTTATAACTAAAATCACCCAGGCATGGCTGCTTTCTGCAAGTGTCGTGCAGTTTGTTAGTTGTACATTCAGAAGAGGTTCCTGCACTGTTATCAAAGAGAAGAGTGTTTTATTGTCATATATTGCTGATAGAACAGTGACATTCTTACTTGCAGCAGCACAACAGAATGTGTCAACACAGTACACTGTTAACAATATACAAGAAATAAAGTTCAGTGTGTGTGTATATATAGACAATAGGTGCAGGAGTAGGCCATTGGCCCTTCGAGCCAGCCATTCACTGTGATCATGGCTGATCATCCACAATCAGTACCCCGTTCCTGCCTTTTGCCCATATCCCTTGACACCGCTATCTTTATCCAACACTCCATCCAATTTTCTCTTGAAAGCATAGACACGTATAGACACACAAATACACACACATACACACACAAACACACACTGTATACACTGTATATGCACTCACATATATATATGCACACACACACATATGCATATACACATATACACACACTCACACTGTCCACACACATACACTATATACACACACATATATATGCACACACGCACACACACACATACACTGTATATACACACACACATATATATGCGCACACACACATACATATGCACACACACACACACATATGCATACACACACACACACACACTGTATATACACTGTATATACACACACACACATATATATATGCACACACACATATATATGTATACACACACACATACACACACACATACATACACTGTATATACACACACACACATATATATATGCACACACACATATATATGCATACACACACACATATACATATATATATATATATATATATAATCAAACAACAATAGTGCACTAATAGCAATAATAGAGTACGTACAGCTCTTCAGAGCTTATTGGACATTACATTTTTCAGGCTCATATACCTTCTTCCCAATGGCAGGGGTGAACTGTCAAGCTATATCAAATGGTGAAATGCCAAGTACTGGCTATTGTAGTTAGTTTAGTTTAGTTATTGCAGTGTACCAAGACAAAAACTTAACCAGTCAGCGGAAAGACAACACATGATTACAATCGAGCCGCTGTAAACAGTGTACAGATACATGATGAAGGGAATAAGAAGAGCATAATTAAAGTAAGAAATGTTGCTGTAGGCGTAAAGTTTTAAAAGAGTGGAGCAATTATGATTGCAGATCCACTACTGTGACTAATGCCCCTGTCCCACCTAGGAAAACCTGAATGGAAACCTCTGGAGACTTTGCGCCCCACCCAACGTTTCCGTGCGGTTCCCGGAGGTTTTTGTCAGTCTCCCTAATGGTCGAAAGTGGTTTCCACTTCTTCTATGTTCCAGCGATTATTTAAAAAAATTCAAAACCGGCCGCGACCAAAAATGGGTTGCCTTTTTAAAAAATCGGTAATTTTTTAGTCGAAGCCGGTTGCGATGCTAGTTGAAGGTGGTTGCCGGAGGTTGCAGGTAGTGGAAGGTAAGACCTCCCTGGTGGAATAAAACTGGGTGAAAAAAAAGTCTTACCTGCCACTACCTGCAACCACCTTCAACTAGCATCGCAACCGGCTTCGACTAAAAAATTACCGATTTTTAAAACGCCAACTTATTTTTAGTCGTGGCCGGTTTTTAATTTTTTTTAAATAATCCCCGGAACATAGAAGAAGCGGTAACCACTTTTGACCATTAGGGAGACTGACAAAAACCTCCGGGAACCGCACGGAAACCTTGGGTGGGGCGCAAAGTCTCCAGAGGTTTTCCGTTCAGGTTTCCTAAGTGGGACAGGGGCATAACACACAAAGAGTCCCCTGGGTTGGGCACCATCTTGGTGTTGTCAATGTTTTCCAACACGTTGACTCTCGTGGTATTTTCTTATTTAAAGACTTGTATCTATATCGCACCTTGTCGCATTGTTTAGAAACATGCAAAGTGCTGCAGGGGCTATGAATTTATTTTGAAATGCACTGAATGTTGTAAGGCAGCAAATATGAGATTTGCTTTGTGTACACGTGATAGAAAATGGCTGTTTCTGCTCGTAACGACCATGAGGAATGTGGTGAGCAGGATGAAGTTCACATGGAGGATCTCTGGAGAGAAGGAATGGGCGACGTTTCGGGTCGAGACCTTCTTCAAGCCGATGTGAGGGGAGGGGGCGGGACAGAGATAGAATGTAGTCGGAGACAGTAGGACTGGTGGGAGAACTGGGAAGGGGGAGGGGATGGAGAGAGAAACCAAGGGCTATCTGAAGTTGGAGAAGTCAACGTTCATACCGCTGGGGTGTAAACTACCCAAGCAAAACCCTCCCCTCGCATCGGTCTGCAGAAGGGTCTCGACCCGAAACGTCGCCCATCCTCCCCTCCAGAGATGCTGCTTGACCCGCTGAGTTACTCCAGCATTTTGTGTCTACCTTCGATTTTACCAGCATCTGCAGTTCTTTCTCACTAAAATTCACATGGTTTCAGATTCGGAACTCTGCCTTGACGGGTTGATTGATTGATTGACATTTTGCTGTCGCATGTTTCATGCCACAGTGAGGTTTTTAGTTTTGCCCAGCATATACACAAGGTATGCAAAGAGTCGCCTCGTCTAGGAAAGGGCCTGTCCCACTTGGGTGTCATTTACGCGACATAATCCACGCGTCACGACGCACGACGCGTGGTGACGTAGGCAGTGACGCGCGGTCGTGCGCTGTGCCCCAGGATTTCGGGATGTACAAAATCGTTGCGCGCCATCTGCGTGACACGCAAGTTATGCCGAAGTGGGACATACCTTTTACAGTGTTCAATGTAGTCTCAATGGATCCCTGGGATGGCGGGACTGTCATATGAGGAAAGATTGAAAAGACTAGGCTTGTATTCACTGGAGTTTAGAAGGATGAGGGGGATCTTATAGAAACATATAAAATTATAAAAGGACTGTTCCCCAATGTTGGGCGAGTCCAGAACCAGGGGCCACAGTCTTAGAATAAAGGGGAGGTCATTTAAGATTGAGGTGAGAAAAAACTTTTTCACCCAGAGAGTTGTGAATTTATGGAATTCCCTGCCACAGAGGGCAGTGGAGGCCAAATCACTGGATGGATTTAAGAGAGAGTTAGATTGAGCTCTAGGGGCTAGTGGAGTCAAGGGATATGGGGAGAAGGCAGGCACGGGTTATTGATAGGGGACGATCAGCCATGATCACAATGAATGGCGGTGCAGGCTCAAAGGGCCGAATGGCCTCCTCCTGCACCTATCTTTCTATGTTTCTATGGTCCCTCTTTGTTTTTAGCAGCTCCCCCATGCCTGGTCTCTCTTTGTTCTTTTGGCGGCCTACCCCCACCCCCACCCCCCCATGTCGGGTCCCTCTTTGTTCTCAGTGGGCCTCACACGCCGGGGCCCTCTCCACCAATGTCAGCTGGGCACTGGGCAGAAGGTAGGTGATCCGGGGGGAGTATCAGTAGATGTGAAGATTACATTGTAATGAGTGGACTCGAACACACAGCCAATCTACATACACGATCTACTGAAACATACAGATTGGAAGCTTGCCAACATAGATGCAGTGATCGGTAAGCTGCCTGCACCATGGGTTGCCGTTCCTAAATAAGTCATTGACAATTCAGGACAGAGATGACAAGGAATTTGTACATTTGAGGAATAGGAATCTTTGGAATTGACTACTCAAGAGGACAGTAAAGACTTGGGTGGATTTAAGATGGTGATTCGAGTGTTTGTGGATTGTACGGGAAACAAGAGATATAGACAATTTAGACAATAGGTGCAGGAGTAGGCCATTCGGCCCTTCGAGACAGCACCGCTGTCAATGTGATTGTGGCTGATATATAGGGTTTAGTACAGGAAACTGACAGCTAGGTACAGGATCATCCATGCTCTTCTTCTTATCGAGTCCCACGCATAAGATTAGAGGTTGTCCAGCCAGAGATGAACACACTTCTCGGCATCTGCAGACAACGGTGTCTGTCTTGTCGCTTCTTGTGCGTGGCGGTGGAAAGATTGGTGGAAACTCTTTCCTTGACCCCCCACCCATTGTCTAAATGGATGGGTCAAGGCTAATCGGCCTCCTTGTGTCACAATAGACTGCAGATGCTGGAATCTGGAGCATCAAACAAACTGCCGGAAGAACTCAGCTGGTCGTATCACTGAATCCCTCCAGCAGATTATCTATGGTGGAAGGTGTATGGAACGAGCGGTTAGAAGGATAGACTGAATTTCTGTAGCAATTTTAACAACCAAAGAATTCGACACTCACTGAAGTGCTCTTGAAATGCAATCACTGGTTTTGTATGACATGCGGCAGGCATTTCGTAACTATTCATTTTCCAGGGATGTGCGAGCCACTGGTGAAGCCAGCACTTATTGTCCATCCCTATCTGCCCTTCAGAAGGTGATGGTGGCAATTCAGGGCAGGGAACTGAAGAACAGAAGCAGATGGTTAGTTTTCGTAAAGGAATAATCATTGGGGCAAGACAGTGCAGAAATCCCCTTTGGCATTCTCCATACTAGTGCTGTGAGATCTTCTATACAATTGAGCTAAGATTAACACCAGTGAAGAGTAGTGGACACGTAGGTGATGGGACTGGCAATTGGGGTAGATTCATAAAGGAAGGGAGCTTAATTCCAAATTAAAACCTTGTTTTGCCTCACTTGGAATTGCTTCAGATTCACCGAGAACAGGAGCTGGTGAAATTTCCTCTCCCCAGATCAAACAGCCTTAAGGGCCTGTCCCACTTTCACAAGTAATTCACAAATTCTCCCGAGTTTTCCCCTTGATTCAAACTCGCAGAATGTTCGTCACGAGTCCGTAGGAGTTTGTAGATATATCGTAGCGGCTCGTTATGCCAGCCACAGGTACTCGTGGCATCAGGTAAGTCGGGACATTTTCTCCAGCCCGGTAAGAAATGTCCACGAGTAAAAAAAAAGTGGTCGGGATGAAAGAAATTGCAACTTTTTACTCGTAAGGAGGGCATCGAAATAGTCGTGGGAATTCGTAGACATACTCGTAGGAGCTTGTGAACATATTCGTGGACAAGTCGTAGGGGTTCGTAGATTACCACGATCTTGATTTTTTCTTTAGGTCCTTTAAACTCGGCAGAGGTTTTGAATTAAGTCGTGAAAGTGGGACAGGCCCTTAACACAGCCAACGGGTTACAGGTTTATCATCCACTGTAAATATTGAACCCACTTGTAAATACCAAGATCTTAGTGGTGAGAGTGATGGGCAAATCCTACAGCTGCTCATGCACACAAATATAATGGTGACTGTGAGGACACAGGATGTTGAAAACCGTGATTTCAAAGTCATAGCAATAGAGAACTGTTTTAGAGAAAGAGTTCTCTTTCACACTTCCCTCTCTCACGTAGCCCTAGATATACCAGTTTGTGGAATTATCCTCACCCTTTTTTTAATCATACGAATACTTTTATTCAAAAAATAAAAAATAAACATACAAATGAACACAATCCTAGGCTGCCTATATTGACGGTTTTGCAAACAAACGGCCATCAATTTAATATAGCACCAACGTCATTGCAATATTTCAAGAAAGCATCTCAACACAGCCTTCTCGACAGAGGCCCACTTCAACCATTCTCTCTGCTCAGTCTTCCTCCAGCCATCTAACCAACCTCAATGAAGCAAATCCTGGTGCTTCCAGATTCCCATTCCATGAATTTAACAAATGCTGTCAATTTAACATGAAGAATCGATGGATTTTCTATATCCAAAAGTATTAAGGAAATGGGGGGGGGGGGGGGGGGGGCAGTCCCTTAGATGTCACACATGTTTTTACAAGGAAAGGGTTTGAAAGCCCTGGCAATGGATAGCCGTGATTGAATGGCGGGGAGCGCTCAATGGGCTGAGCAGCCTACTGCTCCCATAACTTATCAACGAATGCCAATCAATGCTGAGAGTCTGAAGAAGAGTTTCGGCCCGAAACGTTGCCCATCTCCTTCGCTCCTTAGATGCTGCTGCACCCGCTGAGTTTCTCCAGCCTTTTGTGTACCCTGGTCATGTCAAATGTGTCTAAATGTTGAAAATAGACAATAGACAATAGGTGCAGGAGTAGTCCATTCGGCCCTTCGAGCCAGCACCGCCATTCAATGTGATCACGGCTGATCATCCCCAATCAGTACCCCGTTCCTGCCTTCTCCCCATATCCCCTGACTCCGCTATCTTTAAGAACCCTACCTAGCTCTCTCTTGAAAGAAAATTAAACCATCAATGGGCAGGCTAACTATCCGGTGGAAGCCAAACCCCCCCCCCCCCCCCCCCCCCCCCCCCCCCCCCTCCTTAGACATTTGTTTCTGTGAAGCTATTGGGTGGGTGTTAGGGCTGACACCGCAGGAGCAGCTGAGTACGAGGAGCCTGCTAGCTCGCTCGAGTATGGCTGTGGCCGATGCTTCCTTTCTCGTTAATACTCCCCCCAAGTTTGGCTTTGTCTTGCAGGCTGTGGAGATGCAGGAAATGGGGAGGGACGCCTACTCCGACAGCGACCATTACCTCCCGATGGAAGGCCAGAGTCGAGCATCCTCCATGCCACGACTGGCAGCAGGGAACCAAGTGAGCTCAGTGAGACTTACTCTGCTGCGCCCCGCACCGCGTGCCACTAACCTAAACTCTTTCCATGCGATCTGTGCCAACTAATTTGCACCCATGAAATATTACAGGCGATAGATTCCAAATAGGCCCCCCAGCAAATTGGACAAGTAACAAATGGGAGAAAATGTGCCCCCAATGACTAGCATTATGGCAGAAGCCTCAAGTTGCAATCCACTGCTGAAATCTAGAGACACGAGAGACTGTGGAATGCGTAGGAAGGAACTGCAGACGCTGGTTTACACCGAAAGACACAAAATGCTGGAGTAATTCAGCGGTATGGGCGGCATCTCTAGAGAGAAGGAATGGACGATGTTTCGGTTGCGACCCAAAACGTCACCCATTCCTTCTCTCCAGAGATGCTGCCCGTCCCGCTGAGTTGCTCCAGCATTTTGTGTCTGTCTGTAGGTGCAGTAATCTGGAGCAAAAGCATAATTGCTGGAAGAACTCAGCAGGTCAAGCGGCATCTGTGGAGGGAAAAGGATGGTTGAAGTTTCAGGTTGAGACCCTGCATCAGGTCTCACACGACCCCCCGACCCCCAAAATGGTCACTATCCCTTTGTCTCCATAGATGCTGCTCAACCTACTGAGGTTTTTGGTTTTTGAGATACAGCGTGGAAACAGACCCACCGGGTCCGCACCGACCAGCGATCCCTGCACACGAACACTATCCTACACACACTAGTAGTGACAATTTACAATTTTACCAAGCCAGTTAACTCACACACCCGTTAGTTTTTGGAGTGTGGGAGGAAACTGAAGCTCCCGGGGACAAACCCACGCAGGTCACGGGGAGAACGTACAAACTCCGTACAGACAGCGCCCGTAGTCAGGATTAAACCCGGGTCTCTGGCGCTGTGAGGCAGCAACTCTACCCCTGCGCCTCCGTGCCGCCCCTAGTGGGAGTTCCTCCAGCAGTTTGTTCTTCACTTCTGAAGTTTCATGTTTTGTTTCGAGTGGAACTGAACTTAAGAAGCCGAATAAATATTCAGGGGCACTGATTTATATGAAGAGCAGGAGCTAAATTTCTACGGGTATCTGGGCAACTGAAGCTGTGAATCTGTGGGACTCTAGTCAAATCTGGGGAGTTGATCTTGAACCCATCATTTTCTGACTGAGTGATGAGACAGTGGTCTAACAAATCACGGTGTTATTTTGGCATTATTTCAACCTGGGGCTAAACGGAATGTAAATTACGGTGACCTTTTCTTGTTTAGTGACTGCATTTCACGACATTTTCAGTAAGTGCTTTTTTTAGCGATGATGGTTATAGTGTTGGGTCAAGGATTTGGAAACCAAAAGCTGAGAGATTGGGCTCTGTGGTGCCGTTTTCCGCAGCGGCATCATCCTAATAGGTTTGCAAATTGCTCCATGAATTCCAAGTGCACATTTTTTAGTGGACTCGTGTGGCCTCAGCAATTTGTTTACATGGTACGATTTGCGTCTGGGTTGTACAGAGCAGCTGGATTGTGCCACCATTACTCATTCAACTCAAACGCCAGCCCTGCAAACTCTACCTAGACCCTACGCCACGTGCAAATCAAATGCACCAATAATAAGGCTCACACTTCTTCAAAGGGGGAGGGGGGGTGGTGGGGATCACAAATTATGTGTATCCACTGCTCTGCATCGGTGAGACCGAGCGTAGGCTTGGCGATCGCTTCGCCCAACACCTGCGCTCGGTTCGCCTGATGCTGTCTGAATCGGCTGAATTACTCCAGCAGTTTTAAGGAGAGAAGTATTAGCCCTGAGTAACGAGAAGTCAGCAAAGTGTTGATTGAAGCAGGCAACCATACCCAGCGGACAGGTCTTGAGGGATTTAGGTGCAAGGCCACAAGAGGCAAGCCAAGCCAAGACAGGGACAATAGACAATAGGTGTAGGAGTAGGCCATTTGCCCCTTCGAGCCAGCACCGCCACTCACTGTGATCATGGTTGATCATCCACAATCAGTACCCCGTTCCTGCCTTCTCCCCATATCCCCTGACTCCGCTATCTTTAAGAGCTCTATCCAACTCTCTCTTGAAAGCATCCGGAAAATTGGCCTCCACCACCTTCTGAGGCAGAGAATTCCACAGATTCACAACTCTCTGGGTGAAAGTGTGTTTCCTCATCTCCGTTCTAAATGGCCTACCCCTTATTCTTAAACTGTGGCCCCTGGTTCTGGACTCCCCCAACATCGGGAACATATTTGCTGCCTCTAGCGTGTCTAGGCTGAGGAGAACAAGTGCCAACCAGAGGGACCTACAGGAAGGTACACTGCCCTCTCTCCCCATTCCCCCACTCGCAAACAGGGCAGAGTCCCCCTGGTCCTCACCTTTCACCCCACCAGCCGGCAAATACAACAGATAGTCCTCCGCCAGTTTCGCCACCTCCAACGTGACCCCTCCACCCGCCACATCTTCCCATCTCCCCCCCTGTCTGCCTTCCGCAAAGACCGCTCCCTCCGCAACTCCCTTGTCAATTCTTCCCTCCCCTCCCGCTCTACCCCTTCCCCGGGCACTTTCCCTTGCAACCGCAAGAAATGCAACACTTGTCCCTTCACCTCCCCCCTCCACTCCTTTCAGGGACCCAAGCAGTCCTTCCAGGTCCGACAGAGGTTCACCTGCACCTCCTCCAACCTCATCTACTGCATCCGCTGCTCCAGATGCCAGATGATCTATATCGGTGAGACCAAGCGGAGGCTTGCCGATCGTTTCGCCGAACACCTCCGCTCGGTCCGCAAAAACCAACCCGACCTCCCGGTCGCTCAGCACTTCAACTCCCCCTCCCATTCCGTATCCGACCTCTCGGTCCTGGGCCTCCTCCATGGCCAGAGTGAGCAACACCGCAAGTTGGAGGAACAGCACCTCATATTCCGCTTGGGGAGTTTGCATCCTTTGGGCTTGAACATTGAATTTTCTCAATTCTGTTAACCCTTGCTGTCTCCTCCCCCTCCCACCTCTCCCTCAGCCCTCGGGCCCTGGCATTCCCTCTATCTCTATCTCCCTCCCCCACCCTAGTCGCACCAGCTTCTCATTTTCACACCACAAACAGCTTACAATGGCTTGTTCCCTTTATCATCGATACTTTTTTGCATATCTTTCATTCATTGTTCTTTATCTCTCCACATCACCGTCTATATCTCTCGTTTCCCTGATCCCTGACCAGTCTGAAGAAGGGTCTCGACCCGAAACGTCGCCTATCTCCTTCGCTCCTTAGATGCTGCTGCACCCGCTGAGTTTCTCCAGCCTTTTGTGTATCCTACAGGAAGGAGTAGGTGGGGGGGACAGGGAAAGCCCTATCATCAGAGGATCCTTCAGCTCTGTGAAATGTTTTGTGTTTAATCATACGTGAAATACATCTTAATAACCGGGCTTCCAAGGATGCTAATTTATCAATGCAAGTCCTCATCAATCCTTTACATATATGTATTGCCACAGGTCGAAACACCAGACTTAACGTTTTAATATTTTAGCAGCATGCTTGAAAATATTATAAAATAATTACCTCATTTAAAACTTGGAAGCATTAATAACCAAAATATATATTGCTAAGTGTTGTGGAATTCTGATGCTAAATTATTTTGAAATTAGTCTTATTCTGAAAGACTGATGCTAATTATTTTTCCTTCATTAGTACCTGAGGGTATTTACTTCAGTAAATATAAGAGGCCAGTCCAAATGAATTTCTTGCAGAACATAATTCCAAATTGGCTACGTAAATAAGCAAACTGCACAATCTGGAGTTCAAGATCATCTTTAATCGGTGCCCATTATTAGAGCGGTACAGCAGGTCGTTAGTTGTTAGTACCGTTACCGCTTCCAAGACGGACCAGTATAGGAAGTTGGTGTTAGTATGAGTCATACACCAAGGTGGGGAATCAGACAGTAAGGAGGGCAAACCAATCTACAGGCTAATTCAAAAGAACATGAGTAAATATTTGGAAACTTTGGCAGCCACCCTGAAGGCTGTATTAATACAGTTGAACCCAGAGCTGGAAGTGACATTGTACCAATAGAGAAGGGTCTCAAACTGAAACGTCACCCATTCCTTCTCTCCAGAGATGCTGCCTGTCCCGCTGAGTTACTCCGGCATTTTGCCTGCCCCAGACTTTCTCATTGATTGTTCAACAGCACAGTGCCAGTCTCAGCTGGTAAATCATAGTGTCAGGTCAACTAAATGGCAAAGCTCCTCATAAAAGTAGGAGACCTTAACCTTTGGCAGTCCAGGGTCTAACAGGGGTGAGGGGTGTGTGGTGACTCTCATGTTTTGGGCAGAGCAGCAAGAGAAAACGTTTTTACTGGTGGAGAAAGATATACCAAACTGTTTGACCTGGTGCATTGTGATGCCCTCCCCTCCTGTTCTACAAGTTGTGGGAGCGTTGAACTCAAGTAATATTGGCCCTCCCAGCTCTCTCCAACTCCCCTCTCTGTTCTCTTTGGTAGACGTCAATGATTCCGTTGATCTAAATCCTAGAGCTTCACCTTTTCCCACCCTCCCCAGAAAGAGTCATTCTTCCATCGTTAGGAAATCCAATTAGTTTGGACCAGAGGTGGGGAACCTGCGGCCTTAAGGCTGCATGTGGCCTTCTGGGCCATTAAGTTCAAATTCAAGTTCAAGAGAGTTTATTGTCATGTGTCCCTGACAGGACAATGACATTCTTGCTTTGCTTCAGCACACAGAACATAGTAGGCATTGACTACAAAACAGATCAGTGTGTCCAGTGCGGCCTTTTGAATGAATCCAAATGTTGTAGAACAAATCCTTTTATTTTTATTAATATGTTTTTGTCCGACTTTTATTATTTTTATTTTAAACTTAAAATGAACGTATTTAAAGTACCAAAGAGTAAAAGAAGATTCAATGAAATAATCCTCCCCGACTGACGGCCACAATTAAAACATTAGTCAGTCATGGGGGCTATTTTATTGCTATGAAGAGTTACTCGCTTTGGGCACTCTTACCTGTAGAACACGAAGAATAGATTTCTTCAACAACTTCCAAGATAAATGTTTTGAAGTATATCTAATTGAAGTTTCTTGGATGTGGCCTTATTAGATTACAGCTAACAACGTGAAAATGTTCCCCGCCCCTAGTCTTGACAATCCACTACTCTATAGAGACTATGAAATCATCTGGTGTGTTCTATTCTGCTCTTTCTATCTGCTTAATGTATAACTGTTATGTCTTTGTGCTTTTTCCTTCTACCACATTTTTTATTTCTTACAATAATAACCAACTGTGTCCTTACCTGTGGCTTCTTCCCAAACCCTGGACATCTCGTTGCCGCCTTTGCGATGTGGGGGTCCTCCTGCGGCCATTTCCTGTCACGTCTGTCCTGTCGCTGCCTTCTCTCCTGTCTTGTGTCTTTTTACTCCCTGCCCTTTTAATATGCACTCTCTTGTGTGGCTGATAACAGAGGAGAAAAGTGCGGAACCGTGGGAATAACCTTAGTGTATGTACCCTGTCTTAGTCTCTCTTTTGTGTTTCAATTACTCTTGTCTGCCTCAAGGCTTCATTTAGTCGATTCTGGCATGTGCTGGATATGTTCATTTGTTGAGGGTAAAACTATCTGGCAGAAGGGGGAAAATGACCACAATATTTCACCAAATACTTCCATGCAGACATCTAATAGTTGATAACATCTGTGGTGATGCAAAAATTACGTAATCCTTCCCCAAAGAATAAAAAGGCCGCCACAAATTTTCCTCGTGAATAGAATGGTCCTTCAATGGACTGTAAAGGGTTTTTTCCTCCTCAAAGTTGTGTTTAAATAGTAATAGTTCATAAGTGATAGGATCACAATTAGGCCATTCGGCCCATCGAGTCCACTCCACCATTCAATCATGGCTGATCTATCTCTCCCTCTCAATCCTGCCCTCTCCCCAATATGTAATGGTACATATAATTAAGTTATTTCAACAATTTCTGCGACAGGAGTTCTGTTTAGCAGAAAGGTCAACGGTATTGAGACCTCCATTTGCTCATCTCAAATTTTTGTCCAAAGGGTCTGTTGTCTCAGTGGGGCCTCATCTGCTCCCTGGCCGAGTGCCCTGAGCAGTGACTGTGGTCCCAGTCTCGCCGATCAAGATAACACGGCGTAGACCAAATGTTCACGTTCACAGGTGATAGGAGCAGAATCAGGCCATTCGGCCCATCGTCCATTCCGCCATTCAATCATGACTGATCTACCTCTCCCTCCTAACCACATTCTCCTGCCTTCTCCCCATAACCCCTGACACCCGTACTAATCAAGAATCTATCTATTTCTGCCTTACAATTAACCATTGACTTGGCCTCCACTGCCTTCTGTGGCAATGAATTCCAGAGATTCATCACCATCTGACTAAAGAAATTCCTCCTCATCTCTTTCCTTAATAAACGTCCTTTAGATCTGAGGCTGTGACCTCTGGTCCTAGACTCTCCCACTAGTGGAAACATCCTTTCCACATCCAGGTCATTCACCATTCGGTGAGGTTCAATGAGGTCCCCCCCCCCCCAATGTTGGCACCTTCTTGGCCATAATCACACCAGGTCTGCCAAAATCCTCGTCCGCTGAACTATTGTGGGATCTGTAGTGAAATGTTTTGAGGCCTGTACTGAGGACAACTGAACATGCCCTTCCAGTAGCATGCGTGCCAAGGGTCTAGCTCCCGCTCAGAGGCTGAACGATTGCATGTTCCTGGAATGAATCTGCATTGAAAAGTCAGCACGAGTAAGCATGTGTTGTAACCATTAACTGCCTGAAGAATTGTTTTGATTTGAGGGCAAACCCTCTCTCACACTGTGAGAGAGAAAACGGCCATTCAATTTGTATGCTAACCACAGACTGATACCAGAATGGTTCATCCCGATTGCGATAAAGGGTGGTGTCCTTGGTCTACAAGTATTTTCTATTATTGAGGAGTCACCGTGAGAATGCCGGCAAACTTTCCGCTGGATTGCGGTCTACTGCAACTTTACCGCTTACCACCGTGCCACCCTGATTGGCACTGTCGGGAAAAATTAGAAAAGGCATTATCCTTCCCAATCAGTGTGTGGAAATAAAGCATAGGCAGCATAAGGCCTTATACTTTGGGATCTTACTATACTGCAAAGGGATTGTTAGTTTGATAGCATTGCTGGTAATAGGCAACTGACATCTATTGGGGTATTCTGAATGAACATTATGTTTGCGCTGGAGGCATCTTCATTGAAAATATAAGAATGGCAAAAAAAAAACCCCAATCCTTCATTAACAGTGAAAGCACAACTTGCTTAGATTTTGGGGGCACACAGACATGGTGGTATTAGCTGATGGAAACTCACCTGCTGTTCGTTGATAGACGCAGAGAGGCATTATTGATATTGGGCTGATCCTGCTGGTTTACTTTAGTTGCTGTAGACTTTAGAGGTACAGTTTAGTTGCTGTAGACTTTAGAGGTACAGGGCAAAGGCAGTCCTATCATCCCACTGAGTCCGCCCTGACCAGCAATAACCTCATACGCCAGCACTCTCCTACACACAAGGGACAATTTTACCAAAGCCAGTTAACCTACAAACATGCCCGTCTTTGGAGAGTGGGAGGAAACCGGTGCACCCGGAGAAAACCCACGCAGTCACAGGGAGAGCGTACAAACTCCGTACAGACAGCGCCCACAGTCTCTGAGGCTGTAAGGCTGCACCACTGCACCACCCTTGACTGTGGGAATTCACAAACATCCTGCAACTGGACAAGTGAATACATATACTGTACATAGAGGGTATATAAATATATATATATTTTTTTCTCTACTTTGTACACACACTGCTTATCTGTATATATAGAGAGCACATTGACAGATAGTTAATATATGTACACATAATATATTTTCTTTACATATAGAATATGTACATGCCTATAAATAGTGTCAGCAATTTGAATATATAATTTGAGAACATTTGAATATATAATGCTAAATCTGGGGTGTTATAGCAGGTCAGAAGGTGCACAAAAATGTGATGTCTAGATTTGACAAAGGTACTGAAATAAAACCTAGTTGGTTGGTTTTCCATTGGTTTTCCATTGGTTGGTTTTCCATTCTGCCCAATTCTGCCACTCACGAACATCAATATTGGGACAACATCTTACCCAACAGTGGAACAGCTGTCAAGTGTTTAGTTAAAACTAACACCTCATGCTTATGGATTGCATAGATACTGGATATGTAAGTAGTTTGTGGACTTCAATACCTCCTGAAGTATTGTGTAGGAAGGAACTGCAGATGCTGGTTTAAACCGAAGATGGACACAAACGTCTGGAGTAACTCAGCGGGGCAGGCAATGTCTCTGGAGCGAAGGAATGGGTGACGTCCCCCGTTGCTTCTCTCCAGAGATGCTCCAGCTTTTTGTGTCTACCCCCTGAAGTATTCCGTTATTGCTGAATCCACTGTTGGTTCTGGAAGGTTGTGGTTTGCCTGCTCAGAAGACGAGAAGCTGTTCTTCAAACTGACTCTGAGCTTCGAAGATAGACACAAAATGCTGGAGTAGCTCCGCCTGTCCCGCTGAGTTACTCCAGCATGTTGTGTCTATCTTCGATGGAAACTAGCATCTGCAGTTCCTTCCTACACATTACTTTGAGCTTCACCGGAATACTTCAGGGAGTCATGAACGGAGACGTCAGTGTGGGAATGTGGAATGAAGGCGGCTCTAATTAGTGAAGAGGAGCTGTGAATGTTCTGTCGGTAGTGCTACTTTTAGTTTAGGGACAGAAACAGGCCCTTCGGCCCACCATGTCCATGCTGACCAGCGATCCCCGCACATTAATACTATCCTACACACACTGGGGACAATTTATATTTACACCAGGCCAATTAACCTACAAGCCTGTACGTCTTTGGAGTGTGGGAGGAAAACGAAAATCTCGGAGAAAACCCACGCGGTCACGGGGAGAACGTACAAACTCCCTACAGACAGCGCCCGTAGTCAGGATCAAACCCAGGTCTCTGGCGCTTAAAGAGCTGTGAGGCAGCAACTCCATCGCTGCGCCACCGTGCCGCTCTCTAGTAATTACTCCAGAAAGATTAATTAATAATTTTACTAAGTCATGTTTCTTAAATTATTTTGTTATTGCTTAAAGATTGTCTGTAAAAATATTTACAGCTACAGCATGAGGTACATAAATAACTATCCACACTGACTATCTCTAAACTGCATTTGCGAACAGTGGGATGTTTTTAATAGATTTATGGTTCATATAAACTTGTTCCTGCTGTTTTATTACGGACATTAAGAATTTATAATTGAGAATGTGTGAACTAATAACATTGCCGCTGGAGGAAGGTATAATTTCAGAAACATATTGCCACAGATGAATGTCTAGTAATTCAGAATTTATGATCATACAACTGCATAAAATAAGTGACAATGTTAGGAAGATCAGACATTGACAGATATTTAGTAATCTTCTGTGTGCAAGAAGTGCATGCATGTATGTATGGCAACGCATGCATAAGTTGTTATTTTATCACATGTTTGAGGACAGAACAGGTCACTTTGATGATGGAAGATTCAGTACAGTTGGTTGGGTTCAACATTGTGCCTTTTGTTTTTTAATAAAACCTTTACTTTTCACACACTCACATTAGCTGTGTATCAATGTTTACAAAAAGAGTGTCTCCTTGAATGATGCACATTTTGTCTCGCATCAGACCATCGAAGACACGAGCCCGATTAGGCGATCGGCGTCCACACTGGGCCACCAGCGCTCCAAGGGCATACGGCTGGATGACTACTCGCTGGAGAGGGTCATTCCTGAAGAGTCACAACGGAGCCATCGCCGCAGGGAGAGAGGTCATCGGACATCAGAGAGGTCGTTGAGTCGATACACGGATGCGGACACAGGTCAGCCCTTTTTATTACTCATCGAGGAATGGCCTTTTGCCTTTAAACTGAGTGCCTTGCTGGCCAGTTGAGATGATACATAGTTGAGATGACACATAATGTCTTGCTGGCCAGTTGAGATGATACATAGTTGAGATGACACATAATGTCTTGCTCGCCAGTGGAGATGATACATAATGACCCAAGCAGTCCTTCCAGGTCCGACAGAGGTTCACCTGCACCTCCTCCAACCTCATCTACTGCATCCGCTGCTCCAGATGCCAGCTGATCTATATCGGTGAGACCAAGCGGAGGCTTGCCGATCGTTTCGCCGAACACCTCCGCTCGGTCCGCATTAACCAACCCGACCTCCCGGTGGCTCAGCACTTCAACTCCCCCTCCCATTCCATATCCGACCTCTCTGTCCTGGGCCTCCTCCACGGCCAGAGTAAGCAACACCGCAAGTTGGAGGAACAGCAGCTCATATTCCGCTTGGGGAGTCTGCATCCTCTGGGCTTGAACATTGAATTTTCTCAATTCTGTTAACTCTTGCTGTCTCCTCCCCTTCCCACCTCTCCCTCAGCCCTTGGGCTCCTCCTTTTTCGTTTCTTCTCCCCACCCCACCCCCCATCAGTCTGAAGAAGGGTCTCGACCCGAAACGTCGCCTATCTCCTTCGCTCCTTAGATGCTGCTGCACCCGCTGAGTTTCTCCAGCATTTTGTGTACCCTCGATTCTCCAACATCTGCAGTTCCTTCTTTGATACATAATGTCTTGCTGACCAGTTGAGATGACACATAAGTGACAATCACATCACTATGAGACCAGAGTTATATGCAAGTTTGGCCATGTAAGAATGGTTCAGTTGAGTTTAGTTTATTGTCACGTGTATCGAGGTACAGTGAAAAGCTTTTGCTGCATGCTGACCAGTCAGCAGAAAGACAATACATGATTACAATCGAGCCAATCGCCGTGTAATGATACACAATATGGGAATAACGTTTAGTGCAAGGTAAAGCCAGTAAAGTCCGATCAAAGATAGTCTGAGGGTCACCAATAAGGTAGATAGTAGTTCAGGACAGCTCTCTGGCTGCAGTAGGATGGTTCATTTGCCTGAAGGAAACTAGGTAGGTGGGAAACTGGGTAGATTTCCTTCTCGAAAAGTTACGAATGAACCAGATGTTTTTTTTTTGTTTTATCGTCACCCTAACTGACATAAGCTTCTTGTGCCATATTTATTTCACCAAATTTAAATTCTGCTGCTGCTTTGCTGGGATTTGAACTTGTGCGTCCAGATCTCTAGTCCAGATAGGACTGAGAAATAGCGTTGATGTTTCCGGTCAATGAGTTTGCATCAGACGCTGGTGCTAGAACCTGATGAAGGGTCATCAGCCTAAAGTGCCAACTCTGTCTCTCCACAGATGCTGCCTGGTCTGTTGCTTCCAACATGTCCTTGTTTCATTTCAGGTTTCGATAAGTCTATTCAGTGTTGTGCATTTGTTACGACATGAGCCCTCTTGATTACTCACTTACAGGAACACAAAGAGCCATTGAAATGCTATTGCCAGCCTGTTGAAGCATGCAGGTACAGCAGGCAGTGAACAAAGCTAATGGCATGTTGGCCTTCATAACAAGAGGAGTTGAGTATAGGAGCAAAGAGGTCCTTCTGCCGTTGTACAGGGCCCTAGTGAGACCACACCTGGAGTATTGTGTGCAGTTTTGGTCTCCAATTTTGAGGAAGGACATTCTTGCTATTGAGGGAGTGCAGCGTAGGTTCACAAAGTTAATTCCCGGGATGGCGGGACTGTCATATGTTGAAAGAATGGAGCAGCTGGGCGTCTATACACTGGAATTTAGAAGGATGAGAGGGGATCATATTGAAACATATAAGATTATTAAGGAATTGGACACGCTAGAGGCAGGAAACATGTTCCTGATGTTGGGGGTGTCCGGAACCAGTTGCCACAGTTTAGGAATAAAGAGTTGGTTATTTAGAACGGAGATGAGGAAAAACTTTTTCACCCAGAGAGTTGTGAATCTGTGGAATTCTCTGCCTCGGACGGCAGTGGAGGCCAATTCTCTGGAAGCTTTCAAGAGAGAGTTAGATAGAGCTCTTAAAGATAGCGGAGTCAGGGGATATGGGGAGAAGGCAGGAACAGGGTACTGACAGTGGACGATCAGCCATGATCACAGTGAAGGGCCGAATGGCCTACTCCTGCACCTATTGCCTATTATGCAAAAAGACATTCCATGAGGAAGCCAGCCCACATACTCAGCATAGAGTTGTGGTTCATCTCTGAGTGCAATTCATTTCATATCCCAATAATGTTCAAATATTTAACAGTGGAATTTCCTTTGGGTGGTAACCACACCACCTTACGGCAGCACAGTGGCCCAGTGGTAGAGTTGCTGCCTTACTGCCCCAGAGACCCGAGTTCGATCCTGACTATGGGTGCGGCCTGTACGGAATTTGTGCGGTCACCGAGTGCTCCAGTTGCCACCCACATTCCAAGGACTTGCAGGTTTGTAGGCTAATTGGCTTCTGAAATTGTCCCCAGCGTCTAAGATAGAACTAATATACAGGTGATCATTAGTTGGTGTGGACTCGTTGAGGCCTGTTTCCACCCTGTATCTGTGAAATTGAAAACAAACTGAACATTACTGACCCAAACCGTGCAAGCATGCGTCAGTCGCAGTTTATGATTCAGTCCAAAAATAGATTGAGTTCACCGGGATATTATTATTCAACCTTCTTGAGCAAGGGAGGGTCTGTTTTTGGGAGTGGGTCAAAAATCAACCGGCAATCTCTCCTGATTGCCAAACAGTGATTTAGTATTGTAAGGTTGAGTTAACTTTAAGGTCAAGAATGAATTTGAGTGAGATGCACTTGTACTGGAAGTGAATTGGAACTTGGAGAATATGTAGAGGTCATTGCAGCCCCTCATTTCTTCGGTCCCCTTCGGTCATGGCTGACCATGGGTGTCTCCAGGGTTGGGGGACGCCTGTGCGTGACTTTGTTTAACGTGGGGAGACTGGAGCACAGCCAGCCACCCCCACGGTCCTTGGAAAGATCTGAGTCAGGACCCAGTGGCATGGAGTCCAAGACGACCGGAGACCCTTTTCTGCTGCAGCCTTCATCCGCCTTCCCAGCCGTTGTGAGGCTCCACTAAGGTCGGCCATCGTCCTCCGCCTGTTCCACCGTTGAGGTCTTGGTTGGATTGGCTCTTTGTCAGAGACCTCTCCCCTCGACCTTACCGCCATGGGTGGCCCTACCAGGAGCGTAGCTCCAGACGGCATCGCTCTCAGGATCTCAGGTCCACACGAGCTTCTCCACCACGACAAGGTGACAATCCATGGAGAAGATTGTGCCCTCATGGCTCTTCAGCTATTCTACGAGAACATGGTCAACTTGTGACCTAAAAGGACGCAAAGTGTTGGAGCAACACAGCGGGTCAGGCAGCATCTCTGCGGAACATGGATAGGTGTCAGTTTGATTTGGGACCCTTTTTCAGACTGATTATGGGGAGGGGAGGGGGGGTGGAGAAGAAAGCTGGAAGAGCGGAGTGGCAGGGCAAAACATGGCAGGCAGTAACTGGAGACAAGAGAGAGGAGGGTTTTAATACGCAGATAGCTGGAGCAAAAAGGTCAATGTGTGAGATAAGGCTAAAGAGTCACGAATTGTGAAGCCTGAGAGAGGAAAGTAGCGGGTAGTGTAGAGGTGAAATAGGTGGGAGACCAGATGGGGCACAGGGAAGGGGGCGGGGAGAAAGGGAAAAGTTTGGGGGCGAGGGTTAGTTAGAGGTTACCTAAAATTGGCGAATTCGATGTTTATTCCGTTGAGCAGTTAGCCCTGGCAGAAGTAGTTTACATTCACCCCAATGATATATTCTTCCTTAAATGCCTCTTAACCTCCTAAACCAGGGGTGGGGAACCTTTCCATGTTGGAATGCCGCATTAAGTTAGCTGTAATCTAATAAGGCCGCATGCAAGAAACTTCAATTAGATATACTTCACGACATTTATCTTGAAAGTTGTTGAAGAAATCTATTCCTCGTGTTCTACCCGTAAGAGTGCCCAAAGCGAGTAACTCTTCGTAGCAATAAAATAGACTGACTTATGTTTTAATTGTGGCCATCAGTCGGGGAGGATTATTTTGTTGAATCTTCTTTTACTCTTTGGTATTTTAAATGCGTTCATTTTAAGATTAAAATTAAAATAATAAAAGACGGACAAAAACATATTAGTAAAAATAAAAGGATTTGTTCTACAAAATTTGGATTCATTCAAAAGGCCGCACGTAATGGCCTAGAAGGCCGCATGCAGCCTTAAGGCCGCAGGTTCCCCACCCCTGTTCCAAACTGAAGGGAATACAGACCCAGTTTGTGTATTGCTGTGTGATTTAACCCTTTCAGCCCTGGTACGATTCTAATAGATTTGTAAAGCACAATATATTCTTCCTGACGTATATGACCTTGAATGTGTGACTATCGTTTAGAAGATTGACCAATGGATAGTGACCTCTAAGGATAAGATGTTATATGGCATCTTAGTACCATGGATTTTTTTGTTTCTCTGCAAGACCATCATCTATTGCCAATATCTAATTATCCTTGAGGTGGTGAGGGTGCCTGTTGAACTGCAACCCTCCCACTGCTGAAAGAGCTTCCAAAGAGCCTTTGGGGAGGGGACTTCCAGGATATCCACCCAGCAACAATGAAGGAACGGTGATAGACATGTCCAAGCCAGAATGGTGTGTGACCTGGTGAGAGGAATTTACAGGTGATGACTGAAAAGCAAAAACCAAACTGCAGATGCTGCAAATGAAAATACTGGACGCTCGGCTAATCAAGCAGCGTCTGGAAGAGAATGACGGCAGATTATCAGCTGAAATATCTGTCAGAAGATATGAAATCTTGAAAAAACGTATCGCCAAATTCATTATCCAGAACCAGGGGTTATCGAAGTCCAGAACCAGGAGCCACGGTTGAAGAATAACGGGTTGTGGAGTACTGATTGGGGATGATCAGCCATGATCACATTGAATGGCAGTGCTGGCTTGAAGGGCTGTATGGCACCTATTGTCCATTGCCTTTTATCTGCTCCCTTCCTTTCAGTCACCGCCAATCACAGGTTTCCTCCAAGACATGTAAATCTGAGTTGGAAAATGTAGCTCTTCCTTCATCTTCACTGGGTCCGAATCCTGGAAATCCATTGATAAGGGTGACTGTGGGAAATATCTTCACAATGGACGTCAATGGTTCAAGATGGTGGCTCAACGCCACCTTCTCATGGGTTGTTTGGGATGGTCGATAAGTGCTGGCTTTCGCCAGTTACACCCTCATCCGTAAATAAAAGTCATAACAGCTGCGTTAAGCAACATGTTTTGGCATCGACATTATCTCAAGGTGTAACAGTCAAAGGTGGATGACTTAAGAAATCGTTGTGCAAAATAGGTGGTCCATATGCCAATTGTCAATGTCATTCTTTGTATTTAACATGTTTAGAAATATTTAGTTACTTGGATAAATATTAAGCTGCTCTATATGTAAGTCTTCCTTTCTAAACATTTTCCGATTTCTTTTTCTTTGCCTAAATGATCAGCTTTTATTGACATAGGGCTCGGAACAGACCTCAGCACGACCACACAGTCGGGCGACCTCCCTCCGAAGGAGAAGGACCGGGAGCGAGGAAGGACCAAGGACAGGAAGCACCACCATCACCACCACCACCACCACCACACTCCGTCCGACAAGGAGCGTTACTCCCAGGAGCGGCACGAGTACAGCAGACCTCGGTCAAGGGACAGGCGGTGGTCTCGGTCACCGAGTGCAGGGCGCGAGTGTGTTCCCCATAGACAGGTGGGTCTGCAGGCTTCACACACTGTGGCTACTCAAAGAATTCTAGACAATTGTGTTGCTGCGGCCACAGTGGATCTGACAAGTGGGATGACCCAGTAGATATCATTCAACCTTTGTTGCAGAAAAATATATTACTGATATCCTGAACTCCAGGATGTACCACCTTATAGAAACACCACCTTTCCCTAAATTACAACCTCAATCTCCCCCCCAATATTATCAGTTACCCTTGGATTAAATGACTGACTTTTATCCAAGACCCGACAGGTTTTATCAATCCCTTAAAACTTTGTTCCGAAAGATGCAAGCACAGTGCCACACAGTTTAGGATTAACCGTGGCACGGTTAACTGTTGTCACGGTGGCCCAACGGTAGAGTTGCCGCCTTACAGCGAATGCAGCGCTGGAGACCCGGGTTCGATCCTGACTACGGGTGCTGCCTGTTCGGAGTTTGTACGTTCTCCGCGTGACCTGCGTGGGTTTTTCTCCGAGATCTTCGGTTTCCTCCCACACGCCAAAGACGTACAGGTTTGTAGGTGAATTGGCTTGGTCAATGTAAGCAAATGTCCCTAGTGGGTTAATGTGCGGAGATCGCTGGTCGGCGCGGACCCGGTGGGCTGAAGGGCCTGTTTCCGCGCTGTATCTCTAAACTAAACCACACACACAAATTCTTTCATTAATGTGTAATTTTAATGGGATACCAAGGACTATTCATTATCCGATAGTGTAGTTTTAAGAGCATTTAAACAGACTCATGAGCAAGCAGCGAATGGAGGCATATGATCCATGTACAGGCAAGTACCGTTTAAATTGGCATCAAGGTCAGTACAGACACGATGGGCCAAAGGGCCTGATCCTGTGCTTCACTGTTCTAGATTTAGTCTGCATTGCCATCCTATTTAATTCCTGATGAATGATAAATATCCATGACAGAAAAATAAATGATCAGGAGGCTTTCGCAAATTGGTTCCAATGTAAAAAGTGAATCAAATCTCACTCGCTGAATGAAGCTGGTAGCAGGCGATGGTTCTAATCAAAACAAATTTTGGGCAATTGAACAACCACCATTTTGTATCTGATGACAGACCGGCAATAGTTTCAAACTGAAGGGCAGCACGAGCTGACCATAGGGGGATGGTGGTGGCTGGAAGATTAAAAATGACATGCCAAAACTGCAAAGCTTTAGCAGTAGAATTATGCTGAGAGCCATCATTTTTGATCAGCCGTTTGTGAGATCGCTATTTACAGCCAGATTGGCAGTACAGATCTTCCACC
Organism: Okamejei kenojei; assembly: GCA_035221665.1. NCBI lineage: Eukaryota > Metazoa > Chordata > Chondrichthyes > Rajiformes > Rajidae > Okamejei > Okamejei kenojei. Next base: position 5,220,195 of record CM069166.1, read on the forward strand.
AGGCCCTGGTCCACTGTTCGACAGAAGGAAGAAAGAAATAGACCAGCTTCCCACATCTGATCATCAAAGTGGAAATTGGATTAGTGCATGTGGCTGTCTACATACGGAGCATGTTTAAGAAAGGTCTGCAGATGCTGGAAGAATCGAAGGTAGACAAAAAAAGCTGGAGAAACTCAGCAGGTGAGGCAGCATCTATGGAGAGAAGGAACTCTCCATATGGAGCGATGTTTCGGGTCTGAAGAAGGGTCTCGACCCGAAACGTCGCCAATTCCTTCTCTCCATGGATGCTGCCTCCCCCGCTGAGTTTCTCCAGCATTTCGTGTCTACTTCTGGGGCATGATAGGTGGCTGCTGGTGACATGCACAATGCTTGGTTCTGAAAGTGATGCTAACTAACATTTCATGCAATAACCAGCAGAATTATCTACTTTAAGCCAGGGTTGGTGTTCTGAACCAAATGGGCAATCTACCTTTGCAAATTTTGTGTGAAGCAGGTAACTTTTCCAAATTCAAAGAATGTATTGCAAGATTACTGCTTATCTTTTATTGAAACACAAAAAATATATATTGTGAAGCCTATTTCTCTCTGGTTGTTGCGTTCTAACGAGCTGAGAGGCCATACAGATTACACATCTTGGTTATCAAATGCTTCCCAGCACAACCCTTGTACCTTAGTGGGACAGGAGCTCATTAGCTACCTTTCCATACTAAAATGAGATCTGCCAGAAATACAAGAGTTCACCCAGGCATAACATTCATATGAAAAAGACACAAAGTGCTGGAGTAACTCTGCGCTTTGGGCAGCATCCCTGAAGAACATTGACATTTCTTTGGATTTAATGTTCGCAGTTGTTAAGATCTCCAATGGTAATTCATTCAGCAGGCGGTGGTTCAACATGAGGTTGAAGGAGGTGGTATTCCCTGCCACTGCCTATTTACCTATCTCCTTCGCTCCATAGATGCTGCTGCACCCGCTGAGTTTCTCCAGCATTTTGTGTTCCCTGCCAGTGCCCTTGTCATTCCAGGAGGTAAAAGTTGTTAGTATAGTATAATCCCAGAGCAATAGAATACATTTAATGAAAAAATGGGTTTGATCGAATGTGGGAAAAGCATACCTTGTCCATTTTTTACCTAGATGTTACTGTACATAATTCCATAGATATTCAATTCCATCCATTTGGTGGAATATGTGGCTTGTGATTATACCAATCATAGAGTTCCTTGAGATTTGTTGCAAATGGAGGTTTATTGATTGAACAAGGAGGTTTGCTGCTAGACACACTGGATGACTTGGGCTCAGACATTCACACAGGTTGCAGTGGGCAATTGATAAACTAAAATAACACCGACCTCCACTAACTTAAGGGCAAAGAGAACCTAGAGGCTTCATTTGTGACCACACCTTGCTATTTTCTAATCTTCGCTGCAACCAACCATATTCCTGTTCATATTTCAGCTAAAGCCCTTAACTAAAACAAGAAAAAGCAATGATTTTGCTAACTGCTCCAAAACACGCAGAAAAATCTCAGCTGGGCACTTTCCTGTTCGTATCACAGGCTCTGACTGCATCCTCAGGTTAAAAACAACATCACTGTTTCAAAAAAAACACTGGAGTTCTCTGGGGATGTCAGCAACATTTAAGCCCCAGTTAGTATTTATATAAAACATACCTACTGTTTGTCAGAAACTAGTAGCTATCTTATTTCAACAGTAAACTCCATAGATATACACTCCAACACTCAGGGGCAACCTGACATCGACAAAAAAGGCATAAGAGAACTGAAGTATTTTTTCCCCTACAACTGGTCAGGCAAGTTCTGAGAAGAGGTGCAATCATTTAACTTTGTAGGAAGGAACTGCAGACGCTGGTTTACACCGAAGATAGACACAAAATGCTGGAGTAACTCAGCGGGACAGGCAGCATCTCTGGAGAGAAGGAATGGGTGACGTTTTGGGTCGAGACACTTCTTTTAATTTTTCTGGGAAGGTTAAGATGCTATTGAGGATATAATGGTAATCATTTCTTACCACTATTAGACACATAGTTTCCCAGAGGGAGGGCGCCATTGGTGTGAAAATAAGTTCTTGACCATTTAACACTGTGATAGCTACATAGTGTGCACCAATTCCTTTGAACTCTCAAACTCAATACAATAAATTTTCCAGAGTAGGGTGCAGTATGCAGCCGTTATTGCAAATTGCATTCAACCCTACCTACCCCTGGTCAATTTCACACCCTAGGCCAAAGCCCGTAAACGTTAAACCCATCTTTTCATTCACCATGGTGCCTCTGGAGTCCCAACCTTTTCGGTTTAGGCTTCAGACTTCCAGCAGTGCGAGCATTTCCAAGTTCGATTATGAGCATAGTCTCCAAGTTGTCTAATGTGTACGGCCTTACAATGCGCTTTTAAACCCATGATATCTAAGCACAATGCCTGCTCTTTCTCAACCCCTTCACTTACAGACGCCAATTTCTCTTTTTACTTTCCTTTTTGACTTTTGTTGGTTCTGTGGTCGTTGCTTCCTTTTCCCCTGTGTTACCTCTTTGCTTTCTCCGATGGTTTGTTCCTGTCTGTGTTTTTGCACCTGATTTTTTATTTTTGATTTGCTTTGTTTCGATTTTCATCTAGGGCAGTAGTTCTGTGAGTGGGAGTCCAGTTCCTTCCACTTCTGGTACCAGCACACCGAGGAGGGGACGTAGGCAACTCCCCCAGACTCCTTCCACGCCTAGGCCTCATGTCACCTACTCCCCCGTGGTCCGCAAGGCCATGAACACATCGCAGCAGCAACAGCAACAACAGCAGCAGCAGCAGCAGCAGCAGCAGCAACAGGGCAGGACACCGACCCCTGTGCCACGCCGGTACTCACCCCCTCCCCCGGAGCACCACAGGGGCGAGAGGCACGGCGGCAGCAGCGGCAGGTCCCCCGGCACGGAGAGAGGCAGCGCTCCTCGCAACGGCTCCCCCCGGCTCCACCGCCAGAGCAGCGGCCAGTGGTCCACCCCCAGCTCCCACCTCTCCGAGCCTTACCTGGGGTGCCACGACGATGACTATTACCGGAGCGCCGACTACGACGCCGCGACGAGGGAGGAGACTCTGACCTTCGAGGTGGCCATGGCGACGTGTGCCGGGAGGTCGCCGAGGACTTGTCGGGCGCCGCAGTCCTCCTCCTCAGTGTCCCTCCCCAGACACGGGCGCCGGGTGCCCAACGGGTACTACCACAACCTGGGCCCGAACAAAACACGAGGGCCCGGCGCAAGGAAAGGGATGCACGAACCCTACAGTGAGACCGACGAGGACGACTGGTGCTAGCCCCCCCCCCCCCCTTCTCCTTCTCCCTCATAACTTTCACCCCGGGAAAAAAAAAAACCCTCCATACTTCTTACATTGCCAAGCGAGCCGGAGGAGCCAAGAGTCTCCAGGCCTCTTCTAAGGAGCTCTGTAGCCTTCCAAAAAAAAAAACACACACACAAACACACGAACATAAATCAAAGAAGGAATGAGGTTGGAGGGGCAAATTAAACCAATCTTTACTGAGGTGTGCGTGTGAGTGGCGTTGAGGAATCAAAATGGCGGCCCGGCCTAGTGCTTGGCTCAATTGAGCGGGAAACCAGACCCTGTTTTGAGGGGGAGGGAAAAACGTTTGGGGTTTTATCGATGAGTTTTATCATCCATTACCTGCTAATATGTTATTTGGTATTGTTTGCCTCGGGTGTGATGGGCTTGGGGGGGGGGGGGGGGGGTGGGTAACTGGGGAGGGTGTGTAGGCCGCAGGAGGAGCGGTTACTAAGCAACGGTGGTCACCATGCGGCCTGGCCTTCAGCCTCATCAGAACGGTCCACCACAGCATGGATTCCTCTCCCTCTCTCTCTCTCTCTCTCTCTCTCTCTATAAAGAGCATGTTGTGACCGAGAGCACTTTGATTTAATGTGCATATGTTGTTGGGGGGTTAGGGATGGGGAGGGGTTGTGGTGGTGGTGTGTGGGTAAGGGGTTTGGGGAGCATCCGAGGGAGGCAACTAACTCCCTACAAACTCACCTGAGATCATTTCCATTTTATTTGTAATTCTGCTTTTTCGATCCCTGTAGATTGAACGGGGGTGGGTGGGATGGTGGGGGGGGGGGGGTGCCCCACTGCGATGGGCGAGAGGTGCAGAGGACAGGGGAATCACTCTGCCAGACATTCCAATGCTGGCAACATGATCACCTGCCCAGTGCAAAATGGAGTGTATGTTTTTTTTATGTGTGTGAAGCTCTGAGTGCCTTTGTAGTCTAATCAATTTGTTAGTTTTCCAAATGTGCTTCCTTTCCTTCCATCCTTCATAAGTCAGAATTGCATATATTCTGCTGGAGTCTCCTACCCATGTTAGCCAAGATTCCTGACCATTACCAGTTTATGGATGGCAGGGAATGGTGGCACTTCAAGGGATTGGGACTTGGGTTCCAATTGTTAGCTCAAGGCTTAATAATTGCAAATTAAACCAAACAAAAATCAAAGGGTGTGGAACAAAGGGAAGTGCGTACTCTGACGTTCAATGTGCCCAGGATCCAGTCAGACCTCTCCATTAATGCTCCCTTACCTCACTCCATTCCTCTACTGAAGGTGGCTTTGATGGCAGCCTCAGAATTTACAACTAAGCTCAGTCTCTGGCATGTTCTAGGAAATCAGATGGACCCTGGAAGAGAAGTCACAAGGGCGACACGGTGGTTGAGTTGCTGCCTTACAGCACCAGAGATCAAGACTCTATCCTGACTATGGGTGCTGCTTGTATAGAGTTTGCACGTTTTCCCTGTGACTGTGTGGGTTTTCTCCGGGTGATCCGGTTTCCTCCTACATTCCAAAGACGTGCAGGATCGTCGGTTAATTGGTGACTATAAATTGTCCCGAGTGTGTAGTATGGAACTAGTGTAGAGGTGATTGCTGGTCGGTGTGGACTCGGTAGTCTAAGGGGCCTGTTTCCATGCTGTATTCCTAAACTAAGTCTTACAGCCCTTTAAGAAAGGAGTAGAAAATGGCCATGTTAAGGGAGGAGAAAGAGGATGTTTTTATTTATTAATGGGAAAGGGATCATGTATTGACCATTCCTATCTGTCCCTGGAGCTGTGCTGCCTTCTAGTACTGCCTTTCCCTTGGTTAAGGTGCTTCTACAGTGCTGCTGTGAATAGAGAGTGTTCTAGGATTTTGACCCACTGACAATAATCATCCAGGTGTTTCTCTTGAAGAAAAACTCTAGTGGAGGAACTCTAGGTCAGGTGATGCATTCAAAGTTGCAGATGTAAATGGCCTGTACTTCCAGGCTGGCTAATCTGTCATGCAGGGTCAGAGATTTTCTTGAGTAATGTCCTCGCGTAGTCACACATGCCATTATTTGGCCGTGTAAAAATATTCGATTGAATTGCGGTGCAATACACAATTAGCAGACAAAAGACAACTAGACAAAAGGTCGCCGTGTCAGAAATTGTAGAATGAGCAACTGTACAGCAGGCATGTATCCCATCAAGAAAGGGCCCAGCTACCTTGGATTGTAGCTCCTACCCACCTCCCAAAGGCTTCCAAGACACCAGAGTTGATGACCCAAACAAGCCTTCAGGACCTCATGGAAGAGACTCCAGGCAAACAAATAATGGGAATTAGAGCGAACAATTTTCTAGTTTAGTTTATTGTCACGTGTACTGAGGTACAGGGAAAGGCTTTTTGTTGCGTGCTAGCCAGTCAGTGGAAAGACAATACATGATTACAATCGATCCGTCCACAGTGTGCAGACACATGATAAAGGGAATAATGTGCAGTGCAAGATAAAGTCCGATTAAAGAGAGCCCGAGGGTCTCCAATGCGGTAGATAGGTACTTGGGCTGGTTTGCTTTCCCTATCTTCGTTCGTGTGGCGTGCACAGCCTAAATTTGTTGGACAACTTGTTCTATTTGATCTTCCGTTTGTGCACGTCGAGTTGATTGCATTAGTCGAAACAGGGCGGACCACGTGAAGGTTGCGATCTCCCACCCCGCTTTTCCTATCTAATCAGACAACACAATTTTTTATAAGGTGCATCCAGGCACCCTCACTCAAAACTATGTCCACGGGAATATCCATTGCTGAATGATGCATGGACCACAGGCTTGGTGAAGTACAACCGTCAGATGAGCAATTGCATAAAGTGCCAGCCTTAAAATATCCAGGAGCACTATCTATGGGTAGAACAGGAATATGCACGAGCCAACACAAGTCTGGAGGGACTGGGATACAAACGGGCTCGTTTTTCTGTGCACTCCATGCTAGCCTGCTGTCCAAACCCAGCGTTGGGGGGGAAGGCATCAGTGCTGAGCGACAGATACATCTCGGGAAAACTAACATCCAGAGTTCTGCAAAGGCACCAGGATCTTTAAAAATGAATATGTGAGATTTTGTGTGAAAATGTTTGCCTGTGTATTGAGTTCACTGTGAATAAGCTGATGGCCCTACTGTGATTTGAGTTTATAAATTAGTACAATTCCAAAAGAAAATAGAGATTATAAATTTCTGGGAAATATATAAATATATATGTATATACATATATTTATGTATGAAGAATATTTATTAATGTAAAGCATCTGATAAGGCACTGTAGATCCAAACAGTAATATCTCCGTTACCCGAAATGTGAATGAGGGCAGTAGATGAAAAAGAGAATTACAAAATATATATTTTGAATCGTAATGGAGGTGATCTCGTAAAGTTTTGAATGCATTCTATGCTCCAGGTTCGATTGTAAAACTTTTCATTTCAATGTCATTCGGATACACTCAGCTGCTGTTGGATGTCCTTTCATATGTATAGTTTTATCTTTTACATGCCTCTATACACTTAAATAGAAGATTGGATGTTCATGTTAATGTGTGGGGTTAAATGTGCGAGGGAGGCAGGTAGAGGGATCATATCTTTCCCCAATTTTTCCAATGATACCTCCCAGTATTTGGCTCAATGGGCCATGCTCTCTTTATTCGAACTCCAAAGGTTGTGGGTTCAAGTTCCACTCCAGGACTGGAGCACAAAAATATAGGCTGGTACACTTAAGTACAACACTGAGAGAGTGCTGAGATGGTGGCGTGGCCTTTTGGATGAGATAACAAACCAATTTCTCAGGTGTAAAAGATCTCATGAAATTACGTCAGAGAAAAATGGGGAGTTCTCCCTGCCGTCCTGACCAAGTCTTTTCTGTTTGTCGACATTTCTAAAATGCGGTGTGTGGTCATTGTCATTCTGTGATTAGTAAGAGTTTGTTGCGTGCAAATTTATTGCTGTGTTTCCTACATTACAAGGGTGACAATGCCTCAAAAAGTGCTTCGATGGCTGTGAAGCATTGTTGGACATCCCGGCATGAAAATGAAAGGTGCTATAGAAATGCAAGTCTTTATTTCTTTATTTCCGACTCGACTATCAATCTTAGGCAAGGCTGAGTGCTAAGAGGAAGCATCAAACGCCATCAGCCTGGAGAGAAAATCAGGTCTTAGCGCTTTCCCAAACTATTGAACATGACTGAAAAGAAATAGAATGAAAGGGAACGCACTTAAGCCCAAACTCTGATGTGTTGAAGGAAGAGAACTCTGGGACAAGTTCCGAAACCACTAGAAATCAATAGTTATTTTTACCTTTTATTCCCTGCCAAGAAAAATATAATCACCACAAAAAAAAACTGATGATTGTGTGGCACAGCAATTTAGAATATTTCATTCCCAATATCGCTTGAGGGCAATATCAATAAATGGGGAAAAAAAAAGGAAAAAAAAAATCTTCATCAAAATTATCGTTGCAGAAAATTATTGAATTTCAATTGTGAAATAATGACGGCTTCCACCCATTGAATAAAATGCAGATTAAAGCCCCATCAATCTGTAACGCTGACCCATGCAACTATCCATCTCTTTCCTCAGTTCCATTAGTTTCTGTTTTGTGCTAAACATAAGATTAATTGAATGAGCAATTGAACTGTGTGCAAATTAAACCCATTCTGACCCATATCAAGCCCAGGAAATTGGTCCAAAACACTTAACAGCTGGCATCTTAAACTTTACTCCAAGAAAATACAAACTAAATATCTAAATTACACAGCAAAAGCCACGGTAGAAAATCGCAGCGTTGCACACAGCTAGCTCGAAATAATTCTGTTTCCAAATGGTTGTGATCTTGTGGAAACGTATTCGTCATCCTAATATAAGATATGTCTTTGGAGAGTGTATCACTGTGTCAGAAATGGGTGAAAACTGCTTTGTCCCCTAATTTCAAACTACATTCTGTTGTGTCATTGCTCCAGTATTTTCTGAATGTTACTGCATAGAATGTAAACAGGCTTGCAATAATATCCCTCTTGGGTTGTACCATGGCCAAATGTCCTTCTATTATACTGAACCATTTGTTGAGCAGAGTCTAAGCAGGCAGTTGATCGTTAAAGCTTAAATATTCAATATATCTCCCGTTAAGGGATTGCATTTGAGAAACACTAAAATATTTATTATCTTTTGGTACAAAACTATCACACCAATTATGGCTTATTAATACTCCGGTTCGGTCCCTTATCTGTTTCAAGATGACCCATGCACTTTGAGAGGAAAGGCTGAGTGTGATTTGGGCCAAATGCGGGCAGCTGGGATTAGTGTAGATGGGGCATCTTGGTTGGCATGAGCTAGTTGGGCCGAAGGGCCTGTTTCCTTGCTCTATGACTATGAGAGTTCTGCGAACGACTCTGAAGGGAATGTCATTTTATGTCATGCCGCTCCTCTCCCTTCATGGATATTATTTTATCACAAATTAGGGACGGGAAATTAGGTTTCCCTGGCAGTGATGTGTTGGATGAAGCAGAGAGAGCTGTGATCTTTGACTCAGTTATCCCTTGGCTTCTCTGAAGGAGTGAGTTTATATTTTATTGTTGATGGAATGCCCAAGAATGGAAACATCAAACCATATGCCTCAGTTTTGTGTTGCCACTGCACCCTACATTGCAAATCCATTAAAAAGATAACTTCCGAAATCTCTACTCTTCTCTAACACTGACCCCGTTCATTTCCAAATTGAATTGCTCCATCACCGTCAACATGCCTTCAGCAGCTGAGGTCTGGAGTTTCTTCCCTAAATTCCTCCTCCCTATCTCCCATCCTTTAAGTGTCTCATTGTTCCACCAGTGGCCTGGATGGAGTGGATGTGGAGAGGATGTTTCCACAAGTGGGAGAGTCTAGGACCAGAGGTCACAGCCTTAGAACAAAAGGATGTACCTTTAGAAAGCAGATGAGGAGGAATTTTCATTAGTCAGAGGGTGGTGAATCTGTGGAATTAATTGCCACAGACAGCTATGGAGGCCAAGTTATTAGGTAATTTTAAAGACAGATTCTTGATTAGTAAGGTTGTCAAGGGTAATGGGGAGAAGGCAGGAGAATGTGGTTGATAGGGAAAGGAAGATCAGCCATGATTGAATGCCGGAGTGGACCTGATGGGCCGAATGGCCTAATTCGTCTCCTAGAATATATGAAGTTAAAACCATTCTAATTGACAATGATTTTGGACACCTCTCGTATTGTCACATTACATGGCTCAGTGGCAACTCTGTGCCTTGTCAAAGCTTCCAGAAAACCACTGAGATCTATCGAAGATAGACACAAATTGCTGGAGTAACTCAGCGAGACAGGCAGAATCTCTAGAGAGAGGAAATGGGTGTCTTCAGTCTGAAGAAGGGTCTCGACCTGAAACGTCACCCATTCCTTCTCTCCAGAGATGCTGCCTGTCCCGCTGAGTTACACCAGCATATTGTGTCTATTTTCGGTTTAAACCAGCATCTGCAGTTCCTTCATACTGATGTATGAATCACAATTGTCAACAAATTCAAACAAAGAGTCAAATCCATAATGTAGGCCCAATAACTCTCTTAATAGATTTAATAGATTGGGACGATCAGCCATGATCACAGTGTATGGCGGTGCTGGCTCGAATGGCCTCCTCCTGCTCCTATTTTCTATGTTCTAAAAAAAATCTTTATTATATAATCTCAAAAAATAAATCACCTGTTAGAAGAACATTGTGAATAAGAGATGTTGGTGAATCCTGTTGTTAAAAGCCAGTAAAACACCAAAATCATATAGAGACCCAAAACGTTGCTTATTCCTTCGCTCCATAGATGCTGTCTCACCCGCTGAGTTTCTCCAGCTTCTTTGCCTACCTTCGATTTTTCCAGCATCTGCAGTTCTTTCTTTAAAAAAATCATAAGGTATGTAATTTTCCTCTTTAAGAGCATTTATCTATGATAACTTGCAATGTACCTGATTTAAAGAGGTCGACATTTGTCCCAGTCAAGCACTAAATATGAGAAACCATATCAGATACAATTCTGGACTTTGCAGTCCCGATTCAGTTCTGTTGACCTGTTGATAGGGGATCTAAAGCATACAGTTGAGGAGGAATTTCATTGCAAATATTTTACACAAACAGACTTGTGTGTATAAGTTTCAACCAAAATAGCAAATATTATATCCTTATCAAAGTTTGTTAGAAATATCGAGTCCCTGTGCACTGAGGTAAAAACGTAAGAAAATGAAGCAGGGGAAGGTCTTTGGCCTCTCGTTTGCCATTCATTAAGTTAGCTAATCTTCTACTTTATCCACTTTCTGGTCATTTTCATATCGCCTGAGCCTTCAGTACCCAAAAATCTATTGATAGCGGTGGTGAATGTCAGACTTTATAGTTCTAAAGATTCACAACACTGCAAATGAAGAAATAACTAAAGATCACTTCAAACGGTTTTGCATTTATCTTGGTCGAAGCAAGGTACAGGATACTGAGTAGGTACAGGGTACTGAGTTGGATGATCAGCCATGATCATATCGAATGGCGGTGCAGGCTTGAAGGGTCGAATGGCCTACTCCTGCACCTATTTTCTATGAATCTATAAGCAACTACAGCCTGACCCGCTGAGTTACTCCAGCACTTTTTGTCATTTGCAGTTATCCATTACTTATTTTGACATATATTCGTAAGCACCAGCTTTCAAAACTTATCTTAATAATGTATATTCAATGCTGACCTTTTTAAAAATCTCTTTTGACTTCCGACAATTTTCATAATCTTTTCTGTAAACTGTAGGTAAGTGCATTGCATTCTTAGCTCTTGAGTTAGACCCTTGTAGGCCCAAGTCCCTTACATAGAATGAACTGTATTCTTAGAACCATAGAAATTTGTAGCTAGAAAGGTCACATTCAGTTCATCCAGTCCAACATTACCTGAGAAATATATCCATACCATCCGTGAAAGCATTCCAGCTTAATCCTATTTAGTTTTTGATTAGGTTGGGGCTTAACCACACAGTTTTAAAGTGTGCTGAGGCCTCTGCCCCCACTTCCCTTTCAAGCGGTGAGTTCCAGAGTCCTTTCAGCCTCTGTGTGGTTTTCCCAAGCTTTTCTCAATTTTTTTTCACCAACTCCTTTATAACATTGTGCAGGAAGGAACTGCAGATGCTGGTTTAAACCCAAGATAGACACAAACAGCTGGAGTAACTCAGCGGGTCAGGCAGCATCTCTGGAGAAAAGGAATAGGTGACGTTTTGCTTTGGGATGTCTTCAGACTGAGTCAGGGAAAAGGGCACGACAGATATAGATGGTGATATAGAACAAATGAATGAAAGATATGCAAAAAAAAACCTTGCTGCGTAAATGCACATAAAATACACAGTGCACATGGATCTGTGTTTAAATAAAAATAATGAACAGTCTGTAACATAAAATAAATCATACGGAAACGGCACTATGGAAACAGATTTGTGTGGAAATCTGGAATTTTACACCGTTCAGGGTCAGGAAAGAGGACTAACAAGGTATTTCAAACACCACTGTTTATTCCTCAACATAGAAAATTGAATTACTAACCTCAGCAGTGGCAAACAACTGCCATAATCAAGAAAATGCCATCACCTGAATCCAATAATATAGCAAAACTGAAATAAGCTCAAAATGCAAGTCATTTTTCCGAGGATGCAAAGATGCGAGGAACATGAGTGTTCATGAGGCAGTTGGCATTCCGTATTATTTTAATCATACTTTATTTCAATCACTATTTGGATTCAGAATTAACCAAAACTTGCCTTCGGGAAATAAAAACATTGGGTGTGACACAAAATGCTGGAGTAACTCAGTGGGACAGGCAACATCTCTGGAGAGAAGGAATGGGTGACGTTTCGGGTCGAGATCTTTTTTCAGACTGAGAGTCAGTGGAGAGGGAGACTAGAGATATGGAAGGGTAGGTAAGGTGTGAAAAAGGAGAGATCAAAGCAGATGCTGAACAAGGAAAAGTGGAATTGTTCATTGTCGGCCCTGGGAAGGTGACAAGGAGGCATCCAAACAGTAAAATTAATCAGGAGGACGGTGAAACTAGGATGGGGAGGGACTGGGAGTGGGGGAAAGCAAGAGTTACTTGAAGTTAAAATAGAAATTAATATTCATACCACTGGCATAAACCAATGCTAGGTTAATACATGTGTCTTTTTCATGTTTGGTATGATCAACAAATCCCGTCAAAAGGATTAAATGCATCACTTGAGTTTGAGAGAGGAAAGGAGAATTTAAGCAATTTACACTGTGGGATTCAGGATCATTTTCAATGGGTTGTCTGTTCCCTCCGCTCAACAAATGTACTATTATATTGATGAATTAAAGCACGTACAAGTGGGAAAAGAGGCATTCTTTGCAATACAATCACAGAGTATTTTTTTTAATGCGGTCTGACTTCTTTCAGGTGGTTAGTTCCAGACCTGCAAACTCCCACTGGGTGGAAAATAAATTCCATAATCCTTTATCAATTACCTGAAATGTATCTAATTTATTGATCTGCCTTTAACAGTCATTTATGAGATTGGGTGTCAAAGTTCACACTATCATTTATTGCCCTTTCTTAATTATGTCTCTCATGCATACGCAGGCACATAAATGATGTCCCAGCTTGTGATAGCCACATCCCATAAATGTATAATATTAATTGACTACCAAAAGGTCTTTCAAATAAAATTGTGATAAAACCAAATGGAAAATATTTGGCTATATTTTCCAAATCTAACCAAATTTCAGTCCCGACAATTTGGTGACGGTAGAACAACATTCTGTTGCCCCAGTTGAAGATTATTGCAAGCCCAGTATACAAGGCATTGTGGAATGGTTAAATCCATTTCAATGGGTGTTGCGATGTTTAAGAAGGTATTATTTTTGGTGGCTACATAGCCACAGTGTGTCTAGGTTTGCAGAATTCTGCAGAAACGTTCCCCGCACGCAAACCACTGTTGTACCTCCTCAGCTGCAAAGGATTTTCATTCTCGTTTATCGGTTCTGTGTTTTCTGTAAGTCGGTCGGCAGCTTTTTACAGGCTCTTCCCCAACTATCAAACGGCAACCTTGGAGCCGACTGGTACCAACCCATTGTGGCATCAACTGCATCTCTGGAGAAAGTCAACTGGCCTCATACTGCAGAGGGGAGTCAAGGAAGTTCCTGCTGATGTAAGAGGTGTGAATGAACTGAGGAGTTCCCTTTGACACAAACTCGTATACATCAAATATTACTGTGTTAGTGATGATGACTAATCATTTATCTTCATGGAAAATTGTTTTGACAGAAGTTATTTATTGTTTTAAATGATTCAGGACAAAATCTTATCTAAGTCCAATCTTCCTTGTGTATGTCCAATGATAATTCAATAATTGGTTGATTGCTTGCAGATTGAGTTGCTGATCAAGTGGTCCCAATAATACAGAAATCCTAGTTCATTAGACCACAGCTGGCGGGAATTTTAAATTAAAGCTAAATAAATAAATCTGGAATTAAAAACTAGCGAGCATGAAATCCATCTGGTTCATTAATGGGAGGAAATCTACAAGCCTTACCGTGGGGCAGCGGTAGTTTTGCAACCTTGCAGCACCAGAGACCCGGGTTCGATCCTGGCTACAGGTGCTGTCTGAACGGAGTTTGTACTTTCTCCCTGTGACTGCGTGGGTTTTCTCCGGGTGCACCGGTTTCCTCCCACATTCCAAAGGCGGACAGGTTTGTAGGTTAATTGGCTTCAGTAAAATTGTTTTTTGTTTTTTTTAATTGCCTCTAGTGTGTAGGATAGTGCTAATGTAGAGGGTGGTCATTGGTCAGTGTGGACCCAGTGGGCCAAAGAACGTGTTTCTGCGCTGTATTTTTTTTTTTAAACTTACCACCAGTCTGTCTATATGACGTGGATAAGCTTTTCCCATTGAGGGTAGGGAAGATTCAAACAAGAGGGCATGACATGAGAATTAAGGGCAGAAGTTTAGGGGTAACGTGAGGGGGAAATTCTTTACTCAGAGGGTGGTGGCTGTGTGGAATGAGCTTCCAGCAGAGGTGGTGGAGGCAGGATCGATTTTAACATTTAAAAGTAAAGTGGATAGGTATATGGACGTGAAGGGAATGGAGGGGTAAGTGCAGATAGAATTGGACGGACTGGAAGGGCCGAGAGGGCCTGTCTCCGTGCTGTATCGGCTCCCCTCTGAAAAGACCCAGCAAGCTCTACAAAGGCAAGGTTAAATAGAATTGGATATTCATCGTGATGCCAACATCTTATGAATGGATATTTTAAATGTTGTTAAAAGTCTGATCCCAACTTTGATCTGGAGTAGTGATTACACAGTATTAGGCAACCTCACTCAGTTCATGCTGACAGCAGATGTAGAGAGCAGTGATGCAGTTCGGGTTCTTTTCCAAGAGTGGGTTACTGCAGGTTCTAGCAGCACTGCTGTGCACAGTAAACACAGATAATGCAGAAAGCACTCGGCGGGTCAGGCAGCATCCGTGAAGAGGGAAACGAGAATTACTATCTCGGCTCAGTCGCCCCTCCAGTGGAACTGGGAAGTTTTGAAGTGCGGAGAAAGGAGAATGAGGGCAATTGTGTCGGCAGGCAGGAAAGATTGGAGATGAGGGCTGCAGGTGAATAGAACAATAATGAAACGAAAGATGGGAGTGGAGGAGGGAAGGAAGGAATCTTTATCTGACATTATTGAACATTGTTGAGTTTGGAAGTAAAGTGGTGAACTTCAAGGTTACATCAGACACCTTATTGAAAGATGAGATACAATGGTCTCTTCAGCCTGCGAGTAGTGGCGTTCCTGTCTCTGTACTAATATCTTTCCCTCACAAAAGCGTGAAAATTGATCAAACATATGTCTGTGAGAAGGCTGTTCCCTGTTCAAAAAGGATGTTATAGCCACAATTCTCTATTGGGAAAAAAAATTGTGATTTGATACTATTGTTTTCATTCTGCGATTCCAGAATTTCTATTTTACTTGCAAAGTATTATTGACACTAGTGTGTCAGTCAGTGAATTGAAGCATGGTATATTGTACATGGTATATAGTTTGTTGTAGTCTTTATCAGCCTAGGTTTGAGATTCCATGGCGAGGATGTGGATGCTAAAGATTAGAGGGATTTAATAACGTTAAAATAATTCAATTGTAAAATTCACCAAATAAATAACAGCATACTATTTCTTATATTTCATATATATTTTAGGCAGAGATTGACAGATTCTTGTACAGGTGTCAAGAGTTACACAGAAACATAGAAAATAGGTGCAGGAGGAGGCCATTTGGCCCTTCGAGCCTCCACCGCCATTCATTGTGATTTTGGCTGATCATCCACAATTATTAACCCGTGCCTGCCTTCTCCCCATATCCCTTGACTCCGCTAGCCCCTAGAGCTCTATCTAACTCTCTTTTGAATTGGCCTCCACTGCCCTCTGTGGCAGAGAATTCCACAAATTCACAACTCTCTGGGTGAAAACGTTTTTTTCTCATCTCAGTTTTAAATGGTTATGGGGATAAGGCAGGGGAATGGGGTTGAGAGGGGAAAGATAGATCAGCCGTGATTGAAAGGTGGAGTAGACTTGATGGGTCGAATGGCCTAATTCTTTCTTAGAACTTATGAATGATGACAATGCATTTAAGTCAGTGCTGATGAAAAGTCCTGTAACCTCTCCTCCTTGCATTGATGCACTCATCAGCGAGCTGTGTATTTGTCAGATATCACCATTGTCCTTCTGCAGTTGTACAGAGCCCTAGTCAGATCCACACCTGGAGTATTGTGTGCAGTTTTGGTCCCCTGAATTTGAGGAAGGACATTCTTGCTATTGAGGGAGTGCAGCGTAGGTTTACAAGGTTAATTCCCGGGATGGCCGGACTGTCATACGCTGAGAGAATGGAGCAGCTGGGCTTGTACATAGAAACATAGAAACATAGAAATTAGGTGCAGGAGTAGGCCATTCGGCCCTTCGAGCCTGCACCGCCATTCAATATGATCATGGCTGATCATCCAACTCAGTATCCTGTACCTGCCTTCTCTCCATACCCCCTGATCCCTTCAGCCACAAGGGCCACATCCAACTCCCTCTTAAATATAGCCAACGAACTGGCCTCAACTACCTCAACTACCTTCTGTGGCAGAGAATTCCACAGATTCACCACTTTTGTGAGAGGGGATCTTATTGAGAAACATGTCCAGAGAACCAGGGGCCACAGTTTCCATTTAGAACAGAGACGAGGAAACACTTTTTCTCACAGAGAGTGGTGAGTCTGGAATTCTCTGCCTCAGAGGGCGGTGGAGGCCGGTTCTCTGGATACTTTCAAGAGAGAGCTAGATAGGGCTCTTAAAGATAGCAGAGCCAGGGGATATGGGGAGAAGGCAGGAACGGGGCACTGATTGTGGATGTTCAGCCATGATCACATTGAATGGCAGTGCTGGCTCGAAAGCCCGAATAGCCTACTCCTGCACCTATTGTCTATTGTTCCCTTTCTCAGTCACTATGGAAACATTCTTATTACCCTGTAGAAACAAATAATCTTACAAATCTGATAACCATTCCTTTATTAAATTTTATCCTTAATTTTACTGTTACACTGATTGAATTAAGAAGTAAGTTTACGTTCTAAAAAAAAACACATATCTGTAAGACCTTTTGTTTTCCTTTCAGGATATTCCAATGTGATTCACGGCCAGTGAAGTGCTTTTGGAAAGTTGTCATTGTTCTCACACAGGTTTTGACATTCTCTCTATAGAGGCCAAGACAGTAGGTGCAGGAGGAGGCCATTCAGCCCTTCGAGCCAGCACCGCCATTCAATGTGATCATGGCTGATCATCCCCAATCAGTACCCCGTTCCTGCCTTCTCCCCATATCCCCTGACTCCGCTAACTTTAAGAGCCCTATCTAGCTCTCTCTTGAAAGTATCCAGAGAACCTGCCCCCACCACCCTCCGAGGCAGAGATTTCCACAGACTCACCATTCTCTGTGTGAAAAAGTGTTTCCTCGTCTCCGTTCTATGGCTTACCCCTTATTCTTAAACTGTGGCCCCTGGTTCTGGACTCCCCCAACATCGGGACCATGTTTCCTGTCTCTGGCGTGTCCAAACCCTTAATAATCTTACATGTTTCAATGAGATCCCCTTTCATCCTTCTAAACTCCAGAGTGTACAAGCCCAGCCGCTCCATTCTCTCAGCAGGGAATGCCTATGCTCATCAATCTCCTCTTAGAAACTTTGAGGAAAATGTCACTATATTAACACACAGACTCAATTCATTTAAAAATTAAGTTTAATTATCGAAATTCACCAAATAGTGAAAGGCCTGGATAGAGTAGATGTGGAGTGGATGTTTCCACTAGTGGGAGAGTCTAATACCAAAAGTCATAGCCTCAGAATAAAAGGACATACCTTTAGAAAGGAGAGTAGAAGACATTTCTTTAGTCAGAAGGTGGTGAGTCAGTGGAATCCATCACCACAGGCGGCTGTGGAGGCCAAGTCAATGGATATGTTTAAGGTAGAGATTGAGAGATTATTGATTTGTACGGGTATCAGAGGTTATGGGGAGAAGGTAGGAGAATGTGGTTGAGAGGGAGAGATAGATCAGCCATGATTGAATGGTGGAGTAGACTTGATGGGCCGAATGACCTAATTCTGCTCCTATAACATGGTTTGGCAGATAATATTTGTTACTCATAACTGAGTGAGTCCCGGTCCTGATATCCAACTTGACTCTACAGTGTCAAGCAAGTGTCACAGGCTAGAGTTCAGATTAGAATTAAACAGAGGCCTTGTCTCCTGTAAGTGGAGGTGAAAGATCCCAGAGCACCATTATGAAGAACAACAGGGCAGTGGTGTCCTGAACAATATTTACCTGGCACTCAAACATTATTTATCTGGCCATTATCACATTGCAATTAGTTATAGCTTGTTGTGTACACATTTAACATCTTTTCGGCAGAAGGCTGTAAAACACTGGGGCATTTTGAAAAGTGCTAGAGAATGGAGGTCTCTTGCTACACTGGGTGACAGAACATATGATATAGACTATGCCTGAAATGATGTGCAGGAAAGAACTGCAGATGCTGGTTTACACCAAAGATAGACACAAAACTCTGCAGTAACTCAGCAGGTCAGGCAGCATCTCTGGAGAAAAGTAGTAGATGACATTTTGGGTTGAGATCCTTGTTCAGACTAAAACGTCACCCATTCCTTTTCTCCAGAGATGCTGCCTGACCTGCTGAGTTACTCCAGCATCTATGGCAGAAAGGAACAACATTTGTTTTTCCATTCTCTTCAGAGAAATGATGAGGAAGCAGTCTGTGATCTGTTTGGACCCATCTGTGCTTGCATGCATGTGTGAAAAAGGGGGAGAGACTGGATCTAGAGTAGACTGTGCAAGTATTGTATGCATCTAGTCTATTCACACTTGCCTTTGAAGATTGTTAAACAAGGAACTGGAAAATCGAAGGTAGACAGAAAATGCTGGAGAAACTCAGCGGGTGAGGCAACATCTATGGAGTGAAGGAAATAGGCAATGTTTCTGAAGAAGGGTCTCAACCCGAAACGTCGCCTATTTCCTTCGCTCGATAGATGCTGCCTCACCCGCTGAGTTTCTCCAGCATTTGTGTCTGCCTTTAAAGATTGATCACTTCACCAGGGTCCCAGGCTGCTCTGCTGCTTATGGAAAATAACTGAATAATCATCCATGGGATGTTAGCATTAGTGGCTCGCCCATTTAAGGATTGTCCTAACTCCTCCTGAACTGGCTTCTGAGCTGGGCCATTTCAGAGAGTAGACAAAATATGTGGGAAGGAAATGCAGATGCTGGTTAACACCGAAGATAGACACAAAATGCCGGAGTAACTCAGAGGGTCAGGCAGTATCTCTGGAGAGAAGGGGTAGGTGACGTTTCAGGTCGAGACCCTTCTTCAGACATGTCAGAGGGTAGTTAGAAGTCTCACTTGCAGACTAGATTAAGGAAGTAGATCTTTCCAAAGATGGGATTCGTGGTCAGTACTGTTGGTATTAGTTTTTCTTTTAATATTCCAAGTTATTTACCTAGTTTAAATTCACCAGCTTCCAGGTAATTCATCCAAATCATTATTCTGGGCATCAAATCTGTAGTGTCTGTCTATATCATATTGATATCTATATATTAGGAATATTTGCTGTAGGGCAGATGGTGGGAGGTGACTGGAGAATAGTTATGAGGAAATGTAACGCCAGAGGCACCAAGAGTAATTCTGTTACTAGAGGGAAGGGGACAAATAGGAACAATATGATTCTCATTCAATCATTGGACATAACACTACACATAGGAAGCAAATGCCTTGGATAACATTCTGGCCTGAACCTCTCACGCAAGAACAGATTAAATTAGCCTCTGGTTTCTAAGGTCAATAATATTGAAATATTGAAAATCCTCCTATTTTTCCTTCCCCTCCTCAAAGTTCTGCCTGCCTTTCTGATTATCCCGATCGTCCGTTTATCTACCCCATCCCCTGCAGTGCAGGCAGGTTTCCCAGGAAATGGTATCTGGGCACTCGTAGAGAGATGATGTTCCCTTCTCTGGGTCACAGGGATGTCTGCATTGGTACAGTGTGTAGACACAAGATGTTTGGTGGAATTGAGTTCTGGCATTCGTCCAGGTTCACACATTCTCTCCGCAACGCAAGAGCCTGGAGCAAGAATTCAAAGCAGCAAAGGGATTGCATTCCGATATAAAAGAGAAGAAAACCAGACTATTTCCATTGCCTTTTCTGACTGTGATGACTTGTCCACTTCCCAGATACAGGTCCGCGCCCTTTTTAATGCCTTTTGCCAAGGATAAAAGTATCTATCCATAATTACCTTCTGCCTTCTGTAGACCACACCTGCATAGAGCTAGCTGAACAGTGGACTGAGCAGGAGAAGCAAAGCTATGTCAATTCTGTGCCCCAGATCCCACACTTACCCCAGGCAATCCCACCTTGGGTCAGCTGGGTGTTTGTTGAAGCTTTGCCTGGTTACTCTGCCGTGAGTGACCCTCTGCCGATTTTTTTTTTGTTGTCAAATCACCAGAAATAATTTGAACTCGCGAAGTCTCCCTTTTTGTAACTTGTCGACTATTGATAATCTGATCGGCGAGACTGTAGCAAGATTTGGCAGCCAGACTGGTCTTTGGGCCTTATGCCTACTTGTCTGGCTGACGTAATTCCACCGGAAAAGGGAACCAACATTCCCGCAGCGGTCTGGGAACAGGAGAGATGTCCTTTGGAGTTTCTCCGGAACTCAAGTGAGATGAACTACAACCATTGCTACAAGACCACCCTCATTCCACCAACCAAATTCATTTGACTTGCTCCAAGGTTTTCAATTGCCATTCAGGGTAAAGAGTCACTGACATCTTGTACATTCAAAAGAAAGCATGAATTAATTCCAGGGGGTAATAGAATGCGTCAGAAACTATCCCTGTGGCATTCAGGGGTTTATAATATGTGCCAAGATGCCATGGAAGGGATGATTATCTTGTTACAGTATAAAGCAAGATCAACAAACTGAATTACACATGTGATGGATCCCACACAAGCATTGCTCAACCTTAGAAACCAGCGACGGCTAATTTAATTTGACTACAAGCTTCTGTCTGTGTGTTAAGTTTATTGTCTAAAAGAGCAAGGGATTAATATTGCCGCCTGAGTCCAGTGAGTTGCATCTCCTGGTCCAGGGGGAAACATGACTGCGACAACCGGCACTGAAATCTGAAATATGAGGGAATGAGAGTGCTGGGAATGCCCAGAGGACCAGGCAGCATATGCAGCAGGGAATAGCAGAGTGAGCGTCTCAGCTCAATGAACTCAGGTGAGCCTGCACCAATGCCGCCTGACCTGCTGAGCATTTCCAGCGTTGCTCGCAGCATTGCAGGGTTTCTTTTGCAAGTGCAGTACAACTTCCCGGTTCAGTCTACTGAACTTCCTCGACTTTCATTGTGAATTTGAAAATCTGGCCAGATCTCACTTCAGTATCGCCCTCTTTGGCTTTTCCCCCGGATGGTGTCAGTGCAAAGCAACCAAAGGCCCAAACATTCACCATTAAATCCCGTCACTGTGGCCAATTTTCTGATATCCTCTAGCAGACGAGGAGTAATTTTTGATAGCCAAATGAAATCGCTGTTTTTTAACAACTACAAAAATTAATGATCTTGATTTCAAAGTGGACAGCCTGGATTCCTATTGAGGTGTGAACCCCAAATTAAAATGGTGAACCATTCCCGTGGGGAATCCAAGGTGGCGATATCACAGACCTGCTCCAATGGAGATTAGTCTAATGAACAAATAGCTCTCTCACTTGGGAGACCCAGGTTCTCAGTGCTTGCATCGGAGATTGTTGTAGCTTCTGCTGCAGATCTACAGTCGTTCCAATCACTTGTTAAGTGCATGTTTCTTTAATTAACAGAACAGTATTACTTCTGTGACTAACAACCCACACACACAACAACAAAAAATAACCTGGGCACACATCCAGTGGACTATGCAATTCTGTAAACTCCGATATTCCCTTCCCCTGGTATTTATCCAACAGTATTTGCTTGTTTCTAGGCGGATGTTGCAAGGTTCGTGACTCTGTAAATGTAAGAGGCGACTTTGCAACAGTGGTATCTGTATTCTGCATGGTGTATAATCGCATGGCTTCTGGCACTGTCCTCTATCCTGTTCTCTCTCCCAGATCTTTACGTTGCTAACAATCTGCAGCCATGCACATCCTCGGATCATTACAGCTTTCTCTCAGCAGGAGTGCTGGCCAGTGGTATGTGGATATAGAGCAGAGACTGTGCTATCTGGTATTAGTATATTAAGCACATATCTAAAATGATACTTGATCGGGTCAAACCAAATTGAATAATGTTACAAAGCGACCTCTTTAGCAAGTGACATTGCATGAATTTCACTGCCGGGGTTCTGTTAGAATTACGTCTTTCAAGGTGACATCATTCACCATATTTTCTTGTGGCAATGGTCTGAAACTGATTCAGACTGTGCACAGATCCCAGTTTGAGCTTCAGTCCACGTGTCTGCACCTTCACTAAGGCCGTCTATTTTCCATCTCCAAAGCATCGCCCATTGCCGCCTCGAACCATCTTCAGCCAAACTTGGCCATTTCAACCCCTAGAGGCCAACCTCCCCAAAGCCTCCTACGATAGATCTACCAAACCTGTGCTGCCTGTGCCCCAACTCACACCAAGTCCGCTCACCCGTCACCCATGAGCTTGCTGAGCCCTTTTTATGAAGCAGCGCTTCAATTGTACCTGATTTTCAATCTCTCCATGGTCTCATCCATCCCTATGCCTGCAGCCCTGCAAGGCCCACGCGCCCCAAAACCTGTGCACCACCTATTTCAGCCTCTTGGCCATCCCCAAATTAAAGTTGGACCACCATTGCCCAGCCGCCAAAGCCTTGACCTCTTCTCACCTGTCCTAATATGTTCTTGTGTTCTGCATCCAATTTTTGCCTGATAACATCCTCTGAGTTTGGAACATATTAGCTGCAACGAAGAGGCGAGATGAATGGAATTTGTTATTCCTGCTTCTGTGGTCCCTAAACATTTAAAGTAACTAAAAATAGTTTTTTAAGAAGTGCACCCTCTTTGCCAATTCTTAAGACTTAAGTGTTACCACAACAAAGGATTGTCTACACACAGCTCTATTCCGGGCAACGCCAGAATTGTGTAAATATATTTTCGATTGGCCACAATATCAGCCCTGCAGTTTGTGTTTATGTCACAGAGCAGGATCAATCTGATTCTTCAGATCTCAGCTGGCAGAGTTAAAATCAGCATGGGCTCCTCACGGATGGAGCTGGAGTTTGCTAGATATTTCTCCTCCTCCTTCTGGAATGCTGCGCTGAACTTCCTGTCAAAGCCGGGCCAACTACCCGAGATTCTTATGTCAGGCCAAGAGCAAACCCAAGCAAAGAGCCAACATTTTCAGGATTGGCAGGGAGGAAATGTCTCTGGATCATTGGAACTCCAGAGGAGTGAGGAAACACAGAAGCATGGACAATAGGTGCAGGAGGAGGCCATTCGGCCCTTCGAACAAGCACCGCCATTCAATGTGATCGTGGCTGATCATCCCCAATCAGTACCCCGTTCCTGCCTTCTCCCCATATCCCCTGATTCCAGGCGGAGCAAGTGTGGGAGCTGGTAATGCCAGCAACTTAAATCTGAGCCTTTTTTTCCCCTCATTTTTTTTTCTTATTCAACATTAATTATCGGCGCATTCTTATTTTTTTAAATAATTTTAGGAAATAGTTATTTAAATTAAGTTCTTGAAATGGATTATACAATTTTATCTTTACAGATGTTGAATAAAATGTAGATTGGAAGTATTTTGTGTAGCGACAGTAGTGTGTGGCACAGTTCATAGTGTATGCTAGGGCTCTAGACCAAGGGTTCCCAACCTGTACCCCCAGGGGTAAATCTCACCGACCCAGGGGGTAAATGTGTTAATTCTGGATTGTACATATGTTTTCTCATTGACTGACTGCGTTTGGTTCCGGTATACTGGTATCTGTTCATCATTAGTTGTTCATAAATAAGTTAAATAACATTGTTATGTGCTATTAAACTTGCCAGGGGGAAACGGGAAGAACAAGGTTGGGAAAAACCTGCTCTGGGGAGTGTTGGAGAACAGAAGGATCCAGGGGCACAGATACTCTACCTAGTTCCCTGAAAGTGGTGTCGCAGGCAGATAGAGAGGTGAAGAATTATTTCGGCATACCGGCATTCATCAGTCAGGGGTATGAGTACAGAAGTTGTTATGTTATAGGTAGACACAAAATGCTGGAGTAACTCAGCGGGTGAGGCAACATCTCAGGAGAGAAGGAATGGGCGACGTTTCGGGTCGAGATGTTATGTTACTGATGTTATGCAAAAGACACTGGTGAGGCTGCACTTGTTCAATCTTGCTGCAGGAGAGATACCTTGAAGCTGGAAATGGTGCAGGGAAGATGTACGAGGATGTTGCCAGGACTTGAGGGCCTGAGCTATAGGGAGAGGTTGGGTAGGCTAGTACTTTATTCCCTGGAGCCCAGGAGGCGGAAAAATGATATGGAGAGGTGTATACCTTCATAAGGTGTATAGATAGAATGAATGCACAGTCTTTATACTGGGAAGGAGAATAAAAAAGACTAGAGGGCATAGGGTCAATGTGAGAGGGGAAAGAGTTAATAGGTAATCTTTCCACACTTAGGATGGTAGGTATATGGAACGAGCTGCCAGAGGAAGTAGTTGAGGCCAATACAATAATACAATGTAAAAGACATTTGGATAGGTACATAAACAGGAAGGGTTTATAGGCATGAGGCCCAACACAGGCAAATGGGACCAGCTTAGATGGAGTATCTTGGTGAGCATAAACTCGTTGGATCAAGGGGCCTGTTTCCATGCAGTATAACTCCATTATGATTAGATCACAGAGGTAATGATCCAGAGACATGAACTCAAATGCCCAACACAGGAGCTGGAAAATAATGAATGAATGTCCTAATAGAGACCATGAATCCATCACTTTGTCTTTAAAAATACACCTGTTCTGCTAATATCCTTCAGGTATGGCCTATAAGTGATTCCAAATCCACACGTTATAATTTGCTCTTATCCCCTCTCAATGAGCCAGTGAGAAACTTGGAAATCGCAGGCGGTCACGGTAGAGTTGCTGCCTTACAGACACCCGGGTTCCATCCCGACTACGGGTGCTGTCCGTACGGAGTTTGTACGCTCTCCCCGTGACTGCGTGGGTTTTCTCCGGAATCTTCGGTTTCCTCCCACACTCCAAAGGCGTACAGGTGTGTAGGTTAATTGGCTTGGTGTGTGCGTAAAATTGTCCTTAGTTTTTGTAGGATAGTGTTGACGTGCCGGGATCGCTGGTCGGTGCGGACTGGATGGGCTGAAGGGCCT
This sequence comes from Okamejei kenojei, assembly GCA_035221665.1. Taxonomy (NCBI): domain Eukaryota; kingdom Metazoa; phylum Chordata; class Chondrichthyes; order Rajiformes; family Rajidae; genus Okamejei; species Okamejei kenojei. Next base: position 5,245,433 of record CM069166.1, read on the forward strand.
CTTTCTGCATTGTATCTCTAAACTAAATCTGAATAGGAAAAGCATTGTCACCATAAACCACCTTCCCCTCCTTCCGGAGACCAATCTCAACAAACGTATAATAATAATGGTTATGGAAGATATTCCTTCCCACTTGGTTATTTATCCTTCAGTCATTGGAAATAATTGCTCCTTCTAGACTCTGTCTACCCTCTCTGGTTTTTTTTTCAAATCCCCTCCCAGCTTCCTCCCCGACTCCTTCAAGAGAACAAACCCTAGTCTCTCCACACTTGTCAAAGGTGAAAAACAAACAATTCCAAGTTAAATCAGTTAATCGTAGGACGTAGGAGCGGAATTAGGCCATTCGGCCCATTGAGTCTAATCCGCCATTTAGTCATGGCTGATCTAATTTTCCCTCTCAACCTCATTCTCCTGCCTTCTCTCCATAACCTTTGATGCCCTCTGGGTGAAAACGTTGCCCTTCAGAGTCCTATTAAATCTTTCCCCTCTCACCTTAAACCTATGTCATCAAGTTCTTGAGTCCCCTACATCGGGTAAAAAAATACTCTGTGTCTTCACCCTATCTATTCCTCTCATGATTTTACTTACCTAAAATTGCCATAAAATTCTTAGGTGCCCTCTTCCATGCTGTTATTCTGCTGTGGTTATTGCTCTCCCTCCATCCAGCTTCCCATCCAGACTGACTGGGGATGATCCATACTGATTGGGGACGATCAGCCATGATCACATTGAATGGCGGTGCTGGCTCGAAGGGCCGAACAGCCTACTCCTGCACCTATTGTCTGTTGTCTATTGTCATGGGCTGATTGGGAAGCTTTCAATCCATTTTTGGGTACCCAGTTCAGTTTAGTTCATTGCCACGTGTACCGAGGTACAGTGAAAAGCTTTTGTTGCGTGCTAACCAGTCAGCGGAAAGACAACACATGATTACAATCGAGCCGTCCACAGTGTGTAGAGATTTAGACGTGTGGAGCGATTGTAATAGGTGGTTGTAGATCCGCTTCTGTTGCTAGCACGTAGGTAGTCGCATGGATTGGGCGCCATCTTGGAAGGCAGCCTGGACAATCCAGAGTCTGAAGGGAGACATGCTGGAATTAGTCATGAAATGCTGAATCCCAGAGAGGAGAATACTTTAACATCAAAAACAGAACATTACACCCTTTACAACAATTCTTGCAGCTCTCTTAATTCCAATTGTGTTTCTGATACTTGTTTCTCTTCTGGGCCGAAAATCTAAAAGTCCGCTTTAGAAATTGTCAAGACTGCACATTTGTATTATCTTTACACCCAAATAGCGATCACCCTTTATATGAAGAGTAAAAAAACCTTCAGCTGGTACTGAAACAGCTATACTGTAAAATAATATTTCCTTCAAAATAATATTCTGCATAACTCAGACTACTGTATAATTGATTGTAAATACTTTCATAACAAACCATAACAGTCACAATAGAGGTTCTCATATTCCAGGGCTGATCTGATCTTTTAAACAAGTTCTTGAGGCTGAAAGTCTGCTTTCTGTAAACTTGAAGTCATCCATCTTGGAAGTCCTTGCCCTTACTCACATTGCCTTGTTCACCCTTCACCTCCATCTTTATTGACCTACAGAGGCTCCACGTTAAGTAGCAGTGTACAAATTCCCACCCAAGATTTCCAACCCTGATTCCACAATCTCCAACAACCTCCCGAGATCTCTGGACAACTCTGCTAATTGTGTCTCTTGTTCATTCAAAGTTAATGGCTCCCATTGGCATCTCAACTGCTGAAGACACATCTTCGCCATTCCATCCTTAAATCACTCTACCTCTCTCTTCTTCATTAAGATCCTTCTTAAACCTACCTCCTCGAACAAGCTTTTTGTCCCCCTCTTAATATAGTTCAGAATCAAACATGTTATTTACTAACACACTCCTGTGGAGTGTCTTGGATCAATTAGTGTTAAATGCCAACAAATGTAGAATTTCTTATTATATCCCATCATTTGTAAGAGCAAGAAATATGTGATTTTTAGGCCTCTATAGATATATCCCAAATGGAACTCTGGTTAATTCCTACGTAACAAAATAATTTGTTTGGAGACAGCTAAATTGTGAAATATATGATCTGACCATTTAACCTTCACATTTATCATATCATAGCTTTATTTTTTTTGAAATACGAAAGGTTAAACTGGAATATCTTTCCATATTCACCCCCTCCCACTCAAAAATAAGTTCAAAATATTAATTGTGGCCTTGTTCACACACCACTGACCAGATATTTGGCGGGTTTAGCACAGAAAAAGTAGGCCTCAAAGTTTGAACTAAACCAAATATTTAATTTCATATTTTTTTACAATTCCTTTTCGTTCGAAAGAATATAGTAAACTAGGTTTTGAGATTATTTAAAAAGAAAATTGAAAAAAAAAAAAAAAAAAAAGTATGCATGAGATTTTTAAGATGCATTTTAAGCTTCTTATGATTCATTTCTCTTCACGTTACTTGAAGTGTGCCTCCGATGGCTTTGGGGCAGAGCTCACTTCAATCTGGGGTCCCCTGGTGCCCCAGTCCACTTTCCCACTCAGTCCACCTGTCGGTCATATGCGGAAACATGCAGATATAACATACTGTAGGGGCGGGGGAAACACAAGACTACTAAAAGTTTAAAAAAAAAACTGCATGTGCGATGTGCATGCCACTATATGGGTAAATGTCACCTTCAGGATTATAGATGTTTTTAGGGCAGTGTGTTCTTTCCTCTTTTTAACAAATTTGGTAAATTAATGGAAGTTTGTTTGAGATATTTATATACATGCTGTTACTGAGATGGTCACAAATCCTTCTCTAGCTGCAACTGAGTAACAAAGTCTACCAGACAATGACAGGATAAAGCTGCCTGGTAATGTCAAACTATGGCTTTGGATTAACAGTGCTGTTTCTACCAGTGCATTTTGTAATCCCAAACAGAACCTTCCGTACCAAACCTGAATAAATCAGAGAGTATGCACATGTGAACTGTCTGCAATGGGTGTTCTTATTTAAATCATCTTCCCTTTATTGTTTTAACTTTCTGTTTCCTGAAGTCCACGTGGTATTGTGACGTCAGGCTAAGTGCTTCCATCCCATTCTTTCATCACTGAGATCCTCCATATTAATTCATGGTGTTGTAGATTGCACCAAATTTATTTCAGGATGCAATAGACAGTCAAATGCAGAAACAAGGAACTGCAGATGCTTGATTACATTTTTTTATTAAAAAAGGCACAAAGTGCTGGAGTAACTCGGTGGGAGAAGATGTATAGGTGACGTTTCGGATCGGGACTCTTCTTCAGAATCAGACTGAAGATGGTGGCGCAGCGGTAGAGTTGCTGCCTTACAGCACCAGAGACCCGGGTTCGATCCTGACTACGGGTGCTGCCTGTGTGTGGAGTTTGCACGTTCTCCCTGTGACCGCGTGGGTTTTACCCGGGTGCTCCGGTTTCCACCCACTTTCCAAAGACGTGCAGGTTTATAGGTTAATTGGCTTCTGTAAATTGTCCGTGGTGTGTAGGTTTGAACTAGTGATCGCTGGCCAGCATGGATTCGGTGGGCCAAAGGGCCTGTTTATGCTTTGTATCTCTACAGTAAAGAGTCCCGTGCCAAAATGTCACCTATCCATGTTCTCCAGATATGCTATCTGACCCATTAGGTTTACTCCAGCACTTTGTGACCTATAGTTTGCAATCGACAGCATCCACCCGCACCTCCAGGCCATCAGATGGTGCTCCAACACCATTTCTGGAGTCTTTTGAACCATCAGACGTTCGGTAGATAGTATTGCTGCAATTCTCCATGCCACCATAACAGTGTCGTATTAGTCCTCCAAGGCACTAGGTTGCATCCCTTTGGTCCTCCAATCCACTAGGTGGCACTTTGGTGCTATTATAGGAGTTGGCCATTTGGCCCCTCGAGCCATTGACTATGATCATGGCCGGTCATCCAAAATCAGTACCTCTTTCCTGCTTTCTCCCCATATCCCTTGATTCCGTTAGCCCTGAGAGCTCTATCTAGCTATTGCAATAAGTCAAACTGTAGTCACCTTCTATATCTCTCGTCTGAAGAGAGGTCTCGACCCGAAACGTCACCCATTCCTTGTCTCCAGAGATGCTGTCTGACCCGCTGAGTAACTCCAGCTTTTCGTGTCTATCCCTGATTTAAATTAAGATCTGCGGTTCCCCCTTACACATGGTGTAGTTCCTTCCTATTTTAAACAATAGACAATAGGTGCAGGAGTAGGCCATTCGGCCCTTCGAGCCAGCACCGCCATTTAATGTGATCATGGCTGATCATCCCCAATCAGCACCCAGAGTCAACACTTCTGCAGCTGACTCATACTGAGCCAGACCCATACCCTTATCTTCCTGGTGGTGAAGACTGGGTGCTGTAGTGAATCAATACTTTCACTAGGATAGCATTTGCATCCTCGAGCCACAGGGAATCACTAGTGGCATCTTTTCTACAATGAAATGTTGTTTCCAAGAAACAACATTTTTATGTTAGGATCCATCATCTGTAAAAATAAATAATTATATTCAGAAAATAACCTCATGTGGTTGTGGGTATTAATAATACTGACTATTCCCTTGGTGCCTTCCATAAGCTCCTGTGGGACCCAGAGTACAAAGTGTGCGCAGTGTTGATGAGGCTTCCCAATTTGCTTTGCTGCCTGGATACCTTGCCACAATGCCACAGTGTTGATGAGGCTTCCCGATTTGCTTTAATTCAATTATACATATTCTGTTCAGTTTAGTTTGTCCTAAATACACCATCTATACCTCTTGTTCCCCTTCCCCTCAGTCTGAAGAAGGGTCTCGAACCGAAAAGTCTTTTTTCTCCTGTGATGCTACCTGACCCGATGAGTTACTCCAGCTTTTTGTGTCTGTGGCTTAATTTGGTTTTGTTCCGTTTAATTTAGCTCCGTTTAATGTAGATATTGTTATTATTGTCACATGTACCGAGGTACGGTGAAAAGCTTTTGTTTACGTGCTATCCGGTCAATGAAAGCCTTAACATGATTACAATCAGGCTGCCGGTGCACAGATACAGGATAAAGACATATCATGCAAGATAAAGTCAGCTTAACGATAGTTCAAAGGCCTCCAATGAGGTAAATGAGAGGCTATAACCGAAATCTATAAAGAAATCCGCTATAAAGATATAAATATCAGTCTGAAGAAGGGTCTCGACCTGAAACGTCGCTCATTCCTTCTCTCCAGAGATGTTGCCTCACCTGCTGAGTTACTCCAGCATTTTGTGTCTATCTTCTACTATAAAGACATCCGTTAAAAGGATGGTTTACTGTATTGAGGTAAACTCTCACTTGGGGAGATCTTGCCAGGACGCAATAAAGAGAGTTCTAAATTGGAGTCAACATCACCCTCTTCTCTCTCTCAGCTTTTTATTATTATTATTATTAAGGTTTATTTAAATAGGGACAGATACAAAAACATAGATACATTTGAAACAGTCATCTGATGTGTGCATCATAGTGTTTTTAGCCAAAGTTATCCCCGTGTGTGCGATGGAGGCTGATAACAGGGCAGGGTGTCTTTCACCTCCCCATTGAACTGCTCTGGGCGGATTGCCTTTGTAATGGGGGGTGTCTGATTACACTTGGCCCGGCCCCACTGATGTATTGGGTACCTTCAAGTCAAGACAAGTCAAGAGAGTTTTTTGTCATGTGTCCCAGATAGGACAATGACATTCTTGCTTGCTGAAGCACAACAGAATATTGTACGCATAAATACAGAACAGATCAGTGTGTCCATATAGAAACATAGAAAATAGGTGCAGGAGTAGGCCATTCGGCCCTTCGAGCCTGCACCACAATTCAATATGATCATGGCTGATCATCCAACTTAGTATCCCTTACCTGCCTTCTCTCCATACCTCCATATTCTATATACCATAGAATATATAGATACACACATAAATACACAGATAAAGTGCAATAGGCTGTTATAGTTCACAGTTTGTTTGAAGTTGTGTTTAATAGCCTGATGGCTGTGGGGAAGCAGCTATTCCTGAACCTGGATGTTGCAGATTTCAGGCTCCTGTACCTTCTACCTGAAGGTAGCGGGGAGATGAGTGTGTGGCCAGGATGGTGTGGGTCCTTGATGATGCTGCCAGCTTTTTGAGGCAGCGACTGCGACAGATCCCCTCGATGGTGGGGAGGTCAGAGCCGATGATGGACTGGGCAGTTGTCACAACGTTTTTGCAGACTTTTTCCGCTCCTTGGTGCAGAGAAGGTCATTCAGCCCCAATGTATTGCACTATTCAGAGATAGACCCACCGGTCTCTTCCCTTTATAACTCCGGATGTCTTCCCAGCTGCAATCAGGCAACTGATCAGTGCTTTTATCAGATAGACTGCGATCCTGGTCTCCCATCTACCTCTTTGGAGACCGTTGAACCTTAATCGGACTTTATCGAACTTTATCTTGCACTATCTGAAGAAGGGTCTCGGCCCGAAACGTTGCCTATTTCCTTCGCTCCATAGATGCTGCCGCACCCGCTGAGTTTCTCCAGCATTTTTGTCTACCTTCGATTTTCCAGCATTCCTTCATGAACTGCATCTGTACACTGTAGACAACTTGATTGCAATCAGGTATAGTCTTTTCTTTGACTGGAGCTTTTCACCGTACCTCAGTACACGTGGCAATAATAAATGAAACTAATATAGAATAAATATATTTATCTGATGTAATAGTTCATCCAACATCAGTTTCTACCAACCTCTGTGTGTGTAGAAGGATCTCCTAACTTCACCCCTGAAATGTTTGGATCCATTTTTTTGGTCCATCATTCTGGAAATAAAGTTTCCTTTCGTCCATCCGATCGCAATATCATGAAAACACAATGCTGGGTAACAGAACCCTATTTATTCATCAAAACAAAAATCATATTTTAACCCTTGGAGTCCAGGTACAGTAGCACTGTGGTAGAGTTGCTGTCTTACAGCGCCAGAGACCCGGGTTCGATCCCGACTACGGGTGCTGTCTGCACGGAGTTTGCACGTTCTCCTCGTGACCACGTGGGTTTTCACCGGGTGCTCCAGTTTCCTCCCACATCCCAAAGACGTACAGGTTTAGAAACATAGAAACATAGAAAATAGGTGCAGGAGTAGGCCATTCGGCCCTTCGAGCCTGCACCGCCATTCAATATGATCATGGCTGATCATCCAACTCTGTATCCCTTACCTGCATTCTCTCCATACCCCCTGATCCCACAAGGGCCACATCTAACTCCCTCTTAAATATAGCCAACAAACTGGCCTCAACTACCTTCTGTGGCGGAGAATTCCAGTGATTCACCACTCTCTGTGTGAAATTCACCACTCTCTGTTTGTAGGTTAAATGGCTTTGGTAAATTGTAAAATTGTCCCTAGTGTGTGTGGGATAGTGTATTGGGTGGCCAGCCTGGACTCAGTGGGACTCAGTTTCCCGCTGTATATCTAATGTCCAAAGTATCATTCTGGTAAATCTATGTTGCTCTCCCTTCAAGGCCATTCCATCCTTGCTGAAGAATCTGAAGAAAGGTCTCGACCCGAAACATAACCCTCCAGAGATGCTGCCTGTCCCGTGTTCGGTGTAAACCAGCTTCTGCAGTTCCTTCCTACACATCCTGCCTAAGATGTGTATGCCAACCACCTCCAGGTGTGGTCTCACCAGGCCTCTTGATAAACACCTCATCACTTGCATTCTTTAGATATAATGTCCGACATTCCATTAGCCTGTATAATGCTCTCCAGTTTAGAACGAGGAAGTAGCTACCAGGAGGTGAATTCCCCACGGTATAGCAGGGCTGCAGTGAAGGTTGGATGGGCTTTGTTTTAACAACTGAAGCAACATTTCCTCTTCACACAAAGTGACCTCTCCTGGATCAGGCAAACCGCATTTCATACCCACTCTCAAAGTTCCCGATAGACTGAGCAATGGGATTAGTTAAGGACATATTTGAGATTCCGCTTTGTTTTGTTGAGAGACTTTGAACAAAAATGTCCAAATTCACATAACTGTGGGCGTCACTGACATTTTAGTTGAGTTTAGTTTATTGTCACGTGTACCGAGGTACAGTGAAAAGCTTTTGTCGCGTGCTAACCAGTCAGCGGAAAGACAACACATGATTACAATTGAGCCATCAACAGTGTACAGATACGTGAGGAGGGAATAACGTTTAGTGCTTGGTAAAGACCAATTAAAGATAGTCAGAGGGTCTCCAATGAGTAGGGTCACCAACTGTCCTGTATTAGCCGGGAACTCCTGTATATTGGGCTAAATTGGTTTGTCCCATACGGAACCGCCCTTGTCCTGCATTTGACTGCGACTACTCGGGTCGAGGGGACTGTCGGGTCAGGAGCGCCGTGTCCGGCCCCGCCTCACCCGTCCCGACACAGCGCCACTGTACTCCATGGGGGAAAAAACCTTTTCACCCAGAGAGTTGTGAATTTGTGGAATTCTCTGCCACAGAGGGCAGTGGAGGCCAATTCACTGGATGGATTTAAAAGAGAGTTAGATAGAGCTCTAGGGCAGTGTTCCGAGGCAGGTTCTCTGGATGCTTTCAAGAGAGAGCTAGATAGGGCTCTTAAAAATAGCGGTGTCAGGGGATGTGGGGAGAAGGCAGGAACGGGGTACTGATTGGGGATGATCAGCCGTGATCACATTGAATGGCGGTGCTGGCTCGAAGGGCCGAATGGCCTACTCCTGCACCTGTTGTCTATTGTCTAATTAAGGTCAATATGCCTTTTGCTTCCCTGACCACATGTTGCAACAGCCTGTTAATACACAATAAATCCGACATCTCGCTGTACTTCACCCAGTTTGCAATCTCCATTTAAATAAAAGCTTGCCTTTTGATTCCACACACTGAAGT